>OX411771.1:57606805-58806805 GCA_948252455.1 Acleris cristana
TAAATAAATAAATAAAATAAATAAGCTATCGTATAACTCTTACCGTTATTCCCATATCTCGTGCTATTTTCTTTATCGATTGCTCCTGTTCCCACAGAACAACAATCTTAGCCTTCATAAAAGTAGTTAGTCGCACCATTATAAGGATTATAAAATCGGATAATATTAGCAAGCGGAGAGATTCACACAGCGGATCGGCACAAATCGTAATTATTTGTGAAGTCATTGTAAAGTTACCCTCAATCACAAAACAATAAATGCGGCGAACAATTTCGAGTAAGTAAACTATACTTATTCTAATTTCAACTTTAAGTCGCTGTTTAATACAGCAATCTTCGATGCCTTTATGAAACAAAAAGACGGTTAGTACGGGCGGTAACGACCATAGGTAAAAATTTTGATATCGGATGAATTCACTTGGCACAGATGTATCCTAGGTCAAACTGAGCTGATTTAGCCCGGTAGCCATCAGCCACCCCCTGGTGGGTAGGGAGGGGGGGTATTCAAAGTTACACGCCGCCGCGCTTCAGATAAAAAATTATATCGGCTTCAGTTTACCTATCACTTCGAGTGTGGTATCATTTTCTGATAAACCATAGATGTGGCTTTCATTTTTGATATAATAATTACACTCCTTGATATAAATTTATTGAGATACATAAAGAAGTTTCACAACATCGGCTTATCTTTTTTGTTTCAACACACAATATTTTATAATATATGTACAACATCATATTTACAAAAAACACGGTTGAATAGCCCAATTTATGCAGATTTCAAAAACATATAGTTTTAATTTATACCATTTATTTGAGACGAGTAGAATAAATAAATACACCCGCGCGGCAGCGCGAACTAAGACAGCGGGCGGAACTAACTCAGACGAGAACTCGCCATGAAACATTGAAATTTATCTACCATCTCGAGTGTGGTGTCATTTTTTGATAAACCAGGCATGAGGAATTCATTTTTGAGACATTTAATTTACAGTTTTCTAGAAAAAAAGTAAAATATTGACGAAAATATCAAAACTGATTTCTATTTTTTTTATTAAATAGTCAGTATGTTTGAAAATACTAAAGTTTTTGCAAAGAAAAAAATAATATCTTAAAGAAAATTCATTTAGCTTTAAAAATATATATATTTTATATATAGTTATCATAATACGTCTATGTGAAAAAAAAACGATAAACTTAAGGTCAATTGATTAAACGGAGTTATTTTACGACCCAAAACTAAAGAATATTCCGCCTACGGATGCCAGATTCCAGCAGCATCTCCTAAGAGCCGTTTACCAGGGTGTGCACGTATGGGGCCAAGCGATGGTGCCGATTCTTCTTCCCAGTCCGGCGGATTGGGGATGGGAAATACAATCGAATCACAATTGGAAATCAATTCCGAATGCTGCACCCGTTGCTGCTACAGCTTGTCTGGAACTAATTCGGTTCAAGAGCAAGTCACAGTGCGGTGTTAGGTGCAACTGTCGAATAAAACTGTTAAAATGTACCGAATTAGTGCCACTGTGGTGGAAAATGTAATAATGGCATAAACGCAGTAATATCTATATAAAAATACTACTGTGACGATAGTTTACATTTCTAAGATACCTATATTTTTATGCCTAGGTCCTTATGGCTCATATTGTAATTTATGGCATTACTAGGAGGACGCCCGCGATTTTGTACGCGCAGAATTAGTTTCCCGCTACAAAATCACGATCGCATCCTTTGTGTAACGAAAGTTAGGCATACAAACTATATGGGTAACTTTCGTTACACAAAGGAATGAATTAAGTTTTGTTTTAATTAAACGCCTTAACAATGTATTTTTTTTTAAACGACCCTTTTAGTAAAGCCCTCTATTTCACCCACTTGCGGCATCGTGCCGAGGACACTCGCAACGTTACTCCGCTGCACCGCGATGCTCAGTCTTGGGGCAAAAAAGGAGCCTTGCCTGTGGTCGCCAGAGACGCTGATTAATTTATCTGACACTTCTATTATAAATTTATCTGTGTCAGAAGTAGTAGGGAATCCCCTGTACTGCCCCCGACTCTGCTCCCCCGAAAAAAATGGTGCTCTGACGAGCGAGAGGCGGGGTTTCGCTCCTAAAAAAAAAAAAAAAAAAATTTAGTATTTTTTTCGGTGTTTATCCCCCCATTTAGAGCGTTTGGGGCGGGTCCCGAGACTCCCAGATCACTCCTTCCCATAGCTTGCAATAGTCCATGTACTCAATACAAAAGGTTATCAACTACCTGGGTACCCTTCTGTCCCTTTGCTCGCCCACCCTATTGTTCGCCCGAACGTCAGCCCCTTTGTTCTCGGTGGTGTCCAACACCATTGTCTTGCATTGGGCGCGTTCCTACCTTTTATTACATATTACCTGATTGCGCTATTAATTGTTGTAATGCGATTTTTAATTTTACCTACGTGTTTCTCATATTATTTAATTAAGTAACCATAGTGGTTTTCTTAACATACTGTTTTTAAGGGTCATAGTTCTAACCTAACCTAACCTAGCTTGTTGAAGTTAGCCTAACATCGTGAAACCTGTCCTAGCTTAACATACCTACTGTTTTTTAAGGGTTACAGTTCTAACCTAACCTAACCTACGTTACTGAACATACCTACTGTTTTTAAGGGTTACAGTTCTAACCTAACCTAACCTACCTTACTGAAGTTAACCTAAAATTATACAACCTAATCTAACTTAACATACCTACTGTTTTTAATACTTACCTAACCTAGCTTGGTGAAGTTGACCTAACATTATACAACCTAATCTAACTTAAAATACTTACTGTTTTTAATACTTTGAAGAAAATAAAGATGAACCAACCAACAAAGAAGTTACGAGTGGTTTTAATTTTTAACACCCCATGGTCGACTATTTTGAAGGATCACCTAACTTTACATGAGCTTAACCTAAGCTAAGAGCTGATTTAAATCTAGCTTTAGTCCTAAGTTTCACTTAATTGAATTTACCTAAGTTAATTTTAGTAAATCTAGCTAATCGTAGTATTCGTAGTATTATCTTAAGCTGTTGTTACTTAGAGTGTATTCTAAACAACTATCAAAACCATATATTGCATATAGCTATTTCTAAATGAATTACCTTCACTTAGGTTGTTAAAAATATAGTGGTTAAATGCAATCTAACCTACGTACGGGTATGTATCTACGAGCATGTATCTGCGGCTAACATTGGGTATGACATTATCTATCTAGTACGTATATGTGGTTTACCTTCACATACATTTTAATTTTATTGTAACACACTAGTATGTAAAACTTAAACGGAGCATGTAAACTGGTTCTGACTTGATTCAAAGTGCTATGGAGTAGGTGTATCAATCAAAAAAGCCTGTATCGACAAGTTTTGTGTACCCGAGTGCACTGTTATAACGGTTTAATTGTTTTATTGGTAGCCGCCTATTATGTTTTATGGTCACAACGGGTGCGATTGTTACTTGTGCGTTTTATTATTTTGGGTGTTGCTGAATAAGCGTCGTCTGTGTTAGATGAACTACAAGTTCAAACACGTTTTTAGGAAGACGCTTAACTTACGGAGCGTATAAAAGCGGTGGGGTATTGTGTCTGAACAACTATTAGCCGCGCAACAGTCTTCGTTACCGGAGCTCCCTGTACTTAAAGTAGTATATAGACATAATAGTGTTGTGTCGTGCAGTGAAGTGTTTATAAAAAGGTCTAATAATGGATGTGAGTATGTACAAATATTTTAACTTAATTGTGTGTTTTTTAGCATTTGTTCACCGTGTTTTTGTTAAGAGTATTGTATTTAAACAGTTGTGTAATTTATTGTTTGATATTGTTTCAGTTCTCTGAAAATACTTTCAAGAACTATTACTACCCGGAAAATAAAGATGAATCAACCGACGAAGAAGGCACGCCTGGTTTTAAAGTTAAGCAGGCCATGGCAAAAAAGCGTTCAGTAAATAACATCGACAGCTTTTTTGAACCTCCCAAGAAGAAAACTAAAGTATTGAAGCGCTCTTCCAATGTCAGCCAAAGTTCTCCTGACGGGGTGGGCTATATATCAACCGGACAAGACGACGGGGCATACGCTTCTCACTTGATTAAAATCGAGATATATGATTTGCAAAAAATTAAAAACATTCCGCCCACTGAGCACTGGAAACACGCAGATGTGAGATTAAAATTCTACGCGCCTTCTGAAGAAGACACTCAGCTCCAAACTACACGTGATGTTATATTTAACATCACAAAGCAAGTAGCTTCTAAAGACAGTTGTATGAAATATTTTATTGACAATAAGAAACAGTGATAAAAAGTGTTTGTGTAGGTTAAACAAAAGCTTGTTATTGTATTACATGTAAAAACCTTACCTTTTAAGAATTCAAGACCTTTTCCAGTCTAAACAATTATCTTTTCTTTGTAAAATTAAATTGTGCGAAATACTTTATTTACTATAAGATGCAGTGATAAAAAGTGTTTGTGTAGATTAAACAAAATGCATAGTTTGAACTGTGACATCTATGATGCCCAACTCATCAGACTCTGTGAAGAGCTTGAAGAAGATCAAGAATTATACGCCATTGGGGAATTTATAAGCCAACTTCATCGTGACGCGTAAGTAATATTTTTGATTCCTAATATTCCTGTTCTAACCTGTTTATAAGTTCTTGAGCAATACTTGACGAAGGATGGGTTTCCGACTCGTTGAGACTTGATCTTATTGTTATGGAAACAATTAGGAGGGGGCGCTCCTATATAACCGAGGTACCCGATGTTGATATCATTCACTGTTTTGGTTGCTGTGTTTGAGTTACTAAGTGCCTGTTTATTCCATCATGGTGTTCGTCATAATCCATTTAGTCCGTGATCAAATTGAGTGTTTAAGTAAACAGTTTATTATAGCTAATTTCCATAGAAGCATACGGTTGTGGTTTATATCAAATCAATTACCAGCCACTCTATTAGAAGATCCTGATATAAGACCATATTTTACACCATGTGATGGACATATTAAAGGCAAACAGAATAGTTCATCATCAGATGTGATTGATGGAGTTTTAACAATGCAAGCATACTGCCAACAATGTACCCAAGATTTAGGTTAGTATAGTATCCCAACCAATTAATCCATAAGTCTGTATTTGTTATTAACACATACATTATGTTTAATTTCATGTTTTCTTATGTTTATAGATCTTCTCAAGTCGGGCGTGGAGTAAAGAGGACAGCTTCGGAGTCAGAAGACGTGCTGACAAAGAAAAACCGTCCTTCAACCAGTCACGATGCAGAATCAATATCACCCGATTTTTTTTTAGATAAAAATGTGAGTACAGAAAATAATGATAATGTTGAATGTTCTGTGTGCAGTAAGTTTGTATCCAAAAGATATTTTACCAACCATTTGAATAGTAACATGCACAAAAATAATGTCTTAAGGTCCGACGATCAGTGGGTTAATGTACAGTTAATTGAAAACGCATTTAGGAATAGGGTGGCTACGTATAGAATATTGCTTAATGAAAATGTTCACAATCCATTTACCCCCGAAACAATTTTACAAAACAATAAAGAAAAAATCTTTACATTATTGGATCGATCACTTGCTGATCATTGTGCCTTAAAAGTAAATTTTATTCTCAATGCAGATTTTACTCAAGATAGCAAACAACTGAATAATACGTTTGACTTTCAATTTAGCAACAATGTAGTAAATCATAGCAGCGACAAAAATGATATTTTTGTAACTATAGTTAACGAAATTTTGACAAGATTATCTAACTTTGAGAGAAAAGATAGTGGTTGGAGTTTAGTAAAATTCAACTATCTAGATGTGAATGTAAATAAATTTAACCCATTACGTGGTTCTTCCTATATAGAATTACCGCGAGATATAATGAATAAAAAGGCAGTTATTAACGTGAAAAACAATGACCATGAATGTTTTAGATGGGCTGTATTGTCGGGGTTATATGCACCTACTAACCATCATACAAATACAACGAATTCATATATATTGCATAAAAATAAATTAAATTTTGAAAATTTTACTTTCCCATTTAAATTAACTGATATTCATAAATTTGAAAAAATAAATGATATAAGCATAAATGTTTTTGGACTCGAGTACAATTTACAAAGTAAAAAACATGATGTGATAGGACCATTACACTTTACTAAATGTAAAAAAGCTAGGCACTTAAACTTATTATATTTAACCAAAGGTAGCGAAGCACATTATTGCTTTATCAAAAATTTATCTAGATTAGTATCTACACAACTGAATAATACACAACATGCTGTACATATTTGCGATGGTTGTCTAACAAGCTTTACATCAAATGAAAATTTATTGAATCATCAAAGAAATGACTGTTTCCATGTTTGTACAAATTTACCTTCAGAACAGGATAAAAGGAAAAACTGGTTCAATGAAAATGTGTCATCTAACCAACTTACCTTCAATAATTATGATCGTAAATTAAGGGTGCCTTTTGTTGTTTATGCCGATTTTGAGGCTTTTTTAAATCCAATTCCTTCCTGTTTCAATAATCCTAGTACATCCTCTACAACAAATATACAAAAACATGAGGTATATAGTTTTGGATACTACATTAAGTGTTCTTATGATGATAAGTTGTCAATATATAGAACATATAAAGGTAAAGATTGTGCCGAGACATTTATGAAATACATTAAAAAAGATTTAGAAAACATTTGTAGGAGTAATACTTTTGCCAAAACTCCTTTACCTTTGTCTGATGCAAATAATTTAGATGTTGCTCAGAGTATCACATGTTACATTTGTGATGAAAAATTAAAAGGTGAATCCACTATTTCTTATAATCATCATACAGGTTTTTATGAAGGAGTAGCACATCAAATTTGTTCTGAAAAATACAGGCCACCTAATTTTGTACCTGTATTTTTCCATAATTTGAGCAACTATGATAGTCATTTTATAGTACATGGTCTTGGATTTGAGGAAGGAAACATTGAATTGATACCAGAGAACAAAGAGAAATACATTTCCTTTACTAAATCCTTGAAAGTGAATAATCGCACAATAAAATTGAAATTTCTTGATTCACTTAAATTTATGAGTTGTAGTCTTGAAAAATTAGCCAAAACCTTGACACCCGAACAATTTCGTGAATTAAAATTGAGTTTCCCATGTGAAGAGGATTTTAAACGATTAATACGAAAGGGTATCTATCCCTATGAACACATGACATCATATGACTCGTTAAAGTTAACTTCTCTTCCCTCTCAAGATAAATTCTACAGTTCTCTGACTGATTGCAACATTTCAAAAGACGATTATAAACATGCGAAAGATGTTTGGTCTCATTTTCATTGTGAAAATATGGGGGATTATTCTGATTTGTATTTAAAAACAGATGTTTTGTTACTAACAGATGTATTTGAAAATTTTATAAATGTATGTCTTAGAACTTATGGGTTAGATCCAGCCCATTACTATACTGCTCCGGGATTAAGTTGGGACGCGATGCTCAAAACTACAAAAATAAATCTAGAACTCTTAACCGACATTGATAAAATAGCTTTCATAACTAAAAATATTCGAGGTGGCATATCACAATGCAGTAAAAGACACGCAAAAGCTAATAATAAATTTATGTCAGAATATGATCAAAATATTCCTTCTTCATATCTTATGTATTTGGATGCAAATAATCTTTATGGTTGGGCTATGTCCCAATGTCTCCCTACTGGTAAATTTGAATGGGTAAATGTAGATACTGATTTTAATGTTTCTGATGATGCTGAACATGGATTCATTTTAGAAGTCGATCTAGAATACCCTAATGAATTGCATGACTCTCATTCGGATTTACCATTCTGTCCTGAAAATGTTTGTTTAGGGAATTCCAAAGAAAAAAAATTGATACCTAATTTAAATAGGAAAATGAATTATGTTCTACATTACAGAAATCTTAAACAATGTTTGAAGAATGGTTTGCAATTACTTAAAATCCATCGCATTTTGAGATTCGAACAATCTAAGTGTTTAAAAAGTTACATAGATTTAAACACACGCATGCGATCGCAGGCAACTTGTGATTCTGATAAAGATCACTATAAAAGTATGAATAATTCAATGTTCGGTAAGACCATGGAAAATGTTTTGAAATATGTTAACGTTAAATTGTTAAATCATTGGAAAAATCATGGGAAATCACAGGGGGTTGAATCCATGATAGCGAAACCTGAGTTCCACAGTTTATCAGTATTTTCGGAGAACTTAGTTGCTATTCAATTGAATAAAACTAAAATCTTTTATAATAAACCAATTTACTTAGGATTTTGTATTTTAGATATATCTAAAACTTTCATGTATAAATTTCATTACGATTACATGAAAACCAAATATCAAGAAAATCTCAGGCTTCTTTATACAGATACCGATAGTTTAGTATATCAAATATTCACTGAAAACTATTATGAGGACATAAAATCAGAGCTCGATTTATATTTTGATACATCAGACTATCCATCTAACAATCAATATGGTTTACCATTAATAAATAAAAAGCGGTTAGGGTTTTTCAAAGATGAAAACAATGGTAAAATTTTTAAAGAGTTTGTTGGCCTACGATCTAAAATGTATGCCTTAGATGTTGAGAATCATAGTCTTATATCAAAAGCTAAAGGAGTCAATAAATGTGTTACTAAAAAACTGACCCTCAACGATTATAAAAAGTGTTTATTTGAAAAAAATATGCAACATGCTCAAATGCTGAGATTTAAATCAATAAAACATGTAATATTTACTCAAAATATAAATAAAGTATCATTATCTCATAACGATACAAAACGGTACTTGTTAGAAAACTCTTCGGACACTCTAGGGTGGGGACATTATAAAATACCCCATGGATCATCACAAAATAATTATTCCATGTAATTTATAATCACAGAACATTCAAAAATTTCAACTTTATTTTTTGTACATTGTGTATTTTTAATTTTTAATTGTGAATTGTGAATTGTAATAATTGTAGAAAATGTAAATACATTTTAGTTTTTTGTAAATATAAATTGGTGAAGGTGAATTAAAATAAAGTGGTTGTACTCTGTATTTGTTTTTTAGTTATTATTTTATAGTAACTTGAAAAGAGACTTATGTTGAGTTTTTGTACTGGTTCTTTAAAAAAAAATGATACTCAGAAAAGTGTAAATTTCAAAATAAAAAAAAAAATTGACTATGATATCTTTGTTTTGTTTAATGTGTTTACCCTTATTTTGGTGGATTTATTTAAAAAGTAATTGAGTTCATAAATTGTGTCATTTCAAGTTTATCTGTTTTCATATCAACACGTATTACGAGTTTTAATTATGATACATTTTTATCATCCTTTCACAACCATTGTAGCTGGTCCAAGTGGATGTGGCAAAACTCAATTTGTCACAAACTTTTTAAATAATTTCAAAGATGTATGTAATGTTGAATTCGATGAAATTATTTGGTGTTATGATGAAATGCAACCCCTGTACAATCTGGAAAATGTAAATTATAGTCAGGGAATACCAGATTTTTCAATGTTTGATGGGAAGAAACCTAAGCTTCTTATAATAGATGACCTGATGAGAGAATCAGATGGACGAATAGTTGACATTTTCACAAAAGGTAGCCATCATAGAAACTTAAGTGTTTTTTATATTACTCAAAACATATTTCATCAGGGGAGAGGCCAACGAGATATTTCACTAAATACAAGTTACATTGTATATTTTAAGAATCCCAGGGACAAAACCCAAATACGCTACTTGTCACGACAAGTTTACCCGGAAAACCCAAAATTTGTAGATGAAGCCTACAAAGATGCTACTAAAGAACCACATGGTTACCTCATGATTGATTTGAAACAAAATACAAATGACATATGTCGTTTTAAAACAAAAATATTTCCGTTTGATGGACATTGCACAGTGTATGTTCCTAAAAAGGGGTTTAAATACGATAAAAATCAACAAATTTTAGTCAGTTCTACATGATGCATGCGAGAGTAAACACATATAAACATTTACTTGAAGCATTGCAGTTGCTTAAACCAAAATATCGCACGGCGTTACTTAAATCTTGTGATGATGATGAGATCAACATTATTTGTGAGTGCATTTATAACGTCCTAAATGGAAAAATTCCTTTAGAAAAAAAAGAAAAATCTAAATTAAAAAAATATAAAGATATCTTACGGAAATTAGTTTCAAAAGGAAAACATAAAATAAGAAAAACTGTTATAATTCAAAAGGGAGGTGCATTTCTACCTATTATATTAGGAGCAGTTTTAAGTGCCTTAGTTAACTCTTTATCATAAACAAAATGGAAAATACGAAAAAAATGCTATTAGTAGAATCAGATTTTATTGAAAGACTCAAACGCAATGAGAGCCTACCTGAAAATTCATCATCCCGTCTAGATGCTGAGATGCAAAAAATCCTTAAAAGTAAAATGAATGATCGTGAAAAGTGGACCTTATATTCACAAGCATTGCAACGATTTTTACATTTTATTGAAACAGATCGAAAACCATTTAGAATACCAATCGTAACGGAGGGGGAGGTTCAACTCAACTACGAAAGTAATGATCTAAAGTCAAAAGTGAACAAAAAGGAGGTTAATGAATATAATGAGTCAGTTGCAAAACCACCTTTACCAGAAGGAGATGGTACTACAGCAGTTACACCGATTGGTAAAACAAATCCAGAACCGATGCCAATTAGCCCATCAAAAATTATAGATATATTACCCAAATCATATGAGAAAAAAACTCGAACTTTGTTGGATTGCATTGTTTTAAGTAAACCAAAAATTTGGTGGAAGCCAACTGGTGAAGTTGTAATAAACAACCGCACCATTTCAAATAGTAATATTACTGATCTGATAAGTGACACGGTTAGATCTCTAAAACGTCCTAAACCAACAGGGTGGGAAGAGTTTGCATTACTTTTAAGAGATATAAGAGTTCCTTTAAGCTGCATAGGCAATCCTGCAAACTTGGAATTTATTAAAACATCTCAATCGATTGAACCCATTACATTACCTGGATCAACAAGTACGAGATCGTCAACAGATAAAGAAAAACAAAGAGCTACACCACTTACTACAGGACAACTTAAGCGTCATCATAAGAAAATTGATTGGGAAAAATGGACTCCTTATTAGATATTAATAGGATCTACTATGATGTCTCCAATCCAGCTGGTTATAGTAGTTTAAATAATATAGCGAAGGAAATGAAAGAACAAATGAACAAAGAGGAAGTAAAAAAATGGTTACAATCTCAAGATACGTACACGCTACATAAACCTATTCATAAGCGATTCACCAGAAATAGATATATCCTATCTAATTTTAATGAACTCTGGCAAGCTGATCTAAGTGACATGAGTACGTATAGTCAATATAATCATGGATACAAATATATTCTTTGTGTTATTGATGTGTTCAGTAAATATGCTTTTGCGAGAGCAATGAAAAAGAAAGATTCATCAACAGTTAAAGAATGTTTTGAAAGCATATTTACCGAAGCCAACTCTGTTCCTCGTCATATACAATCTGATAAAGGTACAGAATTTGTTTCAAAGGTAGTGAGAGATTATTTTAAGAGCAAAAACATTAATTATTATACTACTAATAACCCCGACATTAAAGCAAGTATAGTAGAAAGGTTTCAAAGAACTCTTAAAATGAAAATGTGGCGTTACTTCACCCATAATAATACATATAATTACACTAAAATTTTACAAGATCTTCTTCATTCGTACAACCATACCTATCATTCTAGCATTAAAATGCGACCAATTGATGTTAATTCTGGTAATATTATGACCGTTTGGAATAATTTATATTATCGAAAAAAAGATAGACAAATTTCATTGGAAACACCAAAATTTAATGTAGGCGATCATGTTAGAATAACTAAATATAAACATGTATTCCAAAAGGGTTATGAAAGTAACTGGAGTGATGAAATATTTATAATAAATTCAATTATTAATAGATCACCGCGAGTTGTTTATATGTTAAAGGATTTGGAAGGCGAACCCATCATTGGTACATTTTATTCTAAAGAGTTACAAAAAGTGACTTACCTCCCCTCCACCGAGTATAAAATTGATAAAATAATACGTTCGCGTCATATTAGAGGCATAAAGGAAATACTAGTGAAGTGGCAAGGTTATCCCAATAAATTTTACTCTTGGATACTCGCATCAAGCTTGAAAAAAATATGAACGAAAATAGTTTTTATTTAACTTTGTTAAGCAACAGTTCAACGGATTACTATACGGACAACACGACTGCACATTTTCTAACTAAATTACCTAAGAACATAAAATTAGAAGGGGAGTGGGTAGTTGGATTAGTGGAATTTCAATACCCGTGTTCCATGTATAATGTTCAAGATCATGAAAATATAATTTACATAAAGAAAAAGGTGGTGTCACCCACAAACAAGTCAACAAAAATTGTTGATATAAAAACTCATATACCAGCCACTACATACGATAATATTGATCATTTCCTTCAAGCGTTTAATGAGAACCCTCAACTAAAAAATAATGTCAAATTTAGGTATGATACATTGACAAAAATGGTTGGAGTAACAACAACAAATAATGAAATAACCTCTATCATAACAACCCCGATACTAAGCCTCCAGCTGGGTTTCAAACCGAGATCAAATTTGAAACAAGTTACATATGGAAAAAACCCTGCCAATTTATATTTAGGGTTACCACCACAAATATTTGTTTACACCGATATAATTCATCCGCAAGTAGTTGGAGATGTTATAACAGCATTGCTTAGAATAATACCACTAGATCCAACTAAGTTTATTTATGGTGCATATAAAACTCACATTTTCTCACCTGCTCACTATGTACCGGTTTTACGTAGGGAGTTCGATACTATTGAAATAGATATAAGAACAACTACCGGTGTTAATGTACCATTCCAATTTGGTAGCTCCTGCGTGAAGCTACACTTTCAACGAGTAAAATGAATTATAACAGATCGTCAGTCTCTTGCCCTTACCAACATTATTATTCGCATTAAGCCGGCTCTGGTGTAGGAATTGTCTATAAAGGAGTTCCATTTCAACGAGGGCATGGTATAGGGAGTTTTTTGGGAGGGCTATTTAGATCAGTGCTCCCTTTGTTATCTAGTGGTTTGAAAACCATTGGAAAAGAAACGTTAGGTGCAGGGGTTGGTTTGTTATCCGATATGGTAAATTCACGCCCTATGGATAGTTCGATTAGATCACGATTCAAGGAGGCAAGTGCTAATTTAAAAAGAAAAGCCGATGAAAAAATTGATTCCCTCATGTCGGGATCTGGGTATAAAATGACATCTAAAAGAAGGGAACCGCTCATTACATTGAAAGCATCGAGACGAAGAGGAAGTAAAAAAAATAAAAACAAAACTCTTGAGGATATATTTACAAACTAAATAATGTCATTCCTACATAGTCATTCTTGTGAATGTGCGAAATCTGAATTAGATATATTTGCCCTTCCATCAACTCAAACAAGTATTGAAAGTGGACAGTGGGTTCATTACAAACCAATTTCATCTTTAAGTGATGACGCTCCCATCGAATTCCAAGTTCCCGGATCAGGAGATGACTATGTTGATCTATCCCACACAATGTTACATATTAATGCTAAAATATTGAATCAGGATGGTACAAAATTAAAACCAGATACCCTGGTTGCACCCGTCAATAACTGGTTACATTCCCTTTTCAGTCAACTAGATGTATATTTAAATCAAAAACTCATATCACCCCCAAACAATACATATGCTTACCGTGCTTATATGGAAAATCTTCTAAACTATGGACCAGCAGCCAAAGAAACTCACCTTACTTGTGGATTGTGGTATGCTGATACTGCAAATCATATGGATACTGTTGATGCAAATAACAAAGGGTTTCACAAAAGACTAGAATTTACCAAAGAGAGTAAGGAAGTGGAAATGATGGGGCATTTACATGCCGACATATTTAACCAAGAGAAATTCTTAATAAATGGTGTCGAAATACGTATTAAGTTAGTACGTTCGAAGGAGTCATTTAATCTAATTTGTCACCAAGATAAAAAATTTAAAGTGCAAATAATGGATGCCAGCCTCATTATAAGAAGGGCACGAATTAATCCTAGCGTTTTGTTAGCACATCAAAAAGTATTGGCAACAACGACTGCAAAATATCCTATTACAAGAGCAGAAGTTAAGGTTCTTACATTACCGTCGGGGATACAGGGTAAAACATTGGATAATATATTTCTCGGGCAAATTCCTAAAAGATGTATTATTGGTTTTGTATCAAATTCAGGGTTTAATGGCAATTTAGCTATGAATCCATTTAATTTTTAACACTATAATATGAATTCGTTTAGTTTATATGTCGATGGTCATGAAATTCCTTCTAAAACATTACAACCATCATTTGGTTCTGGATCTGGGTTAATAGCATCATCATATCACACTTTATTTTCCGGAACTGGTATTCATTTTCACAACGAAGGTAATGATATAAGCAGAACGGATTATGGAGTAGGTTATTGTTTGTTATGTTTTGATTTAACCCCTGATTTATCTGCTAGTTCAACTTCACACTGGAATCTTGTAAGACATGGAAGTGTTCGCTTAGAAATTCGCTTTGATGTTGCTCTACCCTGCACCATTAATTGTATTGTGTATGCAGAATTTGATAACGTTATTGAAATAAACAAAAATCGTGATATATCTGTAGATTACAATAGTTAGTAAACACATAAATACAATGTTTTAATCAATTTAGTTTATTTCATTGTAGCCATTGTTGGCAACATCATCAAATTATTCATATTTTTTTTATTAAAAATGGATACAAATGAAATTCAATTTTGTATGAAAAAAATCAGCCCTTCGTTTGAATTAAACGTTTTTGCTGCTAACAAAATTCCTATTTGGGCTAATCTTCCCGTCTTTATTGTGAGTAATTTGGACCCAGACTCGAAACCGGGCTCCCACTGGGTTGCTATACATATTGACATTAATGGTATAGGGGAATACTTTGACTCCTTTGCTCGGAAACCTTCAGGTTATCATAAGTTATTTTTAAAAAGGAATACCAAGCGCTGGTCTTATAACTATAAACCACTTCAAAACCATTTTACCTCTGTTTGTGGGGAATATTGTTTAGTTTATTTTTATTTTAAGTTTCATGGAAAAACTATGAAAGATTTGCTAAGTTTGTTTTCTGAAAATACATTATGTAATGATCTTATATTAAGAAATATGTTTAAGACTTTTTTTGTGAAATAAAAGAATATGTGAACTAAAATATGATTTTTATTTTTACATGTAATACAATAACATTTTGTTTAATCTACACAAACACTTTTTATCACTGCATCTTATAGTAAATAAAGTATTTCGCACAATTTAATTTTACAAAGAAAAGATAATTGTTTAGACTGGAAAAGGTCTTGAATTCTTAAAAGGTAAGGTTTTTACATGTAATACAATAACAAGCTTTTGTTTAACCTACACAAACACTTTTTATCACTGTTTCTTATTGTCAATAAAATATTTCATACAACTGTCTTTAGAAGCTACTTGCTTTGTGATGTTAAATATAACATCACGTGTAGTTTGGAGCTGAGTGTCTTCTTCAGAAGGCGCGTAGAATTTTAATCTCACATCTGCGTGTTTCCAGTGCTCAGTGGGCGGAATGTTTTTAATTTTTTGCAAATCATATATCTCGATTTTAATCAAGTGAGAAGCGTATGCCCCGTCGTCTTGTCCGGTTGATATATAGCCCACCCCGTCAGGAGAACTTTGGCTGACATTGGAAGAGCGCTTCAATACTTTAGTTTTCTTCTTGGGAGGTTCAAAAAAGCTGTCGATGTTATTTACTGAACGCTTTTTTGCCATGGCCTGCTTAACTTTAAAACCAGGCGTGCCTTCTTCGTCGGTTGATTCATCTTTATTTTCCGGGTAGTAATAGTTCTTGAAAGTATTTTCAGAGAACTGAAACAATATCAAACAATAAATTACACAACTGTTTAAATACAATACTCTTAACAAAAACACGGTGAACAAATGCTAAAAAACACACAATTAAGTTAAAATATTTGTACATACTCACATCCATTATTAGACCTTTTTATAAACACTTCACTGCACGACACAACACTATTATGTCTATATACTACTTTAAGTACAGGGAGCTCCGGTAACGAAGACTGTTGCGCGGCTAATAGTTGTTCAGACACAATACCCCACCGCTTTTATACGCTCCGTAAGTTAAGCGTCTTCCTAAAAACGTGTTTGAACTTGTAGTTCATCTAACACAGACGACGCTTATTCAGCAACACCCAAAATAATAAAACGCACAAGTAACAATCGCACCCGTTGTGACCATAAAACATAATAGGCGGCTACCAATAAAACAATTAAACCGTTATAACAGTGCACTCGGGTACACAAAACTTGTCGATACAGGCTTTTTTGATTGATACACCTACTCCATAGCACTTTGAATCAAGTCAGAACCAGTTTACATGCTCCGTTTAAGTTTTACATACTAGTGTGTTACAATAAAATTAAAATGTATGTGAAGGTAAACCACATATACGTACTAGATAGATAATGTCATACCCAATGTTAGCCGCAGATACATGCTCGTAGATACATACCCGTACGTAGGTTAGATTGCATTTAACCACTATATTTTTAACAACCTAAGTGAAGGTAATTCATTTAGAAATAGCTATATGCAATATATGGTTTTGATAGTTGTTTAGAATACACTCTAAGTAACAACAGCTTAAGATAATACTACGAATACTACGATTAGCTAGATTTACTAAAATTAACTTAGGTAAATTCAATTAAGTGAAACTTAGGACTAAAGCTAGATTTAAATCAGCTCTTAGCTTAGGTTAAGCTCATGTAAAGTTAGGTGATCCTTCAAAATAGTCGACCATGGGGTGTTAAAAATTAAAACCACTCGTAACTTCTTTGTTGGTTGGTTCATCTTTATTTTCTTCAAAGTATTAAAAACAGTAAGTATTTTAAGTTAGATTAGGTTGTATAATGTTAGGTCAACTTCACCAAGCTAGGTTAGGTAAGTATTAAAAACAGTAGGTATGTTAAGTTAGATTAGGTTGTATAATTTTAGGTTAACTTCAGTAAGGTAGGTTAGGTTAGGTTAGAACTGTAACCCTTAAAAACAGTAGGTATGTTCAGTAACGTAGGTTAGGTTAGGTTAGAACTGTAACCCTTAAAAAACAGTAGGTATGTTAAGCTAGGACAGGTTTCACGATGTTAGGCTAACTTCAACAAGCTAGGTTAGGTTAGGTTAGAACTATGACCCTTAAAAACAGTATGTTAAGAAAACCACTATGGTTACTTAATTAAATAATATGAGAAACACGTAGGTAAAATTAAAAATCGCATTACAACAATTAATAGCGCAATCAGGTAATATGTAATAAAAGGTAGGAACGCGCCCAATGCAAGACAATGGTGTTGGACACCACCGAGAACAAAGGGGCTGACGTTCGGGCGAACAATAGGGTGGGCGAGCAAAGGGACAGAAGGGTACCCAGGTAGTTGATAACCTTTTGTATTGAGTACATGGACTATTGCAAGCTATGGGAAGGAGTGATCTGGGAGTCTCGGGACCCGCCCCAAACGCTCTAAATGGGGGGATAAACACCGAAAAAAATACTAAATTTTTTTTTTTTTTTTTTTTAGGAGCGAAACCCCGCCTCTCGCTCGTCAGAGCACCATTTTTTTCGGGGGAGCAGAGTCGGGGGCAGTACAGGGGATTCCCTACTACTGTCAGATGACCACGGCCTACAAGTTTCTCTAGCAAACAACTACATAATTTGACTTTAAAAAAGCGTATTTGCAGCACGTGATGGTTTGGGCGTGATCTGCGGCGGTCCCTGGCTTGCGAGCAGAACCTTGCACATGAGACTTTGCTAGCGTATCAACTCAAGTAACATCTCACGCCAAGGGACGACCAAGATGCCACGGTACTAAAGTGCGTTCGTCGGGTCTCTTTTCATCTGAGGCAGACAGGCCAGTGGGTTCAAGCGAAGACGGGAATGAAATTGTGCTAAAGTCCGACGGATCAAAAAGGTTATCGATGCATGTCTTTAAACTCGACCAGCACTGGATTGGTAACACAGACGGTGGTGTCCTAGGTCTTCGACTGCATTTCCACAACGGCAACAAGGATGCGGCTCGTAGACTTTAAGACCGTGGCGGAGGCACACTGCTATCCTTAAAGTATTAGAATCTAAAAGAGTCTCTCCTAGGGCTCGTGACGGGAGCAACGGGCCTTCTCGGATGAATTTTGACTGTTTTCAAAAGTTTGCGATGGCAAATTTAGACCGAAATGAGGTCCCATGTTGCTTGGTTAGCTTTTTCGACTGGCAAATTCTCACCCGAGTCACAGACACGCCAAGCATCCTCTGTATCCGAGAAGCACTACCTACTAATAGCCCAAATGCCAAGCCCACCGTACTTTACGGGGAGGGTTGCTTGAGATGAGACCCACTGGTGAGTGTTAGATGTTCAAAATTTTGATAAATAGAATAGTTAATTTTAAAATATTGACTTGATTGTTCGATTTTTTTTCACACAGACATTGTATGATAACTATATATAAAATATATATTTTTTTAAAGCTGAATTAATGTTCTTTGAGATGTTATTTTTTTCTTTGCAACAACTTTAGTATTTTCAAACATACTGACTATTTAATTAAAAAAAATAGAAATCGGTTTTGATATTTTCGACAACATTTTACTTTTTTTCTAGAAAACTGTATATTAAATGTCCCAAAAATGAATTCCTCATGACTGGTTGATCAAAAAATGACACCACACACGAGGTAGTAGATAAATTTTAATGCTTCATGGCGAGTTCTCGCCTCAGTTAGTTCCGCCCGCTGTCTTAGTTCGCGCCGCGGGTGTATTTATTTATTCTACTCGTCTCGAATAAATGGTATAAATTAAAACTATATTATGTTTTTGAAATCTGCATAAATTGGGCTATTGGACCGTATTTTTTTTAAATATGATATTGTACATATATTATAAAATATTGTGTGTTGAAACAAAAAGATAAGCTGATGTTGTGAAACTTCTTTATGTATCTCAATAAAATTATATGAAAGAGTGTAATTATTACATCAAAAATGAAAGCCACATCTATGGTTTATCTGAAAATGATACCACACTCGAAGTGATAGGTAAACTGAAACCGATATAATTTTTTATCTGAAGCGCGGCGGCATGTAACTTTGAATACCCCCCCTCCCTACCCACCAGGGGGTGGCTGATGGCTACCGGGCTAAATCAGCTGAGTTTGACCTAGGATATATCTGTGCCAAGTGAATTCATCCGATACCAAATTTTGACCTCTCCATACATCGGGTGACACTACCGCCCGTACTAGGTAGATGCAACAATCAGTAACAAAGATGAAAGCATATCTATCTATACTAATTTCAACCTAATAATAAATTGAGGAGTGGAACATGGTGGAAGTTGCAATTTGAACCATAACATTTAGAAGATTAGGTCGTTATCAAAATTGTTCGATAAAAGGAGTAATGCAATTCAAATTTTTGCCAAGATTGTCAACGGAGTCGATAGCCTAGTGGTATAAGGCGTCGCGTCGTATACTAATCGGCTAGCAGCAGCTGGAGAAAGCGGGTTCGTATCCTCAACCGCACATATGAATTGTAAATGTCTTTTTGTAAGTTATTGTTGGTATTCGGTTGACCAAGTCAAATAGCAAAATAAAGAAATTATGATATTTGAGTGGTATCAGTGGAGAGCTCGGGCTGAGGTGGGTGAGGGGCGGGGGAATTTAGCCGCTCACGGCGAACGTCACGTGACGTTCGCCGTCGTGCGATAATCTTTAAAGTCTTGGGGGGTCCCTTTTCTCTGACGCTGACTGTACGTTGGTTGGGGCGAAGCCAAGACATACTTGTCGAGGCTTTTTCACAGAGCACCGCATAATGACGCACTATTCACTTTACATATTCGAAATTATTATGTTTGTCCGATCAAATATTTCTTAGTTTGCAACAGTAGATGTCGTCGGCAAACAACTCCGCCACACAGGGCGTTTGAGAACTGTTCCTCGTCGCATGGCACTTGTAGGTAAAAAACCCGCGCGTCATCGGTCCCACGTACTACGAGCGTCTACCCACCGAACTCAAACGCGAACCATCTGACGAAACGTTTAGGCGCCAGCTTAGGAATCTTTTGTTGGATAGCCCAGTTTATTCGGTAAATGAGTATATGGAACTTGACTTACAAAATAAGATTGACTTTTAATTTTTTCATGTACTTTATATTTGTGTTGACTTTTGCTATTTTTATTATTATACTTTAATTCTATTTCTGACGACCTCAATGTAACTGCATATAATTTGACATGTAATGTAATTTATACTATGTTATATTGCGTAATAAAATCTAAAATCTGAAATCATAGGAAAAATCAAATTTCGTTGCTGACTTCATTTGATTATTACCTGTTTGTCAATTCATTTTAACTTCGAAGCCACCAATATCTTTACCAAAAGTATAAACTAGCAAACCAACATCAAAAATGAAGACTACCGGAATATAAAAAAAAAAAAACTTTAGCTACTTATAATTTATTATTAATGGAATCTTAGACATGTTCAAATGTTCACAAGTGTATAACTGCCTGAACGACGCTAAGTGTTTCATATTCCGCCACCAAAGTTTGTGTACCATTGAACGATAATAATAGCCGTCTGATCCTGGCGGCTGGATGTATTATCGATCTCGTGGTGGTTGTTGAAATTGATGAAGGTCTGTCCCTGGAGTCTGGCGCGGGTTCGAATCGTGCAGGCTTCCAGCGTGGGTGATGACGTTGAATATGAACACCGGTGCCTTTATAACTAGTATTTAATCCAAGTTAAACAGTAAAACACCAAATACAATTAGACTGAATAAAAAGCACGCTATCCGTTGACAGGATTTGAGCAGAAGTCTAAACCTAGTGATCGAGTCAACTAACCTAGAAGCAATGACAGCTCTAAGTCTATATTACCATAACTAGATTCCCTAGTCTATGTCATTAAGGCGGCTTCACACAGCACAACCTATTTGTATACACGATCATACAAATAAATGAAAAACATGTGAATTTGCATGAACAGCAAAAACTTCATTTCATTCATTTGCATTTTCCTGGCCCGCCAGGGGTAAAATTAACTGAACACTTGAAGTCCCTAATGAACTCTACTTATAGTATAGTGACACATGACATTGAGACATGAACATAGTTTAACATAAGTTGAAACACTATGGCTAAACAGACATACAGAATACTTAAGAAGTACACAGGTTTAACACTATATGAACAGACACATAAATGGTTAATTCAAGTTACCTTCCATAGTTTACATAACTTGACCACTACTGGTCTTACAAGCTCACCAGATTGAGTCTTGAGTTTAACTGACCTAACAACATTATCTGAACCTTTGAACAATTCTATAACTCTACCTCTTGGCCATTGAAGGGGCGTTGAGTTTTCATCAATAACAAGCACTAAATTATTGAGTTTTATGTTGTTAGTATGACTATACCATTTATTACGTGACTGTAGTGTATTGAGATATTCAATATGCCATCGTGACCAAATTGACTGATACATTTTCTGAATGACTTGAAAGCGTGATAATCGCGACATTTTAGTGTCCTTCCAGTGTGATTCTGGCAAGGCTACTAGGGGTTGACCAATGATGAAATGACCGGGTGTAAGGACTTCGAGATCGCAAGGGTCCTCCGACATGGATACTAGTGGCCTGGAATTAAGTATAGACTATATTTTAGAAAATAGAGAACATAATTCTTCGAATGTAAAAATGTTATCGCCAACTTCTCTCTTAATTAGAGATTTTTGGCGCTCTTGACGGCAACCTCGAATAGGCCCCCCCTTGTGGGGCGATGCAGGGGGATTGAACTCCCAGCGAATACTCTGTTTTTTGAATTCCTCCTTGAGGATTATCTCGTTGTCCAACAAGAACTGATTAATCTCCCTAAGGTAGTTGTTAGAACCAATGAAATTTGTACCTCGGTCCGATTTGATTAGCGTAGGCAGCCCGCGACGGCTGACAAACCTGGTGAATGCTGCAATGAAGGCCTCGACGCTCAGCGCGGAGACAACCTCCAAATGAACAGCTTTTGTACCTAAACATACAAAGACACACTGGTAAGCCTTGAGTGATTTAGCGTTTCTTAATAAACTGCTTTTGACTAAGAACGGCCCAGCAAAGTCAGTCGCTACTGAAAATGGTCGTGTGGCTGTGACTCTATCAGCGGGCAGGTCTGCCATGAAAGGTGGCAGCGATGAAGCATTAAATCTGAAACAATTTAACCAGTTTCGAATAACCCTAGACACTTGTCCCCTGGCTGAAGTTATCCAATAATCTCGCTCCCCACGATACCCACGGTCGACGAAGTTCGAAGCAGTCACGTAGGTACTAGTGTGCTCCGCAATAAATATTCGTAAAGAGTTGTTAAAAGTGTTTGACGGTTTAAAAATACATGTTCAGTGGATAGAAGAAGTGAAGGACTACAATTTCGTAAAGTAATAAATTAACTAAACCCCCTTAATTCGTGTGAATGATCAGTGCAAGTGATTTACAGTGCGGTAGTTAAACATTTAAAAATAGACTAAATTTAAAGAAAGTTCATATTTGTAACTGTAAAAGCGATAAGCAAAGCGCGGCGGCACATCTCCGAGCAGATAACGAAAGTGTCGTATTTGCGCTTATGAACTGGTTACTGTATTTCGTCCACCCATCTACGAGCTTGTGTGGTGCAGTGCGCAACACGTTGACTCTTGCGCAGCGGACGGGAGTTCGATTCCCATTGAAAGATAAATTTTTTGTATTTTATGTTCTAACTGTGTCCGCAGTGAATTAAGTTCAAACTAACTTTTTTTTTGTTTTGTTTTGTACTTTTGCGTTTTTTTTTTTGTTTTTGCTACGAAACACAATATGGCAAGCAAATTGAAATGTCATATCTGTGCAAAGGAAATAAAAAGCAAACTTTTTCTGAAATGCAAGAACTGCGGCAAGGCTTTTGACATTAAATGTTTAAATTTTGAGGAAAAGAAGATTTCATCGTCGGAAAATTATAATAACTGGAAATGTATTAAATGCCGCAATAAAAAACAAAACGCAAACGCCGATTTAGTAAAAAAGACGCCCCCGAACGTAACAACCGAGAAGGATATCATAACAGTAAGAAAACAGCAAATACAGCGAAGCTCCCTAAAAAACCTGTCTCCCAATAGTAAAAATCTAAACTACGTCTCCATATCGGAAGGTCCCATGAAGAGCGGAAACTTAAACAAGAGCGAGCCTCTCCCATGTACACTCGCCCAGACGGACAACGTTACACTCAGGAAGAAACAAACACCGCATCTGTTCGCTAGAGAATGTCACTATAACTGGCAATTTACAAAATATTACCGCCTGTACACTAATAGACACCATGTCGGATTTGCCACATTCTACCACCTTGGAGCCAAAACGGATCAACTCCAGCAAAAAAAACGACAGAGACGTATCCCTAACGAATCCACCATCCCAAAGAGACCGTATCGCACTCAAAAACCCTCTTATACATCATAGCTCGCTTGAGAATCTTTCGTACATTGAAAATGGAACAGACCACTTTGATTCTACATTGGGGGATGACACTCAGAGAAGCCTGCCAAACCTGTCTACTACAGAGAACGAGACGGTAAAAGAGCTTAAGCTTAAAATAGATAGTCTTACCACACAACTCTCTGCTGCTCATAACGAAATAGACAGGCTAAACATGGAAGTCGAAGAATTGAAAAAAATTGTACTTGGCCAACGAAAAAAAACTGAAATCTATAAAAAGATACTCACACAAGATCTCCCATGCAAATCGAAATCGATACCAACCAAAATAAATGGTCACAAAAAACATAAAAAACGTCAACGCAGCAGCTTACTACAGGAAAATTCACACATGAAAACGTTAAACTTCAAACCGCCGCGTACAGATGGCAGCACTAGTAATATATCATTACAAAACACAAGTATAACAAAACAAGAAAAGGGAGCAATTACTAATAGTACAAATATAAAAACATCTGATAAACCAAACGAGATCGCTACCTTAAACTCTCAAAAGAAGAAAAATATCATAATTTTCGCAGACGAGAAAGGTAAAGGTGTCACAAAAATGACTCAAAATTTATTGGGAAGCAGTTTTTTAGTGACCTCAATAATTAAACCCTATGCACAAATACACAACATCCTAATTGATTGTGAAAAGTATTGCAAACATCTGACGAAAAATGACTACGTTATAATATTGGTTGGCAACAGCGAAAAAAACCCGGAAATGTTCAAATCTTGGCTATATTACAAAATAAAGCAACTGGCACATACAAACGTGTTGCTAGGAGACGTATTCGAAAATATTCACCTGAACGAAACCATGTTGAATAACACCATCACCTTTGTAGCATCATTTTTTCCTCACGTATTTCACATCTGTATATCGGAACGCTACAACGAAAACGCTTTCCAAAAAATATTGATTAGTCGGCTGGTTACAAAAACCATACTACAAATTGAATATAACAACAAGTACATAGACTATATTGCAAAAAAGTCTCTAACAGTTAACACAAGCACAGCCACGCAAACAGACATGGTTTTGGAAACACAGGATCCGAAATCAAAAACCGATAATGAGCTAAAAGCCATACACGACAAAAAGGGAACTATTCCGTTTTATTTTGCACGAAAGTTAAGTAATAATCTGCACACAGGAGATCCAAATACGAAGAACCTGCGTGAAAAAAAGGAAGATACGTTTTTTCTTTTATAAAAACCTTTTAATTCTGCACCAGAACATATCAGGATTAATTAACAAGAGTGAAAAATTGGCTATACACTTAAGAAACCTGGAAAAGGAACAAAAAACTATCGATGTCATTTGTATCACCGAACACAACATGACTAACAGCATTGAAAAGTACCTCACAGTGCCGAACTTCTTCTTAGCAACGAGTTTTTCCCGAGACACAAAACGAGGAGGCGCCTGTATATTGTTGAGAGCAGGACTTCTCTATACAGAACTAGTGAATATTAGAAACTTATCGGTTAAATGTGCAATAGAATGCTGTGCCATAGAAATATGTGAACAAAATCTTATTGTAATAAGTTCCATGAGATTCTTGAATGTGTGCTTAAAAGTATTTGTGATAAGAAAAATAATAAAAAAATTGTCATTTGCGGCGATTTTAATATTAACATTTTAAAAAACACGCCAATAAGTCGGGATTTTCGAGATCATTTATTAAGTAGGAATCTAAAGCTTGAAATAAAACAACCAACAAGGATCAGCAGTGGAACTTGCCTAGATAACTTTGCCCATAATATCAAGGGATCTAAAGGTGAAGTTGTAGAAATGGCCTTATCAGATCATGCCGGCCAAATATTGAAATGCCCTGTAACAAGAACGTGTTCCATAGCGTCTTGGCGAGTTAGGCCGCTTCCTGACTTGTCGGTATACTTGCAGTAAAACACGGAATCGGTAAGGGTTGCTAGGCAACTAGTGGCATCTACCAATCAACGCGCAGCGTTTATGCCGACAGTAAATTTTACTGCAAGCATACCGCCAAGTCAGGAAGCGGCCTTAAACGTCGTGATTATAGTCAAGAAAACATGGAAAAATTTAAAAAACATCTGAAAAGCACAAAATTTACTGATGTATTAACCTCTAATGACGTAAACTCTGCCTATAGTACCTTTATGGACACGTTTAAAATGCTTTATGATCTGTGTTTTCCATACATGACTTTCAAAAAAACACTAAAAATTAAACCGAAATGGATGTCAAAAGGTATTAAATTATGTTGTCGCAAGAAAAGACAAATGCTGTGGATGTATAGGTCCAACAAGAATAAAAATATGAGAGCAGAGGCAAAAAATATGTTAAAAATATATAGTAACCGATTAAAAAGAATCATTAATTTGACTCAACGTTCCCAGAATGACCACTATATCAAAATGGCTAAAAAAAAGTCTAAGGCAATGTGGAAGGTTATAAATAAATGTAAAGATAGTGTGCCAAGGGAACCAATACAAAACATACAATTAAATAATACAAATATTAAAGGCCCAACGAACATTGCAAATGCATTTAATGATTTTTTTATCGGCGAAGTAAAAAGCAATGCATCCGATTCAACATTATCTAGTATTAAAATCAATAGCAATCCTAACACCATTTATTTGGCTCCGGTCTCACCCTACGACGTTCAAAAAACAATTGAAAGTCTAAAAATACAGAGAGTGTTGGATTTGATGATATAAGCACCAAAGTAATAAAACATGTCAGTGGATATATTGCAGTGCCTTTGAGCCACATAATCAATTTAAGTTTTTCATCAGGCATATTTCCATGTAGTCTAAAAGTAGGAATTGTTAAACCTCTGTATAAAAAAGGTAACAAGGACATTATTCAAAATTACAGACCTATTACTCTATTACCAGTTTTTACTAAAGTTTTCGAGAAATTAATGTACAGCAAAATATATAGTTTTTTGGACAAGCATAACATATTAATTGAGGAGCAAAAAGGTTTTCGAAAGAATAATACTATAAACATGGCCATTTACGACTTAGTAAAAAGAGTTATTACAAATCTCAACTAAAGAAAACCCTCTTGTGCAATATTTATGGATATGAGCAAAGCGTTTGACAATGTAGACCACGTAATCTTGTTAAAAAAAATGCATAGTTACGGTATTCGTGGAAACGCTCATCAATTATTAAAATCATATTTAGAAAATCGGGAACAATATACGGAACTTACGCAGATTTGTGCCAGATCAAAAGAGGAAAAAAAGTATATCTCAGACTGTAAATATGTAAAATACGGAGTGCCTCAGGGGAGCGTATTGGGACCGTTATTGTTCCTACTCTATATTAATGACATTGTAAAAAGTAGCCCACATCCAATGATTTTATTCGCAGATGACTGTACGGTATTCATACAGCTTAATACAAATGTAGATTACGAAAACGATGTAAATGTAACTATCTCGGAAATTATCAAATGGTTAGAACTTAATAATTTAAAAATTAATTTAGAGAAGACTAGCGTTATGCAATTTACTCAAAAGAAATCTGTGCCGAAATTAAACGTTGAATTTAAAGGTCAAACTATAAATAAAACTTGCGTTACTAAATTTCTTGGTATTGCTATAGGCAATAATATGAAATGGGAGACTCACTCTGAACACGTTTGTAAAAAACTGTATACATTGTCAAACGCACTGTACAAGTTAGAAAAGACATCTGCCCAAGAAACTGTACTGGCGGCTTACCACGGCTTCGTATGCTCTATTTTAAGATTTGGAATAATATTTTGGGTTAACTCTTCCTACAAAGACACATTGTTCAGAGCACAGAAGCGCTGCGTTAGGGCCATCTGCAAGCTTGAACGCACGGAAAGTTGCACATCACATTTTAAGTCTCTCAAGCTGCTAACATTGCCTTGTTTGTATATTTACGAATGCTGCAACTTTGTTAAAAGTAATCCCACTCTTTTTCCAGTAATGGTAACAAATCCTGGAGGTAACTTGCGACCCAGGAAACCGTTAGTACGCATAGCGAAATGTAATACCGCATTGATGGGACGCAACGTTAACGTAATGGCCCCAAAACTGTATAATAACTTACCTACAACTTTAAAAAATACTGACACTAAAAAGTTCAAACAGTTGCTTTCAAGAATGCTGGTAGATAAATGTTATTATACTATTAATTATTATTTTAATGATGCTGACCTTGACATTGAAAAATAAAAAGTCAAATTTGTAATGAATTGTAATCATGTTTTGACATTAACATTTAACTATATTTTTTTCTGTTGTATTGGTTTAGGTTTTAAATAATTTATAATGTATTTCGTATGCCAAAAGGCGCGTCATGGAATTGCTGCATATTCTACCACATTGTCACCTGATTGTTACCTGTGATGACGAAATAAAGACTATTCTATTCTATTCTATTCTATTCTATTCTATTCTATTCTATTCTATTCGCCTGAGTATGGACATGAGCGCGTTTGTCGCAGCGTGCCATTATGCCTTGTGATAATATTCGATGAGTAGTTGACCCCACCTATGATCCTTAGGTATCAGATATGGATGCCTTGCTCCGTAAGGCAATGATCATTTGCGGAGTCGTCCGCCGACTCTGATAAAGTGTTCGTCATCCACGAATACACTTAATTTCTGTAGTGATTTACAGACCAATTTTCCTTGCTTGATTAGTACAATTTCATCCTTATATGAATCGAGTTGAATTTTCCTAATCCAATGTTTGCCTCACGAGTCTCGTCTAGTGAAAATTGTTGACGTAAGATTCCTTTTTTCCTTTGGTCATCTTGCATTCCGGCAAAATCTGAGTACAAATGATGTAACATTGATTAGTTTACTGAATGAACTAACGCGTGATGTAGCGTTATTCTCTTTTAAGATGATTCTTTAAATCATCAAAATCAAATATCGACACTTTTGCTTGTCCAGAAGCGATGCTTGCCGTTTTCCCTAACGTCGCACCATATATGGTAATTTCTTGGACCCTTATCGCTGATTGGTTGGACACACGTCACGCGAACGTCGGAGCCTAGGAATGTCGTACGTCTTGCACGGCCGCTGACCGTCATTCGCCCTTTGTGCTCTCGAACCTCTGCCCGCGTCTCTATTTACGCGGCGTTCGAGCCTTATTCTGTGAATAATTGTTTATCATATGAACCTATTCAGGTCCTACAAGTGAACTGTGCAGTTATAACTACTTTATATAGTTGTGTAGTGCATCTCCCCGCTGTTGGGTAAGTGTGAACATATTTTATGTAACTGGTAGCTGGATGTAACTGATAGCTTTAGATATTACGGTGATGTATAGACTCAACGTTTAGAATTAGAAATACTTTAGTACGTAGTGTTCCCCATCTTACTTGTTGTTAATGTTGTTGCCTGTCGCTTATGCTGCAGTACAGTTGTTAATTAAGGCTTTTATTCATTTTTCATTCTGATCATTTGTGATGTACTGGAATGTCAATTCCTAAGTTATCGTCTTCCTTACGATAATTAATGCAGTATATTTAATTAACCGATTTTGGACATCTTACATAATGGCCAACATTTCATATTTTATTTAACCAATCGCAGTATATCGTGCCTAATTCACTTTCTGTAAACTTCGCTTCTGCCTTTAGTTTACCGCCACCGCTTGAACCGTATTATAGACTGCTTTCCCTCATTTTCACGGTCGTGGCGCTAAACAATAGATAGCCTAAACAAATTCTGATTCCTATGGGCCTCCACAGGAACTTAGCACCTGCTGCCCCATTCAGGAGTCAACGACATCCTCCAATCGTCCTACAACCTTTCACCGCCTGGGCAATTTGTAATTGCCCGAGTACGCGCGACGGTCTGCGACATTCCGCGTTCCGAGTTGACGCATACGCTACGTGGAACAAAGGGAAGTGTAAGTACCCTTCTTGAATATACCATGATGAGGTATTATAAAATGTTCTGAATCGAACTGAAAATTTGATTTTGACATATGACCAAGAGTTTCATACTCCTTCATGAACTCTTTGTATTTACCAGGAAATACTGAATATTTGGCCATCTTTCTTTCTAAAGATAACCTTTACTACTAACCTTACCTTTACCTACCTAACCTTAACCCCTTTACCTTTTAAGAAGACCTTTGAATAGCTAGGGTCTTTGATTCGCCCAATGGCAGTCTTGTTGACATTAGTGGTAACCAAACCATGTACTTGCCATTGCATTGCGTACGCTGAGTAGTGGATTCATACAACCTTTCACATTCCAAGTGATCCGGATGAACAGCTGGATTTGAAGGGGGTTCCTCCACCTTCCAAAACCTCTCCAATACTTACTCCAGCTTGACTGCATGAAGTCCATAGTCTTCGACTGAAGTACCGGCTGACTGGTGCGGCGCCGCGACCGTTGATGGTGACCGTGGCGTAGGCACTGTGCCCATGATGACGTGACCAAAATATGATCCGTAAGCTGTTATCCCTGGAATGTTTGTGGGTATCTTAGAACCATCAAGCACATAATTCAGTATATCTGTATCTAATATGATATCAACATCTCTGGATTTATTAAAGTTGCTATCAGCAAGTATGATATTTGATGATAATAATTGACCTTTAAATTGAATGTCATATGAAGGAATATTTCCTGTTAATGTGTACATTACCATTGCCATGGTACCTACAACTGGTAATTGAGTACCTACAGGTTTGATAACCAATTTGACTATAGTGCCAGTTGTATTTACCGGTTCATGACCTATACCATAAAGTGAATTACTGTTACACTGTTGGTGCAAATTTAAATTATGAACTAATTAATTAATTAATTAATTATTGTTTGATGATTGAATTAGCAGCTCCTGTATCCAACAGTGCCCTGACCTTGAAGTATGTACCATCACCTGACCTGACCATAACCATTGCAGTAGGGCAGATGGTTACAGGGAGTGATGGAACCTGAGATGCGCCAACAGTGACCTTATCTCATAGTCTGTCAGGACTCGTCCAAAACCCAACCCTGAGAGAATTAAACTTTATTTGAGCATGATGTGCTCTGGCACCAATTGGTGGTTTAGGCTGATGATGCGCCATAGACTGCACAGGGGGTGCCCCTTGATAGTGAACTGCTGATGATGGGCCATGCACTGGTGAGACATGACGCGCTTTTGTAGAAGTTGGCGTGTCTCGACCGCCTGCATGCCGCGTGACCACACGAGCAGTAGGTTGATCCGGCTGCTGATGAGCACTGGTGTTCGCATCGGCATTGCAAATCAATGAATTATGCGCTGGGGACCCACAATGGGAACACCAGTTCATGTGAGTGCACTCATTGGCATAGTGCTTCCTCAAGCATCTATAACAATGACCTGTCTTAGTCGCCTATGACCGGCGGTTAGACCGTGACAATTGTTGAAAACTGGAGCACCTATACAGTGTGTGTCCCTGGACACTACAATAAGAGCATGGAGGCCTCACCTGATGAGCTGATGATGATCTTTGGTCGGTCGATGATGACATCACCTGATTGTACTGACGAGACTTGCCAGACGCCACTCGGTGTTGAGGTGACTGTTGTGCTGATGAACGCACAGGCGGTGGTGACACACGTTGTGGTTTTCTGACAGGCTCCGGCTCCGATGCAACTGACAGTTGCAGTCGGCACTGCTCATCCAACAACTCCAGCAGTTGCTTGATGGTGGGCAGGGTGTCCGGCTCCTTGCCATAATTCAAATTCAATTCAAATTCAAATCATTTATTCTGTAAGTAGGCCCTGTAGGCAGTTTTACAAGTTTGAGTCTACCAGCGCTTCCAAAGAGACCACTGTTGAGAAGAAGCGCCGCAAGAAACTCAACAGTAAGCCGTTTTTTCCAAATAATCACTTATTACAATACTAAACTTAAGCTACGTAATTTAAATGTCACAGAGATGTACAGGTCCCAGTAGTAATAATAATTAAATATATCAAAATGTCGGATTGAAATAAATAATACAATTTCGGAGATGTTAACAGTCTCCAAATGTCAAATTAAAATTAAGAATTAAATATAATTTAAAAAAAAACACAAAACAAGGGAGATGTAGAAAGTCTCCACGGTCAATTTTGGAGATGTAAAGAGTCTCCAGATGTCAAATTAAAATTAAATAAAATTATTAAAAAAAAACACACACACACACAAAAAATAAAATAAGGGAGATGTAGAAAGTCTCCACGGTCAATTTTGGAGATGTAAAGAGTCTCCAGATGTCATATTAAAATAATAGGTAATCATACAGGGAGATATATATAGTCTCCACGGTCATTAATAATTGTAATACAAAAAAAATATATATCAGTCCCAAGCATTGTCATCATTCATATAATCTTTAATACTATAATAAGCTTTAGAAATTAGTTTACGTTACGTTACTGATAAATGAGTAACACTACTTGGGAGATTATTATAGAACCTTATACAATTACCCATTAAAGAGTTTTTTATTTTGTGAAGCCGTGTAAAGGGCACTGCGAGCTTATGTTTATTTCTGGTATTAACATTATGTATGTCACAGTTCTTTCTAAAATTACTGATGTTCTTATGAACATGCATAATGTTTTCATAAATATATTGACTGTATACGGTTAATATATTCGTTTCTTTGAACTTATCTCTAAGCGAGTCTCTATGACCCATCTTGTAAACAGCACGAATAGCCCTCTTCTGTAGAACAAAGATGCTGTTTACGTCAGCACCACTACCCCATAGTAAAATACCATATGACATAATATTATGGAAGTAACTAAAATAAACTAATCGAGCGGTTTTCAAGTCTATTAGATTCCGAATTTTATTAACTGCAAAAGCTGCAGAACTTAGTCTATTCGCTAATTTTGCCAGATGAGGACCCCATTGGAGTTTTGAGTCTAACGTTATACCAAGAAATACTGTATCATTAACTAAGTCTAATTTGTCATTTTTAATAGTTACAGTAGTTAGTCTATTTTTCATATTGGTAGTCATAAATTTAATACATTTAGTCTTTTTCTCATTTAGTAATAAATTATTAACACTAAACCAATCTACTACTTTTGATATAGCATTGTTTACATCCACATTAAACTCCTGTTGTCGTTTGACTTTAAATACGAGTGAGGTATCATCAGCAAACAATACTATATCATGGTTGTCCTTTATAAGGTATGGTAAATCATTTATGTAAATGAGGAATAGAAATGGACCCAAAATTGGTGGCACGCCCATTGAGACCAAAGACCCAGGTGATCGTTTTCCATTCACGTCTACCCTTTGTATTCTCCCGAATAAGTACGTTTTAATTAAGTTTAGCGCAGTACTTCTAACTCCATAATGGTGTAGCTTCCTGACCAATGTGTCATGGTCAACGCAATCGAAGGCCTTGGACAAATCACAGAAAATACCTAAAGCATCATGTGACCCCTCACAGGCATCAAAAATATGTTTAATTAGCTCAACACCAGCTTCGGTTGTCGAGCGACCCCGAGTAAAACCAAATTGTTTATTATGTAATAAATTATTATCTTGAAAATGTTGCATTAACTGTGATAAAATTAATTTCTCAAAGATTTTACTGAAAGTGGGTAGTATCGATATCGGTCTAAAGTTAGTGGGGTCAGAAGTACTACCCGTTTTAAATAATGGAATTATCTTGCTACGTTTCATAAGATCAGGAAACTCACCACAATCAACAAAGTGATTAAATATGATCATTAAGTCAGATGCTATGACTTCCATTAAGGATTTAAGGATGTGAACCGAAACCCCCCAAAGATCATTGGTTTTCTTAATGTTAATTGATTTGAATGCTTTGATTACATCCAAGGCAGTAACGTGCTTGAATTCAAAGTGTATACTGCATTCAGACACGTTATCTTCTAATAATAAAATGGCAGACGCCGGCGAAGAGTTCAGACACTTAGTCGTGGACACTGGTATAAAAAATTGTGTTAAAATACTCACAAATATAGATCAAATGGAATCGTGCAAACCACACTTTATAAAACACAATATACTCACTCTCTCGTCTATGTTCATCCTAAAATCATGCAAATTTATTAGAAGGAACTTAAATCTTTATTCACAGTTAAAAGGACTAAAAAGAAACAACCGCAATAAGAATAAGCTCTACTTTCCAGCTTCAAAATTAAAATTAGTAAACTCAAATCCGCATAATATGACAATTAAGATCTATAACCACCTTCCCAACTCCTTAAAAGATATTGAACCAACTAAATCTTTCAACAACAAGCTGAGAACATTTTTGGTTAACAAATGTTTTTATAATCTAGGGGAATACTTTAATGATAAGTAATGTATAAAGAGATAGGGAATTACGAGTCGGCGGCCGAGTGTGTGAATTTGTACATATTATTTTTCTTTTAGTTAGTAATGTATAAATATATTTAAATAGCCCTCTGATATTGCTGTACCCTTGCAGGGTGTCACATAGATACCAGTGTATAATGTTCCATCTTAATTAGCCTGTAAAAGTGATATGCAATAAATAATTTAAATTTGAATTTGAATTTGAAGGCAGCTTTGTGCGAGACGAAGTAGACGCGTCAGTTTCACAGAGCTCCTCAATTTTGAGTAGCAACTTATTTACTTCAGTAAACTTAACCCTGTATGAAGCCATGTCCTCCTCGGACACTTCATCACTGGCCCCCACCAGTAACTCATAGGCATCAACAAACAAAACATAATATTGATTAAAATGTCGCCTAGTGACTGCGGCGGCGATTGAACTTGTTGTGTCGCTTATTGTTGCTGAGAAATCAAACAACATTTGATATTTAGAACTGAATTGCGTTCGAGCCTTTCGCACGAACATTTTGAATACTCAATACACACTTAATATACAGAATATACTCACAAAGATATTTGATCACCGAATTATGATGAATGATACCAAACTAATGTTTGTTTATGTACAAACACTGATACCGGGGATCTATTAATACCTATTAGTTAACGTCCTAATGAAAGTAATACTTGATATTACTACACGTAAGCACTAATATTTCACTTAACAAACAATAATACTTGACATTATTCGTTAAAACACTAAATAACTTTAGATAAATCAATGCAAACAAACATTATAATTGATATGACATTTGACACAACAGACAGACTGATAAGTGCATAGTTTAGCACAGACTAAATACAAATATTGATCAGATCGATCTGTTTATGAACCTATTACAATCGTTAACTTCAAGTTGACATTGGCAGTTAATAGATAGCAAGCAAAATAGATGCAAATTAAATTTCCATAAAGTAATGTTTGACGTTTGACGTACCGGTGAAAGGTGCCAACCTGACAAGTGACACTTGCATGACGCGATGACCGGCGAGTTTGAATGTGATGTGATGCATGCGCCCTCTGACGTCGGAGTTGGCAGCGTCTTGGTGCAGAGTCCCGTTATCGAGACAAAATGGATGGCGTATCTTTATCTCCAATAAGAATCGACTATGAGAACCGATGAAATGCTCGCGTTACGCGATTCGCACACTGAATTTAGGCACAAATATACGGCACTGAAGCTAATAAAACACTGAATCTATGTAGCACTGAGATCTTCCGTGCCGATCGATGCAATCGAAGTACCTATGTATGCGGGCGGCGTTTCCTGCGTGACCTTGCGCCACGCCGATCCCTTGACTGTATGATGACTTATGAACTCGCGCTACGCGCTTAGTTCTGAGATTGATTCCTGGGTCGCGAGTAGGCCGGTACTGACCTTGAAGGCTACCGCGTGCCCAGTAAATCTGGATTCTCCTTTCATGGGTTCCACCAAAAATGAAAGATAATAATAGCCGCCTGATCCTGGCGGCTGGATGTATTACCGATCTCGTGGTGGTTGATGAATTTGAGGAAGGTCTTTCCCTGGAGTCTGGCGCGGGTTCGAATCGTGCAGGCTTCTAGGGTGGGTGATAAAGTCGAATATGAACACCGGTGCCTTTATAACTAGTATTTAATCCAAGTTAAACAGTAACACACGAAATACAATTAGACTGAATAAAAAGCACGCTATCCGTTGACAGGATTTGAGCAGAAGTCTAAACCTAGTGATCGAGTCAACTAACCTAGAAGCAATGACAGCCCTAAGTCTATATTACCATAACTAGATTCCCTAGTCTATGTCATTAACCAACTTTTTTTTTTTTTCTTTAATGGCTTTCACTCCTTTCTTTTTTGGCAAGGTGTATTTTGCCAATGTCGAGTTGTAGACATAACGCACGTGACGAGAATGTTCGGTGTCGTTGTAAATTTTGATTTTTGTGGAATGATCAGGAAAGATTCCTACAACAAATAATAAAATGTTATGGACAACACAAACAATCACAAGACATCTGACAGTTTAAATTGCGGGAAAGAGGATGACAGAAAGTTACGGATACCAACATAGAGGAAAGAGGAAGAAAAAAAAAAACTTAAACGATAGCGATTGATTGAAACGAAAAGCTAAAGTTTTATATTAGTAACATGAATATACTTTATAAGGGTATCAGTAAGGGGAGGGTCCATTATAGAAAGAAGAGATGAAAAGTTGATGGGCCGAGGGACATTTTTTGGTAAGATATTATCGTACAAAGATAAACTGAACCTTTTGCAATTGAAAAAGATGTGATCCAGGGTACCTTCATCAATACCACATTCGCAAAGCGAATTATCTCGAACCCTTATTTTAGCTAAAAACACCGGGGTGCAAGTGTGTCCTAAACGAAGCCTACAAACTGTAGAAGTAACTTGTTTCGTTGCAGATCGAAAGCGAAAGAACCATGGCTTACGAGGAATGATTGGTTGAATGTTCCCGTAAAAGCGGCCTTTCTGGAGTCTGGAGCTATTCCACATGTCCTGCCAAGAATTTCTCATGTCGGATCGGGCCTTTAATGTTAAGTCTGAGGAGAAAATATTATTGTGGACTTGAGAACCAGCTACAACAGCCTCTTTCGCCCACATGTCAGCAGACTCATTTCCTACAATACCACAGTGACCCGGAATCCAGGCATGTGTTATTTGGAGTCCTTTTTTGTCACAACTATTGAGTAACTGTTTAATTTTAAGAATAAATGGGAATTTAATTTTCATTTTAAAATGGTTACCTACAATTGCTTGCAGGCAACTTTTGGCGTCTGAAAAAATGATAACTTTGGATACGTTATGAGATTCTACATAAGTTATAGCCTCCAAGATGGCTACTGACTCACCGGTGAAAACAGATGACATAGGTGGGCATTTCTGACTTAAAAGTACATGAAATTTGGGGATCCAAACAGCTACCCCTACACAACCTCCAACATCCAGCTTGGATGCATCTGTAAAAATAGGTAACCAATCTTGCCATTTATCCAATTCTCTTTTAAATTTCATGTTTGCTGCTGGGTCATCTTTGCATATGCCGTAATCTAAAAGTATTCTAGGGGAGTAAACTAAATCTTCAAAATCTGCTTGGAATAAGGGGTTTTTGTCCGTTATATAAAGAGGGGAGGGAAGGTTTTTCAATTTTAGATAACTGATAATATTAGGAGGAGTTACTTTATGTGACCAATATGTGTTTACAGATACTTCATGGGATAAGGACTCTAAGATTGGAATGAGAGGATGATTGGAGATGGAGCATACCTTGAGCATAAAACGATCAGCCAGATACTGCCTACGAAGGGAAAGGGGAGGATCCACGCACTCAACCTGCATAGCATTTTTCGGTGAAGATTTCATGGCACCAAGAATAATACGTAGGCATTTCGCTTGAATTAGGTCTAACTTTTTAAGTGCTGCTTTATTACATGGTTCCAGAATAGAAGAGCCGTAATCTAAGTGGCTACGTACTATGGCATTATAGACCAATTTTTGGCAGTAAGGATGAGCCCCCCACTAGGTCCCAGAAAGGGCCCGTAAAACATTGATGGCTCTCTCACATTTTCCAATTATGTACCCTAAGTTGGGGATGCCAGACATTTTTGAATCCAAGATTATTCCAAGGAATTTAGTTGAGTCTCTACACGGAATAACCTCATCCTCATAACGAATATCTACCACCGGGATGGTCCTACTACGGGTGAAAGTCACTGTAGAACACTTTGAAAGTGATAGAGACAGCCCATGCTGATCTAGCCAGTCTTTAAGGTAGTAGAGGGCTTCATTCAATCTTGTCGTTGCGATATCCACAGGAAAATACAGGACCAAGTCGTCTGCATACTGAAGTACTCTACAGAAGGGGGAAACAGATTGATCCAAGTCATATGTGTACAAATTGTATAAAAGGGGGCTGAGGACTGATCCCTGCGGGAGTCCTTGCCATAGGGTTAGAGGGGGGAAAGAGTAACTACCAGAGCGGATTTTAAGAGTTCTGCCCATAAACAGCTTGCAGACAATTTGGACTATCCTCACAGGTATGCTCAGCTGTAGCAGTTTTGCTCTGAGCAGCGGGAGTGACACATTGTCATACGCAGCCGACACATCCAAGAAGCACCCTACCAGATGTTCCTTATTAGAGAGGGCCAGTCTTATATCAGAAGTGAGTATGCTTAGGCTGTCTATGGTTCTTCCACCTTTGCGAAATCCAAACTGGGTGTTAGCAAGCTGATTTTTATTTTCAACTAACCATTCCATTCTATTTTTTACTAGGTGCTCAAGAATTTTACCCATTGATGCAAAGAGGGCAATTGGGCGGTAGGAGAATGCATTTTGGGGGTTCTTACCGGGTTTAAGGACCCATTTAGCCCAACTAGGTGTTATAACACCGCTCAAATTGATTAAAAAGTACCCTCAAGTTTTGAATTTAAAAGATGATATTTTTAAAGAATTTCTTCGGTTATCTGATTCAGTGCTCATTAAAGTTAAATTGTGTGCAGATGTAATAAACAAATATAGTTACTTTGAAGCATAAATATTCTGTTTTATAGGAGCAGTTTTATTTCGATTCAATATGTCTGGTAAAAGGTAAGCTGTTTTTAAAAAATCTTTGTATATTGTTGTCTTTTTGGTACATATTATTTATCATATGACTATTACCTATTTATATAGTAATATTTTGACTTTTGTAATGTCATTCTGTTGTATTTTTTTATTGGTAAAATAGCAGAGGTGTTATAACACCTGGTAGTATTATCAACGTCTAACATATTTTTGTACGAAATTTTAGGTTACGGCCAAGAAAACCATTGAAGCTTACTGAAATAATAGAAGGGTTGGAGAAAGCCGACGATGACACACATTTACCCAGTGTTATCGCTATTTTTCCCCCGGATAATGCAAATGGAGATATAACTGACGAGGATCCGGGAGACGAAAACATTGTGAATTTGCACAACCTTCCGGGTTCGCAGCTGAGAGCTGATGCTGAGGTCATTTACAGTGAGTCTTCTTCAGATGAGGAATATAATACACCATTGTCTCACTTAGCTAAACGCAGATGCACCGAGCAAGTTACACAAGAAACCAACGTCACCGATCTCCCTGCAGCTGGAAAATCAACAACGCCGAAAAATCAAAAATATACTTGGCGAAATCGGCATTGTCCAAAAGAATTCCCTCAGTGGACATATGATCAAGCCCCTAAATATTTACAATCACCTATGTATTATTATGAAGCTTTCATGAATAATGAGGTCATTGATTTCCTTGTGCACTACACAAACATATATGCACAACAAAAAAATAAGACTGGGAATATAACTCATGCAGAGATGAAATGTTTTCTTGGAATATTGTTGTTTAGTGGATATGTTGTCGTGCCTCGTAAGACAATGTATTGGGAAAAGTCTTCAGACACTGATTTTCCATTGGTCTATAATGCTATGTCACGAGATTGTTTCACTTTTATAATGACACATATCCATTGCTGCGACAATACAATAGTACAAGTACAAAATGACAAGTTTGCGAAAGTAAGACCCTTATGATATATATTTTATATTTTTTCATTCCCCTTCGCACCCGCGCCCGCGCTGGGCTGGTTTTAGATCAGCTCCGTGTAATTTAAATCATAACATTTGCAACGATCGTTTTTGAGCAATTAACTTAACAATATCCAGAAGTTATAACCTTTACCTCCCTAAAGGTGTTATCAAAACTAAAATCATAAATCTCCAAGTGAAATAATTAACGTAAAAAGTTAAATAAGTGCAGTTACAAACTAGGGACGGTCGACCATGCGAGGTGACTCATCGCTTAACCGGCCGGTCAACCCGTCAAATCAGCTGTGTCATTCGACGCCTCTGTACCACGAAACTGCATCGGAACGCCGGCCGACATCGAGCGCCATACAAAGTCGACTGCGCGTTTGATTCGCGAGTGAAGTGAGTGATTTAGTGGTACAAGGTGTTTACAACTAAATGATGGCGCCTCCTCAGAAAGCCAAATTATGCTCTGGGTGCCATGGACCTATAACGAGTAATCAAAACACAACGCAATGTACGGCTGAGGAATGCGGGAAAGCTTTCCATTACTCCTGCATTAACGTAACTAAGCTGTCGCCATCGAAAAAGGCAATTTGGACGTGCCCGGACTGCAAGGCCGCGTCTAAAAAAGGTCGGGACAAAAGCTCAACACCAGTGCACAATCAAAACCCACAAGATAACATCACCTTACGTAAGAAGGGGCAACAAACAAAGCCGGTAGCCGGATCATCTCCGTCAACAGGTGGAATTACGGAACTAACGGAGCAAATCAAACTGTTGCGAGCATATACGTCAGATATCAAAACACAGATTACCACCGCTTTATCGGCCCTCGCACAGTGTCACGACCGGATTGATACCTTAGCGAATAAATTGACGGAGACTGAAACCAGACTTCGAGTGCTGGAGGAGCAGCAAGTAGAAAATATGGCACAAAGAGCTACCGTTCAGCAGTTAGAACAGAGGATGAACCAGCAAGCACAGGCCACCTTACGTAATGACGTTGAGTTGATTGGCTGCCCTGAGACCAGCAATGAAAACTTACACCACCTGGCAATGACAGTTGCATCAAAAATAGGCCTCAACATCTCAGATATGGACTTAGACCATGTCGTTAGAGCAGGCCCCCGTCGGCGCCCTGACAAAAAGGGGGAAAGTCAGTCACCACGTCCAGTAGTAATTCGTTTTGCGCGCAGGAAGATTCGTGATGATTTTATGACTGCGTCAAGGACACGCCGAAACCTAGACACAACTGGTCTCCAACCTGATTGCCCTAGCCAGAAAATATACATAAATGAACGGTTAACTCACGAAAACCGTCAGTTATTTCGTTTATGCAGACTACAAGCAAGCAATGCGGGTTATAAGCACTGTTGGACAAGAAACGGTGTTATTTATGTACGTAAGCTGGATGGTGCGAACCCAATACTCATTCAGGATCAAAGTTGCCTGGAACGCGTGTTTGCATCCCATAACACGCCTGACAAGAACAGTGTATGCGGTCAGTCCAACACTTAACAATTTCGTAGTTTATATTAGCAGTATAGTATATAGGAACAATTATAGCAATAATAGCATGCACTGTAATAATATTCTTATTTTTGTTTGTTGTGTGTCTGATTATGTTTGTACCCCAACCGCAATGAAGTTAAGCTGTAAAATTAAAAGTGCTGCTGTAAACAAATCTCTGTTGGTAAATCTAGCCGGAATTGAGTGTCCCATCTGGTATTTATCAATCACTTACCAAAACACTACACACTTTCGTAAATACACCACATCCCCCCTTACTGAACTAGTTAATCATTCGGAGTCCGTGATCTCTGTATCGGTATGGCATAGCAAAAATCCTGCTTGCGAGCCGGCGCCGGCACCGACCTGACCTCAGTAGTTGACATTGATAAATCTTTCCATATAAGTTGTCATACCGTTGAGACTCCGGAACTCTGTAAAAATATTATTTCCCCAAAGTACAAAACTAAAATACTTACTTTTAACATAAGGAGCCTCCAGCATAATTTTGCACACTTTCGGATTGCTTTAGCTCGTTTTGATTCCTTATTCGATGTTATAGTTCTCACTGAATGTTGGCTAAAAGAAGGATTAATAATCGAACAATTAGACGGCTAAACTTCCTATCGAACTGAGAAGTCCGGAAACCAGGCTAGTGGAGTGGTTGTGTACGTAAGAAATGGGTGGAATGCCCACGTAAGCGAACCATCAATTCAGGATGCTGATAGTTTGTTTGTCAATGTCCCAAACTGCTTTTCGTTAATCGCATTATATCGATCCCCCTCTGTTATTAACGTTTGCCCATTTTTAAACTCTTTGGAATATTTTATTAAAAGCAATAATAATAACTGCTCTGAACTTATAGTCACAGGTGATATAAATATAAATATCTTAAATGATGATAGCCAAACTAGCGAATACCTATGCCTCATGGCCAGTTTGGGGTTAAGACCCGCAGTAAACATGCCCACAAGGAAAACTGCTTGCCTAGACCACTTTTTTGTTAGAACTAAAAACCCAACTGCAGCAGCCGTATGCAATACTGATATAACTGACCATGACTTCGTTGTGCTCGGCATTTCGTCTAAAATAAAAATTAATAAAAGTAAGTCTGATAGAATAATCAAAAAGTTAAACTATGACGCTATATGCTCAGAACTGAGCGGCACCAACTGGGAGGAAGTCACAAACAAAACATCATCCTCGGCAGCTGCTGACGCATTTTTTAATATCCTGTCTACTATTATACATAAACACACGGTAATAAAAACCATAAGTAGCTCTAAGTTCAAACTAAATCCTTGGATCACTCCAGGGCTCATTAGATGTTCCAAGCACAAGGATAAATTACACTCCATTTCTCGTAAAAACCCAAATGATTTAACCGCAAAATTAGTCTACTCGCGATACAGAAATTACTACATCACCCTTATCCGAAACATTAAAACAGAATATGAAAGGAAACAACTATCCGGAAACCAAAATGATCCAAAAAAACTGTGGGCTAGTATAAAAAATATTATCCAGGTACAACATGAAAAAGAGAAGCCTAGTTTTACTTGTATGAAACCAAGCGTTAAGGAGTCTTTAAATCACCTGAATGATCACTTTTCCAAGGTCGGCGAAACACTAGCGAAAAAGCTACTGGAACATTCTGGGGAAACTGAAGTGACGCTCGCCTCCAAAGTATATGTACATAAAACTCCCTTGAACTCTTTCTTTATGGCCCCCACTGATAAGTATGAAATCGAGGGGATAATTGTGGGTCTCAAGCCAGACAAAGCGCCAGGAGTGGACGAAATAAGTAATCGCCTCCTAAAACTTGCCAAGGAATCGATCTCAGAACCGCTCTCAACAATCTGCAATCTAAGTTTGGAGACAGGATGCTTCCCAAGGGCCTGGAAGAAGGCTGCAGTCTTCCCCATACACAAAGGAGGAGACAAAGATAACCCAAACAGCTACCGACCAATATCTCTCTTGCCCAGCTGCTCAAAAATACTAGAAAAGTTGGTAAATAGGAGACTTGTTGCATTCTTGGAGTCGAACGCCTTACTTTCAGAACGGCAGTTTGGTTTCAGGAAGAGCAAATCCACAGAAGACGCTGTTTCTCTCCTAACGCAAATCATCTCTTCCACCCTGGACAAGGGACTTCCAAGCGTTGGCGTCTTCCTGGACCTAGCCAAGGCGTTCGACACGGTATCTGCACCAATTCTACTAAGAAGGCTTGAACTTCTGGGGGTGAGAGGCACGGCACTGGCCTGGTTTAAGAGTTACCTGACTGACAGACAACAATGCACTAAGTTTGAAAACACGTACAGTGATGAAAAACCAGTGACTTTTGGCGTCCCACAAGGGAGTATTCTGGGCCCTACCCTCTTTCTCGTTTACCTAAATGATATGGCATGCCTTCCTTTGGACAAAGCTGAAATTATCTGTTATGCCGATGACACGGCAATTTTATTTCATGGGCATACATGGGAGCGATGTTTTGAGGCTGTGCAGGAGGGAATGACTTCGGTGGCTGCCTTGCTGTCGGACAACCTCTTGACTGTTAATGCAGAAAAAACTAAAGTCTTATGTTTTTATAAAACTGCTTCGTCGGCACCCCTGATCGAGCCTACTATTAAATTACATGCAAGACCATGCTTGGGTTTGCGTTCACCGTCATGTAACTGCAGTATTGTTGGGAGAGCTCCGGATATTAAGTACCTTGGCATTTTCGTGGACGAGAAACTTAATTTTAAAAAACACATCGAGTCTGTTTCGGCTCGCATTCGAAAATTAGTGTACACAATGAAGCTTCTCAGAAATGCTGCAGAAATGTCTCTCCTGAAAGCTGTCTACGTGGCCATCGGTCAGGCAATTTTGACATACTGCATAACAGTCTGGGGCGGTTCTGCTAGCTCAGTGTTTTTAACCTTGGAAAGAGCACAAAGGTACCTGCTTAAGGTAATGATTAGAAGGCCACGCCGTTTTCCCACGTCAAAGCTCTATAAGGAACTTGGTGTTTTTAGCGTGCGCAAGCTGGCCATAGTAAAGATAGTTCTTCATTTACATCGCAAGGTCATCAACTCTCAAGAGTACCAGAAAATGCTGCAAAAACGCGTTTTTAACTTACCCGTCCCCCGCACGAGGACCGCTTTTTCCAGGCGCTTCATAGACTCTTTTCACCCACAAATTTACAATAGGGTGAATAAGGCCTGCTGCTTCTGTGGTTGTTCTGTCCCTAATGCTAAAATTAAAATAAGAAATTGGATCAGCTTGCTTGACTACAAACAGACAGAACAACTTCTAGAGGCCACGAGGTGAACTTAACTTGGGTACTTTTTTTTCTCTTGTACTTTCTACTGACATGATGTACACACACACATACATCCACACACATCCACACACACAAACACACACACACACACTCACTGAGACCTTTTATTTATTTATTTATTTATTTACCATTGTCTCCAGCAAATTCTGACACCGGCATCATCTAGTCTTTATCTTTTGTTAAATAAGTAGTTAAATATTAAGTAGTAATAATAGTAGTTTAAAGTAGCCAAAATTGTTTCGCTATCTTAACCAGCACATGCGCAGGATATTCGTAATTGGTAACCGTGGATTCTGGCCCCACGAGACAGGCGTCGCCTAGTGTGGTGGTCATAAGCAATGTATTTTCTATGTACAATAATGTTCTGGTAAATAAACAATTTTTGATTTTTGATTTGATTTTGATATTGAATAAGATTTTTTCAGCTATGGCTCCTTTAGAAGAAGTCTACAGTATTGACGAGGGTATGGTGCCTTACTATGGAGGTCACCTCATATAAGGTGCAAGCAATTTATATGAGGTAAGCCAATCCGATGAAGGTACAAGTTTTGGGTTGGTGCTACCAGACTGGGATATGTGTTATGGTTTTGATCCATATCAAGGGAAATCTGCCATGGTACCTTCAGATTACAAACAGTTTGGGTTAGGTGGGAGCGTAATTGTACAATTCGCCGATGCTCTGCAATCCCTTCAACCAAATCTATATTTCCACTTATATTTTGAAATTTTTTTTTCCTCCGTACCTCTATTTCATGAACTCGGTAACAGAAACCTGAAAGCAACAGGTACAATTCGGGAAAACAGAACATCGAAATGTCCTCTGCCTACAAATAATGTATTCAAAAAGACCGAGAGAAGGACTTTTCAATTCAAATCTAGTCAACCAGAGGACATCTTGGGTTGCAAGTGGAACGATAATAACGTAGTGACTGTTGCGTCCAATGCAGATAGCGTTGAGCCACTCTATAAAGCGAAACGTTTCTCTCAGCAGCATAAAACATATTTCATGATCGATCAGCCTGCCATTATAAAAAAATATAATGAGAACATGGGAGGTGTGGATAGATCAGACCAAAATATTGGACTTTATCGGACATCTATTCGTGGTAAAAAGTGGTACTTTCCACTCATTTGTCACTCCTTAGATATGGCCACACATAATGCCTGGCAACTATACAGACAGAATGGAGGGGAATACGATCATCTCACTTTCAGAAGAGTTGTTGCAAGGGGTTTATTAGAGACCTTTAAAAAAAATTATAAACGTGGCCCTTGTCCCACTCCCACTACTCACAGGGAATCGTCTCGATTTGACAGACTGGACCATATCGTTCGATACAAAGACGTTCAACTGACATGCAAAATCTGCAAAAAGAAAACTAATTAACAAAGTACTTAATATGCAGAAAGTAGTAATATGCACTACTTTACAAAGTACTGGAAGGTAAAATAAAGGGTTGGCATAAGAAAAATAAAATATAACGTTTATTATTATAATGTATAATCATAATCAGTATAAATAACACTTTATATACTCACACCGCAGTATGATATGCCAAAAAACAAATTTTGGGATGTAAATACATCACACATTTCTTACACATAAATATGAGACTGCTCGACATTTTCCATCAACAATTTGACTTGTTATATCACACCATAATAGTCGGCACTGTGGCCTTTGTGTGTCTTTAGTTCTTATATCATAAGTATCAGGTTTTCAGATAAAACATTAAACGCCAGTGGCTGCCATTTGTATGGCTTTGTTTCGCAAATCATAGCCGATGAAACGATAACATTTCGAACATGGATTTGCTGCATTTCTAAGATCAATTCAAAAGTTTTCATCCAATAAAGTGAATAGAAACATTGAAGAACAACTAGATTTTTAAATGTGTGGAAATATTTTGCAAGCCCAATTATAATTTGTTACTCTGCTTCTATTAGCGATATCATGTTAAAGCATATACGGGATCCCCCAAGGATGCATTAGTTCAGGTTCAGTCTAATTTTGTTTACTTCATTCACATAGATCCTACATTCGAGATTTCTAGTGTGCCAATCCAACAGTCAGGTTATATTATTTTCTCTTCAAAGTATAAACAAAGCTATAACTAAGCCAAGGGGCAAGATGAATAATTTGGCCTGACGACAACTGTCTAAAGTAGGAAACACAGGTATCCCAACGAATTCTGACCTTTAATTGGGATTCAATAGAATCCTATAACACTTGAGTTTTGTACAGAAACAAGCACAACGCTCGATCGGAAACTGAAGGCTATGGATAGGAATTCGAAATGTTTACTCTTAGGGCTTTTTGACGACATGACCAACATCATCATCATAAAGATCTTATAAGCATTTCCACGATTGTCGGTTCCACGCCTCTCAGATCCATCGGCCACCCGTGACTCTAACCAGGTCCTCGGCCCACCAATACGTTCTAGCCATTTCATTGAAATCCACTAGAAGGTATTTAAGTTATTGATCAATAACTAAACTTTCAACTTATAAGCATTGGTTTTATTTTAAATTAATAACTGAGATGATGTTTTACTACAACAAAGCGCTTTCAGCCCAAAATTGCAAGATCTTACTTAATCCTGCTACTCGCGTATAAACGTCTAGCAAAACATGAAAATAAATCAGTAAAGTGTCCACTTAGCTCAAGTGTTTACGATGCACCGAATTCTCCGCTGATACTGACGGACTGCCGCAAAGTTGTGTGATCTACTGCCATTGCATCTTAGTATAGCCGGCATCATCATGACGATAGAACTCATCCAATGTCTCATGGATTTATTTTCCTTTTATCATTTCAATCAAGTCATCTTTGTCACGTAAACGGCGTAAGCTTTACCCTTCCTCGGTTTATCGGCGCTTCAAATAGTTAACCCAAGCTCGTGACAACTAACTCCTTGACTTGCTCACATATTCTTCAAGTGGGTTGTCTGTGAGAGTTAGGTTGACTATGATAAGTGATCACTTTTCATCTACAACTACATCACATTTTTCTGGGTTGAATTCAGGCAATCGAATGTGACGACTGCACTACGGCCTACGGCACAGGCAGCCTTAATATCTGAATTAACACACACACACACACACACCTGAACCTCTACAGTTCGAACATTTCTAACACAGATCATCAGTCACAGCACATCACTCGTGACTTCATTTTTATCTCCAGGTGATCCCACTTCTGATGTCGGAGAACGAGCTCTAAACATCAAAGTACTTCAGGTTCTGTGGGCATTTCTAGATAGATATAGGTACCTAGAGATAATAAAACAGTGACACGCAGGAAGGTACTTGAGCTACTACTACGTCATCAAACTGTTTAGGGAATTAATCACTCAACTACAGGTAGCATGAATGTAACTACCATAGAAAGGTCTCTGGGTAATTATTACACCTAATTAATTAACGATACGTCACAGAACAGATGCGCCTGCGCGCGGTGGCTCCCGAATCAAATCTAATCGCCTTCCTTTATCCCTTCACACCGCACCACCGCACCACCGCACCACCGCCGCAGCCACCATCCAAGCTGACGCAGCACATAGCGCCGCTTGCGTTCTGCTGAGCTTGTGTTGCCAGTATTACACCAATTTCCGACATTTAAAAAATCGCCGTTAAACTACTTTAAGCTAGAGGCTAACTCAAGAACGGAGGATGGAATTAAAAATGGGTTTTTCCAACACGTAGATATTGGAAAGTACTTTCGAACGGAATCGTAAGTCGATTTTGCCTAAAAGTGACTTTAGTCGGTTCTAGAAGTAAGGGGACGATATATTGCATGAATATTTGTACTAAACTTGGTAATCACCCTCAAAATCGCTCAGTTCGCTCGCTGGCTAATCCTCTGAAGATTATCGGGACAGGGTTCTGTCCCGCTTGGATGGCTCAGGGTCAAAGGTATCGATTATTAGCGCATGGACGTCTATGTTCTGGGGTAGACAAACGCTAGCGCCATGTAGAAAATTCTCCCGACCTAATAGCTCCATCTACCGCTTACTAGGGTAACTTAACTCTACTTAACTCTCTGTCACGTCCTACCGGGTGGCAAGTAAAAACTCAGGAGAAGTTTAAATAGTTTATTTTAAAAGAACGCCGGTAGTGTGATCAGAACAGGGTAGGTAGGTTCGTAGGGTGTGGTCTGGTTCTGCGAAGCGAGCTAGCACTTCCCTCGCAGTAGGTGACGTGGAGCGGCAGTGAAGAAACCGACGGCAGCCCGACGGTGTGCGGTGACAGGATCCTGGCGTCGGGGGCAGCACCCGGTGTGTAGCACCGGAACCCACTCGACGATCCTGGTCACCGTGGTTAGAGGCCGCTCCGGCCAAGAAGAGAAGTGGACAGGGTTCAGAGCCCGTTCCCACGAAGCGAGTAGTGATGTCCAGCGGTAGTGCTCCTAGCGGTGCAGTGCTCCTAGTGGTGCGGTGAATTGCTCCCAGCGGTGGAATGCTCCAAGCCGTGGAATGCTCCAAGCCATGGACCCCGATTTGGGGAAATGCACCGAATATAATGAGAACTTAGGTATTTAGTACCTATTACGTTAACACGTCAAGTTGTTCCAAAATAGTAAGTAGTTGAGGCGGCAAAGAGGCCGAATGAAGGGTGCGTGGCCTATATATAAGCTTTCACCCCTTTCTGTTAATTTTGAATCTGAGTAGGGCGAACAAAGAAATGCTACATAGCAACTCGCGTCACGAGTGGAAAATAACTGGAGTCGTGTACGTGAGACACCAACATACCCTCAATTATTTCCTCATGCGCTGAATGAAAATAATAAAATACGATATTTATTTACAATTACAATGAATTAATTATTAGAAGATTATTTAGATTAAAGTAGATTGTTAATTTTTAAAACATTTTAAATATTAGTGAAGCTAATAAAGAATGACTAGTAACGCCATCTGTCGGCTTACTGCCGCTAACATTTGACAAAAGAAGATTTATGAAAAACGTCTTTGTTAATCTATGGCTGTCTGTTTGACAGTTATAGGTTATTAGTAAACAACAAATATAAGATCTGTTGTATTACAGTGAATTTAAGTGAAAATTAAGTGATATTAAGGCTATTTTGTCTATAAAAATGCACACAGATAAGGAACGTAACAACTGCATTGTTACACTATCTTTAACATACCGCCCACCAAGGACAACATGTCCTTTATCATAGCCGCCCACCATGGAGTGGCTAAGATTTTCACTAAAACTATAAAAGTAGGTGGGTCTTCAATATATTGGCGGAAATAATGATAACTAGCAGCAACTTTTGATGTCAAAATTAACGAACCCAGGTGTAGTATCCATTCCATTTTAAAGAACAAGAAATTTATAAAGTTTATCTTGAATAATATGTGAAGACACCAATGACGGCGGTTAAAACGCCGAATAATCACCCAGGTGGCTTTGCATGCATCAAGCCTACATACTCATTTATAAAATTCAATATCCTTAATTAATCAGTCACTGGCAGGACACAGAGTTTGGAAGTTGGGCGCTTTATTAAAGCGTTTTTACATTTTATAGTTACCACTCTTGTCAACACTGGCCTAGACAGGCCAGGGTGTTTTTGCGTTATTCTGCCAAAAAGCCACTTGGTTGGAGGCATGTTATCCTCCTTGATTAAAAGAACGTCCCCAATTTCAGGTTTTGGGACCTTATTGGTCTTCTTGTACCTGTGTAAAAAATAAGTTAAATACTCGCTAGACCATCTTCGCCAAAAGTTTTGGAGCATTCGCTGCGTTAACTGCCATCTTCTTAAGGTCCCTATATTTGACCGCTCATAATTTGTTTCTGGCACTGTAACTAGAGGCTCACCTATTAAAAAATGACCTGGCGTTATAGGACTTGGCTCTCCTGGGTCGCTGTGCATTACCGATATAGGTCGTGAATTCAAGCAGGCTTCTATTTGGTTGAGTAATGTTGTCATTTCCTCATAGGTTAACGTTGAGTCGCCAATTACTCGCTTAATATGATACTTAGTGGATTTTATACCCGCTTCCCACAAGCCACCGAAATTTGGACTTTTTGGGGGTATAAAATGCCACGACGTTCCGTGAGAAGCTAAACTTTCAGCTACTTCCTGAATCATGCTCGATTTTTCTATGTTGAACAAATCTTTCAACTCTTTTGCAGCTCCAACAAAGTCCGTGCCATTGTCGCTATAGATTTCCAAGCAGCGTCCACGCCGGGCAACGAATCGCTTAAAAGCTTCAATAAATCCACGAGAAGACAGATCGCTGACAACTTCGATGTGGAAAGCCCTTGTTACCACACAAATAAATAGACACACGTATCCTTTATGTGAGTGATGTCCTCTACCCTTTGCTGTTCTCAGACTGATGGGTCCTGCATAGTCGACCCCACTGCGAATAAATGCCCTGTCTGGGGTGACTCTAGTCGACGGTAAGGCTCCCATCAGTTGAGTCTGACTATTGGCCTTATGTCTTATACAGGGAATACACTTTGTAATTTGCTGCTTTATCAGATCTTTGACCCTAATGATCCAATATGCTGATCGGAGATAGTTGAGCATGGATTGCAGCCCGCCATGCAGTGTGCGGCCATGGGCGTCTGCTACAACTAACTTCGTAAAGTGCGAGTCATGTGGGAGGATGATCGGGTTCTTGGCGTTTTCTAACTCTGTTGAGTGTTCTAGTCTGCCTCCTACTCGGATAACACCGTTTTTCATAAAAGGGGTCAGAGATCTGATTTTCGACATTTTAAGTTTTACAGATCCTTCATTGGTGATCTCTGAAATCTCGGTATTGAACGCTGTGGCTTGACACATGTCATTTTGACACAACACGTTATGGCTTCATGTAATTCCCACTTTTCTAAATAGTCACCACTATCCTTTCGACGAGGAGCTTCGTGATCCACCTTCTGCAGAAGGCGATCACTTGAACTAGTCGGTTGAGTGACGAATATTTGGTCCAAATGGGTTCTTGTACTACTCCCAAATGAACCCTCACCGATCTTTCCATCTCCGTATCGTTGTTTTTTAGTTTAGAATAGGTAATTGTATCATGGTGCAAGAATTTCGGACCGCATTTCCATAGATCGTGACATTTGAGTTCTGCAGGCGTAATACCACGAGATGCGCAGTCTGCAGGATTTTCTTTGGTAGAGAGATGCGACCATTGCGACGAATCCATTGTTGTTAGTATCTCCGATACTCTATTCCCCACAAATGTCTTCCAATTACTTGGATGTTTGTTAAGCCAGGCAAGAACTACCGTGGAATCTGTCCATGCCCTAATGTTAAACTTGGGTATATGCATAATTTCAGCTATTTCTTATAGCAATTAAGCCACAAGGACCGCACCGCAAAGCTCTAATCTTGGTATGCACACCTGTTTGACAGGTGCTACTCTTGTCTTTGCTCCGATTAGAGTTACATGCAGTTCTCCGATTGCTCTAACTACCCGAAGATAAACGACGGCGGCGTAAGCGACATTTGAAGCATCGCTGAAACCGTGTAGCTCTACGAGTGTATCTTCAGTATAAGTGTGCAGCCATCTTGGAAGTCTGAAATCAATAAGGCTGACCAACCCTTGACGGTAAGTTAACCAATCTTGCAATTTATCAACTGGTGGCTCTTCATCCCATCCGATTCCGGCTATCCATAACCGCTGAATAAATATTTTCGCTTTTATGACACATGGTGCTAGCCAACCCAACGGGTCGAATAGACGCGATACGTCCGAGATAATTTTTCTTTTTGTTGCAGGTGGTGACAGCGGGGGCAGATTTACCAAGTACTGAAACTCGTCATTGTCTCTATTCCAGGTAAGTCCTAAAATTTTAACAATATTATCCTTTTTCAGCTCCAGATTGTTCTTCACTTTTTCGTTTCCTAGGTTCTCTTTTTCTCTTTGATTTATGGTTTGTAACAATTCTTCTTTATTGGTAGCCCATTTCTGTAACACAAAACCTCCTTCGTTCAATAAATCTTTCATTTCTTTATATAGTTGCACCCCTTCTTCAATCGTTTGGCAGCCGGTCATCAAGTCGTCCATGTAAAACTCCTTATCCACTCGGGTTGCGGCCAGTTGATATTTGTCCTTGTAATCACAAGCTACTTGGTTAAGTGCCTTCACTGCTAAGTATGGTGCCGAGGCGGTGCCGAAAGTCACTGTCAGCAATTTATAATCTTTTATTTCTTTTTCAGGGTCTTCTCGCCATACTATGCGTTGGAAGTCAGTGTCTTCTTCAGTTACCTTTACCATACGGTACATTTTGACTATATCTGCCACTAAGCAGACTGGATGTCGTCTCCAACACATAATCAGGTGACGCAGGTCTGGCTGCAAGGTAGGTCCTGTTATGAGTAAATCGTTAAGTGATACTCCTTTATCATTCTTACAGGAGGCGTCAAAGACGACTCGTACCTTAGTGGTGCTTTTGTCTTCCCGGATGACCGCGTGATGGGGTAAGTCGATTGCCTTCTCTCGCTTGCAATCAGCTTCTAAAACAGATACCATATGGCCTAGTTGCTCATACTCGTTAATTACTTCCGTGTATCTCGCCTTAAGGGATTCATCTTTACTAAATTTTCGTTCTAATGAATGCAATCTTTTTATAGCAACCTCTCGTGAGTTTCCTTCACAGGATGGATCGTCGTCGCGAAATGGCAACTTTACCACGTACCTTCCACTGTTGTCTCTTCTTGTTGTAGATGCAAAAAGTTTTTCGCACCTTTGTTCTTCTATGGTTAATAATTTAGTGTGAAATAAAGGCTCAGCTTCTATCTCCCAGAAACGTTTTAGAATTTCGTCCTCATTGATCTGCGTGTGTAACAAGGTTATGCTGTCGCTTGACGCTGCAGAACCCACCGGACCAGACAGAATCCACCCGAGACTGGTGCACTGTGCTACTGGGTTTCCGTTCGGACCTCTTAGCACTCCCTCTTTTAAAATCCGGCAGTATGGCTCCGCTCCTAATAACACGTCAATCTTGTTGGGTGAACTATAGGTTGGATCGGCTAACGTAAGCTGCTGTAGCTTCATCCAGTCAGGAACGACTATTTTCTTACCTGGGAGATGAGACGTTATTTTGCTCAAAACATACGCTTTAAGTATCATGTTAAAGGTGGAATCGGTTAGCGATCGAACTTTTAATTGGACCGTATACTTCAACACCACCGATGTCTGATCGCCACCCAACCCTGAAATTATGCCCTTGATGGGGGTTTTCTTTAACCCCAAAGCTTGCACAACGGCTTCAGTAATAAATGAAGTTTGTGAGCCCTGATCTAGCAGCGCTCGAATCACCTGATAGTCCCCTGTTTTCGACTCAGCTTTTACAAGAGCTGTGGCTAACAATATCTCATCCTTAACTACCCCTTTCGTAAAACAGCTGACTATTGGTGTGAGCTCTGTTTGTGTATTGTCGGTTGCAATATTCGTAGATTCCGTGGAGTCACCTTCAGCTGCCTGAGCTACGTTCTTCAGATTGGCTGCTAAAGTTGAAACCTCCTTAGGATGAAGCAGGGAATGGTGCCTTCTCTTAAAAATTCTACAACTAGTGTCTTTTTGGCAGAATTTGACAGAATGATTGCTACCTAAGCAATTATAACACGTTCGATGGTTGGCAACAAACTCATGCTTGGTGGCATAATCTTTACTGGCAAATTGCTTACAGAAACATAACTTGTGAGTCCCAGTACAAAATTCGCATGCTAAGGGTGATGCGTCAGTCACATGGAGTACATTTGGTTTACTAAAACTACTAGAGGACGGTTTCCCGTAAGCACTCGGGGCCTTATAGGCGGTTTTCGGCTCAATAAACTCTAAAGCTCTATATCGTCTTGTTAAAAATTCTTTAAATTGATCGAATGTAGGTAAAGCATCTGAAGCCGAATTAGCCGCCACATTAAGCTCCCATTGCTTACGCGATTCAGGATCTAATTTTAACGTCAACAAATGAATTACTATAATGTCCCATGTGGAAACATCAATGCCTAGATTAGACAATGCGCTTAAACAGTCTGTGGAAGTGTCCATCAGATCCTTAAGAAACCCTGGCGATTCCACAGTAGCATTCTTTTGACTCAATAGTCTTTTTAATATGCAGTGCGACAAATACTTCTTATTGTTATACCGTTGTTCTAATTGACTCCAGCACCGAGTGTAGTTCGTATCGGACACAGGTATGTTACGTATCAATTGTTCCGCCTCACCCGTTAAATAACCTTTTAGATATTGCATCTTTTGCACACTATCTAGCGAGTCATTGTTGTGGATCATTGACACAAATAAATCTGTAAATGTAGTCCACTCGGTGTATTTGCCAGAGAAAGTAGGTATACTAATTTTAGGTAATCTTATTATACTAGACTTAACATGCGTATTATCGTTACTAACATTGCACTGGCTATCATGAGACTCCTTAAAGGTTGCTAAACCACTTTTCAACTCTAATTTGTATTCAGTATATTCCTCTTCTGTTTGATCGTACATGTCCTCAATAAAATATAATTGGATCTTTAAGACCTTCGGCTCAAACTTTTGCATTATTTCTTTGTGTCCCTGTCTGAAGTCAGCCCACAACTCTTCTAATGATTCTAATCTACTTTTTATGTAATCCTTACTAATGCGTTCTTTAGGAGACTTTTTAAAATTCTTTCTTGATTTAAATATGCGTGTAGATACGTCATCCTGAAAGCTTAGTGCGGGTTCCATAATGAAATGTAAACGAACACTTTGAGTTTAATTAAACTATCTCACTAAACACGTAGACAAAAGCCTGAGCAGACTGAATAAAAATTACAAGTGTCTAAAACGAATAATTAACGTCTTAGAAAAATCACGAACAATATGATAGAAAAATTACAAGTGTTTAAACTATTAACACTTGGGGAAAAAATCGGGCGTGGATTCCCCGTAAGACCAGCTTTTCGATAATTATTCTAAGTTAATATAAGAGCAAATTATTCTAAGTGTTAATACAGCAAATTTGTTATAAGTTAATTTTAACTATCAATTTTCACTAAGTTAATGTCCTTTTGTAAACAAAGTTCAAAGTTTCATGACAAATTTAAAATTACTGATGTTGATATTCGCGCACTTTATATAAAAATCTGAATGTACTCACAGTTGCACTCCACTCACACATACGAATGCTTCCACATTCACTGGGCCTCGTGTCTTCTCTCCGTTGAACTTTTCCTCCTCACGCTGCAACACGCGCTCGCGCAGCCTGCAGCTTAGCCTACTTGCCACTAGATGGCGTACGTAAGCTGAATCCAGGAACACTTCTTCTTTACGGCTGCAATGCGCACCGTCTGCAGCTTAGGCTACTCGTCGCTAGATGGCGTACGTAAGCAGAATCTAGGAACCCTCCGCTTCCCTATGGACAGCAATCCACTGCCACTATGGGAGAGTCACGGCGAGTAGAAACTCTTCAAAACGCTACTAAATACACAACTGGTATTTATATCCGACTCGTAAGGACCATGTCAAAAATGATCTCGAGGGAAGAGGTAGCTAGCAATGAAAACACTGTGATTTATAACAATCTCAAAATGTATTTCCTTATGCTACTGAATTCCGTACAAATCTTCAAAGGTATCGGACTCGTTGGTCGTCTCAATCCCGCCATCCATGAGGAGGATGAGGAACCGGTGACGGGCCTTTCGGCCCTCTTCCGGAGTGATCTTCGCCGACCGTTAAAACGGTCGGGTCCTGAGATAGCAGCCAGCAGCAGGCTGCGGGAATATGGGGGAGGGAAGGGATTTTGGGTAGGGGGGAAAGGGAGGCGTCAAAATGTGGGTTACACTGCTCGCGAGATCGAGCCAGCCAGGTGAGACCCCGTTGGGGGAGGCCCGGCTAGCGACCTACGAGCTGAGCAGCGTCTTCACGGATTCTGTGTTATGTCGACGTCGTCGCCGTGTCAAGGTCTCGGGGGTAGGCCTTGCCGTCGGGGGGCCGCGCGTGCTGAAGCGCGATATCCCTCAGATGGGAGAATCGCGACGCGTCTGCTCGCGCGAACATCGACGTGGCAAGGCGTCCGACGAAGTCGTCCAGGCTCTCGATCTTAAGGTCCCTCTGGATCGTGGCGTTCTTCACGTAGCGGGGGGCATTCGTCACGGACCGCATGCACATGTTTTGCTGGGATGCCAGCTTCTCTTTGTGCGATGCGGCCAGGAGGGCGTACCACGCGGGTGCGGCATACGTGAGGCGGGGTCTGATATAAGACTTATAGACCCCGAGCTTCACACGCAGAGGGAGGCTAGATTGGAGCACTGGACGCAGCAACATTCGTGCTGTTCTTGCTTATGTGACGAAGGTTTTCACGTGTGGACCCATGGTCACCAACATACCAGTCTCCACGACTAAGTGTCTGAACTCTTCGCCGGCGTCTGCCATTTTATTATTAGAAGATAACGTGTCTGAATGCAGTATACACTTTGAATTCAAGCACGTTACTGCCTTGGATGTAATCAAAGCAATTAAATCAATTAACATTAAGAAAACCAATGATCTTTGGGGGGTTTCGGTTCACGTCCTTAAATCCTTAATGGAAGTCATAGCATCTGACTTAATGATCATATTTAATCACTGTGTTGATTGTGGTGAGTTTCCTGATCTTATGAAACATAGCAAGATAATTCCATTATTAAAAACGGGTAGTACTTCTGACCCCACTAACTTTAGACCGATATCGATACAACCCACTTTCAGTAAAATCTTTGAGAAATTAATTTTATCACAGTTAATGCAACATTTTCAAGATAATAATTTATTACATAATAAACAATTTGGTTTTACTCGGGGTCGCTCGACAACCGAAGCTGGTGTTGAGCTAATTAAACATATTTTTGATGCCTGTGAGGGGTCACATGATGCTTTAGGTATTTTCTGTGATTTGTCCAAGGCCTTCGATTGCGTTGACCATGACACATTGGTCAGGAAGCTACACCATTATGGAGTTAGAAGTACTGCGCTAAACTTAATTAAAACGTACTTATTCGGGAGAATACAAAGGGTAGACGTGAATGGAAAACGATCACCTGGGTCTTTGGTCTCAATGGGCGTGCCACCAATTTTGGGTCCATTTCTATTCCTCATTTACATAAATGATTTACCATACCTTATAAAGGACAACCATGATATAGTATTGTTTGCTGATGATACCTCACTCGTATTTAAAGTCAAACGACAACAGGAGTTTAATGTGGATGTAAACAATGCTATATCAAAAGTAGTAGATTGGTTTAGTGTTAATAATTTATTACTAAATGAGAAAAAGACTAAATGTATTAAATTTATGACTACCAATGTGAAAAATAGACAAACTACTGTAACTATTAAAAATGACAAATTAGACTTAGTTAATGATACAGTATTTCTTGGTATAACGTTAGACTCAAAACTCCAATGGGGTCCTCATCTGGCTAAATTAGCGAATAGACTAAGTTCTGCAGCTTTTGCAGTTAATAAAATTCGGAATCTAATAGACTTGAGAACCGCTCGATTAGTTTATTTTAGTTACTTCCATAGTATTATGTCATATGGTATTTTACTATGGGGTAGTGGTGTTGACGTAAACAGCATCTTTGTTCTACAGAAGAGGGCTATTCGTGCTGTTTACAAGATGGGTCATAGAGACTCGCTTAGAGATAAGTTCAAAGAAACGAATATATTAACCGTATACAGTCAATATATTTATAAAAACATTATGCATGTTCATAAGAATATCAGTAATTTTAGAAAGAACTGTGACATACATAATGTTAATACCAGAAATAAACATAAGCTCGCAGTGCCCTTTACACGGCTTCACAAAATAAAAAACTCTTTCATGGGTAATTGTATAAGGTTCTATAATAAGCTCCCAAGTAGTGTTACTCATTTATCAGTAAATAAATTTAAGAGTTACGTTAAACGTAAACTAATTTCTAATAGTATTAAAGATTATATGAATGATGACAATGCTTGGGACTGATATATATATTTTTTTTTTGTATTACAATTATTAATTACCGTGGAGACTATATACATCTCCCTGTATGATTATAGTTATTATTTTAATATGACATCTGGAGACTCTATACCATCTCCAAAATTGACCGTGGAGACTTTCTACATCTCCCTTATTTTTTAATTTGACATCTGGAGACTCTTTACATCTCCAAAATTGACCGTGGAGACTTTCTACATCTCCCTTGTTTTGTGTTTTTTTTTAAATTATATTTAATTCTTAATTTTAATTTGACATTTGGAGACTGTTTACATCTCCGAAATTGTATTATTTATTATAATCTGACATTTAGCTATATTTAATTATTATTACTACTGGGACCTGTACATCCCTGTGACATTTAAATTATGTAGCTTAAGTTTAGTATTGTAATAAGTGATTTATTTGGAAAAAACGGCTTACTGTTGAGTTTCTTGCGGCGCTTCTTCTCAACAGTGGTCTCTTTGGAAGCGCTGGTAGACTCAGACATGTAAAAGTGCCTGCAGGGCCTACTTACTGAATAAATTATTTGAAATTTGATTTTTTTTTAATTTCAGTCTTTTATCGATCGTGATCCCTAGGTATTTAACTACCGGGGACCACGAGATGTCTTGTCCGTGGAGGGTGAGCGGTGGGAGACATCGGACGGTCTTACTCACGAGAATCGCTTGAGTCTTGGTGACGTTCACGGTCAGCCTCCACCTGGCTAGCCAAGAGGGCAAGGCGTCGAGTTGTCGCTGTAGCTTGACGGCGGCAAATTTAGCCTCGTAAGAGGAGGCGTAGAATGCCGCGTCATCAGCGTACAGAGCCAGGTGGGATCCATCAACGACCGGTATGTCATCGGTGTAAAGGTCGTAACATACCGGGGATAGGCAGCTGCCTTGAGGGACTCCGGCTGCTATGGGGCGACTCTCGGATGTAGCGTCTTCCACCACCACTCTGAAGGTGCGGTCCGTCAAAAATTACTGGACCACCTTCGTCAGTCTGCGGGGGGCCGAGGATTGGGACATCTTGTAGACCAGGCCTGAGTGCCAGACCCGGTCGAAGGCTTTCTCCATGTCCAAGAGAACTGCGGCCGTGTGCTCGCGTTTGTTTGCGGCGACCGCCATGAAGTGCAGAACTCTGGACAGCTGGAGCGTGGTGCTATGTTCCGCTCGAAACCCGAATTGTTCTTGACGGGGCGTAATGTCCCTCACATTACGCCCAGTTTGGTGAGCAGCAGTTTTTCGAGCACCTTCGAGATGCAAGGTAACAAGGTGATAGGCCGATAGCTCTCGGGCTTCAGTATGTTCTTGTCCGGTTTCGGCAGCATGATCACGTGGCCCGCCTTCCAGTTTACCGGGAAGTGACCGGTGCGGAGGATGCCATTGAAGAGGTGCGTTACCGCCGCGATAGCGCGCGGCGATAACTGGCGAAGGGTGGCATTGGTAATACCATCCGCTCCGGGGGCCTTTCTGGGCTTTGTCCTCGCGATCATGCGCTTGACTTTGCCAGGGGAGAAGAACATGGGGTCTTCGTTGGGAGCTATCGGGGAGGTGAAGTAGGTTCGAAGGTGCTCTTCAACTGCCGCGATGTGGTCTGCCTCGTCGGATGGGTTCGGCTGGAACTGTCGCTCCAGGCACTCTGCGAAAATTTCCGCTCGGTCCTCGGCCCGGTACCTAGGGGTACCGTCCACGTGGAGTAGTGTTCGAACAGGAGTGGGGGCTCCGCTGGGGGCGTTGGTGGACGACTCCTCTTCTGACAAGTATGGCCAGTCCTCGAAAGGCCTTGCCTCCTTGCTCGTCCTGACGATATGTATAGTAATACAGCACCTCAAAGGTATCACACTGGGTTGTCTTCTCGACCCCGTCAGGGGTCGGGGAGGCTGGCCTGGGTTGGTGACCCACTTCCAGCGGTTTCTGGCGCTGTCCGTGACTACGGACACGGCTATGGGATGGGCGATTGAGTCCCGTTGGTTTCGATTCCTCCTGTCCGAGCAGGCGAGGTCAAGCCTGCATGTCCGGGGACTTACAGGCGTCCATCAGTCTGCATCGGCGGGAGTCGGGTTCCGGTCTGGTGGTGATGGTGCGTTAGGCGGTGCCAGCTCGCAAGAGTTGGCGGAACGCAATCCGTCTTTGGACGCCTTTTTTTATTTTGTGGCGGGAGCGGCGATCTTGGGGGGAGTAGTGGTCTTAACTACTCGACGAGGAGTAGTAGAAGTGGCCAACTTTGGGCTGGGTTCTTGGTGCCCGTTGCGATCTTTCTCCCTGTGTAGGAGATGGCAAGGCAGTGATCTAATCGCAGTGATGAGGCCATACGCGTTCCAGGGTACTGCTTTCGGAGGATTAGCCATCGCAGCCGTATAGGTTGGCTAATCCTCTGAAGATTATCGGGACAGGGTTCTGTCCCGCTTGGATGGCTCTAAGGACCTCGGTCAATATCGCGACGCACTCCGCGATCACCGCGTCCCTGGCGGCCTTGATGTTGGATTAGGGTGCCACTGTCTTCCCCGTCGGCGGGGTAGTAGGGCGGGCTTCCGGCCTCCCTGAAATAGGGGGCGGAGGAGGAGCGTGGTCCCTTGGTTCGGGATACTGCTCGGTCAGCTGGTTTTTGACGATTCCGGGTGATTGTGGTAGCCTCCCTTGGCCTCCCCTGCGCTTCTTGCGCCTCGGGGGGTGAGCGCCATTGTTTGCCGCTGCCATCAGGGATTGTGGGGCGTTGGGGTCGTCCGTGGGTTTGTCCTGACGCAAGGTTTGGCCTGGTCTGGACACGCTGCTGGACGTCTTTGCACGTGCCTCGCGGCGGAATACCGGGCATACGACGTTGTTTGCCGTGTGCAATCCCCCACAGTTGGCACAGGTGGGGGGGTCCTCTCTGGGACGGAGGCAGTCTCGGGCAGCATGTCCCTCTCCACAGCGGACACTCTGGCACCTGTGGCACTGAGCCGGGCCTTTTCGACCACGCCATGCCTCAATGATGACTCCTGGCATGCCCAGGAGTTCATTTACGGCATAGATGGCCGGGACAGTGTCTGGGGTCCTCCGGAGCTGCACGAAAAAGATGCAGCCGGGTCTTCCTGTGCGTGCGTTGATCTGACGGGCGTACTCCGGGGAGAATCCTCTCTCCTCGAGTTCCGCCTCGATCTCCGCCGGTGGGGTGTTTGGGGGAAGCCCCCTTATGGCAACCTTCATGCTTCTCTCCGCTGGCAGGGAATAACTAACCCACGACAGTGGCTCTGTTTTCTCCAGGTCGGAGAGATAGCGCTGAACGCTGCGGAACTCGTCCTCGGTCTTCGGAAGGAACCTGATTCCCTTCCCGAATGCACGAGCGCTGGGCTTGCGTCCCAGGATGCGGTGAAGCTCCTTGAAGTGGCGCGGCCAATCCGGGAATACTTCCACGATGATCGGTGGGTAGCGGTTTCTCTGTTGGGCCTTGGATGCCGTGTCTGCCTCCTCCTGAGGGGGTGGCTCTTTGTCCCCGATGTCGGCCGTGATTACAGGCGCATCAGGGGACAAGTCCAGCCTCGGTAGTGATAGGGGAGGTTCGGTTGTCGGTGGGGACCCTGGATTCCTCTTCGGTCGGGGTGCCGGCGGGCGACGGTGTTTTCGCCTCGCCTGCCGCCCTGAGGATTGCGAGGGCGCGCTCCACATGGGCGATGGTGGCGGTGTCGCGCCTTTGGGTTCTCGTGAACACCCTTGGGCGCGTGCGCCGGTGAATGGTGGGGTCCGGTATGGTCTTCGGAGGCATTTCTGAGATGGTGGGTTGCTGGTAGCCCTAAAAGGGCTTTTGTCCGTATGCCCCCACCTTTGCGGGCTCGCAATAGGCGGGGGCCAGTAAAAAGATTGGGGGGGTGACTACCCTCGCCAAACTCCTACTTACGGAATATTTCGTGGGCTTCAAAATTTTCCGCTGTTGTCAAATTTTGTTGTCAACAAGCGTGACGTGGGCAGTGACGACGCGACCGGTTTCACGCCGCTACCTGGATTTCCGGTCGGGCGGCGGAAAAGGCTCAAAGGTATCGAACTCGAACTCGAACTCGTTGGTCGTCTCAATCCGGCCCTTTTTATACAAAAAGGGGGGGGGGACTGGGGTAATCTGCGCCGACCGTGAAAATGGTCGGGTCCTTGGGGCGCAGCCGGCGCCTTCGGCGGTGGAGCGGGTAGATGGTGGTACCTACACAGGCATGTGGTTGTTCAACCATTTGAGGGCTGCTGCGGGCATGGGCTCGCCGTCCAGTCTGGCCCTTACGGCCTCATGGACCACGGCGAAGCCCTCCATCAGCGCCTCTCTTTGGGTGATGGCTTCGGTTGGTATGGTCGGGAGTGTACTCACCGGGGTGTCGGTTTGAGTTGTGATGGTATTGGTAGCAGCTTGCGCGGAGGGCTGCGGGCCACGGTTTCGGGCTCCGCGCCTCTTTCCGCGGCGGGTGGTGGGTGGCTGCTTGGGGTCGTTCCCGGGGGCCATCAAGGTGGCGCTGTGTTGCGCCGCCTCGACGGTTCGGGTTGTGGTGGGCTCGGGGCCCTGCTTGATGGGTTTCGGAGGGTGGGGCGACTTCTTAGTCCTCCGGTTTTCCCTAAGCAGGACTGGGCATTTGGCGTTATTGGCGGTGTGCTCACCGCTGCAATTCGCGCATGTTGGTGGCTCCTCTCGGGGCCGTGGGCAGTCGCTGGCAGCGTGGGGGCCTTCACAGCGCACGCAGGCTATGGGGCGGTGGCAGTGGTGAGAGGAGTGGGCGAAACTTTGGCAGCGGTGGCATTGCGCGATGCCTCGCTTACCTCTCCAAGGCTCCACGATGATCCCTGGCACGCAGAGGATCTCCGTGATGCGGAAAATGGCCGCATTTTTGGTGACCTGGGCGTAAAAAATACACCCGGGTCTGCCGCTGCGGGCTCTGATGGGCCTGACGTATTCCACGATGTCGTCGGGGCTGGTGTCCACGGGGAGGCCCCTAATGGCCACCTTTTGGTTGCGCTCGACGGGCAGGGAGTAGGAGTACCACTCCAAGCTAGAGTCCTCCTTCTCCAGGTCGGAGAGGTACCGCTGTACCACTCGGAACTCCTGCTCACCTGTCGGGGAAAAACGGATCCCGGTTCTGAACGGGCGGGCATTAGGGGCGCGTCCCAGAAGTCCCTTTAGGGCCCGAAAATGCTTACCCCAGTGTGTGATCCGCTGGACAACCAGCGGCGGGTAGCGAATCTTTTTCGCGGGCGCCTGCGCTGCTGTCGCTGGTCCTTGACCGCTATTTGCGGAAGGAGATGGCGGAGAGGCGGCTGCTGCGGCGAAAGAGAGTGGCGGCGATGGAGAGCGCAGCTGTGGAAGCTGTTGGGCACCTGGTGGTGACGGCCCGGTTGTGTCCATCGGACACAGGTCGAGCCGGGGCAGTGAGCGCGGTTGCTGTAGCGTCGCAGGAGGGGTTTTCGCAACCCGCTTCTTGCTCGGCGTCGCTGCGGTGGAGGACGCAGCGGTAGCGGCAGGCGGCTTTGGGGTTTGAGGCGCGGCTCGCGGCCGCGCGACGGCCTTCGGCTGTTGCGGCGGCGCGCTTACGCGCACAGGCGCGGTGGTAGGCCTTGCGCGGAAAGGTGGTGAGGTCGCGGGCGCATGCGCGCTCGCGGGGGTGGTCCGGGCCACGCGCGCTGGCGTGGCGGATGTTGAGGCGCGGCTGGTAGAGGCGGCAGCGGTGACAGCTCGCACGGGTGCGAGGGGCGGCGGCTCGTCCTCTGGGTTGTCGAGGAGCTCCGCATTTGCGGGCATCACGCGGGGCACAGCGCCGCGGCGCGGGAGGCTGCTGGGCAGTGCGAGCGTTGTGCGCGCCGTCTGTGGGCGCTGCTCTCGCGGTTGGGAGGCAGAGGGGGCCGGTGTTGGGGCGGCGGCGGCAGCAGCAGTGGCTACGGCGCGAGCGGCGGTGATCCGCGCGAACGCGGCACACAGCACAGGCGGAGCAGTTTCGCCGTCCGCGAGCATCTCGCTCAGCGTGAGCTGAGTGCCCGGGGAGTTGGCGAACTCCAGGTCGCAGGAGTGGCTCGGGGACCGGGTCCGCCGGGGTCGTCCTGGGTCAAGGCGGGGGTCGCGCTGAGGCGGCACGCCGGCAGCCATCTGCACGGCCAGCTCGGCGATAGCTTGGCCGTCCGGTGGCGGGGTGTTCGGAGCGGTCGTCGGCGGTGTTGCCTGACCGGCCGCTCGCAGCAGGTTAATCGCACGCACGACATGGGCGCGGTCCTCGGTCGAGATGGGGATTCTCCGGGTGTTGCGGAAGATCCGCGGGCGCGTTTGCCTACGCGCCGTTGGATCACTCCGGGATCCAGGCTGCATGTTGGGGGGGTAGCCCTAAAAAGGGGTTTTAACAAAATACCCCACCTTTGCGGACTCGCACAAGGTGGGAGAGACGAATTTGGGGGGTAGATGTTATTGCGGAAAAAATAATCTACCCACCCAAATTATACAAAGGATGACATAAGATGGGGCAGTGACTCACGCTGTAACGGTCCAGATATGCCCGTTCAAATTCACAAATATAATTAGAGTTAGTTCAGGCTCTAGCGAGAGCTGATTAATATGCAAAATCTATTTTTAATAAAATATCATTATTAATAGATATTATACGTATTCATGTATGAAAACAATAATAAATGACAAAATGCGAATGCAACAAATTTAAGCGCCTGCTAAAAATAGTCCGCAATATTACTTCAAAACAAGAGTAATGCAATAAGAAACTAGAAGGACATTCACCATTTTAGTAAGCTTTAAATCAAGTCATGTGTTAGTTTTATAATCTTAATCAATTAAATATTTGTTTAATACAAACTTTAGAATTGTAAATCTTATTTATTTCTTCAATAAACAATGGTTATATAAAAGAAATGGGAATGTTATAATTCTTGAGTAATGAACACGAGAGAGAGAAGGAAGGAACTATATAGGTTGTCTCGCTAGAATCGGGCCAAGCCGATTACGTAAACGAACATCACCGAGTAGGTGGCGCCTTATTATGATTATTGGTGGTACAGACAGGCAGAGTCTGTCATGTTCGAATTGGTAGAATACGACAGTGACGGAGATAGACGCCATCAGAATACGGATTCAAGTAGTTATTAAAAACGGTAGTACTGGGAAAAATGGAAAAATGTACTGTGTATTGAATAGCATAAGGATTAGTTTCAATTATCAGTGCAGATTCTAATTACGAATCAGGTGATGTAGGTTTGTAATGATAAAAATGACCTAAGCGATTGGAATAGGGATTGAAAGTATACCTTATGTTATTTATAGTAAGGGATATTTTTGAAGGAATTGCATGACTGGTTCGAGTGGCATGAGTGGCATGACTGGCATGAGTGGTTCAAGTGGTTCGACTGGTTCGAGCGCGATGGCCGCCAGTTGAACTTATATATAGAGATTTCAAAGGGAATATGATTATTATTTTCTGGGCATTCATCGCGGAACGTTTATATTTTGACTTTATTTCCGTTATTCAAAGGGGATAGGCTCGTTTACTGGGGAGCGCCTTGCGTAATATTCATTTACGGTTCGTAGTTACCTTGTCGCGTTAACTTCGTTTGGGTTTTATATCGTGCTACGCTCGCTTATTTGTTATATTTTGTGTAAATTTCGGTTAATTACGGGTTTTATAGTGAAATAGGAGTACGACGCGTTCGCGGTTAAATTCTTGATTCAGTGCTAGTCTTTCAGTAAAGTTTAAACTATGCAGTATTCGGTTTAATATTTGCGATGTTTTAAAGCGATACAGTTACATCGTTTGTATAGTTAACGTTAATTTTGTCTTTAGAGCTAGAAGGGAGGTATAAAATATGTAGGGCTAAATTCGTGTGACTCATTAGTTATCTTTTGTCTTTTCGGTTTTAAAAAGAATCATATATTGCTTTGGTAGTGTTAGGAAGGCGCGTTTTCGCAGTTAGAATAGTAATTTAATTCCTTCCGCGAGGGGATAGGGAAACGGTTTGCTTGGGAAGTAGGCTATAGATATTACTGTGTGGGAGATGGTTTTCTGTCATGTATGGGAATGCAGTGCGAAAGCTCTGTATTTTTATATATGATTGGTGTTGGTTGGGGGGTTGTGTTTTAATCAAAAGATTTTGTTTTCAGTAGACGGGTGGTGGGAACTTTTATATTTAAAGTTGATTTATTTTGATATTTTATTTATACCTTGGTAAGGAACTTTGGTTTATTATTTCTCTTGCTACTGTTAATCCTAGTTTACATAGCTTGGGTTGCAGTTAGTGAGGCTTTCTATTGTATGATTGTATTTCTATTGTTTGTATTGGTGGGTAGAAATCCTTGCTGGGCCAGGACACCTTTAGCTAACCACTGTGATCAGAGTCCGGACACAGCTGGCGAGGTTTCCCAAATACCAATACGTGTACTAATATACCTTTCTGTGTACTTTTCAGAAACCTTGGGTTGGTTATCATTCGTATCTGGTACAGTATTTTACATAGCTGTAGATTAAAGGACATTCCTTGTATAGTGGGGAATATTTGTTGAGTTAAGCTAGATTAGCATACACTTGTACCAGAACAGTGATCAGGCTACCACTAGTAAATGTCTGACAAGTCCGAGGAAGCCTAACGGAGCCTCTGATTTGGAACTATTAGAGTCTAAAAGAGCCTTGGGCAAGCCCGGATGTCTCTTTACCAACATAGACATCCGTAGAAGCGCCTACTTAGTCTCAATGTCAGCCTTTAAAGAACAAGTGAGGTCCACAATAGATGGCATGCCGGCGCGCGCTCACGGAAGCTTTATTGGAGTTGAGCCTGGGTCCCGATAAATATATTATTATGTATATATACTAAACCACACAATAGGGCGCCTTACTCTCACTATCCCTGAGAACTACGGTTCACCAAAAGTGAGGGGGGAGGTAAACACAACACGAGCGTTTAGGTTGCCTTCTCAGCCGACTCAGCTGAACTTTCCAGATTCCCTAGGGACCTAGCTAATTACCGGGTGAGGTAAGCCCATAGGTGTAGCAAGTAGAATAGGCCTTATCAGTAGGTTTAGGGTAGTTTCAATGTAGGGAAAATAGGGAACTAGGACATAAACCAATAGGAATTCAACTAGGCATGTAGGGTTAAATCTTGTTAATCAAAAATATACTTTTAACTTCATCCTAGTTTGGTCTTATACCATTATTATATAGGGAAAATATTAGGAAGTTTAAATTAAATATGTTATCCACCATAACTAAAGAATCAGTGGGAAATACTATTTATTCCCATATTTATTTGTTTTACCTTAAGGAGATTTCAGTTTATTGAACATAGACTTTTCCAATAATATTCATGCCAGTTTGTCAGGAAGTAAATATTTCTAGTCTTTAACTGACAAACAACGTTCTTAGTAAATTTCAAAGTCATATTTATGAGTTGGATTGTCTTCCCTCATTCAATCTTCAGAGGCAGATAGATTGCTGTACATACTGAGATACGTCTCTACCGTCACTGCTTACGAGCACCGGTTAGTCACTGTATAGTTAATTCAATCAGCCATTCCCACGGGAATTATGCATAAGAACATGCACTACAATGACCGAGGTCACTCCTTCTAGTAAATGTACTTAAAAGCATCAAATAGTAACAAGACTAGAAAGCTTTACTATATCTTCAAATCTATTTTACAAATGTTTAATTGAGAGTTAGTAAACTGTTTTCTCCTATAAATAATAAAGTAACTATCTACTGCGAAAACCAACGTCCGATAAGTTATAACTTCAATAAAACAGCTTGTGCAAAGTAAGCTGCAACTTTTAAATAATGACAATGTAACAGATTGTACATTATATTCATCAGTTCCAGTATTTCTAAAGCTTGAGCATAGTGAATATTTCTAGTTTATGGCAGATAGCCAAATATACCTTCAGCATTGAAAGAATCAACGAGATTAATTGATTTCTCTCAATTTAATTTGAATATTTTACATCAAGTGATTTCTCTGTTTACACTATGGGTTACGTACCCTGCTTGGTTGTTCTCAAGGGAAAACCGGCTTTATAGTTGTGAGCAGTAAGATTCACTATTCTATTCCTGAGGGAATAAACTTCAGCTTTTATCTACAATTTATGATTGAAATCATTATCAGAACCAGCATTCATCATGACTAGAAAGTTTCACTATCATTCGAGAATATGTTATAAATATATATTATAAATAAACTCTTCATAAAAGTTACAGTGCAATGTTACACTTCAATCTTCATTAACTTGGTCTTTTAAGACTACTAATTATTAATATATACAACCTAACAAACTTGGTCTTATATATGACTATTTACCACTACAACCATTATCCTGACAGTTTGACTTTGACTTTTAATAATTCAGCTCCTAGTAGATCTATTCAGACATACAAACAATACCAAATGTCTATTAGATTATATTTCACTCTTGCATTGAGTATGGAGCGCTTGAAAACCCTCTTGTCCTTTGGATGACTGACGACAGACTACTTCTGACTAATTTACTATTGACAACTGACAAAGACTGTAAATTCAATATATCCCACCTGGAAAGAGAAAGAAAAGATTGGTAGGCGCTGGAGGGATGTCCAGTCAGGTAGACGAGTCCCACAGTCATGAGCGGGGAGTCATGGGCTCTGACCTTAGGCGCAAAATAAAATGCCATAAGCATACTTTCCAGTTTCTATCTAATAACCTAACTAGTACCAAAGACTATGACTGACCTATACATATATTTCATAAGATCAAACAACAAGACTTTTATCTCTTAGTTATAATTTGTAATTTCATTACAATTAACTATTATATATTACATTAAACTAAATCTTATAGGGATAGGTTATATACCTATATTTATACCGAACTTATATGCATGAAAAGTTCTTAGGTTACTATCTATAACGGTTCACAAAGTAGGTTCCTAGACACTAGATGATCATATGGCCATTTCAACAATATTAAACATTCTTACTCTATAGGTATATTTAAAGATAGGAAAGTTTATAGGTACTTTATAAGCTTAATAATTTTTACGTGTAAGTGTTTTGGTTCCGAACTGTAAACTTGCATGTGTTTGACAATAAATAAATAAATAAATAAATAAATAAAAGCTTTACTTAGGTTAAACTTAATACAAATTTTCATAGCTTTCATTTCAGTGCTTCAGTATAGAGTGTTAGGATTTTCTATAGACTTAAAATGTAGGCTTTAATTTACTATAGGTGTTAGTTATAGTTAGTTAGAGAGAGGATTTTTAAGGGTTATAATGGGGGGGGTTACAACGCGACCATAACGCACCGCGGCCTCACCACTCCCCTCCCTTTTCCCCCGTTCCAAGGCTCCCCCCGCAAGCGAGAGGCCGAGACTAGGTACTGGAAGGAAAGTTACCGGCCGGCGACGGGGAAATTCCACTGTTGATCGGTCCGAGCGTGTGACGTAGGGGAGCCAGATGTTGGTGACTCACCTGTGTTTTTCCGCAGTTCCGCAAAACAACACGTCCCTACGTCAGAGGTAGCAGCCAGATGGTCGGCTATTTGATTTAACGAATTGATTTTAATTAAAAATTTAACGTCCACCTCGGGTCACTGCGGCCTATCCTCAAAGGTATCGATTATTAGCGCATGGACGTCTATGTTCTGGGGTAGACAAACGCTAGCGCGATGTAGAAAATTCTCCCGACCTAATAGCGCCATCTACCGCTTACTAGGGTAACTTAACTCTACTTAACTATCTTTAACACCTCAACTCGATTTCTTGTAAAACCTGTTTGAGTCGATCGGCACAAACGCGCTCAATTATTTTTGTATCAATTAACATGTCGACGCGTCATTTGGCCGCCATGTTTCGTTGGAACCAAAGAGTAACAAAATAGGTTTACGCAGACCCGACAATATCGACGTGCAATGTAAATATAGATAATGAAGTGAAGTTCCCTATCAGACATTTAATGATATATAATATTTTTTGCCGACTACGAAATTAAAGGTTAAAGTTATTAAAAATATGAACACAATGCATTATTTATATTTATTAAAGCTTTCCTCGGCCGGAACATGAAAAAAGAGAGGCATGGATACAATTTGTTCAAAAGAATCTTAGTGAAGAAACGTGGTTACCTTCAGCTTATACACGCATATGTTCCGTGCATTTTAAAGAAGATCAAAAATATACCACAAAAACAGGACGAGTCTACCTTAAAAAATATGCATAATATTCAAAACTTATATTGTGTGAAGGAAATTAAATAATTATGTAGCAGTTAAAATTATTTTATTTTATTATATCTGCACCCATGACATAAAACCTCTATAATGACTTCTATCTATTATTCCCATTGTACACCGTGAATTCCCATCGTGTAGGTAAAACAAACTGTAAGTCGCCTCTGTTGCGCGCTCACTTTATCTATAACAAAATGAACAATCCCTCACACACCGCGCCCCTCCGTCATCAAGTTACTCTGTGTCTTTTGTTTGAAATATCTGTTCTAGTGTAACGTAATAATTCAATGTACGAACGTCTCGCAGTGACATCGTTTTTAATGTTCTGACCTAATTGATGTTAAAATGAGTTTATGGTAGTGATAAAGTGTGACCCGTTTTTGGTTCCGCCAAGGAATTACCGAAAAATGTGTTGCCAACGTACAGAGACATGATGCGACATTTTATTTACGTGTCAAAATTGTCGTCAAAACGTTTTAAAGATTTGGTGAGAGACACAAGCAATGTTGTGGATACGGAGCTTAAACACATTTGAAAAAAAGCATCTATACCAATAGTGGAACGACGAACCATCTTGGCAAGAATTAAAGCCTACCACAACAAATATCTTGCCATTCTTAAATCATACTCGAGCAGAAAAGATGTCGTTTCCTACAAAAACAAACTTAATAAATTCAAAATGGAGAGTAAGATATTGTTTGATATTGCGACCTGTAAATTTAATTCATTTGAGACGTGCTCCTGTGAAAAGACTCGGAAAATACCTAAGAACGAAAGATATTTTTTATCCGATCAGCGATGTGAAAGAAAATGATGATCGGTGCGTTAGATAGGAAACTACAAAAAGAAGTATGGAAAATATTGAAAGAAAAGTAAAATGGGAATTATATCAAAAAAAGAAAGAAATAAATACCAATCGGCCCCATGAACAAAACGTCAGCATTATACTTAGGCTAAATGTTCAACAAAAAAATAACAAAAAAATATCACCATCACCCCTTACCTCTCGACTTACTCCAGCCAATAGTGCATTCCCTGCCGTAGCAAAAATATTGGATCGATTCGGAATTTCAGATCGAGCAGGAGCTTCTATTGTTACAGCGACGTTACAAGACATCGGTTTGGTAAATGAGAAAGACACATGGAATGTTATTGATCGGAACAAAATTCGTAGAGCTCGTACAAATACCAGGAACTTTACTGCAAAAAATATATTTACTTTGACGATTCCTTTATTTGTTTTTCATTTGATGGTCGTAAAGATAAAACAATGGTTAGCGAGAATGGTTTCAGAAAGGTTGTGACAGAAGAGCACATTACTTTGCTACGAGAACCCGGTTCACAATACATTGGCCACATAACAGCTGAGTCAGGTGACGCGAAAACTACCGCCAATAACTTGCACTCTTATTTGCTAGCTAAACCTTAGAATTTGAAACGAATTATAGCTTTTGAGTGTGATGGCACGGCAGTGAATATCGGAGTTAGGGTGGGTATAATAAGAATACTCGAAAGTAAACTTCAAAGCCCTCTTCAATGGTTAGTTTGTCAACTTCACGCCAATGAGCTACCTTTAAGACATCTATTTCAGCATCTCGATGGGACAGCTACAGGACCGAAAAGTTTTATTGGTACAATAGGAAAAGCATTAAATAAAAGCAAAAAAGAATCTGTAATTAATTTTCTGCAATAGAATGCCAACTACCCGATATTACGACGACTCGCACCGACCTCAGCACGGATCAGTTATATTTACTAGAAATATGTCATGCAATCGACCAAGGTTGCTGTGATGTTAACTTGGCTAAACGTAATCAAGGTAAAGTTTGTCATTCACGATGGTTAACTACAGCTAATAGAATTCTCAGGCTGTATATTTCAACCCAGTGTCCATCACACATCTTGCTGATTCTGACCAAGTTTCTGTTAAGAGTTTACGCTCCCATGTGGTTCTCGATTAAAACGCAACCTTCGTGTGTTAAGGGAGCCAGACACTTACATCAAACAATTAAATTATCACGCTACCTCTCACATGAGAGAGTTGACTCTTAGACGAGTTATTAAAGCCAGGGATCGCATTTCAGACTCAGATTCTCTCCGAGTATTTAGATTACCGAAATTCAACTTCAATGCTGGTGAATATTACGAGTTGATTGACTGGCAACAAGTTTCGGAACCACCAGTGACAAAACAATAAGCGACAGATGTAATTTCCGAATGCGTGGCTGACCTCCAAAAAGTCGAAACTGATATCTTGCCCAAATTTTCTTTGATGTCCTGACATACGCAAGCTACTGAAAGAAGTTTAAAGATAGTAACAGAATCGTGTTCTGCTGTATGTGAGCTAGAAAACGTGAAGGTTGGATAAAAAACAAACTCGATTCTCAGCGTATCATGCCGATATTTAACACGAATAATGAATACAAAATTGCATAATTTTGAGTTTTATTTCAGCGACAATCTGACTTCTAAAACCGGATTCCTTAGTGATTTTTCGGTTTGAGTTTGATTTTCAGTTTTTTAAGTAATAAAATCTTAAGTTTTTGAATCTAGCATGTTTTTATTTATCGAAGACCAAAGTTATCTTTTTGCTTTTTTTCTAATGTTTTAGCGAGCTGGCTAAGTTGCTGGCTGGTAGTTATCAGTTCGCCTAGTGCCTGCTATACGGGCACATCTCAAAAAACCAATATTAAGAGAAATCGCCGATCAAAGTTTTGCGAGTTGAGTGTGCGGCAGAAAAATGGGTCTAATTCCCTAAGTTTTGGGTCAATAACACTGTGGTTTAGGTTATTTTGTTGTTCATTATAGGTATAGAGCTTCAAATCAATGTGTAATTGTTTATCAAGTATGCAAAGTTTTTAAAGTACTGGACTTCAAATAAAGTCACTTCGTGTTGTGGCCATATCGCAGAAAGTATTTTACGAAATTTCGAGATGTGTCCAAAATCGCAGAAGAATTAAATGACGATAATAAGCATACTATCATACAAAAACATATTTTAAAATAATAAAATAAATGTAAAACACGAAAAATAGTTATCAGACACATTATAATCATCTTTGGCAGAGTAACAACATTATTAAATGACATAATCAATGTCTCGAAGTATGCCTACCGCGTAAATTCTTTTGACAGATAGGTACCTACATAATTTAAATTACCTATGTTTGAATATCTGCCCAGCTAAAATCCAGTCTCCTACTACTGTGTGCACGACAGGCAGTGACCAGATGCTGCGCCAGAAACTAATCATAGCAGCAGCATCCGGTAGGTATCCGTCGCTAACTTCTTAATCGGTTCCTTCCCACTTTCGGTACTCCTTCCTCTGATCACTTTGGACGAGGCGATTTTGCTGGTATCTATCCACACGCTCTCTATAGCGACGAATATAGATTACCCACGCGCAAACTTTTTGCTTCAGGTTGTCGATAAGTTCCGTGACACAGACCATATAATGCTGGGACCTTATTCCGGTCCCAGCAAAAGCTTGGTTCACGAAACGCATGAATCGGGGGCGTTCATTGCCCCCCTGAAGCAGATTAGTTTTCCTATGAAAGTCCACTTATCATTATGCTGCTCAATTCGCATTTGCCAAGCGGGGACAGACCCGCGAGCGCGCGGAGCTTTGCCGGTGTCCGAAAACTTGACTCGAGCTACGCGGCACGCAGCTATGGCCCCGCAGTACAAAATTGAGCGGGTATAGATAATATCCTCGCTGGCTTGTAAATATGACGCCAGCAAGGCGTTTAGGGCTCCCATAAGTGCTAAATTTCGTTTACTGGCAAGCAAGCGTGGTAAACGAGGCCTAGAGTTGGGTGTGGACCGATACTGCGCAATCGCGTCTTCCAAAGCCCTCCTCAATTGCTCATTTACCTGGCTAGTTACGCTTATATTCGCACAATCCTCAACGTCGCTAACGGGATCATCCTGCACTGACATCAGTGCGTGTTGGGCGACTGCCATCGAAGCCGATAACGCAGCAGGAGGGTCCCGTGATGAAGCGGAGGTTGTACGAATGGATAGCGATTCAAGGCGTAGCCGATCAAGTATAGACTGATCCAGTCGCCGAAGCCGCTGAATGGCCCGCACTTAATCCGATAGTCGTTGGGCGGTAACGGTGATAGCTGGTTAAAGAGTCTGATACAGGAGCAGCATTCATTCACGGTACGCAGTGAGGTTAGTTCCTCCCTCTGTAGCCCCGTAGTATGGTCGCATGCAATTTTCATTATTTGATGTTGACCATCGCATGCAGCGCACTAAACCACCGGTGGAGGGAGCCCGATGGTGTCCGTTCGCAGTATCCGCTTCTGTTCTATACGTTCTTGATCTTGTTATCATGTTTTTTTCATATCATGGTATTAAGGACGGCGATCTCAAGCAGTAAGTGAAAGAGCGCTTCTTCTGCCGCTTGACAAAAGTTCTTAACAGTCTTTTGTCGGAGGGCAATAAGGTGCACGCCTTCAATAGTTGGGTGATGCCGCTGCTCACATACTCCTTTGGCATACTAAGGAGGACTCTATTGCTTAAATCACATCGCATGTTACACCCACGCTCTTCTGGGAAATTGTACATCCCGAGGAAATGTGGAGGTCGAGGCATTTTAAATGCTTAGAATCTCCACAACCGCGAGGTGTGCAATCTCAGGGATTATTTCCTTGGCAATGAGTGTGGGATGCATCGTCATGTGGTTGCAGTAGACAGGAGCCTCACGCTTCTCTCCTTGGTAAACTAAAACTGGCGCAGACCAATGTTGTTGAGCACTGAAGACCGCAAGAACGTATGGAAGAGCAACACGGACGCTTCTACCGGGCCCTAACAAGGCCCGACGTAGACTTTTTAGCGTCCGTGAACTGACTACGACTTGGTGATCTCTTTGGGGAAACCAAAGGTTTTGTCTGTGCAATTACTGACGAGGTCATAATGACGAACAATTCCCGGAAATATATTCTGGTCGACACTTCTCGAGCGTGCCGGTGCCCCGGCAAGTCCCTCAGACACATAATTTCCGGTTGTTCGCATTTGGCCAACGGCGAGTACTTGCACAGACATTAACCTCGTGGTCAGAATCATCCATCAGCAACTTGCTCTTCAATATGGTCTTTTTGAGTCTGAAGTGCCGTACTATAAGTACACACCGACGCCAGTTCTCGAAAATAGTCGTACTACGGTCTATTGGGATCGATCTGTCATCACGTACAGGACTATTGTCACCAATAAGCCTGACGCATTTTGACGCATTCATTGTAATCAAGGTCCCATTTAGCACTATTTCCACCAAACGGCCCGCAACGGATCGGAACGGAAAGAATTTTATGGTCTTTAAACGATATTAAATCATGTTCACAGTATTTAAAGTCTAAATAACCAAGCGGCGCACAGCAACTTGACCGCGGGCGTCTTCCGCGACACGCGATCGTAGCCGAAAGTATGCTGCGACGCGCGATCGGCTTCGTCATAAATAGACAATAATAATTTTAATAGACGCGATCGGCTGTCGCCGCATCCGTCCGTATCCTTTCCGATCCGATGCGTTGCAAACCGTTTGGTGGATATCATCCTTTACTGTTGTGCGATGTGGACGTAACTCAAAACTTTGTTCCGAACGTTTATGCTACACGGCCGCAACCCCGAAGTGGCCGTATTGCAGGTAAGGGATAGTCGATTTTTGGAAATTTGCATGAGGCCTCAAGCGCATTAAGAGGCTTTAGAGGATAGTATTCCTTATTTTTTTGAGTTAAGGTGGTAAATTAAACCCTTCTGATCACGAATCTGCAATAATATCAAAAATGAAATTTTTTGAGATGAGGCCGTATAGCAGCCACTAGGCGGTTATCGTTAACATTTTGAAATGTTTTCTTACAAACTTTTGTTTGAGCTCTCCTGTAGCATCTATGTACAATACCGCCTTTTTCAAAATCCAAAAAAATTAAAAACGATCCACCCTAATGACCAGACTCTCGAGCTGGGAAGGTTGAGCAAAGAAGGGGGCGGAAGTAGACAGAGGAGTATCGAGGAGTGAAATTTCAAGAGAGACAAGGAAGTCTATGTGAAAGAGAAAGGCTCGATTCTTTGAAAGAGGAGATGCAAGCTCCTAACTTTGGGAGGGGATGCATGTTTATTAACCACTCACCACCCTTCCGCGCAAGGCGGACCGCCTACGAACGCACCCCTGCCTACGGACGCACCTCCAACCCTCAAGACTTGTTTGTTTACGTTTGTTGAAACTGCAAATAAACAATCACCTGGCCCTCAAGCCGGCAGGGAACGCTTTCACCACTTGCTGCCTGCTGTCGGACGCCTATCCCTGCATTCCTGACCCGGTCCCGCTCAAACGGACGCCCCGGGAACGGGATGTGGAGTGAGGCAAACTCCGGCTAGCAGAATGCGTCGGGCAGAGCAGCTTCCCCCCCCTCCACCACGGAGGAAACTCGCGCGGGTAGTTGCGATTCTGTTGAATCACAACTACCCACCAGACATTTTGCAAAAAATGTCGACCCATCTCGGCTCCCTGTGACGGGGGGTAGTCGAGTGAATGAAGATATGCAGCCACCCACCGAAGATATCAGCGGGGAAATCACCTCAAGGATCGACGACGAAGAACACTCCGACGGTTCTTGCGACCGTTTCTTCGGGATCAACGAGGCGGATCCCCGCCCATCTAACGACGCCACTACCACCACTGAGACGCCGCGCACCACAAAATCCGGTGCCCATCCCATCCACCCCCGCTTTCCGTCGCCCGGGCCTGAGGAGCTCCAAGAGCTTATGTCTGATGGCATAGTGATCGAGGAAGCCTTCAAAACCCCAAAGCGTCGGAAAGCCTCAAAAGATGGCTAAAGATCTACCTCTGGACCCAGGAAAACAAGTTCGGTCTTGATAATTCGTCAGATGAAAGAGAGAGGTCCTTCATAGAGCTCTTTCATGAAATTCAAGACCTTCAGCCGCTCCCCTCACAGGGGAAAAGAGCCCGCCCGGACGAGTCACCGCCGCTTCAGGAGCAGAAGAGACTCTGCACGGCCCCCCAAACGGCCCCCGCGCCGCCGCCGCCCATGCAACCACGTAACCAGAGGGACCCCAGACCGGCCCGTCCCACCACCACAGACACCACCACTACCACCGCCACCGCCACCACCAACACCCCCACGACTGCACCGCCTCCAGGGACCGGAGGGGTCGAACGCCCGCCGCTTGCCGCATCAACCGGGAAGCGCGCGCTAACCTACGCAGAGCGAGCCCGCGCCCCGCCGTCCGACGCCCGAAGAGCGCAGACAAGCGCACCGAATCCCGCCCCGGACACCAACACCGCCGCCACCGCTGCGAACAAAAAGACGCCGCGCTATCCGCCCATCGTGATAAACACATTGCCCAAGATGACCACCCACCTAGCAGCAATAGCCGGCCAACTAGGCCACACAACAAAGGCGCACCCCTATGGGAAAGGGGTGCGTTTTTTGCCGCCGAACGGAGAGGATTACAGAGTAATAGTAAAATATTTGACGCAACTGATCGCCACAGAACCCACCCTTGAATGGTTCTGCTACTCATCCGATGAGGAGAAGAGGCTAAAGGTGGCCATCCGAGGCCTGCCCGAAGACATCGAACCGGAGGACATCATAGTCGCACTCGGAGATAAGGGCTTCGGGTGCGACTACGTAAAGCCCATCCGCGCGAGAAGCGGCTGCCCCGGCTGCATTTACTTCGCGCAACTCACGGGCCCTGCCGCCAAGAACACCGGCATATACAGCGTGCGCGAGCTACTGTATATGTCGGATGTACGCATTGAAGCCTGGCGCGGTAAGAAAGGGCCCGCGCAGTGCCATCGCTGCCAGTCATTTAGACACTCGTCCGCCGGCTGCGACAGAAAAATAGCCTGCGTGCGCTGCGCCGGGCCGCACGCGGCCCACGAATGCCCACGACCGAGGGAGCAACCGGCCACTTGCGCTCACTGCGGAGGCCCGCACCCAGCCAACTTCGCCGCCTGCCCCGAGTTCAAGAGGGAGGCCCGAAACAAGCGCGCGTCAACAGTCGCGCGCACTACCGCCGCCCGCCCGGGTCCCACGACGCGAGCATCAGTACCGCAACCCACGGTGGAAGAGTCGGCGCCTGCCTTGAGTGCATGGCGCCAGCCAACGCCCCCAACAAAAGGGGCGTCAGCGGTACCAAGCCTGCACCAACTGGAGCCAACACGGGCAAGAAAAAGAAGCCAAGAAATCAACAACAACAAACCCGCCCGCACACCGAAGAGCCCGCACCAAATGCCCCGGCCGCTACTACCGGCCCTCTGGACCTCGCGGCCATTCTTAACTCAGTAAGGACCATGATGGCCACGTTCGAGGCCACCCTTCAAGGCCTCACAGCCTCCATCACCACCACCTCAGCATCCACTGGAACAGCCAAACACCATGGACGGTAGAGAACTTCGGATCGTTTACTGGAACGCCCAATCGCTGACCAAAAAGCTCGGCCTACTGCATCACTTCCTTAGTGAGCAACGGGTCGATGTCATGCTGGTCAGCAAAACCTTCTTCATTGATGGCAAGATCCCGAAGTTCTCAGGCTTCCAAACTTACGCCAAGTGTGAGACCTCGCCACAAGGACTGAGATACCGGGGATTGGCAGTCCTTGTGAAGAACAACATCGTCCACCAGCCGCTCGACATGACCCAGACGTCTTCGCTGTCTGCCCTGGGGGTTGAGCTCAAACTCTCAGGGCACGCCCTGAGACTCTACTCCGTCTACCGCCCACCGGATGACAACGTGGTGCCCATCGCCAAGGACCTGCGCGATCTGCTGGAGTCCGCCGTGCCGACCATCCTGGCAGGCGACTTCAACGCCAGGCACTCCGCCTGGAACTCCTCTTACACCACGACGGCGGGCAGACGGATCTACGAAGCCTCCATAGACCAGGACTTCGAGATCGCCGGCCCCGTAGAGCCGACGCACTACGACGACGCGCGCGGCGTCGGCGACATCATTGATTTCCTGGTCCACAAGAGAGTCTCAGCGACGCTGATCCAGGAGGTACTGCCGGACCTGCCGTCCAACCATCGCCCAGTACTCCTGACCATCAAGGACATCCCGGTACTTACGCCAGGAAGACAGCCAGGGAGAAAGTACCGGTGGGAAGCCTTCTCGGCGGCCATGGACAATTTCACCTCGTCCAGGCCGGGCTCCACAGCCGAGGAGGTGGACCTAGCTGCCACCGCCATCACCAACGCCATCAGCGAAGCGTTAGACGACGCAGCTCACACCGTTCCGGTCAGCCAGAGGCTGACCCCCCTACCTGCCCGGATCCTGGCACTCATCGAGCAAAAACGCAAGCTGAGGCGTTTCTGGCAAACAAAAAGATTTCCGACAGCGAAGACGCAACTGAACGCACTGGTGGAACAAGTGCGGCGGGAGCTGAAGAAGCAAGCTGCAGAATCGTGGGAAGGCTACCTGGCGTCCTTGGGCACGGACCTGCCCTCGCTCTCACGCCTTTGCCGGGACATTGGGACCACCCCGGCCGCAACGAGACCTCTCCTAGACGCAGACGGCCGTCTCAGGTATATGGCGTCAGACAGGGCGGAACTGTTCGCCGACTGCCTGGAGAGGCAGTTCACCCCCTTCCCCACGGACGACGTGGCTCACACAGAGGCAGTTGAGCAACACCTTGGACGATACTTCGCGGCACCAATCGAGGCGGAAGAGGACCCCATCTTCTTTTCACCCGGCCAAGTGCAGCGAGCTCTGCAACGCACCAAGCTGCGTAAAGCCCCGGGCGCAGATCGCATCCCGAATATGGCGCTTCGTCACCCCCCGCCACGCACTGTGGCAGCGGTGACCAGCCTGTTCAACGGTGTGATGCGCTCGGGCCACTTCCCCACCGCGTGGAAACTCGGCCGGATGGTGATGCTGCCCAAACAGGGCAAGGATAAGAAGATGCCGGAGAGCTACCGCCCGATCACTCTCCTCAGCACGATGTCCAAGGTGTTCGAGAGGCTCCTGCTCACGAAGGTCCAACGCCACATCGAGCCACATCCAGAACAATTCGGGTTTCGAGAAGGGCACTCGACAACCCTGCAGCTTGCAAGAGTACTGCACCACCTAACGGCTGTGAGCAACAAGAAGGAGTACGCCGTTGCAGTACTCTTAGACATGGAGAAGGCGTTCGACAAAGTATGGCACGAGGGCCTACTTTACAAACTGTCGACGTCCACAGCTCCCCGCCGCATCAACAGAGTCCTGGCTTCCTTCCTGACCGACAGGACATTCGTCGTGGCCGTCGAAGACGCCACATCCGCAGAGAGGCCCGTCCAAGTGGGCGTCCCCCAGGGATCCTGCCTGTCACCGGCCCTGTACGCCCGCTTCACTGACGACATACCCGTGCTGGGCGATGCAAAGCTCGCCCTTTACGCCGATGACGCAGCATACTTTGCATCTTCCATCTCCGCCCAGCACGCGGTTAGGAAACACTGGATGCGTTGCCAAGATTGCTAGCAAAGTGGAGGTTGTCAGTGAACGTGGGCAAGACACAGGCGATTGCGACAGGCCTCAAACGCCCACCTCCCCCGCTCCTACTCTACGATCAGAAAGTCCAGTGGTCACACACCGTGACCTACCTGGGTGTCACCATTGACAGAGGGTTATCTATGAAGCAGCACGTCGACACGGTCATCCAGAAGACGAAGACAGCACGAGCCCGCCTGCGCCCGTTGCTTGCCAGCGATCTCCCCCTGCGCACGAAGCTGGGGATCTACAAAGCGTACGTGCGGTCTCGGCTCACTTACGCAGCCTCCGCCTGGTACGCCTTGCTCACGGAGATTAATAAGAAGAGACTCCGTGCGCAGGAGACCCAGTCCCTGCGCACCATCGTCTGCGCACCCCGGTTCGTGCGCAACGACGTCATTACGAGAGATCTTCGCTGGCAAAGCCTAGACGACTTCATCGCCCACCTCGCGCGCGGGATGTTTGACCGTGCCGACAGGAGTCCGCATGAACACCTACGCGGCATAGCGCCGCTGCACACCCGCCCACCGGACCGCAAGACTCGCCCTCTCCCAAGAGAGCTTGTCCCAGAACCCTCTGTCCGTGACACGACAGCCTCGACCCCATCTTCGCAATGCCGCAGATAGGCCGAAGAACCCCGGTAAAAGCCGCAGATAGGCTGTAAAAGCCGCAGACTGGCGCATCAAAAACCAAGATTGGTAAAACCAAGATTGGTATAAAGCCCGGCCCGTAGTTATGGGTCGCGATCCCGCCTCTAGCTCAGAGTGCCAAAAACACTGTAGAGCTCCCCCCACACCCCCTCGCTCGCTCCGCTCGCGAGGAGGCGTGTGAGAAGACCCAGAGTCGTTCCGCGGAAGGCCGACCATCGCGCCTGCGCGCTTAAGTGTGCCGCCGCCAAAGCCGACGCCACTCGCCGCCACGCCACCGCGAGCCGCGTCGCGACCCCCATCGCCGCCTGCCGGTTTCGCTACGTCCTCCACCGTAGCGGCGCCGACCAAACGGGTCGCCAAGACCCCGCCCCAGTCGACGCAGCAACCACGCTCCTTGCCCCGGCTCGACATGTCCCCGATGGACACCGCCAGGCCGTAACCACCATTTGCCTCCCGGAAACAGCAACCACCATCACAGCTGCACTCTCGATCGCCGCCGCCCTCTTTTTCCACTGCAGCCGCCACACCGCCATCTCCCTTCGCAACAAGCGGACAGGGACCGGCGCCAGCGCAGGCTTTGGTGAAAAAGATCCGCTACCGCCGCTGGTTGTCCAGCGGATATCCAACTGGGGTAAGCATTTCCGGGCCCTTACGGAAAGAACCAGGACCGCTTTTCCCCGGCAGGTGAGGAGGAGTTCCGAGTGGTACAGAGGTACATCTCCGACCTAGAGAAGGAGGACTCCGAGTTGGACCCAGCGACTCCCTGCCCAGCGAGTGCAGCCAGAAGGTGGCCATCAGGGGCCTACCTGTCAACACCGAGTCAGATGATATCATCTCCGACCTGACGTCCCAGGGCTTTGACGTCGAGCACGTGAGGCCCATAAAGGCCCGCGGCGACAAACCTGGGTTTATTTTCTACGCCCAGCTGAAGAAGGACTCTAAGATCTTCAGAGTCACAAAGGTCCTCTGTATGCCCGGGGCCATAGAGAGGCAAGCGAGGTACCGCGCAGTGTCACCGCTGCCAAAACTTCGCCCACGTGTAACACTATTTTACAATATGCGTGGTTACTAATGTGTGAGGTGACTTGACAGAGGCTCTGTCTACACTTGGTGTTGGGCCGTGGCCGATTGACTTAATGGAGGGTCGTGGATTCTTGAGCTCAGTCCGGTACGAAAACAACTTATCACAGAATGTGGCACAAAATTGGTACAGTGATTAGTAGAATTGAAAAAGAAAAGGGCGCCATCTGTTTTAATCTAAACCAACAGAAAGATAGAAATAGAATTTTAAAGAGAGAGAGAGATATTAAAAGTAAACAAACATGAACCTTGTCAACAGAGTTTATTATCTGTTTTTTTAGAAAAGAAACACAGTACAAGTTAGATAGTACCTTCGTACTAGTACCTTTATGAACGTCTTTTACATAAAATTTCTACTGTACAATAACAGGGTTGCTTAAATCATACTTCTCTACATTATCATGCGATTGTTGGTATTAGTACTTTGTATAAACATACGTTTTATACCCGCGAATAGAACCTTTAAGCAAACGAAAGTCACAGTATAAACGACACGTTTCGTAAAACAAGACAGGCTTTTTAGCTAGGAAAATACACTTACCCGGTTAAAGTAATATCAAGGCAGCGGTGACTTTACCATGTTCTAGACGATGCTCGCCTTAAATTTAGAAATATTGTGTCCTCCTTACATCTTCATTCTACAACAAGAAAATCCCGTCAATTTACAAAAATAAAAGCACCTGACGACAATATCGACCAAGTTTTAGCACACACGAGATACTTACGTAGAAACACTTAGTATTTAACATTGCATAGCATTGAGCTTGTTAAATTTTCATGAAGTCAAGTTAACAAAATGGCCATACGGCCGTAGCGAGACTCTCCCAGTAGTAGTGGTGGACGTGCTCACATATCTGTAGCGGCTGCGAGAGTGACAAGCCTATTTCTAAGCTATCCTACCGTGGACAAGCGTCTATGACCAAACCTAGAGTTAATCGTATCGATTGATACTTCGATCAGATATTTAGATTAAAAATAAATTAGAAGAAACCGATTCTAACAATATATAATAATAAATAGAGAGTCCAGAGATATCGCCACCGGTTCTAAAATAACAGTATTATAGATTAATCTGTAAACCTCTCTACTTGGGTTTTTTTTTTGTACAACAATCTCTCTATCCTACCCTAGACCATAAAGATTATCTGTCATCGAAGCAACGCAGAACTTTCACAACAACACTACAGTTTAATTAATCTAAAACTAGACGCATATCACAAAGAATTAAGTGACCCATCTACGACACAAACATCTTATATGTAACTCTATGCAACGTTACATCTACCTATTACGATTTAACACTACCATTACAACTAGGAATTGCCATGCTTGCAATTGCCAAACTATTTCCTACCCAAAAACTAAATTGCTATCCAGATCAAATGCTACACAAAGAAAAAAAATTAAGCATCATCTGTTCTCTTGTTAAGAGAATCAGAATATAAAGACACAAAGTTAGCAAGAAGTACCTACACCAAACGACAGTCAAAGAGTTAAACTATTTAAGTTTAAAGTATATTGAGCCACCTTGTGACCAAAAGAGAAACAAAAAAAAGACAGGAAAAGAAGGAACCTTACACCCTTGGTACGTCCTTTGGTACTAACCCTATAAATCCGTAGATTGTAGCTTTAGAATGTCTTTGACATTCCAAATACCTAGCGATTTCTTAGATTCTATATCTTGGAACTCATACGTTACAGGAGAATATTTTTTCCGTATAACACACTTCTTAAACTTAGGAGCTAACTTCTTTGTAAAGAATTTGTCAGCGTCTGACAACGGATATTCCTTCTCCCAGACAACCTGACCTTCGTCATACTCTATACTTAAATCTCCTATTACGATTGTAGTAAATTCTACTACGCTGGTGAGATTTCTGAAGGCGGTCATTCACCTTCTGAAAGATAGGCTTCAGATGTGTTAGCATGGAAGTATATAATTTTTTATCAGTGAATTGCAATTCATCACTTTGCAGAGGTGCTGATGGATACCATTCGCCAGAAAGAATAGCCTCCCGTCCATTATAAATAAAATATGGACTATATCCAGTCACTTCATGCACAGCAGAGTTAATTGCAAATTCAATTGCACTCAGTCCGTCAGACCACGTACGATGATTCTTGCCGACATAAGATGCCACGGCAGTCACCACCACACGATTAACTCGTTCAGCAGGGTTATTCTGAGGAGTGAATCTACAGTTATAGAAAAGTTTGGGTATCTTATATTTCTCTCTCAGTGCTTGCATATTTTTAGAAATATACTGTGAACCATTATCCATTATCCACTGAGGGATACCGTGTTTTTTTACAAGATATTATTTTCTATTATTTCTACTACAGTTTTAGCCAAAGAGTTACTCATAGGAAATAGACAAGTATACTTAGTAAAACAATCACACACAACCAAAATAAATTTGTAACCTTTTGAGCTACGTGGAAGGGGTCCTAATATATCTGTACATATAACCTGCCGGGGTCGTTGAACCTTTTTCGGGTTCTCCATTAAACCTGGAGGAGCCTCGTGCTCTTATAAACTAAACCGACTTGACAGGTTTTTATGTACCGTTTTATATCTCACAGCATTTTAGGCCAAAAGTAGCTTTGAGCAACACGTTTAAGTGTTTTGAAAACGCCTAAATGAGCGGCATCTGATCTATTATGAAATAGCTTCAGTACCTCCTGTCGCAGCTCCTCTCTTCCATGCACAATCCCTAGATAAAGGATTTTTAGATCTAACACGCTTAACCTTTTGGTACCCGGTGGCTCCTCAGAGAGCCAGTGACAAAAAGTACTTGAATTCTGCCTTGAGACACTAATGACTGATTTGTTTTTTTGCTATCTGTATCGGGTTTCGAAAGGTTAAACAAGTTTTCATTTAGTATCTTAAGATCAGGAAATTTATGAGGAGCACTTTTAACCCTAGCAAATAAATTTGTGTACCACGTATCACTGACAGAGCTTACAGGAGAAATGAGATCTACCGTTTCGATTGGGATGGGTGCCCTAGAAAGTGCGTCAGCAAGCTTATTTTCAGAACCTTTCTTATATTGTATATCAAAGTTGAATTGTGACAGCCGAAGTGCCCACCTAGCTAAGCGTCCTATTAGTGATTTCAGACTAACCAACCATTTTAAGCTACTATGATCAGTGAACACTTCTGTCCTGAAAGGAGAACCGTCAATATAAACTCAAAAAAATTCCAATGAGAAGATTAAAGCATTTAGCTCTTTCTCAGTTGTAGAGTGATTTTTCTCGGAGCCAGTAAGAGTTCTGCTGGCATAAGCAACAGCATGCTCATGACCTTGATCGTCCAGCTGTGGTATGGCACAATCAAGTCCAACAGCAGAAGCGTCTGTTGAAATAATAAATGGCCAGTCAAACATAGGTACAAACAAGATAAGTGCAGAAACCAAGAGTTCCTAGACAGCCCTAAAAGCTGTATCAGCTTCAGAAGTAAACTAAAAACATGATCTCTTAGGTAGTTTTTTAGTTAATTTGTTAAGAGGAGCATAAACAGTAGAGTAGTTATCGATGAAACGACGGTACCAAGACACCATGCCAAGAAATCTTCTAAGTTTCTTTTGAGAAGATGGGGTAGGGAACTCAGTTATAGCTTTTACTCAAAAATGCTATGTAATCTTGCCATAACACCAGTAAAAAGGAGCCAGTAGGTTGACGTTCCTGGACAACTGGAAAAGTGTCCAGTAAAGTTGAGGAATTTCGAATTTGGAATCAAAAAGTGTCCAGTAAGTAAGTATGGAAATTCCATAACATATCATATTATTTGAATTTGGAACTATCTGTAAAGACTGTGACAACCATCAAAAAGGCTACTTATACCACATGAAAAGCTGATCATTCAGCTCCAAAAGTACCAGGGCATCATAAACCAAAAGCGTTATCTCGTTCAGACCAGACATCGCGCGATTTCTCTTCATTTCAGCATCGCTTGCTCCGCACCATCTCAGTTTTATGTGCGCCTAGTACATCTCGGCCGGTATGACGAGTTGTGAATCGTTAAAAACAAATAAAAAAACCGGGTAAGCGACCGGCTAAGAGTCGGACTAGCGCCCTGAGGGTTGTGCACATGTGGTCATTAATATTTTAACATATTTTTTTTTAAATTATTCTACTTGTTCTATTTTTGAGTAAAGCACTATAGATGCTTCGACCATTAAGAGCCATCCTGGACTCGTATGTATAAAAGCCCTCGCCTGGCGGCTCGGGCTTTTACCTCATACTCGTCCAGGAAAGCTCACTTACTGGTCTTTGCAGTAATGTACTATGACTTTATCCTTGTCCGTCCTCATACCTCTACGATCGACAACATAACCCAAGAATTTTAAAGATGAGCGACAGAAAACTGACTTGTCAAGATTAATGGTTAAACCAGCTTGCCGTAGCTTTTCACGAGCTCTTTTTAACAATGTGATATGTTCATCAAAAGTTTCAGAGATAAATATAATGTCATCGACAAAGTAAAAGATATTATTAGCAAATTCCGGACCAAATACCTTGTCCATTAGTTTCATCATTTGAGCAGTTGAATTTACCAAGCCAAATGGTAACCTTCAAAACTGAAACGCTCCCAAGCCTGGCACAGAAAAACAAGTCTTTTCTCGCGACTCAACAGAAAACATAATTTGAAAGAAAGCAGACTTTAAGTCCAAAGAGCTCATAAACTTACCATTATTGAGAGAGTCCAGTATTTTTTGTACCCTAGGCATTGGATAAGTATCCACTTTGGTTAAGCTATTCAACTTTCTGCTATCCAAGCACATTCTAAGTTCACCATTAGCCTTTGGAACTAGCAAAATAGGACTATTCCATGGAGAAATACTTTTCTCAATTATCCCTAATCTCAACATAATTATCATCAATCTCCCTACGAAAATACTCTCGATGGTGAAAAGGCATCGGGTAATATGTTTGTTTAACTAGAGCATTATCTCCGGTATCAATGACATGTTCTTCCAGAGTGGTACAACCTAACGTGTCCTTAGTAGCCGCAATACATTCAAAATCCAGAACCACGCTATTCAACCGTGACCTCTGTTCAGGACCGAGTCATGTAAATGGATATTATGATGCTTTAATAAAGTAAGAACAGAGTATGGTTCAATCGACCGTTTAATGTTTAGAATATCTGAACAGAGATGAAATTTAGTTAAGAAATCTACCCCTAATATAATTGGAGTATTAACATCACTACAAACATAGGTAAAAAATAATATAATGTAGAATATGTTTATATTGTTTGTTGAATGTGGAAGAAGCGAAAGAGATTTGTCAAGATCGTAGCAGGTGGAAAAAAGTGGCCTCTGCCTACCCCTCTGGGAAACAGGCGTGATTTAATGTATGTATGTATGTATGTTTATATGAAACAGGTATTTCTATTTTTCTTAAGACTTCCAGAGATGCCCCATTTCCAACAGCAAGTTCAGTATCACATGTCTGCAAGGGAAAGTTTAAACCTTCACCTTGCAATAAGGAGTAGGAAAACTTAAATAAATGAAAAACTGGAATACATGACACTCTGGAATGGCATGAAATCAATGCTATAGCACAAGAGCTTTCGGTAAAGGCATTCAGAACTCTCTTACCAATATTACTTTGACACTGTGCCTGTTTAAAAGTAAGCGGCCGATTAAATGAATTTAACAAAATTCTCAATAAATCAAAAAAATAAAAAGATAGTTTTATTGAGTGATATTAATTGACCGTGTGGTGCCGGGTTTAGAATGTTGCCACTCCATGTCTTCCCGTGGATGTTGTAAGAGACGACTAAGGGACTAAAGGCTGTGTAGTGCTGTTAGGCGATGGGTTTGCAACCTGTCACTAATACACTGAATAACATCTTAGCCTGGTTGTGCAAAATGTGGTCACAGAATTATCAACAAGTTTTTGGAGTTGTTGGTGAGTCTGTGGCTCTGCCTACCCCACTCTGGGAATGAAGGCGTGAGTTTATGTATGTATGTTGTTGTATTAATTAAAAACACTGATAAATGAGCTTTTGATAAAAGCTAAAAAAAAGAAATTTTAGTAATTAGTTCAAGATGTGTGTGTTTGATTAACAGATACCTAATTCTTTTAGAGGAAAACCGAAATAAATTAAAAGCTGGAATACATGTCACTCAGAAATGGCATAAAATCAATGCTATAGCACAAAAGCTTTCTGTAAAGGCATCCAGAACTCACTTACCAACATTACTTTTGACACTGTGCCTGTTTAAAAGTTAGCGGCCGATTGATTGAATTAACAAAATCCATATCCATCCATACTAATATTATAAATGTCAAAGTGTGTCTGTCTGTCTGTCTGTCTGTCTGTCTATCTGTCACCAACTGACTGACTGTTACCAACAATACTTTTGACACTGTGCCTGTTTAAAAGTTAGCGGCCGATTGAATGAATTTAACAAAATTCTCAATAAATCAAAAAAAATAAAAAGATAGTTTTAGTGAGTGATATTAATTAAAAACACTGATAAAATAAATTACATACATACATACAACATTAAATCACGCCTGTTTCCCAGAGGGGTAGGCAGAGACCACTTCTTTCCACCTGCTACGATCTTGACAAATCTCTTTCGCTTCTTCCACATTCATACATCGAGTCATGCACGCACGTCGGTTTCGGGTACTTAAAATTCGGCCCTTTTCCAGTATTTCTCCGATTTGATTCGAAAAAGTACGCCTAGGGCGGCCCCTTCCGACCCTTCCACTCACTTTAGCTCTGTATATCTCTTTCGTCAATCTTCTTTCATCCATCCTTTCCAAATGACCGAACCATCGAAGCATGCCCTTTTCAATCTTAGTCACTACATCTTCTTTTAGTCCACATTTCTCTCTGACTTCTTCATTTCTTACTCTATCAGTCAGTTTCACACCACACATACTACGCAAAGAGCGCATTTCAACTGCATTTATACGACTTTCATGCTTGTCCTGCCACACCCAACATTCACTACCATACATCAGTGTAGGGGCTAGCACTCCATTGTGAACAGCCAGTCTGGCTTTTTGTGAAACGCCCTTTCTGCTCACAAAAGAGTACAGGGCCCCATTTATTTGATTTCCCGCATTCACCCTCCTCTCGACATCCTTTTCACACTTACCATCTCTTGTAAACATACTTCCCAGGTACACAAATTCACTCACTTGCTTTACTAATTCACCATTTATTACGCACTCTGTCATCTCCTCGTCCTTCTCTATCACCATGACCTTGGTCTTGGCAACATTTACTTTCATCCCCTTTTGCTTAAATCCCTCATTCATCATTGTCACCATCTCCTGCAACTCAAGTACCGATGGAGCAAGTATAACTTGATCATCGGCATATAAGAGGCATTTGATTAGCAACTCTTGCATACGCAAACCCTTATCATATTCTTTAAAATCTCGCATACATCTGTCCATGAATAGATTGAACAGCCATGGTGAGGCAACACACCCCTGTCTAACACCTCCAGAGATATTAAACCAGGCAGAGTATGCCCCATTGATCCTGACACAGGCTCTGGAGCCCTCATAAAGGGACCTCAAAGCCTGCACCAGGTTGCTGCTCACTCCATACATAGACAGCACCTTCCACAACTCCTTTCTATCTACCCTATCATAGGCCTTTTCCAGGTCCACAAAAGCACAGAAAACCTTTTGGTTGACAGCCAAGAACTTTTCTGTGATAGACTGTAGTGAAAAGACCTGATCCGTACATCCCATTCCCTTTCGAAATCCCGCTTGTACATCCCAGATTTTATCATTCGTAACATTCAATACCCTTTCAATTAAAATCTTCGCATATACTTTGCCGACAACACTAAGGAGGCTGATACCGCGGTAGTTTTTGCAGTCTTGCTGTGACCCCTTTCCTTTATACAGAGGGACGATAACGGCTTTGACCCAATCTTCCGGGACTCGGCCGCTACTCCAACATGCATTGAAAAGGTGGTACAATAGACTACCCACTACGCCATCCCCTCTCCTCAGCATTTCTATCGACACTCTATCACAACCTGCCGACTTTCCCGCTTTCATACTTTTTAAAGCTTTCACGATTTCACTCATGTTAATCACACTTTCATCTTCGCTACTTGCATCCTTACTCATGTTTTCTGGCTCAAGAGGAACATCTTCGCATTCAAACATACTTTCAAAATAACTTTTCCATCTATCAAGCATTTTTCCTTCCGCACATATCAAGTCTCCACACTCATCCCTCACCGCGCTTAATTTAGTTTTCTCTGATTTCCCCCGAGCCGATTTTATCAAGCTCCAAAAGAGTTTAATATTCGACCGGAAGTTGTCAGAGAAACTCCTATCATACTTTTCATTCAGTAAATCTTTCTTTCTAGCTACAACTTCTTTCACTCTTTTCTTTGATCTAATATACTCTTCTTTCTTTCTGTTGCTTAGATCTTGTGCTGACTCTACAGCTATAAAATCCAACCAACACTTTTTCTTTTCTTTCACTGCATCATTTACCTCTCTATCCCACCATTACGGACGTTCATTCTTGCTCTTTCTTCTCTTTACTACACCGCATACTTCAATGGCCGATTTAACCATTCCATTCTTCATAATCTCCCATACATTATTTATATCATTCTCAACTTCACTGTCATTCATCTTATTAACACATTCAAAACAATCTTTCAGCTTCCTTACGTACTCATCTTTTATAACTTGATCATTCAATTTTTCTACTTTTATCCTCTCTAACGCAGTTGTCGGTACGGGAACACGATGGCGCCAACGTGTGAACAGACCCCTTACTCGTGTTACCACTAAGTAGTGATCTGAACCTACGCTAACCCCCCGAAATGCTCTGGTATCTACGACTTTGTCACGCAAACGTTCATCCACAATCATCAAGTCTATCATAGACTTCTCATTCTGACGTCTCCACGTATACTGATGAATCTCTTTGTGATCAAACAAAGTGTAAGTGTTTGTGTTTGTGATAAAATAAATTAACTTTTGATAAAAGCTTAAACATCAAAATTTTAGTAATAAATTCACCAGATGTGTGTGTTTGTTTAACAGCAGCCTAATTATTTAAGAGGAAAACCGATTTCTATTATATTTATATTTATATTAAAAACTGGAATACATGACACTGTGATGGCATAAAATCAATGCTATAGTACAACAGCTTTCTGCTAAGGCATTCAGAACTCACTTACCAACAATACTTTTGACACTGTGCCTGTTTAAAAGTTAGCGGCCGATAGAATGAAATAACAAAAATTCTCAATAAACCAAAAAAAATAAAAGATAGTTTTATTGATGGATATAAATTAAAAACACTGATAAATGAGCTTTTGATAAAAGCTTAAAAATTAAAATTTAATTAATTAGTTCAACAGATGTGTGTGTTTGTTTTACAGCGCACTGTGGTCCGGTAGAAGGCCATAAGTCCAGATTGTTGCTATAGCCCGGCTATAATTTCTCTATGCCTAATTACTCACTAGTAGCCGTTCATCCATAAACTATAAATAGTTTGCAAATTATTAAAAATAATCATTACGTTTCGGACCTTCAAAGTAAATGCATCTGCCACTCGTAATTAGCGTTATCAGTAAGTCGTTAAAGTGAAAGTTTGTTTATGACATATATCTCAGGATCGTTTGTGTATTAATCTTTTACATCATTATGGAAGTTGTTAACAAAGGTATGTTTCATATTTATCTGTACTATTTCGTTACATTTTTTTTATAATAATATTAAATTGATTGAGGTCTACGTAACGCTTAATTGCAAACAAAGTATTTGTGTACTGAGTACGTTCACGTAAGGTTTTAACTATGTTGGTACAATAATCTAAAGAAGACTCTGTATCTTGTAGAATGCTCAGAAAAAATAGATTATTATTTTATATTGTCTACTGGCCGATTTTTGCCGAACCCTTGTCCAGAAGCCTTCTACGGAACTCGAAGCAGTGCTACGAGATTGCTCCCCCGTAAAGAACTATCAACATCCCTTCTTAATACATGCTCTTTTCATTTCAGGTACTTTTATTCTTTGCAAATTTACAAGAATGCATATATTTGAGTTGTGGCACCTTGCTCCTGGTTTGCAAACTGAGAAATCAAGCCACGTACTTAAGTAACTTGTATAAAATATTTCGCCGGAGGATGTTGAAAAAGTTGATTTTGGCGATCTACAAAATTGCATTAAATATATTTGCAAGCAAGTGTGGACATATTGGAATAAAGTCAATAGAACCCGGAGATATCTGCTTAATAAGTATTGTGAATGGCTAAACACTGTTGTAACCCTGAATTTGCCTTAAGTTCAACCGCGTCTAACTTGAGTTTAGTCGAATTAGATCAAGTTCGTGACAACTGCAATATTTCAAAACCAGGGCGACCGAAGAAAGCTTATGCTTCATGCAGTAAGCGAACACAACGTAGATGAGTAGCTGAACTTTCGAAGATGGACAACTCAGCCGTCAGTTCTTTAGTGGATATTTCTTCTGACAGCATTATCTTTAATTAAACATATTATAACATATTTTTAACATATTATAACATTCTATAATAACAGGCAAAATTAACCAAACATCAATATTTATTAATATTTATAAAATATAAAAGAGTTAAAATATCTTCAATTTTGCCAGACAGACATTTTAAGACAAAGTTAGGATTGATCGTTGACAAAACACGTAGTGGCGGAAGTGGTACATCAAACGACGGTAACACGGCACGTAGGTTTTTTAATATTTCCGCTTTTTCAGCTAAAATTACTGGCATCAGAATGGATCTCATTGATAGGTGCGGCACAATTTTGAACTGTTTAAACTCTGGTTATAAAATTAATTCAGATTGGTTTAAGATTTATGCTTTAGATACGGCTCGGCAGCTTGTTCATGAATATCCGTGGTACAATTTACCGGGTTCTGTAAATAAAGTCCTTATTCATGGGTCTGAAGTTATCGACCACGTATTTTTATCTATAGGACAGCTTTCAGAAGAAGCTGCTGAGGCCACAAAAAAAAATATAAAATCATTCAGACGAGGAGAATGTCACGCGTCTTGACGAATACGGATCTCATAAATCGTCTTTTGTTGAATTCAGACCCACTAATTACGAGTCAAAGAAAGCTACCTAGATAGAAAAAAACTGTTTTGTTGAGTAAATTGAACAGTAATTATTCATTGTAACATAGTTTAATTTAAGTATTTTAAGATGACAACTCATAACGTGCAATTTTTTATGTTTCATTAATAGCACGGTTACGAAGCAACTTTGTTACTATATTTTTGTAGAAAATGTATACTGCTTTAATATTGTAAATAATGAACATGTATTCAATTTTGTTTTTTTTAATAGTTTTTTTCCGTACAAGCTGAACCACAGTGTAGCGGCCTAATTATTTTAGAGGAAAACCGACATAAATTAAAAACTGGAATACATGACACTCTGGAATGGCATAAAATCAATGCTTTAGCAGAAGAGCTTTCTTAAAAGGCATTCAGAAGTCACTTACCAACATTAATTTTGACACCGTGCCTATTTAAATGTTAGCGGCCGATGGAATGAAATAAAAATATTCTCGATAAATCAAAAAAATAAAAAAGATACTTTTAGTGAGTGATACTTATTTATTAAAAACACTGATAAATGACCTTTCGATAAAACCTTTAACATCAAAATTTTAGTAATTAGTTCAACAGATGTGTGTGTTTGTTTAACAGAGACCTAATTATTTTAGAGGAAAACCGAAATAAATTGAAAACTGGAATACATGACACTCTGGAAAGGCATAAAATCAATGCTTTAGCACAAGGGCTTTCTGTAAAGGCATTCAGAACTCCCTTACCAATATTACTTTTGACACTGTGCCTGTTTAAAAGTTAGCGGCCGATTGAATAATTTTAAGACACTCTGGAATGGCATAAAATAATGTTTTAGCACAAGAGCTTTCTGTTAAGGCATTCAGAAGTCACTTACCAACATTACTTTTGACTTTGTGCCTGTTTAAAAGTTAGCGGCCGAATGAATAAAATAACAATATTCTCAATAAATAAAAAAAAGATAGTTTTATTGATGGATATTTATTAAAAACACATATAAATGAGCTTTTGATAAAAGCTTTAACATCAAAATTTTAGTAATTAGTCCAACAGATGTGTGCGTTTGTTTAACAGCAACCTAATTATTTTAGAGGAAAACTGAAATAAATGAAAAACTGGAATACATGACACTCTGGAATGGCATAAAATCAATGCTATGGCACAAGAGCTTTCTGTAACGGTATTCAGAACTCACTTACCAACATTACTTTTGACACTGTGCCTGTTTAAATGTTAGCGGCCGATTGAATGAATTTAACAAAATTCTCAATAAATCAAAAAAATTAAAAGATATTGAGTAATATTTCAAAACACTGATAAATGAGCTTTTGATAAAAGCTTTAAAATCAATTTTAGTTATTAGTTCAACAGATGTGTGTGTTTGTTTAACAGCAGCCTAATTATTTTAGAGGAAAACCAAAAAAAAAAAAAACTGGAATACATGACACTCTGGAATGGCATAAAATCAATGCTATGGCACAAGAGCTTTCTTTAAAGGCATTCAGGACTCACTTACCAATATTACTTTTGACACTGTGCCTGTTTAAAAGTTAGCGGCCGATTGAATGAATTTAACAAAATTCTCAATAAATCAAAAAAATATATATATAATTTTATTGAGTGATATCAATTAAAAACACTAATAAATTAGCTTTTGATAAAAGCTTAAAAATCAAAATTTTAGTTATTAGTTCAACAGATGTGTGTGTTTGCTTAACAGCGGCCTAATTATTTAAGAGGAAAACCAACATAAATTAAAAACTGGAATACATGACACTCTTTAATGGCATAAAATCAATGCTATAGCACAAAAGCTTTCTGTAAAGTCATCCAGATCTCACTTACCAACATTACTTTTGACACTGTGCCTATTTAAAAGATAGCGGCCGATTGAATGAATTTAATAAAATTCTCAATTAATCAAAAAAATTAAAATATAGTTTTATTGAGTGATATCAATTAAAAACACTGATAAATGGGCTTTTGATAAAAGCTTTAAAATCAATTTTAGTAATTAGTTCAACAGATGTGTGTGTTTGTTTAACAGCAGCCTAATTATTTTAGAGGAAAACCAAAAAAAAAAAAAACTGGAATACATGACACTCTGGAATGGCATAAAATCAATGCTATGGCACAAGAGCTTTCTTTAAAGGCATTCAGGACTCACTTACCAATATTACTTTTGACACTGTGCCTGTTTAAAAGTTAGCGGCCGATTGAATGAATTTAACAAAATTCTCAATAAATCAAAAAAAAAAAATTTTTTATTGAGTGATATCAATTAAAAACACTAATAAATTAGCTTTTGATAAAAGCTTAAAAATCAAAATTTTAGTTATTAGTTCAACAGATGTGTGTGTTTGCTTAACAGCGGCCTAATTATTTAAGAGGAAAACCAACATAAATTAAAAACTGGAATACATGACACTCTTTAATGGCATAAAATCAATGCTATAGCACAAAAGCTTTCTGTAAAGTCATCCAGATCTCACTTACCAACATTACTTTTGACACTGTGCCTATTTAAAAGATAGCGGCCGATTGAATGAATTTAATAAAATTCTCAATTAATCAAAAAAATTAAAATATAGTTTTATTGAGTGATATCAATTAAAAACACTAATAAATGAGCTTTTGATAAAAGCTTAAAAATCAAAATTTTAGTTATTAGTTCAACAGATGTGTGTGTTTGTTTAACAGCAGCCTAATTATTTTTGAGGAAAACTAAAAATAAATTAAAAACTGGAATACATGACAGTCTGGAATGGCATAAAATCAATGCTATGGCACAAGAGCTTTCTGTAAAGGCATTCAGAACTCACTTACCAATATAACTTTTGACACTGTGCCTGTTTAAAAGTTAGTGGCCGATTGAATGAATTTAACAACATTCTCAATAAATCAAAAAAAAAAATCGTTTTATTGAGTGATATCAATTAAAAACACTAATAAATGAGCTTTTGATAAAAGCTTAAAAATCAAAATTTTAGTTATTAGTTCAACAGATGTGTGTGTTTGTTTAACAGCGGCCTAATTATTTTAGAGGAAAACCGAAATAAATTAAAAACTGGAATACATGACACTCTGGAGTGGCATAAAATCAATGCTTTAGCACAAGATCTTTCTGTAAAGGTATTCAGAAGTCACTTACCAACATTACTTTTGACACCGTGTCCATTTAAAAGTTAGTGGCCGATTGAATGAAATAACAATATTCTCAATAAATCATAAAAATTCAAAGATAGTTTTATTGAGTGTGTAGCAGATATATAGCTCAATTAATGCCCGGTTCCTATATTCAAGAAACGAATCGTTTTCCTTACGTCTCGTTAAAAATTGACATTTGCTACGTACAAAATGTGTCAAATTATAACGAGACGTAAGGAAAACCATTTGTTTCTTGAATATTGAAACCGGGCATTAGACGGTAAGGTAAAAGCAGAAGGCTGTAAAAGAAACCTCAAGGCAACGACCAAAGAACTAGACAGCTCGCTCACCTCGTGAAGTCCGATAGCCCGGCCAACCTCGTGATGGCGGTAGCTTTTTGATCAGCTGTGTTGCCTAGGTCTTTGTATGCACCAGAAATAGTCCACAACACCGATAGAAAGACACCAAAGAACAGTGTTTAACGTCGCAATAGTATAGCGTGCGCGCGCGTTGACAGCCGATAGCGTTTTGACAGCTGCGCGCGGGGTGGAGGTGCAGAGCCTCGTCGGTAAAGCCAAAGCACACGAGACAGCCCCCAGAGAGGAACCAATCTAGATTCCATGACAGTTGCCTTTACTATTCAATAAATACTAAACATATTTTCCCCCGCTGCGAAATTAAAGATTTCCTGAATATAGAGCAAAAATTACACAGATTTGGACGTAATGATAAATTAGAGCAGATAGCATTCCTTTTACATGTTTTAACAGCTTACAGAGTCAAACCGAAACTATCGAATACAGCATACCAAAAAGTGAAAAAAGATGCTTGGCAACTATAGTTAAAAAAGTTTTACATTTAAAGTTTTTATTTCATCATAAATATAAATTAAGGATTTGAAAGATAAAAGATTACGGTTAATGCTTAGTTAGTTATGTTATCATCACTTACAGGAAGCACGCAAAGTTTAACGACTGGTCGCTTAAAGTCGCGCGCTCTACCATCAATCGAGCTCATACGAACTGTTGCGACCCGGACAACTCCATCAAGACCCGGATGGATGTCAATCACGCGTGCCACTGACCATAGTAACGGTCGCAAGTTGTCGTCTTTTACGAGGACTAGATCGCTAATCTTAACAGGTCGGCTGTCCTCTGTCCACTTGTTTTTCTGATTTAAAGTACTAAGATAGTCCCTATTCCAACGTTTCCAAAAATCAGAGTGTAAGCGCTGTATTAATTGCCATCGATCGGTAAGGGAACTCCGGTCAGTAGCTTCACTTTTGTCAGGAACAGCGGTTAGCGGGGAAAGTGTCAAAAAATGACCTGGCGTTAACACCAAGAAATCGTTAGGGTCATTACTAATTGCGCAAAGTGGGCGGGAATTTAAGATAGCCTCAACTTGTACTATGCGCGTATGGAACTCCTCTAACGTTAGAAGGAGTTTTCCTACCACTCTCGACAAATGACTTTTGACGGAGCGGACACCAGCCTCCCAGACACCTCCAAAATGAGGTGAGGAAGGAGGGTTAGTTTAAAATTCGATAGTTTCGTCAGCGGCTGTGGATTCCATGAGTGATGAAAGTTGGTTTTTGCCCCTACGAAATTGGTGCCGCAGTCGCTAGGAATTAACGAACACCGACCTCTACGGCCTATGAAGCGACGTAGAGCGCCGATGAAGGACTCAGTGGACAGATTATTAGCAATTTCAAAATGTAGAGCTTTGCTAGAAAGACAAACAAATAGGCACAGATAGATTTTTTCAGGTAGCACTCCACGGCGGCGACGACCAAGAATGACCTGAAATGGACCAGCGTAGTCACAACCCACGCGTTGAAACGCTTTGACGGCAGTTACCCTAACGCGAGGAAGGTCCCGGGGATGAGAGGTTGTGACGGCACAGGTTTGGCGCGAAAGCACGGAATACACCCCGACAGACGTTTTGTTATAGCTCGACGAGCTGAAGGGAACCAAAAGTTTTGGGCTAAAAGAAACTAGACCATTTGAGGCCCGGTTTGCGACGATTTCTTGTGAACGTCATCAATGATTAAACGATGGTTAGACGGTAAAAGAATAGGGTGTTTGGCATCATAGTTTAGGTCCGAATGTTGGAGTCTTCCTCCAACTCGAAGCACGTTGTCCGCAGATAGAAAAAGACCGAGTTTACGAAATGGCTTTGACAAAGACTTATTTTCTTTGAGGGCTCGGATCTCTGTAGCGAAACATGATTTTTGACAGCCTTTCACTAAAGAAAGAAGAGCATCTTTCAACTCTCGTTCACATGTTGGACCAGAATAGGTTCTTTGCTTACGCAAAATACTCAGGTACCTAAGTACGGTCGCAGTTACTCGCAAGATTTTCTTCAGAGAAGAGAACCGGAGTAAAAGCTGATGTATGGAATCAATCTCCTGTGTTACTACAAGAGCAGATTTTCTTTCTTCTTGACGTAATTATTTTGTGACGTCAGATGACATGGGAAGAGTTGTAGTCCGTGGCCAATTTTGGGAAGGATAAGAAAGAAATGTTGGTCCTGACCACCATAGAGGATGGACAAGCAATGCATTTGGTAACAAGCCCCTTGAGGCAGCATCAGCCGGGTTTTAATGAGTACTAATGTAATTCCATTGCGCGGAACGTATTTTCCGCTGAATTTTTGCCACCCGATTTTGTAACGTTGCACGTTCATGATTAGCACTCTTAAGTTAGCTTATTTTAAAATACTATTATTTTTACCTTAAATTATGAATTAATTATACATTATTACCGATATTTTATGAATTAACAATTTTAATCAATTATATCCACCCAATTATATTTACAAATAAAATATCATTATTTTAATACAATTAACAATTTTAAAACTAATTACTTATAATCTAATACCTCTATATAACTAAACAACTATTTTAATAACAAATACAATAGAATAAATAAAATAATATATTACAAATGCTTAACACTTGATCAGCGCGACTGTACATGCGCGCGCAGCCTGCGCAATCGCTCGAGAACTTTCGATGCGCCCTGCGCCGGGCGCTGACACCTCACCGCGACGTCTTCCAAGGCGGACCTACGTTTGTTGCGCGTTCACTAGTGCTACTACGTGTCATCTTACGCGCTAACGAACTATTGAAATCTTCAATACTATTTAATATCGGTGGCAGTGCACACCCTAGTTATCAGGAACATACTCAAGTGTTATTTCGAGCCCCAATAGGGTAAGTGTTGAACAATTTAAAATATAAGTGAGCCCTTTGTGTTAGATTTTATAGTGTAAAATCTTATACGCAACGCTACGCCTTTACTAATCTTTTCCTAACCTAATTTAATAATGCCAAGTTATTGTTTAATTTTAATTGTCGTTAATTCTGCTTGAGCGTTATTATTAATTGCCTAATTGCATAGCCTCCAGCCCCGCTTGTAAATCCGTTCTGATTGAAACACTTACACCAACTATTAGCCGTTACTTTCATATTACGCTTTTGGCTTCTTCGTAGTGTTCTCAATCGATGAGCGACGTGGCCAACTAGTGACACCGTGCGTTATTAACAGGGTGCTACGTTTGTAGCTAAAGACTACGGCTGCCGGCAATTTGTCCGTCATCTCAGTGACGTCACGCTACGCTCCCGTGACGTCAACGCCTCCAGGAGCACAACTGAATCACCGGCCTCATCATCTTCACCCGCTTAGACCATCTTGCGTACAGGGAAGTACCGGACCGCGGAGGCAAAATTTTAGACGGGATTCGAACCCACGACCATTTCTTTTAAATAATAATTTTTTATAATCTTGCTGATCTGAGTTGTTGATTTATTTTAATCCACCAACCTGAAAGGTCACAATTTCCAACAAATATTTTCCACACACTGGAGTCAGACCACGCATAGACAGACTCAATGGTAATCAGTGACGATAAATGTGGAAGAATCGCGTCTATAAGATCCGAGAGCAAACAGCAGGCACATAGCTCCAACAGCGACAACGTTATCCGCTTGGTCGGCGCGACACGAGATTTAGCACTGACCAGATGAGTAACGAAGGACCCATTGTCCAGCTCTGCTCGCAAATAGGTTACAACCGCAAAGCCAGAAAGAGACGCGTCAGCAAACCCATGCAGTTGATAGGCAATTGCACGGGGATGGGTGATCTGCCGAGGCACGGCTAGATTCGTCAAATTGTTTAATTGACGTTTAATTAAATCTGTCCAGGTGGTTCCTGATCCCAATCGAGACCCAGGAGCCAAAGTTTTTGTATCAAACACCTTGCTAGAAAGATGACGGGAGAAAGCAGCCCCAAAGGATCAAATACCCGAGATAGCTGAGGGAGTATACTTCGTTTTGAAATCTCCGCAACAGGCGGATGGACCTTATATTGGAACTGATTAGACGAAGAGTCCCAGTTCAAACCGAGTACTTTTATGACAGCTTAAGAATCTGCATCGAAAGAGGTTGCGTTAAACAATGCTCAGGCGACAAATGCTGTAACAGTTCTGGGCGATTGCTCGCCCACTTACGGAGTTCAAAGCCTCCTTGGGCCAACAGACTGATTAGCTCTCCTTGCAAGGTAAGAGCCTTGTCGACAGAGGACGCACCCGTCGGAATGTCATCAAGATACGTATTTAAAGATAATGCTTTGGCAGCCAAAGAAAAGGCTTCGCCGTCAGTTATGGCAAACTGCTCGATAGTAAGTAAAGCTAAGAACGAAGATGAAGATACTCCGTAAGTAACGGTGTTAAGCCGATAGTCTAAGAGAGGGGCATCGGGGTGAAAGCGCCACACGATGCGTTGAAAGTCTCGGTGTTTGTTCGACAAAATGATGTTACGGTACATTTGACGGATGTCCGCAGTAAACACTACGGTGTGAAGGCGAAAGCGTAAGAGGATAGTTGAAATATCTTTTTGAAGTTTAGGTCCCGTTATCTGTGTCTCATTCAAAGACAGACCTTCTCCATCTCGCGCCGAGGCGTCAAAAACCACGCGGAGCTTCGTTGTAGCGCTACATGGAGACAACACATAGTGGTGCGGGATGTAATAAGACTCAGAGGCATTAGTGTCAGAGGAATGTGAAGTGTAGGGTGAGAGGTATAATGACAACTCAAGAGTCTGGAGGAATACTTTTACTTTATTGGTACAACGTTCTGCTTATATACTATGGTTTCTAGTCATTATCTAGGCTTAGGGTTAATGGTGTGGAACTTACGATAATGCATCGTAAGCAGTTAGTAAATGTCAAGGTTTAAACTATAAACTTTATAGCATCGTTAAAGTAATGATCAGGGCCCTATCTAATAAACGTTACAATCCGACAAAATTGTAAAATAGTGACATATTTTTAGAATTGTATGGTAAAAGCCTGTTTAATAAAACTACAAAATTGTAAAAGTAACACTGCTAAATATTTGTAAATTGTAACGCGCTTATACTCTGTTTAATAAAACTTTAAAGTTGTATAAAAATCCCTGTAGTTTTCGATTACAATTTTGTTTTACAAATAAGTCATGGTGAATTACAATTCACATATAAGTGTAATATTTTAATTGAAGAATAAAGAAACGAGAAAATAATTTAGTTGCTGTGTAGGTAGTCCATTTTATTACTATCATTCAACGTTTTTTACGAAATGGAGAACAACAACAAAATTACAATTTTAACGCTCATATATGAAAATAAAGATGGGTTATTTGGTAAATTTAGCGATAAACTGACTCATGAGATTAAAATAAATAAGTGGAAAGAAATAACGGAACAATTAAGAGCTTTGGACATTTTCAAAAAAGATTGGAAGTACCTCCGTGATACAACATGGCAAAACTGGCGAAAAAGGACCATGGTAAGTTGAATGTATTATTATGTAGGTAGGAAGATAAGTATAGATAATATTTGTACGTGTGTAGCTTTTGCCCTTTATTCTATCTGCGTTTATGCCGGTTATTGCTATTCAGAATAAACTAGAATAAATAATTAAGGGATCATTTAACACAAATTGACCTTATTATTGACCTAGTCCCAAACTAAACTTTAGGCTTGTATTATGGGTACTAGACATCAACATCAATAAAAAAAATATCAAAGCCCAGGAACAAATATTCACGCTCATCGCACAATACTCTTACCGGGAATCGAACCCAGGACCGCTAGCTTCGTTGGCAGGGTCAGAGGGTCAGGGTTTTTTTTTATTAGGCGATATAAATCAACACTCATGAGTCGTTCTCTAGGTAAAAGTTAACAGGAAATGTAATCATTATAAACTGCTATTATTGGAATAAACCATAAACGAACCACCATGAACTTATTGTCAACAGTTTATTTCATCGAATAAAAAGTAAGACTTTAGACTAACGGTGTCGTCAGATTATTGTTTTAATAAATGCGATGCTTACTATACTATAATATATGACATATAAATCTCTTTTTTAGGAAAAGAGAGACAATCGCATGCAGACTGGTTCGGGCGGTGGTAAAAAATGTAAATACGCCGATATCGACGAAATGGTTTTAAAAATAATTGGAAAAGATTCTCCGGTAATAGAAGGCCTTAATATGCCGGAATCGTCAGGGTCAAGCAATGCACAAGTTTATATCCCAATGTCGACCGTCGATAACCCGTCTCCACCTCCAACTTGTACTCCTACTCCGCTAGACCGTGGACCAAGAAGAAAATCGCGACACATATCCAGTAATGATACCGATATTCCCGATGATTTCAGTGATATTAAGAAACAGAAAATGTTAATAGAATTGGAAATCTCTAAAGAAAAAATAGAGATAGCAAAACGTGAAAGGCACAGGCTCGATTTGGAAATACTTAAACTAGAAAGGGAACTTAACATACAACAGCCATCAAATTTTTCGCTACCGTTGTATTTACAAAATGTTATTATTACATCGTCCGATACAAACGAACAAACTAATGTCGACATTTTACAGGAGGCAATAAATAATAGTTAAGTGTGCAACAAAGTTTTTTATTCAAAGCGTTGTATTAATGACCGCAATACTTCAATAGCCTCCGGTTCAAATACCTCCTCATCGTCATCATCATTTGGAACTAGTGTTGTATTATCATGTTCCATACTTTGTTGTCCTGAGTAAGGACGATAATGTTCCGAACCCAAACGCTTTTCAATATTGTGTAAAGTTATGCAAGATAACCAACGCCTCACGTTGTGACGCCCAATGTTTTCTACGATGGGATCCCGATCCCCTTCTCCTCCACTGTTAAAAACTTGGGTGTCACGATAGACCAGACGTTGTCCTGGACAGCCCATGTTAATGACGTTAGCCGTAAACTCTTTGCTTCCCTACATTCCTTGAGGCGTCTACAAAATTTTCTACCTTTTAACACTAAGCTTACCCTTGCTCGTTCCTTATTACTTCCTCTCCTTGATTATGGAGACATTGCGTTTCTTGACCTCAGGGAGGAACTGCTTGACAAGCTTGAGCGTCTGCAAAACGTTTGTATAAGATACATTTTTGGTTTGCGGAAATTTGATCATATATCCCAGTACCGCGTGCAGCTCAAGTGGTTGCCCACCCGCCGTCGCAGGGATTTGCATATTCTAACACTCCTTTTCAATGTACTTTTCACTCCTTCTTCTCCTTTGTACCTTTCCGATAGGTTTCGTTTTTTGGCCGATGGTAGTGGACATCGCCTTCGGTCTAGTGCTAACCTTTCCCTTACCGTTCCATCCAACAAGACTCGTACGTATGCTAAATCTTTCACGGTTCACTCTGTCCAATTATGGAATGGACTTCCGCCGTGCTTGAGGCAATCTGGATCTGTCGGTTCATTGAAGGAAAGGTTAAAGAAGTTATGGCTAAGTCAGCAAGATGAGTCTGAGTGTTGATCCTTACTTCTGTTGTAGGTTTAAACTGCTGTTTATGTGGTAGTATATATTAGTATATATATTAGTATATTCTATTATCTATGTATGTATTTTATTAAAGAAGATATTTTATTTATCTGTTGTATGTACTATTTGTTATTTCTTGTAATTTTGTTAATTTGTCTATCCTGTCCTTGCTTACTCTGCTCCAAGGTTAACTGGAAGAGATCCCATATGGGATAAGTTCGCCTATGTACATTATCTATATTGATGCAAACATGTCCTGTAATTGTTTATGTGCAATAAAGAGTTTACATACATACATACATAATATAATTTTACTTGCAATGATTGGTTGCACTCTAAGATAGTTCAGACAAGGAAATTTTTCTTTTAAGATCCCCAGTGCATTTTCAACCAATCTCCTTGTTGATTTAAAAGGACGCAAATACCGTTCCAGTGCTAAAGTTCTTGGTATCTGTATTGGAATTTTAGGTGTCATTAGCCACTTTGTTAGACCGTAGCCGCTATCTCCCAATATTATTGCATTGGGAAACTCACCTCACCTCACCTCATTACACCTCATTACTCTAGCATCGTGGACGGAGCAGGGCCACCTAGCACTTGCATAAAAAAAATCTAAATTTGGGCCACATACCACCATAACATTCATCGAATGATTTCCATCTCTATCTACAAATGCTGGTTCATTCTGGCGAGGCGCATCCATTTGAATTAGCGTACCATCTACAATACCAGCTATTCTAGGTATATTATACATCATAAATAATCTAGGAACCTCGATACTATTTTCAGGCCAGCGGACTTCTTCACCAAATAATTTACTGACAATCGAGAAAGACAGGCGTTTCAGGCAGTTATGTACAGTCCCCTTACATATACCGTGCGCATCTGCTATTATATGGTATTGTGACCCACAGCCCATCCAATGTAAAGCGCACAAAATTTGTTCAGTAGGTGTAAGAGATGCGTTTCTGTTGGTTTTGTGTTCAAGCTCGTTGCCCATTTTATTTACCAAGTATTCAATGGTAGTCTTGCTTACCCTAAACTTCTCATTGAATGTGTAGTCAGTCAAATTAAACGTGAAATTTATTCTTTTTTTAAATATTCGCCTCCGTCGCACAATTATTGGCGAATATTCTTCGTCACTGCTCTCACTAGATGATGACGTTAACACCATTGCTCCAAAAATATTATTTTAACAACAAGTAAAATTCACCGGTTTTTACACAGAGCGCGCTCGCCTGTAGGAATTATATTACAATTCTACAATATTGTAAACTTGTAACTACAATGCTGCGTTTAATAAACCAGTTTTTCTGACAAATTTGTAAATTAATGCCTGTCAAGTAAAAACCTTTATTGAACAGGATTATGTAAAATTGTAGCTACAATTCTACAATTTTGTATTTTTTTTACAATTACAATATTGTAATTTGTAATTTTTATTGAACGGAAATATGTAGAAATGTAAAATGTGAATTGTAATTACAAATTGTAAATTGTAACTTTTATTAGATAGGGCCCTGATAAGAAGTAGGTAGGTATCAGCTGTATCTATCAGCTGTTACATTGGTGACCTCACTACAGCTTTCCCCTTTTTTTTTGAGACAAAATTTGTATTAAAACAATTTTTGGCTTATACTTAATTTACTTATGGCTATGGTATACATTATAGGTTCTTAAAATATCTTAATGTTATCTGATTACAGTTTGTTTTAGCCTACGTTACATTTTCCTTATATGGCTATGAAGTACATTGTTGCATTTACATTTATGCTTGCAATGAGTTTTATGATATTTATTGGTTTCGCATTCTTAAACACTCTTACTTAATAGGATTTATTTTGTATTTCTTTCTTATTCATGCATGCTAGTTTTTATTTAACATGATTTCATCTTTCCTACGTATTTCGTTTCTTTTCACAAGCTTAAATATAAATACATAATAATAACTAAGTAAGTGTGCAATAATGGCATCACTTCGACAAGGTAGGTACACAGCACATTTTTAACGTGGTCGTCCGACCTTACTTTTTATATAGGTATTTATTTATTGTTCAGGTTACAAGGATATTTTTATTTAAAGTGCGCGCACATAATAATGTTATTTTAAAACATTTAATAATCAGGCAGTTCTTTTAACACGTCCTTTCTTTTTGTCCTGTCACTAATACACTGAATAACATCTTAGCCTGGTTGTGCAAAATGTGGTCACAGAATTATCAACAAGTTTTTAGAGTTGTTGGTGAGTCTGTGGCTCTGCCTACCCCACTCTGGGAATGAAGGCGTGAGTTTATGTTGATGTTGTTGTTCTTTTTAACTTTACCATGTGTCCAAGTATCATCACGACTGGTAGCTCGACCGAGACATGATCAGATTACAAGGATTCCGAGCCTGCCTTGTAACCAGGTGTACCTTGCATAATCCTCTTCGCTCAAAAGCGCATCTCGGGCTACTGTTGATAACTAATGGGATCTTTACCCTATTAGTCCATTTCCTTTAAATATGAATCTACTTAATACCCACCAAAAAAAAACATAACTTTTAGGTGGCCAGCCTAATCGCTCGTTGTAACACTTATTCGCCTCAACTTTCCTTAAAATGCTTGATAATGCATGTTCCTAAAAAAAAACCTTAAGACACGTAATAAATAACCCTCTATTTTTCTTCCCTCTTTAAAAAAAACTAATTTCTTAATATTCATATATATTTTTCCTCTAGCTCTTTTCTTTTTAGGGTTCCGTACCAAAATGGTACAAAAGGAACCCTTATGGTAATGTAACGCGCGGACCTACGTAATTTGTTAGGTTGTTTACTTCTATCTCGCCGTTCGCGTGCAATAGAAAAGACGTTCGGCCGCGCTCGCCGGTCTTCGGTCTCGCTCGGCTCACGGTCGGCTCGCGCTTCCCGCTCTCCCCGCCCGGGTGTTCTACAGATAGCTTCCGTCCGCGGCACGCGTCATATTTGCTGTGCAACAATTATCTTCAGTAATCCACGCCTTCGTTCAATTTGTGCCTCAATTTGTGTTTTGTTTTTACCAATAAACGTTTTGTGAACAGTTAATGTGTTTTAAACCATTACAGTGGCTGCCCAACTAGAGGCTTCGAATCCTAACCTCGAACTTTACGTACGTTTTCGCCGCGAGTGCCGCGGCAAGTACATACCTATTGTTACGAAAAGTGCACAACGCGTGTGATGAACTGTTGCCATGCCGAAAATACGGAAAACGCGAGCCGCTAACAACGATATGAGCGATGACGGAAGCGAACCTCACGACGACGAGACGCAGGAGCCGCGCGCCGAAGGCGCCCCCGCCGCCGTCCCGCCGCCCGGCCGTGCCGGCGCATCTACGAACGTGGACGCCGAGACGTCACTGGCCGGCGTCATGGAGAGCTTCGTCAAGATGCAAGCGGAGACCAACCGAACCCTAATGGAAACCCTGAGATCACTACCCTACAACGGCCCCTGGAACCCGGCGACCTCGACGCCGACGCCCGACACCCGCGCGCCCGCCGAGCGCTCGGCCGCGGTCACCGGTGGAAACTTCTCCAAGTGCACCGCGAGGTTCAGCGGGACGTCTCGCGACGCGGAGGTGCTGGAGGCGTTCATCGACGCGGTGCAGGTATTCAAGGAGTGCGCGAGCGTGAGCGACGAGCACGCGCTGCGCGGCCTGCCCATGCTGCTGGAGGGCGACGCGGCCGTGTGGTGGCGCGACGCCGTGGAGCGCCTGCGCGCCATGTACGGAGTGCAACAACCGGCTCACAAGGTTTTACGTGAAATCTTTGCTAGGGAACAGAAAGACTCCGAAAGAGCCGAAGTGTTTATTTGTAAAGTGCGTTCTTTAATAGTTAAACTCCCTTACGCGGTCCCTACGTGTATGCAGATAGACATAATTTACGGATTGTTACATCGTCGTGTTAGGAAACGTTTACCTAGAGATACCATTAGTAATGTTGATACTTTTGTAGAGAAGGCGAGGGTCATTGAAGATGGGATTTCCGATGTAAAAGTAAGTACCTACTCCGCGAACCCGAGTGTTTCGACGACGGCGACGATCGAGACAAGTTGCAACGCGACTCGCCCGCGCGCGCCGCGTGAGTTCGTCGACCCGGCCGAGCGCAGCGTTACCATAGGTCCGAGCGGTACTACTGGACCGAAACTCACTTCTCACTCGAACGAAAACTTGAAACGTGATAGGCGCGTTCGTTGTTCGTTTTGCAAGTTTTATGGGCATGTTGTAGCCGATTGTCGCAATTTACAAAATAAAGACAATAAATCACAGGTTTTGGATACGGTTTCTAACGATACGAGCGCCGCTACCGCTCCTAACCCGATACGTTGTTATGGATGCGGTCAACCCGGTGTAGTAAAATCGAAATGTGAGAATTGTTGTGGGAAAAATGTACCTACGAAGTCATGCGATTTTTATTCCGTGACCGGTGATGACGTCACACGCGCGCCTCACGTGATAGAACCGTCACACCCTACAGTATCCGTTGCTATTGCGAAGAGGGTAGGCGTCGCGATACTCGACACGGGGGCTACTTGTAGTGTTGCTGGTTCCTTGTTATATTCGATTTTACTATCGGATGGGGTACAATTTCGCGAGGCGGAACACACCATAGGGCTTGCGGACGGGTCTCGCCAGGTAAAAATGGTACGGATAGCGACGGTACCGGTGTTTTTAGAAGGTAGGCAGGTAGCCACCGAGTTTGTGGTGTTTCCCGGAGAAAATACCCGAACGTTGTTAGGCCATGACTTTATTGCCAAGGCTGGGGTCACATTGGACATAGCCCAGGAGTCTTGGTACTTTTTCGATAGGCCGGACCAGATATTCCCATTCGTTCAATCGGTCGTTCTAAACGATACGGAGCTGATGCGAGCGAATATCTCCGACGTCTCGTTGCGCGGCGAAGAAGGAACGAAGTTGTTACCAGAGCAAAGGGACGCGCTCAACGCATTTCTGCGTAGCAGAGTGTCCCAGTTTGCTGCTGAAGGACCTCCAACGGACTTCGCCACGCATAAAATTAAGGTGAGTGATAACCAGGAGCCCCTCGCTTCGCCACCCTACAGGTTGTCGCCGTTGAAGAAAGAAGCTCTGGAGAAGGAACTGCAGAAGCTACTCAGCGCCGACGTCATCAAGGAATGCGAGGCTCCGCGCCCCGCGTGCACTACCGACACCGTTCGCGACTTGTGTCTTGCCGTGGTAGATCTGCCCTCACGCAGCCCGAAAGATGTCCGAGAAAACCAGCTCAGGGACCCCGAGGTACGTAAGATCGTCGAGGCGATAGAATCCGACGAACCGTTTAGGGGGAGGGCATGGGCTGACAAAGGGTATATTTTGGCCGACGGTGTGTTGTATCGTTATGGCCCCGAGAACGAGAATAATGACGACGCGAGCTTGGTTGTACCGGAGCACGAGCGCAAGGACGCGCTGGCCGAGTACCACGACGCCCCTACAGCTGGTCATTTCGGCGTAGAGCGTACGTTGCAGCGTCTCATTGGTAGGTACTATTGGCCTGGAATGAGAGCCTACGTCAGCCAATATATAAAGGACTGCGCGGCGTGCCAGCGGTACAAAGCAGACACGCGAAAACCAGCCGGCTTGTTACAGGTGCCAGCCACGACACGCCGATTTGAAGTTCTAGCAGTAGATCTGTTTGGGCCGCTGCCAGAGACACCCTCAGGTAATAAATGGATCCTGATTATAGAGGACACTTGCACCAGATGGGTAGAGTTGTTTGCTCTTCCCTCCGCTACGGCTGAAGAGTGTGCTAAGACCCTGGTGAATGAAGTGTACCTGCGATATGGAACACCCAGGAGGCTTATCAGCGACAACGGTGTGCAATTTGTGAGCGAAGTGATGCAGCAGACCTGCCACGTCATGGGCATCAAGCAATCTCTGACCTCATATTACCACCCGGAGTCAAATCCAGTCGAACGTAAGAACCGTGACCTCAAGCCACAGCTTGCCATTCTGGTAGGTAAGGAGCACGGCACCTGGGACGTTCACCTTCCCGCGATTCGATTCGCGATGAACTCTGCGGTTACTGCGAGTACAGGCTATTCGCCTGCCTTGTTGAACTATGGACGCGAAATGCGCGCGCCCGCTGATGTGTTGTCTGACATGCGAACAATCGTTGAAAACGATAATGTTGTCGCGTCGATTACACCTTTTCTCAAGAAATTGTCTAGTGTGCTGCTCGATGCGCGGGACGTGAACGAGAAGGCCCAAGCAGCACAGAAGAAGTACGCTGACGAAAATCGTCGTCCAGCGCCGGACTATAAGGTAGGAGATCTTGTTTTACTAAAGACCCAGGGCTCCAACGACACGAACAAAGGGCAGACGCCGAAGTTCATTCCCCGCCGCGACGGCCCGTATCGTATTCTAGAGGTAGTCGGTACCACGACCTATGCCTTAGACCGCATTAGTGACGGCATTTCGCTAGGGAGGTATCACGTTTCGTTGCTCACTCCGTTTGTTGGGCCCGTCCAAGCTCCTGTCCATGAAAAACGTAGGAGGGGGAGACCTCGTAAAGCTAACCCGGCTTCGGGGACGCAACGCCTGGGTTAGAGGGGGAGGATGTAATGTAACGCGCGGACCTACGTAATTTGTTAGGTTGTTTACTTCTATCTCGCCGTTCGCGTGCAATAGAAAAGACGTTCGGCCGCGCTCGCCGGTCTTCGGTCTCGCTCGGCTCACGGTCGGCTCGCGCTTCCCGCTCTCCCCGCCCGGGTGTTCTACAGATAGCTTCCGTCCGCGGCACGCGTCATATTTGCTGTGCAACAATTATCTTCAGTAATCCACGCCTTCGTTCAATTTGTGCCTCAATTTGTGTTTTGTTTTTACCAATAAACGTTTTGTGAACAGTTAATGTGTTTTAAACCATTACACCCTCTATTTTTCTTCCCTCTTTAAAAAAAACTAATTTCTTAATATTCATATATATTTTTCCTCTAGCTCTTTTCTTTTTAGGGTTCCGTACCAAAATGGTACAAAAGGAACCCTTATGGTGAGACTTCGTTGTCTGTCTGTCTGTCTGTCTGTCTGTCTGTATGTCACAGCAGGTTTTCTTAGCAACTACAAATGCTATCAACTTGAAATTTGGCATAGTTGTACAACTTGCTTGCCCGCATCTATTTGAATTAAAAAAAATATGAAATTAATTTTATTAATAATTGAAAAGGGTTCTAGAATGGGGGGTTCAAAAATGAAAGTGGTTCGATTATAGCAAATGGGGTGTCATATGAAAGGTCTTAATCTGCACATATCAAAACATATTTTTTTTTAATTTTCTGTGATGTACTTTTTGATTTATAGTCAAAAATGCACAAAAAATTACCATTCCCCCCCCCCCCCCCCCTTATCTCCGAAGTTTATTAATCAAAAATTCTGAAAAAAATCCTGACGTATAGATAATTACTTATAATTTCTGGGAAAAATAAAATAAAGTGTTCATTATTTACAGTTTTTGAGAAATAACAAAAAAACTAAGAAAATCTGTATTAAAATTTAGGATAGTCAAAATCGACCTTATTGCCTGGAAAATAAAGCTTATAACAAAATGAGTATTTTCTTTTGCGGTTACCAAGCATGTTATCTTCAATACGGAACCCTCGGTGCGCGAGTCCGACTCGCACTTGACCGGTTTTTTTTTAATAAACTGTTAACCATTTAAAAGTATTTAAAGTATTTCATATACTTCCCTAAATAATTTACTAGTTATAATAAAGTGGGGCAAAACAATGCAATAATAAGCATCAGTATTTATCTTATCATGTTAAAATAAACATTTCATATCGTGTAAAATTCATTTATACTTTGCTAACAAAGTATAGTTTAATTAAGAATTCAAGTCTTTCTAACTTGCCATGTAATCCGATCTGTTATAACAGACGGAATTCCATTTACGTTTCTGTGAACTGGATGAGATCATCCGTCTAAGGTATAGTTACTTTCCAATAGTTTATTGTCTAAAAAGAGAACATAAATTGTGTAAAATCTATTAAACTTTTGGCAAAATAAAAGTATGAATTGAGCGTGCTTAGTTAACTGGTAAAAAGATGTTAATCATTTTAAAATTTAAAAATATCAAATGTTTTAATCGAACTATTTCCCCGAATTTATTAATGATAATAGCTCATTATTGACGAAATTGAGGTTACTATAAATTTCCTCTATTTTTAAAAAATAAGACTAAATTAATTCACTGTCTTTTACAGAAATCAGAAATCAGAGCTTTTCTAACTCTTGAATGGAAGTCATAATATTTTTTGTTTAATTTACTTTGAGCTAATAATTAAGGATAAGCGAGCAATAATAGGATTTACACAGTTATGGTTACGGCTATCTTGAATTGATACCTTCATCATGTTGTTTTGCTGTGGTGTGGTTGAGGTTGTTTGCTGTTGCTGGGTGGCTGCTGCTGCGTAGACTTGTTGCTAGACGATCTGCTCCGGCCGGTTCCGCATTGTTGCTGCTACTGCTTGTCGCTGAACTGCCCGTTCTGAGCGATGATGATCTTGTTTATTTGTTTTCTTTCGTGCATTCATGTCCCATGTCATGGTTGGAGCTGCGGCGGATCGGTTTTCGGCTGGTACTGTGGAGCTGGCTGATGCTGGATGAAGCTGGTTTTTGCTGGCTGGCGATCGGTTTTCGGTAGGTACTTTGGAGCTGGCTGGCTGGCTGGTTAGTTGGTTGGTCCGAGCGGCGTCCAGGCTGAAGCTGTGGCTGCCTCGAGCAGCCCGACTGGCAGGGTCGCCATGAAGTGTAAGGGTGAGAGGTATAATGACAACTCAAGAGTCTGGAAGAATACTGTTACTTTATTGGTAAAACGTTCTGCTTATATACAAACTAACTAAACTGACTGGAGGTTAACTGGAAGAGATCCCTTAAAGGGATAAGTTCGCCTTTGTACATACCTTTTGTGTTTCTGTTTCTTTTTGATTTGTTTTTTTTTTTCTGTTTGTACAATAAAGAGTTTACATACATACATACATACTATGGTTTCTAGTCATTATCTAGGCTTAGGGTTAATGTATGTATGTATGTATGTATGTTAATGGTGTGGAACTTACGATAATGCATCGTAAGCAGTTAGTAAATGTCAAGGTTTAAACTATAAACTTTATAGCATCGTTAAAGTAATGATCTGATAAGAAGTAGGTAGGTATCAGCTGTATCTATCAGCTGTTACATTGGTGACCTCACTACAAATGGATCTCTGTCATATGACCACTATCTGGGTAGTCCTGCATAAAATCGTTATACGATTTACGCAGCGAGGAACACTTAGATAGACGCGTTTCTAATTTATTAAAACGTCGCACAGCGATGGATCGCATGTTACGAAAAGTCGGTTCAGTATTTTTGAACGGGAGCTCAACTATATTTACCGCATGTGTCACGCTCGTAGGTAGAAAGAAAGGCCTCCTCACAAGCTGAATCTTCAGGTGACAGTGTTTTTTTCAACACGGGTTGATCCTCGATCTCCCATAGACGTTTTAGATCGTCCTCTAAATCATGTTTAGATACATGAAGAGTTTGTACAGATGATAGGCTAGAGTACAGCGAAGGAATATTTTGACGGCAACTAGAGCGACCTAAAAATACCCAACCAAATATGGTATTTAGCCCCACGGGCGACTCCTCGTTGCCGGGGATCATTCCTTGCAGAAAAACTTCGTTCCAAAGCTCAGACCCAAGAAGGAGGTCAATGGGACCCGGTGTGTGGAATGTTGGGTCGGCTAACTTTATAAGACCTAACTTTTCCACAAAGTCAGTCTCCACTGTGACGAAAGGCATGTGATCACAAATTTTATTTATTACAATGGCCTCAAACGATAACTCTTTGCTTTCCTGCTGACCTTCCGGCCGAAGAGTGCATTGGACGGTACCCAATACTGGCGTGGAGGCATTACCCAAGCCGAAGACAGACGGGGCGTTACTTGAAACATTCAGACCCAGGCGATTGGCGAGACTCTGGGTAATGTAGTTTGCTTGACTACCCGAGTCAAGCAAAACTCGAACAGTGAGAAAAGGCATGCCATTTGTCTAAAATATCCACGCGAGCAGTAGACAGAAGGACAGTTTTGTTTGAGGTACTATTTGTCGAAAGTCCCTGTACACCGAGCGCGTTCGCTGTGGTAATTCGGTTTTAAATCATCTTTAAATAAGGTAAGTTTAATTTCTAAGATGTCCGTGAGTGTATCGTCAAAGCATTGGCGAGTTTCATCGGCCTCTGCAATTTCTTGCTCATCTGTTAACGACGCAACAATCTTAATTTGATTTTCCTCAAATAAAGTTTGAAATGACTCTAATCTTTCCACATGAACCTTTAGGCGAGGTATTAACTCCGGAGATTCCATGCATCTTTTTGCACAGATATAAGCATCATTAAGCCGCTTAAGCGCCAAATTACTCTTGGATTTTTCTATCTCTAACATAATGACTAATATTATTTATGAACAAAAGGAACAAGCTTCAAATAGACTCTCAAATATTTTATGCACAATAAAAGCTATACTACAACAGTAAACGAAACGAAACCTCAACAAAACTTCAACAAAACTTAGTTAAGTTGTCCGGAATACGAACGCACTTAGATAATTTTATCTAACGCGCAGAATACGGACGCAGTGCCGGCCGCCGCCACCCAGCTAAGGGTAGTAATTCTTTCAACAGCGACGACGAGCGAACGCAGAGGCGGTCACCCATCACATCGCCTTCACATCGCCTGTCATTTCTGACATTGACAATTGACTTTTGCTGTCATATTAGTAAAATGACGTTTGAAACCTAAGGCTTGTCGCAAGTGCCCTAAACTAGCCCTTATTTATATACTTACTAAAGAGTTTTAAAATTACGTATGTAGCATTTTCCGGTACTTTAGTAATAAAATGACCTAATACATAACGATTTTACCGACGGCAGTACCTAATCATGTTTTAATTTCCAACTAATTATTGCGTATTCTACACCGAACACGGTAATAGCGATACTAGCGCTCACAGACGTAAGCGGAACTTTTTGTCCCTACTATCACGCAATTCTTAACTTTCTCAATTCGTTCACTCGTTCGACAATGAGATCACATTAAATGTCAAATTGAAAGGCTCCTATTTTAGAGGTGAGTTGATTTAGGGTGCGGTTTCCTTAAACAGAAGCAAAGGTGAAGAGAGAAATCAACCAATCAGAACCTGCGTTACGTGTCGTTTTCACTCTTTCACTCAGCATTGTTTGAGTGGAAACGTACCCTGACTTCTCAGACGAAAGATGGCCGCCATCTAAAATAATGGCTGTGTAAATGTGAGTGAAGTGAATTTGTTGACCATAATGTGGAAAGTGGTTGTGTGGTGGTGGTGAAATATTATTTACGTGTACGTTTGTTTACAGTTGCTACTGGAAGAAGGGACATAGTTGAGAAATATTATAGCAGGTATTTTTTTTCTTATTTGGGTAATAAACTGATTAATTATTTGACTGAGCTAACCTTAGTAGAGGTTTAAAACAATATAATTTTGTCACGAGTTGGTTTACCGATTGCTTGTTGCTTTCGTACCTAGCCTTTAACTGTTTTGCGAGGCTAATCTAACAAGTTCACAAATTAATGTTTCTACTTTTTTATTAAACGTAATTGTTACGAAAAAAGCATACCTGAAGCTTACATTATTTATTTGGTATTTATTTTACCAGTAGGACCATCATCAGATGATCTCCCCCACATGTTATTACTGGGTTGTAATTGAATTTGCATTATGCGTCCTTACTAAATTTTATTGTAACAACTCTTCATTCATTCACTTCATTGTTACAATGAATACCTTATTGATAAATACAAGGGTAAATAGGATGACAAGCTATTACATTCCAAATTATGAATCTCATACATACCACACGTCAGAAGAATTAAAATGAACCTATTGCCTGTGAAATCTCTGGTTATTCTTGGTGGTATGGAAATGTATGTTAGTAAGTGGCTGAAATAAAAATATGACAATCTTATACAAATTGATTGTAGTCACAAAATAATCTTTAGGTTTGTTTGTACTCTGGCTACTAGACAACATACGTATTTATATTAATATTATATTTTATACTAGCTGTCCGCGCCCGGCGCCGCCCGGGAGTATTTTTTTTCATCCAATACTTAAGAAATATACTTTTTAGTCCTATTCTCAGACCTACTGAATATACACACAAAATTTCATAAGAATTGGTCAAGCCGTTTCAGAGGAGTTTTGTTACAAACACTGTGACACGATAATTTTATATACTTATTAGAGAGATAGGTATGTACCAAAATGAAAATTAAATATCCATGACTCAAAATAGGTCATTCATCCAATATGTGTTCTTACCGGGAATGGAACCTGGACTGCTAGTTTCATAGGTAAAACACTATTTACAAAATAGTTAGTAGGTATCCGTGTAATTAAGAAATTCCTACACTATATTTAGCCTTAATGTTGAAATAGAAGCCTTCATTCCAAATTACCCATAACTTCACCCGATTTCACTCAAATTTTGGCATACAGTGTGTAAATGGTATACGGGCGTTCCTTTTAACTGTGGTAAGAATAGCCCCTAATGAGCATATTTAGGCAGCTTTTGTTAAAAGTAAATAAAAAAATTAACCATACAAAATAATTTAACACCCAATGTATAGCAAAAAACGCAATTAATGATGTTTCAAAGTTATGACAGATGGAATAAGATGTACATTGCGGGTCGATGGTATGTTCAAAAATTAATAACGGTGTATATGTTAGCGTAATCAAAATTATTCTTTCTGTTTATGATTATTAGAGTCTTAATCTATGTCCATTTTTAATAAATGCCCGTATACCATTTACACACTGTATAAAGACTCACTTGCTACTTTTAAAAACAATTACTTATGTAAATAAAAATATTGCACATGGAGGTACCATAGAAATAGTATGAGGGGTGATCAATAAGTTTTTAGAATCGGTATAAAAAATGGGAGATATGTAAATCATTATATTTTAATTGGAATATGCACACTTTCTATATTTGCAAACATTTATTAAAATAATTTAAATTTTTTATTTTACCTCTATAAAAATATTTTTTTCTTTTGGAGGTCAAATTTTGTACCTTCACTAGATCATCATCAGCTTGTGATTTTTATGTAGTGGTTTTTGTTTCATCAGTTTTTTTTCTTTTAAATCCATAATTATATGGCAGAATAATGTTACATAATTCTCCTAGGTTATTTGATAATTGCTAAAAGCTAATATCACAGTATTTATTTGTAGGCCTCAATCATCCCGGAAAAAGCCGAAAAAGCCGAAAAAGCCACCTTACATTTTGGTGACCGAGCTGGAAATAAAAAAGTCCAGTGCAAACAACTTGTTTATCCTTTAAATCATGAGGGCATCAGGACTTTCTCCACACCGCTCCAAATAGGTAATTACAAAACTAACTCTTATTTTTACCATCTTATAAAGTTATTTATACAGATGTTTTTTGTTTAGCTATCACAGAAAAACAAATTAATAATGTAAATTATTGTTTTCTCTTATTTAACGTTTGTTAGTGCCATGGTATAATCCACATTAAAACAATATTATTATGGTTCATAACAATTCTAAAAACTTATTGATCACATAATTTAATCATTATGATTTTGGTAACAATGCATTTCCCTATAGTCACTAATGATAATGCCATGTACAATTATATCATTATAGTGTGGTTAGCAGAATAAGTACACATAAGCAAGCTACAATTTTTTATAAGATTGTATGTTAACTTCATATATAATTTTACTTCATAAATAGCTATTAAATAAGGCCCTCATTTTAAACTGCCATCTTTGCAAAAGTGTAGTATAATTATAGACTTATTAGTTATTAATCATTTCATTAGACAAAATGATCCATAAAATAATCAGATATTGTTAATAAATGCCTCATAAGTATGCCCAGATATCCCATTGATATGAATATATTCTAATAGCTCATAGAACAAGTGCAAGTGATATCGACATCTTCAGTAACTTGTTGCAAGTCTTTAGGACCAAGTAGGGAGCTATCTAATATAATTGAATAATTTGTTACCTAGCTACCTTAATTTAATTGTACAAAGGTTAGTTAGCTTAATAGCGCTAATTAAATTGTATAAATAGTAGGAGTGCTGAATACATTTGCTCCGGTATCGCACACAGAATTAAAATGATTAATTGTTAATTGTGTAATTTTAACAAATAATCAGATATAACTATACTAGAAAATCTAATTTAAGACTCAAACATTGTTGGTGTCGCAAAGCCCAATTGAACATTTCAGATATACCTAGCCAACCTTTTTGCATTGATAATCAAATTGTTGAAAATATTATGTAGACTAACAATTTCAATATCAAAACTTACCTATATAACAATAGGGAATATGCATTCAATGTTTTTTCTACCCGATATTCAAAAACATTAAAATATCTCAAAACAAATATTTTCTGATATAGTGTGTGTTTAATCATTAAATGGCGGGTGTGTGTGTTAAATGGCGATTTTTTATCAGCTAAAACAAAATTACTGGCCAAATTCGGATTGCTTATACTTAATTTATTCTTGATTCAAACTTTACCAAGTGTTAGTGCGAAGTTCATACATTTGCTACTTGCGACTTAACAGCAAATGTATGAACTTCGCACTTGCACTTGGTAAAAAGAAGAATGTAACTAAGTTTATTTTCTCGAACCGGTAGTAGCTTCTGACACACACAAACACTTTTGGTCTTTTATTTTGTCGAATAGCTAAACACATGTACTATTTAAATTGCTAACGTTGTTTACAACTATTGTTTATTTAATTTATCGTACCAAATGTTATTAAAACCTGAAGTATTACAAGTGCAATAACAGTTTTGCTACCAAAAATCTTCTATGGTTAAATATTTAACGTGGCATCTTGTATTTGTGTAAGCAACTTGAATTAACTTGTTTATTTAAATCGAAGGTTTAAAACTACCAATAAATAAACAGTCTTGTGCGGTCTTTGAAAAGTGGAAATATACTTTTTTTATTTTATAGTGGCAACCCACGTTGGTCTTTAATTAGATTTTCGAGTATAATTGTGTTATCATTTCAGAGCAAATTTTTTAAATGTAGACACATGTAAGTAAATGGATATTGGAAGACAATTTCACTCAAATTGAATTATTATAATCCCAAAATTAGCTTTAGTACTAGAGAAACTAAATTCTGATACTCACTCATAAAAATCCACATGCGGTGGTCCCGGGACTGCTAACCTTTTTATGCAAGGATTTTAAATTATAGCTTAAACAATATTTTGATATTTGATGTTGACATGTCACATACAGACATTATATGTATGTATAGTTACCAGGGTGGATACTGGATCACTCAATGTATGAATACATTTTTTTTTGCTTCAACCGTATTCAGCTACTTAGAAAAAGTTTTTAAACCTACTTTACAATCATAATAATATATAAAATATAAAAGAGGTACAGTCAAGTTCATAAATATGTGTACACATTAGTACCTTGTGACTTTAATTGATGTGACAATTCATATTATGGCAGTTTTAAGATGCCATTAAATAGACAAGGTACTAAAGTGTACAAATATTTATGAACTCGACTGTACATGAATATTTTGTACTGCCCCAAACTCACGGAACTTTAAACAAATGGCCTAATTCCCTATTTTGCAAAAGTTCCGTTAGCTTGATGTAGTACTAAATATTTCTGTATCTCTTTTATATTTTATATATTATTATGGATATAAGGTAGGTGTAACAAGTTTCTCATATTAGCAAAAGAGGATTAAAGCAAAAAAATACGTTTTCATACCTTAAAGGTTGACTTCCATGGGTAGCGGCTGATGCGACAGACGCGTGCGGCTGACGTGCGCGATTGTAGCGCGCGTCTCGCGACAGTAGTAAGCACTATGAAAAGGGATCCCCTTGGATCGCATAATTTGTTTTAGACTATTATTGTTTCGCATAATTGTTTTGGCATAATTTGTATTGGCATAATAGTACTGTCGCATAATCATACTTTTGCATACTACTTTTTTGGCATATTACGCTATTAGAATAATTTCAGTTGACCTAATTTGTATTAGACTAATACACATTATGCATATTATTGTTTGGGCTAATAATTATTTGTTATATCTGTCATTAACCATAATTTTAGTTTATAATGTAAAATTAGGTTACGTTAGGTACATTAGGTTGGGTTAGGTTAGTATGATATCCAGGCGCGAAGCGCCCAACCAACCCAGAATAGGAGGTCCGCGAAGCGGACCTCCGTCGACCTCGCCTTAGTTCCTAAATATATAATATAAACACTAAACTAACCTTTTCACGTAGTATTTCTAAGACTTTCGCTATAGCAATTTTATTACTATGTGCCATTTTTGTACATGACTTTTTTTAGGACAATATTGTTATGCATTTTATAATGATGCCAATTTATTATTATGACTTTTTGTATTTATGCTATTTGATGTTAGTCTTCATGACGATTATGCTTTCTGTATTTATGCTTTTTAATTTTATGCGTAAAAAATTATGCGTAAAGATGAGTATGCCCATCGCTAATTCGGCTAAAAGCAATTATGCGTAACAATAATATTACAAATAATTTTATGCCATCCAATAGGGAACCCTATGAAAACGTATGGCACCGCTTTCTCTTTTCGTGATTTTCGTGATTCTAGTCGCCTGAAAGAAAACAAGTCAAATTGCGAATATCAAACGGGACAAATAGTGAATGTGTCCAATAAAGAATGAGATCAATTTCTAAAGAGGCCAAATAAGAAAAAAAAACGAACTTAGAATAAGACCAAAGACGATAGCACGAATAACGAATGAGACTAAAAAAGAGATAGACTAACACCGATCATGACCAAAAAATATGAAGACTAATAACGGAATGACCCGGAATAAGAAAAAGACAAACAACGAATATGACCAAAGACGACAAAGACTTCCACCGAAAGTGACGAATGAAGAATGGATGACGAAAGCAGAATGAGACGAATTAAGAACTTGACAAAAAACGAATGGGACGACCCAAGACGATACCGATTATTTATTCCATATTTTTCATACGACAGTCGGCAGGTATTATGTCATAAGTTGTGTTGTCTTGTCTTGCTTGTCATGTCATGTCAGAGGCTCTACTTTGAAATCCGTAATTCGAACTTCGTCTATTGCTATCCCTTTTGCTCTCGACGCGTCACTAATTCGCAAGAAAGTGACGGGGCGATCCAAAGTTCGAATTACTGAGGCTCTACTTTAAAATCCGTAATTCGAACTTCGTCTATTGCTATCCCTTTTGCTCTCGACGTGTCACTAATTCGCAAGAAAGTGATGGGGCGATACGAAGTTCAAATTACTGATTTCAAAGTAGAGCCCCTGATTTCAAAGTAGAGCCCCTGATTTCAAAGTAGAGCCCCAGCTTGTGTGACATATGGACACAAGGCAATTTTTCATTTTACGCAATCGTGCAAGCTGTCAACCTTAGTTTAAAAGTATATGTAATTAGTATATTTAAATTAAAATATAGTTCTGTAAAATTATCTTTTTTTTTTTATTAATTTCAATAATTAAGTACACTAAAACACTCAATACGTGAAGCACACCATAGACCCGTTTCATGAAGCTACAAGTTACAAATTACAAGCGGAAGTCTCTTTCTAACTCATTTTTCTAGAAAGAGACTTCCGTTTGTAATTTGTAACTTGTAGGCTTGTAGCTTCGTGAAACGGGCTACAGGTTGGTAGAAATTGACTGTCTATGTAAGTTGGTTATAATCTGTGGACTCTGCGGTATGGTCGGCCCATGGACTTGTACCTATACTGGACTGATTACTGCGATAAAAAAGTGTGACCGACAAGGAAACCATACTAGAGAATTGCATCTCGTTTTAATTAGGGTGACCAAGTACATCTGCGGAAGTGCGGATACCAGTGGCCCGTTTCACGAAGCTACAAGTTACAAATTACAAGCGGAAGTCTCTTTCTAATTCATACTGCTAGAAAGAGGGTACCGCTTGTAATTTGTAACTTGTAGCTTCGTGAAACGAGCCACAGAGGCCCGTTTCACGAAGCTACAAGTTACAAATTACAAGCGGAAGTCTCTTTCTATTTCGTACTGCTAGAAAGAGGGTTCCGCTTGTAATTTGTAACTTGTAGCTTCGTGAAACGGGCCACAGGATTTTTTTAAAAGTTATAAATGTGTAAATTTACATAAGTAAGAAATAATCTAAATTGTTAAATAAAATAAGAATATTTATTTAAGAAATATTTATTCATTGCAAATTATTATACATTTTTATATATATAAAAGGCTAAACTAACTGACTGATGTATCAACGCACAGCCGAAACTACTGTACCTAGAACCTTGAAATTTGGTACAGGGGTTCTTTTCATGATGTAAGTGAGCACTAAGAAAGCATTTTCCAAAAATCGACCCCCAACGGGAATAGCGGGAAACTAATTCTACGCGTACGAAGTCGCGGGCGTCCTCTAGTGTATCATATATTGTTAAACAATATAGTTTTGTGTAGTTTTTGCCTGAGTCCTACTTTATTTCCCAAATCTCTCACGCGCGTCTCGGTGTGCCGGGGTTCCATTTGTTTTGTTGTTTTACAACTCCCTGACGCCACGCGACGCTACGCGCTGCTGCTGCCACGCGTTTGGTTTGCCGGAGCCTTAAGGGTGGGCAATGTTACCCCCTAGGGCTAAAGTATCCCGAGTTTACGGTTACATTTTTCAAATTAATACTACCAGTACACAAAACTTTTAAATATCGAGAATTTGTATAGTGTTTAAGTACCAAATATAACTGCTCTGCCAACTTATCTATGAAATTGCATTCGTATCCATACTCACACCGGCCCAAATCATAGCCACCCTAATAAGTTAGGCATGGTTTTCTCGTTTTATCGTAAAATAGAGCCAAATGTTCCTTACCTGTGAAATGATATTCCACAGTCACCAAAGCTTTCACTTCTACAACCCTTTACACAACATATTTTCACCATTTTTAGCTTGTTTTGTTAGTTGACAAACATTAAAACGAATATTTGAAATATGTCTACGTTGGGGATACCAGCCAAAATTTACAATTACTACTTGATTACCACAGTATTTTATTGATTAACGTGTTTTAATCAGTAAATAATGTTAAAAACTTAAACATTTACAAATTAGGTAAAACGTAAAATCTCTTATATAAATGTAGCTATTTAGTATAATATGCAGGTAATGATTTACAGTATTCTTGAATACCACTATGTCATTACCTGTTTTACATTGGCAACTTGTGTGAGTGGGACACCGTCCTCAGGTTGGTTGCTCTCACTCGTCCTCATCTCCTATCATCATATAATTGTAACTGTCTTGCTTTGTAATATGGTTCAATTTTGATTGGCTAGGAAAAGTTAGTCCTCAGTCCAGTGTAGGTACAAGTCCATGGGTCGGCCTTATAAGAAGCTGTAGGTACACTTTAGTGTTTTGTCACTTTAACGTCATGTTTGAACGGCTGCACTAATCTGTCAAAGGCGTTAAAGCGACAAGGTACAAAAGTGTGCAGCTTCTTATAAGGCTGACTGTACTGTGGTTAGTATAGTGAGTGACTAAGTGCCGCACTCAGAGACGTCAATTAAATTTAATGCTTGTTTAGTGACGTGTTGTCTTATTCTATTGCTGTAGTAAAGAAAGTGACAGCATCCACTTTAATCAAGCATTAAATTAAATTGACGTCTCTGAGTGCGGCAGTTAGCAAGAAAGAAAAACTAGAGTGTAATATTTTTTGCAGGACACGTGCAGTCTTAATTTCAAGAATATGCCTGTACAAGCGCCGGCGCGCGCGCTCCCGGGACCTGCCGCGAAGTTTGTATGGAACTATGGTACATTTTTATAGTCGGAAACGTGGTAATTGGTTTTTAACACTTTAACTGCCAAGAGCTCTGATTTTCATACAAAATGGACTGGCCTAGCAGGTTGGCGGCAGTTAAAGTGGCTACTGTTTATAAGCAAATAATAAAAATACAACTTTCATTGATTTTGGAAACAATGCCCACAAGGCAATAAATGGGGGGTAGAACTTTGTATCGGAGATTAATTAGTTTTGAAGTAAGCAACCACCAAGGGTGTCATTTTCTTAGATTACGGTGACGCAGATTTCAAAAATGATAACGAATTTGAAATTCAAAATGGTGGCCTTGATATTTTTTTAAAGTCGTCATGGGTATCATTTTCTTAGATTTTGGGGACGCAGATTTTGAAAATAACATCAAATTTGGAATTCAAGATGGCGGCAATGACTTTTTTTGAAAAAGTGTACATGGGTGTCATTTTCTTAGATTTTGGGGACGCAGATTTCGAAAATGATGTCAATTATAGGTAGAAATTCAAAACGGCGGCCATGATGTTTTTTTCTAAATTTTTCATAGGTATCATTGCCATCGCCATCGTAATCGCCATTGCCATCGCCATCGTCATCGTCATCGTCATCGTCATCATTATCATCATCATATCATGTCTTTTACACTTTTGGTCAAAAACATTCAGTCTTTTTTCAGTGGTTACCCTCTGCTACACCCTAACGGGCATATCATGTGCGTTGCCGCCCCCCCCCCTTTGCCCCCTTTTTTTGCTGGACAAAATGAAATATTTTGCTTACCTACTGATTGTTTACCAAAATTTGATTAATTGTGGGTCGCTCAATGCAGCTCAAATATTTAATTTGCTGACCAAAATAATTTAGAGCAGTTCAGTATATCATTAATTGCAGACAGATTTATAAATGTTTGCTAACCATAAGTTGCTTACCAACTATATAGCTATTTTCGCTGACCAAATACATTTTTCTTTTCACCAAAATAAGAATATCTTGCTGATCGGTTAAATGATACCCGTTTTAATCTAGGAGTGCTTTACTCTATTCTGATTATTTCTTTGTTTGAAATCCCATAACACGACATTTAAAATGTTGATTTGTTAGGCTTCTATACAAATGAAAGTAATATACAGGAGTCGCAGGCAAGAGCTTGTTTTTCCTTGTGTATTTTATGTCATGGGTTGATTTCAATGTCATTAAAAGAATATTGTATAACAAATAATTTTAGTATTATACTCGAAAATCTTAATTATTTAGTTGTTTAACATTATTTCATAAAAACATGAATTAGAACTTGTGTAACCAATAACATTAGGGTAAGTTTTATTGATAAAAATACCTATACTTAAACCAAAATGCAATAATCACAGCGAATGTGAGCCCATTACCTAAGGTAAAGATTTTGGTCTTGAATTAGATTTTCGAGTATAGTAGTAGTATATTATTTAGTGAACATTTAATGAAAACGAGATGATAGTCATATTAAAGTAACAGACCCAAATGTATTTCTACCCCGATTCTTTGCGGTACTTGTTTGCCCTACCCCTAGATTGTAAATAGAAGCCTGGAGGTGCGAAGGTAGAGCAGCCCCTGCCTGCTGTAACACAATCAGGCACTCCTAAAGTGCTTGATGGGTTACGCTAGGGCAGAGGGACTGGTCTTAAAAAAGGTCCGGAGCAGTTGCTAACCACTTTCTGCCCCGAAGCCTGACTGCTGAGGTCGAAGGTTTGCGTAGGAGGTCTTGAGGCCAGAAAACTAGCGAGGGTCTTATGTGTAAGCAGCAGAAAGGCCGACGAAGCAAGCCTTCGGGTGAAGTCACGGGATGACTGGAACAGGATCAGGAACAGGAAGTGGTATGGGTTAGAAATAGCAAGAGTCCAGGGCAGGATTATTCATTAAAAGTCTTCAATTAATTTAAACTATAAAATAAGGCACCTGGAAACAATAGGTACAAAAGGGGAAACTTAGAGAATATATATATATATATATATATATATATATATATAAAATTAGGAATATATGAAGGGATGGTCTTAGATATAAAAGGTATAAACTTACAATTAGTGTTATAAACAGGGTTAACAGGGTTATTTAGATGAAGGGTTATACTTTATATGATTCACTTCGCAGTTTTATAGTACATTGTGCATCAAGGGCGGTAAGAAAGGGATTGCTAACGAGAGACTATTAGAAGCCCGACGCCGTAGGCGGAGGGCTTTTAATGACTCGAGTTGGTAATCCCCTTACTGCCCGTGATACACACAATGTTTTTCATCACATTTGCGAGAAAGTAAAAAAAATAGAGAGAAAAAACAACAATTAAACAAATTAACTCGACTCGCTAAAAGAGTTTGTTAACTATTTTCATCAATATAGTCTTCAACAGATAATGCTTAGAACTGATAAACTTATAATTATTATACTTATACTATACTGCCAGATAGTATTGATTTTCAAAATGAAATTTGTTTAATTATACAGTAAAATTGGTTTGTAGCCAAGTTTCGTATATAGGATATAAACCTTGGCTGAATTTACACCTCCTTAGTCTGAAATGATGTACGAGTGGATTCTATATTTTAAAACTAAACTCATAACTCCCTAGGTAGTTATAAAAAACCATAACTCATAACTCACTAGGGAGTTATAAAAATACATAACTCCCGCGGGAGCTAAATCGGCTATAACTGTATAGACATCTGCGTGTTATAACACCCTTTCCGAGCAAGTGTGATGAAAAAATAATTATATTATATTGACTTGAATTATAATAGTTATTTATGTGACTGGTGCATAATGAGAGGCATTATACACGAGTGTGGTTTTATGAAACGAGCCGTAAGGCGAGTTTCATAATAAGATCACACGAGTGTTTTAATGCCTAATTATGCGTACAGTCGCATACATAACTTTATCTACATACATATCATAAGTTTTCTACAATATGTGAGAAACCTGTATCCGTCGTTACCCTGCATCTTAATGTACCTGCATCTTAATGTTCACATTAAAGTGCAGGTCACTTATACTGTAAAGTGAACATTAAGATTCAACTACAGCGATAACCGATACTTTATTGACATGTTATACTTTAATGTTAACATTACAGTGCAACCACAGATACAGGTAACATAATGTAGGGCATTTGCTTATCGCTTCTGAACATATTATATTGAAATTATGATATGGATGTAGATAAAAATGTATTATGATTGGAACTTGTTCATAGTTTGGAAGCATGTGAGCGACTGAACTTGTCGTCATGCGCAGGCGATCGTAAAATTAAGAATGAACTCAAATTTAGAATTAAAAATAGATATAGCCTGATAGAAAATGCCAGAACGATTTTAGTTGAACAAGGTGTAACACATAGGTGAATACACCTCGTTACAAGCCCACCCCCTTCCTCCCCCTTATGACTAATCACATGTAAAAGTAATTGTTTTCCTTCTTGTTTCAGTTAGCAGCCATCACAGACTTTTTATGGCCTCCGTCACAAACATTCACGACGCAAGAGCAGTCTTTGCCGTCTTGCTCAAGTGTCTGGTTCCAAATACAGGTACAAGAACCATTATAAAGAAAAAAATAAAATCCAAAGGAAATTCAAGAAAAAATCGATGGGAACCGCTGATCAGTGTTTACATACATAACCGAACTTATTATGTTAGTGTTGTATTTTATATAGTAAAATGTTAAAAAGTTATACAGTTGTTTAATTTATCTCTGTCTTTAGTGTACTGATATTGGTAATTGAATTAAATAAAAATACAACAAAATGTTAATATAATTCAATTATCTTATCTTGGATTTAATTCACCAATCACAATTACTTAAATGGTAAGGTATTGTGTTTTAAGAATGTTTTATACTACCCAAGTATTCATAGTTACTACTGGTTGTGACTGCAGCAATGAGAATAAAATTGTGATTGGTGAATTAAATCCAAGATAAGGGCGAATGATATTTATAACAATTGGGTACTAAGTAAAGTTTTTTGAAGGGGTGTATATATTTTTTTTCTGATAGTGTTTGGTCTATAAACCAATAATCTACAGTTATTTTATTTTTAAACATTATAGTTCTTCTAAAATACCTTTTTTTTAAGTCCGTTATGACAGTTCTCTGAGCGTTACGGAACTACAGTGCCCGGCCGTTGGGAAGTCAATCCTGACAGCTGTCATTTCAGTACAATTTATAACCTATTCTTGGGTTTGAGGTTATAAATTGTACTGAAATGACAGCTGTCAGGATTGACTTCCCAACGGCCGGGCACTATATACGCGTTACCTTAGCCTAAATGATAATTAAAAAAAAAACCGTATTATGACAGTACTTTGTCTGTCTGTTGTCAAAATTGTCAAACGAATAAAATAAATAAGTAATGGTTTCGCTTTCGTTTGTTTACCTCCGTGTTATTTACCAATTATTTCCTTGAATTTTACGATGACTTCTGCTCAGACCCTTGGATTTGGATATTACCGCATTTCTCGACAACCACCGCAACGCTTTTTTGGACTTGAATTGGAACTACTCTACTCTTGACGGCGTATTTTGGCTGACGATTCTTACTATCCCTGACGACCTCTGCATTAGTTTTTGGACTACGATACAAGTTGTTTGCATCATCTTCATCCTTATATAATGGATACATCAAATATAAGTCCTGCAAACGCTGCTTATGATAGAGTATATTACAAGGATGAAGGAAGATGTTTCGTACCGTCGTGTAAAAAATTTAGAAGAGACCATCCCAATGCCACTTATTCTTGTCCATACCAAAAGGTCTAAAAGCCTAATAAGTGCCTAACCATGGAAAGGAATTGCCCAAAACGACTCTTGTATGTCTGTGAAGAGCATGTCAATGTGATTCAGCAAGTCAGTATGAATTTCAAAAAGTACATAAGGCAGCCAGGATAAAATCCATAGTAAGCACAGCGAATATTAAAGCAGTATCTTTAACCAAATTTTCTTTCATCAAGTGGCTTTGCGACACCAACAATGTTTGAGCCCTCGAGCCCTTCAAACTCAACATCATCAAGCAACAAGTAATATGTGTCTGCAAAGCACAGACATTTTTCTGGACAGCAGCACATAATGAGCATTATAAAAGAAAAACCCAATATGTATATTGAAGTGCCGAAACAGTATTATTGGGTTATAGATTTTTTGGCAAAGCAACTATGTTTAAAATAAAACAAAATGATACTCTACAAAGAAGACCCATTTTAACTTGAGCAAAGTTACCGTTCAAAAAATATTAAGAGTATGCCGCATCTGGAAAAATACTTGAAAAATATTATTTTTTAACTGCCAGAACCTATAGAAATAAAAAAGACGTTACCTCCAGTATTTAAGGCCAGATATGCAAATGTCCAATGTATTATCGATTGTTTTGAAATTCAAATAGAGACCCCTTCAGACCCTGTAAATCAAGCATGGTGACAATACAAGTACTGTAACACATTAAAATATCTTATAGCTTGCTGCCCAAACGGTTTTATCTGTTTTATTTCAAAAGGCTATGGAGTAAGGATATTAGACAAAGCCATTACAGAATGTAGTGGCTTTGTTGATATTGTTCCTCCAGGGGCTGTGGTATTAGCCGATCGAGGCTTCAACGGGATAGAGATTCTTCTTAAAGACAAACATGTAAAACTCCTTCACCCTCCGAGTGTATCATCAACTGAAACGCCAACATAAAAAGAAGTCATTCAAAGCAAAATCATCGCAAGTCTAAGGATACATGTGGAGCGCGTGATATGGAGGGTGAGGGAGTTCACTTTCCTGAAACCTCACTCAGTAATTAATCACATTTATACAAGATACATTGATGAGAGTTTGACCATTGCCTGTGCTCTAGCAAATTTACAGGGTAATATAATAAAAATACAGTTGATATTTAAAAACTTTGTTTTATTTTATTAAAGCACTTCATAACATTAACACTTCTGGCTTTGATTAAAATGGGTTCACTAAGGGCCGCTTGCTAGAAGCAAAAGGATAACCTGGTTTTAGATTTCAATCTAGATTTGACATAATTATAGTTCCATACTTAGTTTGACTAAAACTAGATATTTCCTGCTGGAACAAGTGGCCCTAAGTTAAGAAAGAATGCAGTAGTATAGCTTTTTCAAACCACACACGACACGGGGCCGTACGCCACTTAAAGGTTCGACCCCACCGCTGCTTAAAATACGGCTACGGTACGGAATCGCAGTGACGCATCGTATCCGTACCGTTTTTATCGCATGCCCTCCACACCGCTGCTTTAAAATAAGGTGTCGTTGTGTAAACCACCGTCATGTTCATATTAGGTAAATTTCTGGAATCAACTTGCACGAACTCGTTTGACGCACTCATTATATCGCCTGGTGTCAGGGCAAAAAAAGTGTAATCCAAAGGCAGAGCAGGGGTCGTCAGGGATAGTAAGAATCGTCAGCCAAAATACGCGCGGGAATCGTCGTCAAGAGTAGATCCAATCCAAGTCCAAAAAAGCGTGGCGGTGGTCGTCGAGAAATGCGATAATATCCAAATTCAAGGGTCTGAGCAGAAGTCGTCGTAAAATTCAAGGAAACAATTAGTAAATAACACGGAGGTAAACAAACGAAAGCCAAACCATTATTAGTTTGTCAATTTTGACAACAGACAACTGAGACAAGGTACTGTCATAATACGTCTTTTTTTTTTAAATTATCATTTAGGCTAAGGTAACGCGTATAGTTCCGTAACGCTCAGAGAACTGTTATAACGGACTTAAAAAAAAGGTATTTTAGAAGAACTATAATGATTAAAAATAAAATAACTGTAGATTATTGGTTTATAGACCAAACACTATCAGAAAAAAATATAATATACACCCCTTCAAAAAGCTTTACTTACCCAATTCAAGGAACTTAGGTACTTTTACAAAAATATTTCATAAAATATTTAGCAGAAGCTATTTTTTAAGTTGTTTAAAAAAACCTCAGAAACCTATGTTACCTGTTAGACTGTCATGTCTTTTTATATCAAAATGTTTTTATACCAGAGGCCCGTTTCACGAAGCTACAAGTTACAAATTACAAGCGGAAGTCTCTTTCTAACTCCTTTTGCGAGAAGGAGAGTTCCGCTTGTAATTTGTTACTTGTAGCTTCATGAAACGGGCCTCAGACCTAACAGAGATTTAAACTCAGTAAGTATGTTCAGGGATATTATTAGCAAGAGGATTTCGTCTTGGGCAATCATAGAAGATAAATATCTTCTACCGATCTCTCATCAAAACCACATTCCACCCCCGTTCACGTATAATAAACTTCAAGGATACAATATAAATACAATTCCAAGGATAATAAACTTGTCCGCCAAACTCCAGCTATTCTGCACGTCACTCGAGACTTGAATTCGGAGTTCTAATATAGGGTACAGAACCCTCCTACTTCTGCTTGCTTCTGCCCGATGGCTCAATTTTGCCAAGTAAAAGTAGCTATTGTATACAGAACGTCACTGGACTGCGTCGGAGTCCGACGGTCGGACCCAGATTTAAGTGCCGTAGTACTTCATGGAGAGCATATGGGATCTTTAATTTGGCGCGCCGCGTCTCCGTCTCGCATGAAATGTAATGTAAACAAAACAAACAAATCGTAAAACCGAACTCATAACATAAAAAACTTCACTACTGTCAAGACATAATAGACTATGTGATCTGGCAATTTTTGCAATATACCTATACCTACCTATTACAAACAAAATGAAGTATAATACAAATGCATAAGCTTAAATATTTTTAAATATAATATGTATCCTTTTACTTAGTTAATTATACAAATTGGTATGGAAAAATATAAACAATTTATTTTATACCATTCCGACATCAAGCAATTGTGAACCAGCTTTAAGAAATTCAATAAACTTCTCTGTATAACCTGTGTTATCTGTGTTATCACACAGATTTACAAAAATCCTATCTGGCAACACTGCATTCGCACGGCGTTCGCCTTATCTGACGTTTGTAGAGAATACCGTGATATAAGTTGAGGTGAACGAACAGACGGACGTATAAGGCTGCCTAATTGAGAATACACGCGCTAAATGTGTTTTGTTCGCTTTGACGGGACTACTTAAATTCGACGCTTGAACGTTCACTCCTGCGTTCGCTCGTCGTCGCTGTTGAAAGAATCACTACCAAGGAATGCCGAGCGCCGCGAATCTACCCGCAGTACCCACGTATAAAAAATATTAATTCGAGTAACTTCTTAAATTATGGAAATATTACGCAATACTTAACATTAATAGTCTTTACATGTAATATATACAAGCAGCACTATAAAAGTAACTTAAAAAACTACGAAATGAGATAGATAGTAACACTGAGTCGACAATAATATGCTAAGAAGTACGAAAGAATGCTATTTACTGTTATCGAATTGCAGTATAAAAAATTACCTTAACTGGTGATCAAATTAATTTTATCCGGTTCGTAATGGATCAAGAAGTATGTAGCAGATATATAGCTCAATTAAGACGGTAACGTAAAAGCAGAAGGCTGTAAAAGAAAGCCCAAGGCAACGACCAAAGAACTATACCCTGTCTATTTAACAGAGTTAGCAAAGCGTTGTCTCTGTTGCACTTTTGTATGAAAATGAAAGGGACAAGAAACTGCCAGTGGGCGTCAACAATCGCACGTCGATGGCGGGCTCGGCTTACACGCCGCTTGTTGGAATATTCGTAATATTTCTCGTGATTTTTGTTTGTAGTTAGAGGCACCTCAAATAATTAACTTATTGATAACATGACATTGTCATGTCATGTTTATTCATCTATAAATCCTAATTATGTAATTTAAATGGGAAACAGTCCAATAAACGAGCCAGGTAAAAATTTGTAACCAAAGATAAGCACTTGAAAGCGTCCGCACCGTAAGAGCGACAGATGTTGACTAAACTTTGCCAGGCATGTAAACCTACCTTGTGCCTGTGCATCGTCCTTATCGCTGACGAATTACGTGCATTCTCTGTTTTCTAGTACTAACTCTGTTAAATAGACAAGGTATAGACAGCTCGCTCATCTCGTGAAGTCCGATAGCCCGGCCAACCTCCTGGTAGCGGTAGCTCCTTGATCAGTTGTGTTGCCTAGGTCTTTGTATGCACCAGAAATAGTCCACAACACCGATAGAAAGACACCAAAGCACAGTATTTAACGTCGCAATAGTGAAGTGTAGGGTGAGAGGTATAATGACAACTCAAGAGTCTGGAGAAATACTGTTCTTTATTGGTAAATTGTATAGCTTATATACTATGGTTTCTAGTCAGTATCAAGGTCTAGGGTTAATGGTGTGGAACTTATGATTATGCATTGTCAGCGGATTTAAACTATAAAACTTAATAGAGGCTATAAAGTTTTATAGCATCGTTAAACTAATAATTAGAGAAGAGGTAGGTATCAGCTGTATGTATCAGCTGTTACATTAGTGACCTCACTACAGCTTTCCCCTTTTTTTTTTGAGACAAAAATTGTAACAAAACAATTTTTGGCTTAGGTTTACTTAATTTACTTATGGGTATGGTATACATTATAAATTCTTAAACTATCTTAATGTTATCTGATTACAGTTTATCTTACGTTTAGGTTACATGTTTCTTATATGGCTATGAAGTACATTGTTGCATTTACTTTTATGCTTGCAAGGAGTATTATGATATTTATTGGTTAAGCATATTTAACCGTCGTTAAATATGAGGATAGCGGTCCCTTATTTGGTGGTGGTGTTTGATTGTCTGTTTTTGTTATGGTTTAGTTTTTATACTTTTATTTCTTATGACAAATGTTGTGTTTCATTTATTCATTAATCTTGTTCTTGCTTTGTGTAGTCGTTTTTCCCTGTATTATTTTTATTATTCTAAACATGTCTTTTTTTTCGTTGGATCCCACACTTGTGTGTGTTTTCGACTTATCATTAAATTTTAGTGTACGGCATGGTGTACCGTTTTATTTTTCTACCATGCGTACTGTGGCGGGTTCGCCCCAATGGTTAGGTGTGTTCGACGCGGTTGTGGGCCATCCCTTGATGTGCCCACTTCATCCGGCGGATGACCTGCTGTCCACGATCTGCGTGGAATTGAGTGCTGTGGACGCAGATGGCTTAGTGCTGTTTGTGGACTACGCACTCACCCCGGATAGCCGGTACTGGCATGTGTGGTGGCGCACTTTGGAGTGGCGTGAGCTCGACGAAATGATGGCGGATTTTCCCTTAGATGATGGTGGTAGTGATGTTGTTAGTGATGGTGTTTTTTAGTGTAAAAAACAACAAAACCTTTGTTGTTTTTTATTTTTATTTTTTATTTTTTATTAAACTTTTTTATTATCCTGTGTGTTCGTTGTTTAATTTATATGCTGTAGGGTTTTGTTCTATTTTTATGCACAATGTATTCTTTACCTAAAACTAATATTTTTACATTCGTACCTTGATCTTCAATTACAGTATATGGTCCCTTATACACTGGGTCCATTTTATTTCTATCTTCTTTTTTAACTAATACTAAATATCCTATCGTATAGTTTATGGGATTAGTTTTTAAATCATAACTTATTTTTCTATCTATTTTTGACTTAATTAAATTATTTCTAGCATCCTCTTGGGATTTTTGTAATCTATACTTAAATTCTATTGGATATGAATCATAATTATACATTGGATCTACTTGGGTTATAATATTATTTGGTATACGACATAACTTTCCAAACACTAATTCATATGGTGTATATTTAGTTGCTGAATGCATTGTCGTATTATATGAAAAACACCAATATTGCAACCAATCTGACCACTGGTGAGCTTGGTTATTTGTTTGTATCCTTAAAAATGCTCCTAAAGCTTTATGTGAATTTTCTAAAGAACCTAGGCTTTCGTGGTGGTAAGCGGTTGATTGCAATTGTTTTATTCCTAAAATATTACATATTTCGCGCATAGTTGATGAAATGAATTCACTTCCCTTATCTGTTCCAATTTCTTTTGGAATTCCATATCGCAATATGAAATTATCAACTAATGCTCTCGCGACTGTGTCTGTTTCCTTATTTAGAAGTGGATATGCCTCTACGTATTTTGTGAGCTCGCACTGTAACGTAAGTATATAGCAATATCCGTTGGTATCTTTAGTTAGGGGTCCGCATAAATCTAAGAATACCTTATCGAAAGAAGCTGTGGCCGTACTAGTAATACAAAGTGGTTGTTTTACATTTTTATGATATTTTTGTGTTTGGCAATTATGACATGTTTTTACGAATTTCACAATGTCATTATCCATTCCTGGCCAGTAGTAGTAACGCTTCACGTTATTGGTCATTCTTCGAATCCCCGCGTGACCGCTTGTGGGTAATAAATGAAAATCGTTCAATATGACACGTCTGTCATCTTTATTGTTTATTTTTGTGACACCTTTAATGATACATAATCGGGGTCCGGACCCTGTACCATATTTGTTTATATATTGAGCTAGCTCTGTTATTGTACACGCGGTGTCTTTGTTATATAGTATGCATACTTCCTTTATTTGTTGTGCCTTGCAAAATGCACCTAATGCCCTCGCGAGAAAAGCTCGTTTCGTACGCGATTGAATACTAGGCTTGACACACAATGTCGCCAAGGATGGCGAGTACACGATTTCATTATTTTGACTCGTAACGTAATCTTTTTGTTCGAGTATTTTGCAATAGTCATGCTCATTGAAACTTAATTCTGGTAAATTTTCTGGTTTTTTAAGGAGTTCCACTATTCTTGGTTGATCAGACCCATCACGGTGGTAGTCCTTATTTCTTGAGTCATTGTTTATGTTTTGCTCTTTCATTCGTTTTGTTTGTGCTCTGGTCATCACTGATACCACTTGTTTTGTCATATTTTTGAGTTCTTCGCTAGTTATTTCTATTCTAGATAACGCGTCTGCAGCTACATTATCTTTACCTTTCAAATATTCTACCGTGAAGTCATATTCTTCTAGACATAAACGAAATTTGGTGAGTCGGCTTGATGGATTATTCATTCCAAATAAATAGATTAGTGGACGGTGGTCTGTGATAATTTTAAACTTTCGCCCGTATATGTATGGTCTAAAATATTTCACTGCCCATACGATGGCTAGTAATTCCTTATCCGTTGTGGGATAATTTTTTTCTGCTTTATTTAAAGGTCTACTTGCATATGCTACTGGTAATCCATTTTGATTGGATAATAAACTTCCAACAGCTGTGCCTGATGCATCTGTGTGTATCGTGAACGTGTTGTTATCTGAGAAATCCGGATATTGTAGTACTGGTGGGGTACTAATGTTTATTTTTAACTTTTTAAATGCATTTTCACATTGTTCTGTCCAATTAAATTCTACGTTTTTCTTTAATAAATTTGTTAAAGGCTGGGTTATTTCGGAGAAATTTTTAATAAACTTTCTGTAATAATTTACAAATGCTACAAAACGTCTGACCTCATCTGCGTTTTTTGGTACTGGATAATTTTGAACTATTGTTATCTTCTTTGGATCAGGTTTTATTCCTTCGGGAGTTACTACATGTCCTAGGTATAAAATTTCTTTTTGCATAAAATTGCATTTTAATGGGTTCAGTTTAAAATTTACTTTTCTTAATCTTTCGAAAACATCAATTAAGTTTTTATTATGTTGTTGTAAATTTCGACCCATGACAATGATGTCATCTAAATAAACTATGCATTGTATGTAGTTTAGTCCAGACATAGCTATGGTCATAGCTCTGCTGAAAGCATTTGGGCTAGTTTTTAGTCCCATTGGTAATCGTTTCATCTGATAGTGTTTATCTGCTATAAACGCGGTATATTTTCTGCTTTTGGGATCTAGTTTGATTTGATAATAACCTTGGTTTAAATCTAAAGTGCTAAAATACATAGCACCGGTTAAAGAATCTAGGATCTCAGTGATGTTGGGCAAGGGGAATTTATCGTTTTCAATTACGTCATTGACTTTTCTATAATCTATTACTAATCTCCATTTCTTTTCTCCACTCGAGTCTGTTTTCTTGGGAACGAGGAGTAATGGACTTGCCCATTCCGACTGGGATTCTTCAATGATGTCATTTTCTAACATTTGTTTTATTTGTTTATTTATCTCTGATTTTTGTGATTGAGGTAAACGATACGGTTTACTATATATTGGTGACACGTTTTCTTTTAATCGTATTTTTTGTTCATATAGGTTTGTAGTATTTAAAGAGTCTCCTGCACGCCTAGCACAAGTTGCCCGCGACTTGTTTGTCGCTCGGATCTCCCTTTCTATCTAGTCAGTAACGATAGAGACGCACTGAGCGACAAACGAGAAAATACAACTAGTGCTACCCGTGCTGGGAGTTGAAATATGTCGGCGTATTTCGCGCAAATACTAGCAATGGACTTACTTTCCTCCTTATTTAAATTTTCTAATTTTAAAAATGAAAATAATAATTTTACTCTATCTGCATTTGTTTTACATTTTTCAAATGAAAAACAATTATAGTCTCGTAATGGTCTTATTTGTGGTGTGAAATTGTTTAAAGTTATGTGTTCCTCGCGCGTGTTTAAAACTTTTACTGTTATTTTTCCTTTTTTGCTACAAGTTATGGAATTCGCTACAAAAATTCCTTCAGCAATTTCACTTGACAATATTACGCAATCCTCTGCACAGTTTGTTGAAACTTGTATTATTGATTCACTTCGTGCTGGTATCTGTATTTGATTTGAACTATTTATTTCGTTATTATAATTTTTTAAAGTTAATGGTATTGTAATTATTTTGATGTTATTATTTAACGTGATTATCTCTTTCTCGTAATTTATGACACTTTTATATTTTTTTAAGAAATCTTGTCCAATAATTCCGTCAGCTTGTAATGGTAATTTTGGAAATACATGAAATTTATGTTCAAAAGTTTGGTTTTTTGCCTGTAAGTTTAAAGTAATTATATTGTATGACGTTATATTTCCTCCTACTCCGTTAATGTGAGTCGTCTTGGGTGTCATATGACTACCGGCTGATATCGCTGCGTCATGTGTTATGGCGCTTAGGCTTGCGCCCGTGTCAATAAGCCATATGTGCGTTTTGCCGTTTATTGCAAACTGAACTGAATTCATATGACTATACGTTAGAATGTAGTTTTTAGGGACGAAAAAATTTTAACTCTTCCGACATATCGCTAGTATTTTGTTCACTTCCTATCACCGTATTAACTTGATGACGTCTGTATGATGGATTTTGACGTCGGCCACGATAACTTGTATGTGTACGCCTGTAAAAGTTATTTGCGGTTCTTAGTGGTCTATAATTATTTGTTTGTGCGTACTTTCCTGTGGGTTTATTTTGCGCACTTGTACCCGGTTGCGTGCGAGTGTATTTACCCATAGGTGTACTATAATGTCCTCGGTAAGGTCTACGGACATTGTATCCTTTTTTCCGTAAGTGGAACATTTGTTCCGGTCCAGGTGTGGGTGTTATAGACACTTCCTGGTCTTTTGCTCCCTGTATAGCGTCTTTGAGCGAGGTGTAATTTCGGGACGCTATAATGGTACTCAACTTATCATTTCGTAATCCCTCTGCGAACTTTGTAATTGCCGTTTTTTCATTTAAGGGTTGTAAAATGGTGTAGGCTTCTGGTTTTCCATTTGCCTGCGTTATTGTGAGGTTTACAAATAAATCCTCCAATTCTTGTCCGAAACGTTCGATGGACCTATTCCCTTGTTTTGCTGTCGTTAGTTTGGCTTGTATCGCGGTTGCTGATTTAATAGGTAAAAGATGGAGCTTCATTTCATCAATTAAATCGCTTATTTTTGTATGGTTACCTGATATTCTAAGTTTGGCATTTTGCGTTAGTCTTGTCTTAATTACAAAATTAATCAATAACTTGTAGTCTGTATCCTTAATCATTGCGGAATATAAGTCTATGGCATCTATAAGTTGCTTTGTGACGGCTTCCGAGCCGTCCATGACTGGTAACAATGATACAGCTGTTTTTAGGTCAAAGCTGTCGTTTGACGTCATTGTGATTAAATTTTTGTTGTCTTGTTCGTATGTTGTTATAATTTTACTATAAACTTCCTCTATTTTTAGAAAGTAAGACTGAATTAATTCACTGTCTTTTACTGATAGTTCTGATTTTTCTAATTTGGAGCTATATTGTTCTATATATATTTCGTACTGCTTATATAGTGTTTTTACTTGTTGAAGTTTATTTTGGCCAATAGCCTCAGTTCGGCGTTTTGGTCCTAACTTTCTAATATCCTCTTGTAGTGATTTTAATTGGTTATATAACTCCTGAATTGAAGTCATTAATAAATTTTACAAATATATGGGTTATTAGTGCTGACTAATTTCGGGTAAGCGAACAATACAAGGTTTTACATAGTTATAGTTAGGGTTATCTTAAATTGATACCTTCATAACGTTGCTGTGCTGTGCTGTTTGTGGGTAGCTGCTGCTGCTGCTTCGTGGACTTGTTGCTAGACGATCTGCTCTGGCCGGTTCCGCATCGTTGCTGCTACTGCTTGGCGCTCGATCTTTTTAGTTAGACATTCGTGGATCTTCTTCCACAATGCATAGATGAATATGATGCATACGACAATGAGTAGTGTCGTGGTCAAATAAATCGTAACTTCGCCTCTGTAGGTTTGGCTCGTGGTTGCGTCGTTGGACTGGCCGTTCTGAGCGATGATGACCTCTTCTTTTTTATCTTCTTTCGTGCATTGATGTCCCATGTCGTGCTTGGAGCTGCGGCGGATCGGTTTTTTCCGCTGGTCTCTTGGAGCTGGCTTGAGCTGGCTTTTGCTGGCTGAAGCTGGCTTTTGCTGGCTGGAGCTGGCTTTTGCTGGCTGGAGCTGGCTTGAGCTGGCTTTTGCTGGCTGGAGCTGGCTTTTGCTGGCTGGTGCTGGCTTTTGCTGGCTGGTGATCGGTTTTCGGCTGGTTACTTGGTTGGTCCGAGCGGCGGCGTGCTGACTGAAGCTGAGGCTGCCTCGAGCAGCCCGACTGGCAGGGTCGCCATGAAGTGTAAGGGTGAGACGTATAACGACAACTCAAGAGTCTGGAGAAATACTGTTCTTTATTGGTAAATTGTATAGCTTATATACTATGGTTTCTAGTCAGTATCAAGGTCTAGGGTTAATGGTGTGGAACTTATGATTATGCATTGTCAGCGGATTTAAACTATAAAACTTAATAGAGGCTATAAAGTTTTATAGCATCGTTAAACTAATAATTAGAGAAGAGGTAGGTATCAGCTGTATGTATCAGCTGTTACATTAGTGACCTCACTACAATAGTATAGCGTGCGCGCGCGTTGACAGCCGATAGCGTATTGACAGCTGCGCGCGGGGTAGAGATTCAGAGCCTCGTCGGTAAAGCCAAAGTACACGAGACAGCCTTCAGCGAGGAACCAATCTAGATTCCATGACAGTTGCCTTTACTGTATAATAAATACTAAACAGAGTGACATTAATTAAAAACACTGATAAATGAGCTTTTGATAAAAGCTTTAACATCCAAATTTTAGTAAATAATGCAACAGATGTGTGTGTTTGTTTAACAGCAACCTAATTATTTTAGAGGAAAACTGAAATAAATGAAAAACTGGAATACATGACACTGTAATGGCATAAAATCAATGCTACAGTACAACAGCTTTCTGTTAAGGCATTCAGAACTCACTTACCAACAATACTTTTGATACTGTGCCTGTTTAAAAGTTAGCGGCCGATTGAATGAAAATAACAAAATTCTCAATAAATCAAAAAAATAAAAAGATAGTTTTATTGAGTGATATTAATTAAAAACACTAATAAATGAGCATTTGATAAAAGCTACAAAAAAGAAATTTTAGTGATAAGTTCAGCAGATGTGTGTGTGTTTGTTTAACAGCAGCTTAATTATTTTAGAGAAATACCGAAATAAATTAAAAACTGGAATACATAAAACTCTGGAATGGCATAAAATCAATGATATAGCACAACAGCTTTCTGTAAAGGCATTCAGAAGTCACTTACCAACATTACTTTTGACACTGTGCCTGTTTAAAAGTTAGCGGCCGATTGAATGAAATAACAAAATTCACAATAAATCAAAAAAATAAAAAGATAGTTTTATTAAGTGATATTAATTAAAAACACTGTTAAATAAGCTTTTGATAAAAGCTTTAACATCAAAATTTTAGTAATTATTTCAACAGATGTGTGTGTTTGTTTAACAGCAACCTAATTATTTTAGAGGAAAACTGAAATAAATGAAAAACTGGAATACATGACACTCTGGAATGGCATAAAATCAATGCCATAAGAGCTTTCTATAAAGGTATTCAGAACTCACTTATAATATATAAAATATTTATACCAACATTACTTTTGACACTGTGCCTGTTTAAAAGTTAGCGGCCGATTGAATGAATTTATAAAAAATCTCAATAAAATAAAAAAATAAAAAGATAATTTTAGTGAGTGACATTAATTAAAAACACTGATAAAATAAATTAACTTTTGATAAAAGCTTAAACATTAAAATGTTACTAATAAATTCAACAGATGTGTGTGTTTGTTTAACAGCAACCTAATTATTTTAGAGGAAAACCGAAATATATTAAAAACTGGAATACATGACACTGTAATGGCATAAAATCATTGCTATAGTACAACAGATTTCTGTTAAGGCATTCAGAACTCAATTACCAACAATACTTTTGACACTGTGCCTGTTTAAAAGTTAGCGGCCGATTGAATGAAAAAACAAAATTCTCAATAAACCAAAAAATAAAAAGATAGTTTTATTGAGTGATAATAATTAAAAACATTAATAAATGAGCTTTTGAAAAAAGCTTTAAAATCAAAATTTTAGTAATTAGTTCAACAGATGTGTGTGTTTGTTTAACAGCAGCCTAATTATTTTTGAGGAAAACCAAAATAAATTAAAAACTGGAATACATGACAGTCTGGAATGGCCTAAAATCAATGCTATGGCACAAGAGCTTTCTGTAAAGGCATTCAGAACTCACTTACCAATATTACTTTTGACACTGTGCCTGTTTAAAAGTTAGCGGCCGATTGAATGAATTTAACAAAATTCTCAATAAATCAAAAAAATAAAAAGATAGTTTTATTGATGGATATAAATTAAAAACACTGATAAATGAGCTTTTGATAAAAGCTTAAAAATTAAAATTTAATTAATTAGTTCAACAGATGTGTGTGTTTGTTTTACAGCGCACTGTGGTCCGGTAGAAGGCCATAAGTCCAGATTGTTGCTATAGCCCGGCTATAATTTCTCTATGCCTAATTACTCACTAGTAGCCGTTCATCCATAAACTATAAATAGTTTGCAAATTATTAAAAATAATCATTACGTTTCGGACCTTCAAAGTAAACGCATCTGCCACTCGTAATTAGCGTTATCAGTAAGTCGTTAAAGTGAAAGTTTGTTTATGACATATATCTCAGGATCGTTTGTGTATTAATCTTTTACATCATTATGGAAGTTGTTAACAAAGGTATGTTTCATATTTATCTGTACTATTTCGTTACATTTTTTTTATAATAATATTAAATTGATTGAGGTCTACGTAACGCTTAATTGCAAACAAAGTATTTGTGTACTGAGTACGTTCACGTAAGGTTTTAACTATGTTGGTACAATAATCTAAAGAAGACTCTGTATCTTGTAGAATGCTCAGAAAAAATAGATTATTATTTTATATTGTCTACTGGCCGATTTTTGCCGAACCCTTGTCCAGAAGCCTTCTACGGATTTCGTAGCAGTGCTACGAGATTGCTCCCCCGTAAAAAACTATCAACATCCCGTCTTAATACATCCTCTTTTCATTTCAGGTACTTTTATTCTTTGCAAATTTGTAAGAATGCATATATTTGAGTTGTGGCACCTTGCTCCTGGTTTGCAAACTGAGAAATCAAGCCACGTACGTAAGTAACTTGTATAAAATATTTCGCCGGAGGATGTTAAAAACGTTGATATTGGGGATCTGCAAAATTGCATTAAATATATTTGCAAGCAACTGTGGACATATTGGAATAAAGTCAATAGAACCCGGAGACACTTCAACGTGAATTTGAGACAAAGCTAGGATTTATCGTTGACAAACCACGTAGTGGCGGAAGTAGTACATCAAACGACGATAACACGGCACGTAGGTTTTTTAATAATTCCGCTCTTTCAGTTGAAATTACTGGCATCAGAAAGGATTTCATTGATAGGTGCGGCAAAATTTTGAACTGTTTAAACTCTGGTCATAAAATTAATTCAGATAGGTTAAGATTTATGCTTTATATACGGCTCGGCAGCTTGTTGCATGAATATCCGTGGTACAATTTACCGGCTTCTGTACATAAAGTTCTTATTCATGGGTCTGAAGTTATCGACCACGTATTTTTATCCATAGGATAGCTTTCAAAAGAAGCTGCCGAGGCCACAAATAAAAATATAAAATCATTCAGACTAAATAACACGAGGAAGATGTCACGCGTCATGAAGAATACGGATCTCATAAATCGTCTTTTGTTGAACTCAGATCCACTAATTACGAGTCAAAGAAGGCAACCTAAAAAGAAAAAAACTGTTTTGTCCAACTCTGTTCTTAGTCCTTTAGGATGTCTAGAGTAAATTTAACAGTAATTATTTATTGTAACAAAGTTTAATTTAAGTATTTTTAAGATGACAACTCATAACGTGCAATTTTTTATGGTTCATTAATTGCACGGATACGAAGCAACTTTGTTACTATATTTTTGTAGAAAATGTATACTGCTTTAATATTGTTAATAATTAACATGTATTCAATTTTGTTTTTTTAATAGTTTTTTTCATTAATATTCATTATTTTTATTTTTTATAAAGGATTGAAATAGAGTGAATTTAGTTGTAATTTTAGTTGTTTGTAATTAAGTAATTTTAGTAAATTAATTTTAGTAATTAGTTCAACAGATATGTGTGTTTGTTTAACAGAAACGTAATTATTTTAGAGGAAAACCGAAATAAATTAAAAACTGGAATACATGACACTCTGGAGTGGCAAAAAATCAATGTTATAGCACAAGAGCTTTCTGTAAAGGCATTCAGAACTCACTTACCAACATTACTTTTGTCACTGTGCATGTTTAAAAGTTAGCGACCGATTGATTGAATTAACAAAATTCTCAATAAATCAAAAAAATAAAAAGATAGTTTTATTGAGTGATATTAATAAAAAACACCCGATAAATGAGCTTTTGATTAAAGATAAGATAACAGACATTTATTCAGTAAGTAGGCCGCACGGGCACTTTTACACGTCAGGAGTCTACCAGCACTTCCCAACAGGAGACCATTGTCGAGAAGAAGATAAAAGCTTTAACATCAAAATTTTAGTAATTAGTTCAACAGATGTGTGTGTTTGTTTAACAGCAACCTAATAATTTTAGCGGAAAATCGAAATATATTAAAAACTGGAATACATGACACTCTGTAATGGCATAAAATCAATGCTATAGATAAAAAAAGATAAAAGATGTTTATTCAGTAAGTAGGCCGCACGGGCACTTTTACACGTCAAAAATCTACCAGCGCTTCGCAAGAGACCACTGCTGAGAAGTAACGCCGCAAGAAACTCAACAGTCAGTCGTTTTTTAAACATTGCTTGTGATATGATATTATACAACGAAAAAACACTTAACCTAGCATTATCTAAAATAATAAATGTAACAAAAATATGTCTATATATATCATGCCTAGTTGAGCAGGAAAATGTGTCAAAACTCAAAATTTCTACAAGAACTCATAAGTAGTAAATATAAAAAATAAATAAAAATTATACTTACCTATGACGGTGCAAAACAACACATAAAAAATTTCGATACATTCTCCTACAGAAACCGTGTCCCCTAGACAATACACAATGTTTACATATTTGTATGATTAAGTTATTATTAAGATATTTAGGTGTTTAATTTAGGCCAAGCATATTTATCTGTTAGATAGTCTTCGACCCTATAGTAAGCTTTAGACATCAACGACTTTTTCAAGTAATTTTTAAGTACTAGAAATGGTAACTTTAAAACTTCGTCAGGTAATTTATTATAGAAATGAATGCATTGACCTACAAATACCATACCATGTGGACACGAAATTTCTTAATTGCAATTTTATTTTTATTTCTTGTATTCAAAATATGTATAACACAATTCTTAATAAAAGAGTCTTGATTTTTAATGACATAAATAATATTTTTATAAATAAATTGTGATGCTACTATCAAAATATTAATTTCTTTTAATAGTAATCTTAAGGAATCACGGGAGTTTAGGTTATATATAGAACGAATGGCTGTTTTTTATAACACAAAAATAGTCTGTATGTCAGCAGCTTTTCCCCAAACAAGAATACCGTTCGACATAACACTATGAAAATAACTGTAATAAACTGCGAGCTGTCTCAACATTGGTAAGTTGTCTGATTTTCGTAACAGCATAAGCTGCCGAACTTAATTTACCTGCTAGGACTGCTATACGGGGACTCCATTGCAAGTTTTTGTCTATAGTTATTCCTAAGAAGAGCGCCTTATCCACCATTTCCAAACACTCATCATTTAGAAAAATACTAGATTCTACCGGTCTAACATTAGGCAAAGCGAACCTAACACATTTAGTTTTCTTAGCATTAAGTAGCAAATTGTTACTAGTAAACCAATTAAGTACTTTACCTAGCGTCGCGTTTACTGTACTATAATCGACGGATTTTCGGTCTACCTTGAAAATTAATGATGTATCCTCAGAAAATAGCACAATATCGCAAAGGTTAACTACCGCGGGTGGTAAGTCATTTATATAAACGAAAAATAAGAAAGGACCCAATATAGAGCCCTGTGGCACCCCTAATTTAACAGCTGCTCCAATGGACTTTGTTTGGTTTACTGCAACCGTTTGTGTTCTATCACTAAAATATGAAGACATAAGATTTAGAGAATTATTTGACAGACCATAATGATCTAATTTTAATATAAGAGACGCAATCGAAAGCTTTGGAAAGGTCACAAAAAATTCCTATTGCATTACAAGATGTCTCCCAAATGTTGTATATATATTTAATGAGTACAGAAGCTGCATCCGTTGTGGATCATCCTCTGGTGAAGCCAAACTGATTACTGTTAAGCATTTTATTTCTATTGAAGTGACATAATATATCTTTTAACATTGACTTCTCAATAACTTTAATTAAAACAGTTACAATAGAAATGGGTCGGAAATTCGTTAAATCACTCCTTCTCGCCCGATTTAAAAAGTGGTAAGATTTTACTGTATTTCATAAGATTTGGAAAGACCCCCTCTAAAATGCAATTATTGTAGATTAAAGCTAAGTGAGGTGCAGTTATATCTATGACATGATGAATGAGTTTAACTGACGTTCCCCATAAATCCTCAGTATTTTTTAAATTGAGCGATTTAAATGCCTTAACAATAGAAACTGAATCTACGTGGGTATAATCAAAGCTTACATTACAATTAATAACATTAGCACAAAGTAATTTTTGAGCGCCAATCGCAGATGATTGAAGACATTTCGTGGTATTAATGGCTATGGTGGAGAAATAATCTTCGAACGCTAAGGCCACGTCCTTATTTGACGTGATTTGTTTGTCACTCTTGTTTAGGGTGATTTGATTATCGCTAGTTTTAGTTTTACCTGTTTATCTGTTTATAATTTTCCACTTAGTTTTTACCTTGTTGTCAGAAATGTTGAGTTTAAGACTTAAGAAATTTGACTTAGCAGTGAAGCAAACTTGCTTGAAGGTCCTCGAATAATTCTTAACATAAACTAAAAAGTCACCATTCTTGTTCACCTCCCTCTCTCTATATAGTTCATAAAGCCTATTTCTATTTCTATGAATGCCTACAGTAGCCCATTCACTAAACTGGGTTTTAGACCCAGAAACAGTTTTCATTTTGAATTTTTTATTAAATTGGTGAAGAATTACACCGAACAAATGATTATAAATACTATTAGAATCATCATGTGAAAAGGATAACCTACAAATATTACTCTGAACTTTATTTTTGAATAATTCCAAACGATTGCTAGTTATGGGTCTGTATGTTATTGTCTGTGGTTCTTGATGAAAATCATTTAAAAAAGAAGCCTTTTGGCCACTATGATCAGAATTAAAGCAATTAAATATTTCCTTATTCAAACATTCGCAATTACAAAAAATATTGCCTAAACAGGTTGCACTTGAAACACCTATCCGTGTAGGTTCAAAGAACAAATTACCTAAATTAAAAGATTTAAATAAACTTAACATCTTAATAGTATCAGTTGACGATTCCAGTAAGTTAACATTAAAGTCTCCACAAACAATAACATGCTTTTGGGTTTTACATGCTGATTTTAACACATTTTCTATACTGGATTAAAATGTGCTGAAATCAGCCGATGGTGGTCTGTAAACACAAATAATTATGTAATTTTCTAGTTCTACGCTAGAAATTTCTACAAGCCTCTCTATGGATAGCCTAACAATATCTTTTCTTTCCTTTGATTTTACAGTACTTTTAACAATTATTAAAGAACCACCATGAATGGCGGATTTTCTGGCAAAAAACTAACTAATTCAAAATTAACAAAATCAAAAATTAATTGATCTGGTCTAAGCCAATATGTTCAGTAATACACATAATCTGTACATTTTCAGTATCTAAAAATAATCCTACTTCTAATTGTTTGCTGGGAAACCCTTGAATATTGTGATGAATTATATTTATATATACTCAAAGGTGTTTCCGCTGTCCTATACTTTAGTTTAAATGATCAGAATTGGCATTTATATTTGTTGATTGTTATTTGTTAGTTGTTGGTATTTGGTTCTATATTAAATGCCAAAAGTTCTACCAAAGTTAAAATATATTTCTTTGGCAAATATTTTTTTTTCAGATTAACATCTGAAAAAAAAAATTGCCAAAGAAATACGTACACTATACGCTAACGCGTGAGGCGCTTTATGAATTTATTTACGTCAAGGAAGTGATATTTGCTATTATAACATATACAATTATACATTTAAGAATTTAAGTATCCTATTTTATTATAATAATTATATGGCATATTTTGTGAATATGGTAATGCACAAAGTATAATTTTACCTATTCCAGCCTCTTCAATAATGTTTAATGTTGTCATTAATCTATCTACACTAGACTTATCAAATCACTAAAATCACTAGAGTAGTAGAACTGTCATAATTTCCCTTTGATATTAATTGACATAATTGCATAAGACTTGCATTATGATAACAATAATTTGTTACATTTTGTGTCAATTTATTTCTTAACATGGAACCCATTCCAGACCCTATCTGATCCGAATAAATAATAGTTTTATTATTACTAAGTTGTCTAGGGGACTTATCTAAAACTATTTTTGGGGCACATAGCTCAGAAGTAACAAGAGCCACCTCTGGCTGAACCACAGCTGTTGGTGCAGATCCTAAACAATTACAAGTACCAATTCTATTGTTAATTAAGGAATTAAAACGCTCTTCATTATATCTACTACTTTCCAGCAATTGTGTAAATGCCAGCATGTGCTCCTTGATTTCATTTGAGCCGTTGAGTATTTTGATGACATATCCTCAAGCTTACTTCTTAATCTACTTATCTCAGCATTTAATTTGTGAACACTTAAACCATGTTCAGTCATATCTGAATCTAATTTTTCATTACATTTATGTACCCTATTTTTCATTACAGATAACTCTAATTTCATTTTAGAATAGTTTTTAATACACCTTTGACTTTTAATTAGCTTTTGAGTACGCCTTATGTATTTGTTTATATTAACATATTGAGGGTCCCCGGCTAAAACCCAATAAGTAGTAAAAACAACATTTTGAGATATCTCGAGTTAAAAGTTGACGAGGCGATAATTCCAAATTATGTTAATAATTCTGTATAATAGATTATTTTACAAATTAGATAATTTGATCAAGTTTAAGTATTTGTATTTTGTAGAATATATATTAGTTAAGTTTTCTTGTAAAATTATTATTTCTCAGCAAGGGTGACGACTTATTGGGTTTGAGCATAAAGAAAAAAGCCACTGTATGTACGTAAAGACTGTTTTATTAAGTATAAGATACAAACAAAAAAGTTACTAGTGTAATTTTTAAGTCTATTCTTAAAGATAACAATTAATATTAAGCCTTAAAATAGTGGAGTGAAAACATTATATTTCGATGTTTTTAAGTTTTGTATCCAACTGTGCAGTTCTTCAGGGATAATTTCTTTTTTACACATGGTTAGTAAATCTTTTTTTTTGGCTAGGCTTATAGGTAATTGGCTGCTGTATACAGGGTGTCCCAAAAGTACCACGCCACAGTGACACCGGAGGTAGGTCAGCTCAAGAGGAACCTAACCAGCCTAACATGACCTCAGTAAAATGACTTTATTTTTTTCAAATTGCTAGACCAATTGCAAATTAAAATTAAATTGGTCTAGCAATTTGAAAAAAAAAGTCATTTTACTGAGGTCATGTTAGGCTGGTTAGGTTCCTCTTGAGCTGACCTACCTCCGGTGTCACTGTGGCGTGGTACTTTTGGGACACCCTGTAGATATTCTATCTCTTCCGGCCAAGGCTGTGAAACAGACGGTGGGTTTGAGTGTCTCTTGGCCCTTGTTTTGGGTGTGCTTGAATTGATACTTAAAATATCTAACGCATGAAAATCGTCCGACATATCGTAGTTAAAGTACATTTTGAAATCGCCTTTACGGTATCGAATTCTTTCAATTTTCAGCCAATTCACTGGCTTTTTCATGGTATCCTTGCTCTTGTTTTTAATTATAGATGCACTAGGCTTTTTTAGGTCCAACATTTCATGAAACTTAAATTCTTTTACTTCGTAACTCTTTACTTCAACTTTCTTGCTCCCATTTTCGGTTTTTACTATCTTGGATTTTTTAGCTCTTGCCTGTTTAAATACATTTTTCCAATCAGATACACTGTTAATTGATTCATTCTTGGACGAATTTTCAATAGCAGCGTGCATTGAATCCACTTCCATATGCGTATGCCCACTTTCTAAGAACTTTTGTTCGATTATATTTAAATGGTCAATTTTTTGAACAGCCCAAAGCAAGAGAGTGGATACATATTGGTTGCGGTTCTGGCTGCTGCAAGTATCCGAAAAAATTGATAACTCTGACACATTTTTTAGTATCTGTGTTGTCAAATAGTAAAATAGGCATGTGCCTATTTCACAACTCCCTTTTTTGCCATTAATCTCGCTCCAACAAAGACAGTAGGCATTATTGGGGAGACAAGCTTCATAAATGGTAAAATTGTAAAGGACCAGTTTCCTCATGTAGTACAGTATGCTTTCACCACTATTAGGCATCTGCAAAACCGCCTGTAAATCCATGGTAATTGACATGAATGTTTCATCTGTATTAGCACGAGCTTTGTCGGCGTCTTTTGCTTGTTGGCAGATCGTCTTCCGTGTAATATGTTCTTGGTATTCATCTTCTAGATCTTCTTTCGATTCCGCTTTTTGGTATTTTGAACAAAGGTTACAGAGATCTTTTTTGGACTGTAAAAACTAAAATTAAATTCTTCAGTAAAAACTTTGCGGTATTTGGACGTTGAAACTGGTTTTTTGTGGGTTTCTTTACATAAGGGTTCAAACATTCTGTACATCTGAACGACCGATTTTACGTCAGGATAAAAGTACTTTTTCTTACTGTCCTTACGACAGTAATGAGATTCCATTACGGGAAGGACTCTATGTGTTCCTTGACAAATTTGACATCCTCGTCCTTGGTCTTATTTGGTGGAATTTTCTTGCCTCGTTTGTCATCTGAGCTGTAAAAACCCAATGCATCCCTTTTATTTAAAGCATCAAACATGACATCCATACTTATGGACAACGTAGCCAAGAAAAAATTCTGACACACTTGATATCTTTCATTATTTTTCTGCATGAAACATTTTTTACTGAATGACCGATTCTTCTTATTGGATGTTTTTTGTACTCTTCTAGTTTTTACCGGCTGGACTTGAACACAAGAAAGAATGAAGTTTTTTTGAGATTTGAAATCCAACCCGTAAAAATGACGGCATAAATCGTTGCGTTCTTCTGTAGAAAAAAGAGCCGTACATTTGAATCGGGATTTATCGGATTGTATAGGTTTCGGAACTTTAGCAGACCGTAAAACACCTTGGGTAATGTAAGGTAGCCCTTCAATTTTTCTCTTCTTGGCAATTTTTTTTTTCCATTCGCCTGGCTATTTTTCCTCATCCGAATCCGTTCAACCATTCGTGAGTTTAAATTAAAAACAAACATTCACACATTCTCACAACATTCACATTTTTGTACAATATACTAAGTAGAAAGTAGGAAAGTATAATAAATTAACCTGCATCTGCATTAAAATCCTCGGTCATAATTGTGTGCATTTGGTTGGCAATTTCCATCTGCGATTCATCAAGATCCGAAGAGCCACTTGAACGTGTACTGCGTGCACCTACATTTTTTGGTGGCAGTAGCAAAGTAGTACTTTCATCTAAAACCAAGAATATAAAAAATATTAATAACAAATCTTACAGTCACTATAATAATATTATTATGAAGCAACGTTTCTATTTATAGCTCATGCAATTCACGATGGCGAGTGGGCTTTATTAGTGGTTGAACGTGTACATGCACATTGCGGTAGTGTGCGTGTCTGACGGAGCGATCAGTCGCGAGCGCGCCGTCGCTCGAGTTACTTGTGCATATTGTTTCCACGACGCTTACTGCCACGAACTACCGTCAGCATGTCCAATATCCGGAAAAAACGCAAAGTTATTCATAGCGAGGTATAACGGATTTTTATTTTGAAGTATCCTAAAATAAAAATAATAAATTTATTTAGAACTGTGGGCCTATCCGTGTTTATCGCTTGACAAAACGGTAATAAAACATTCGACACTTTCTGACAAGTACATACATATAAGTGTGAGAGTGACGGATGTTTGATCCACGTTTAGTCACCCAAGAAACACGGCAATAATATGCCCTCTAAAATAAAGATAAACCTACAGATAGGTTTTAATTTTAAGTAACATCAAATTGTACGTAATTTTAAGACAGAAAATACGGAGACATTTGAAATGTCATCTTCGCGACAAGATAGAGTTAGGTACATCAATTTCGTAGAAGATGCAACCAAGAAGGTCGCTAGTGTCGCTACTACATGTAGTATAACTAAGTAGTTCGCATATCACATCAAGAACATAAATAAGTAGTTTTTTGTTTTATAATATTTAAGGCCAAACAAAAAAAAAATTTTTGAAATCGGACCATAATTGATGGAGAAATCGGTCAAAGCGAGAACCTCCTTTTTTGAAGTCGGTTTAAAATACTTAATTGCATTATTTCTTATCATTATTTGCTAGAGGGTTTGCGACAGTATAATAAGTATAATGTGTCCAATACTTCTCTTTATTTTTTATGCTTACCATACCCGCTCTCGCTGTCACGCACACTTTGACACGTATACAGATATGTGTTTACCACAAGTAAAGCCCACTCGCCATCATAAATTGCATGAGCTATACCGTAAAACAGTTCGTGCTCAAACCCAATAAGTTCGAACTAGTTGAAACACCCGCTGCCGCCATCTCGTTTTGTCAGCGCTTAATAAAACGAGATCGCAATAATGGCCTTCAAACAAAGTTTTATCATTAAGTTCTTGTCAGAAAACTTTTCTTGAATGATAGTTAAATCGGTAATTAAACAATAATCAACCACAAACTAAATTACCTACCATTATTTGCAAAACAAGGTTATTAACCTTTAAAGTTATAAAATAATTTACTTACCGGATTTAAGCGTATTTTTGCAAGCTAGTGCAACTAGTCTCCTTGACCGATCACCCATCACACCTAATTTCTCATAACATTAATAACTGAACAGAACTATGTTATCAATCGGAACAGAAGCATAAACTCAAATAATAGTTTGTTATTATTACAATGCACGCGCAACCGTGACGCGTTTACCCATGTCGCTAACCGAACTGACTAAAACTGCGTTCGCCGGCGGCGACGCGTGACCTGAGTATTACCCGTCTCAACTATACTTATTGGGTTCCACCTCCACCCCTCAACGTTCTTATATTTTTGATATTATAGGATCAGGTAAGAACCCAATAATTCAACTTAATGTGTAATTTTGTACGCAAGCGTATTTTTGAGAATACTTTGTATATTTATTGGGATTTATACTTTACAAAAACCGTATTAATATGTAAGTTTGGTCAACTAAAATCTAACAAATGTTGTTATTGGTTTCTGGTTTTCATAAAAATATAATATAGTGAATAATTATCGTGAGCTAAAATCTGTTAAACACTCATAACTGGTTTTATGTTAAGAGTTTAGTTCATATTTGTAAAATTTTGTTTGCAGCAAATACCTTTAAGTATACAATATGTGGTACTTGCACTAACTAAAACCAAAAAATTAAGCCACTCCATACATATATGTTCACTTATATTATTTTAAATGAAACAAAATGTAAAAAGGTTAAGATTTATTGGGATACGAATTTGTCTATTTCAGACATATTAATGAAATTTGAATATCTGTAAATACCATTAGAAAGAGCGTAAAAAATGCAATACAATGGCATTCTTAGGTTAAAATCTCAAAATCTAGACGGGGACCCTCGATATTTCTTTAAGTTATTGTTACTATTAAAAAATATTAAGTTCTTTATGTTACTGTCCTTATTATTCTTATTACCTAACATCTCCTGATATAAATTTTGTGTAATTGAACTGTCATAACACTCACGTTCTCTCCGTAGGTAATTTAACTCTTCATTAGCAGCACCGAGTTCTTCTTCGAGGTTAATTATACGGTTCAGTGCCATTTCATGGGTAGAAGCACACTGGTTAAAGTTATCTACCAGGGTCTGCAACTGCTCCACCTTATCTTGTGTGTCAAACAGTTTATAATCGTACTCCACAAGGTCGTTCCTTAACACTGTGTTTTTAACCCCCGACGCAAAAAAGAGGGGTGTTATAAGTTTGACGTGTAAGTGTGTGTGTGTGTGTGTGTGTGTGTGTGTGTGTGTGCGTGCGTGCGTGCGTGCGTGCGTGCGTGCGTGCGTGCGTGCGTGCGTGCGTGCGTGCGTGCGTGCGTGCGTGCGTGCGTGCGTGCGTGCGTGCGTGCGTGCGTGCGTGCGTGCGTGCGTGCGTGCGTGCGTGCGTGCGTGCGTGCGTGCGTGCGTGCGTGCGTGCGTGCGTGCGTGCGTGCGTGCGTGCGTGCGTGCGTGCGTGCGTGCGTGCGTGCGTGCGTGCGTGCGTGTGTGTGTGTGTGTGTGTGTCTGTGGCAACGTAGCTCTTAAACGGATGAACCGATTTGGATGCGGTTTTTTTTATTTGAAAGCAGGTTTTCTAGCGGTGGTTTTTAGACATTTTATATCGAAATCGGTTCAGCCATTTTTGAAGTATTGAACTTTGAAATGTCAATGTCGGGGGTTTTCCAACTTTTTGTTGGTTAGGTTAGGTTAGGTTATTACCCAACATTTTCTTCTGCTCTTCCTCGCAATCTTCCCTTTCCCTTAGTAGCTGGTCATTCAAGGTATTGGCAGCTTGCAGCTCTTTCAAGGTAGCCTTAAGTTGCATCTCAAGCTGGCGTGTAGTGGCTTTGCGCGATTTGATGTTCGATGCGGCCATGGTGTCACAGTTACTCCACAATCGCACTCAAAGATATTAAACTAGTGAGTAAGTGGAGGGGGAGTTTGATGAGCAGGTTATTTTATGCAAGGATATGTGTGAATAGATGTCGGTGAACAGTGTGTCGTGTAGGGCAATGTCTGTGGCAAATGTGACTAGTCTCAACTTATACTTCCACTGTATGTCAAGCAAAGAGAGATCGCACGGTGCCAATGTATGTAATTGACGTCGCTCACGGCTTCAGCAATGAGCAGTGAAAAGTATGAATGTAAACAACACAGGTTTTCTTAATGAATTTGAAAATATCCGTTGACGGTTGACAGACGCTGCTGCGAGCGGCCTGTTTTTACTGTTCTTGAAGTTTTTTGGACTTCACAGTTAATAAAAACTATATATTGACTAAAACAAAGTTAACTATAAGGATATAAACATAAATTATTTCAGTTTAAAATATTTTTTAATAAGAAAACACGGAAGACAAAAACTTGACGTCTGGAAGCTGTCAGTGTTACCACAGGAGCACAAGGGCTTTCTGTAAAAGCATTCAGAAGTCCAACATTACTTTTGACACTGTGCCTGTTTAAAAGTTAGCGGCCGATTGAATGAAATAACAAAATTCTCAATAAATCAAAAAAATTAAAAGATAGTTTAATTGAGTGATAATAATTAAAATCACTGATAAATGAGTTTTTGATAAAAGCTACAAAAAAAGAAATTTTAGTGATTAGTTCAACAGATGTGAGTGTTTGTTTAACAGCAGCCTAATTATTTAAAAGGAAAATCGAAATAAATTAAAAACTGGAATACATGACACTCTGGAATGGCATAAAATAAATGCTATAGCACAAGAGCTTTCTGTAAAGGCATTCAGAACTCACTTACCAACATTACTTTTGACAATATGCCTGTTTAAATGTTAGCGGCCGATTGATTAAATTAACAAAATTCTCAATAAATCAAAAAAATGTAAAGATAGTTTTATTGATGGATAATTATTAAAAATAATGATAAATGAGCTTTTGATAAAAGCTTTAACATCCAAATTTTAGTAATTAGTTCAACAGATGTGTGTGTTTGTTTAAGAGAAACCTAATTATTTTAGAGGAAAACCAAAATAAATTAAAAACTGGAATACATGAAACTCTAGAATGGCATAAAATAAATGTTATAGCACAAGAGCTTTCTGTAAAGGCATTCAGAACTCACTTACCAACATTACTTTTGACACTGTGCCTCTTTAAAAGTTAGTGGCCGATTGAATGAAATAACAATATTCTCAATAAATCAAAAATAAAAAGATAGTTTTATTGAGTAATATTAATTAAAACACTGATAAAAGAGCTTTTGATAAAAGCTTAAACATCAAAATTTTAGTTATTAGTTCAACAGATGTGTGTGTTTGTTTAACAGAGACCTAATTATTTTAGAGGAAAACCGAAATAAATTAAAAACTGGAATACATGACACTCTAGAATGGCATAAAATAAATGTCATAGCAAAACAGCTTTCTGTAAAGGCATTCAGAACTCACTTACCAACATTACTTTTGACACTGTGCCTGTTTAAAAGTTAGCGGCCGATTGAATGAAATAACAAAATTCTCAATAAATCAAAAAAATAAAAAGATAGTTTTATTAAAAGATATTAATTAAAAACACTGATAAATGAGCTTTTGATAAAAGATAAGATTAAAGACATTTATTCAGTAAGTAGGCCGCATGGGCACTTTTACACGTCAGGAGTCTACCAGCGCTTTCTAAGAGGAGACCATTGCCGAGAAGAAGATAAAAGCTTTAACATCAAAATTTTAGTAATTAGTTCAACAGATGTGTGTGTTTGTTTAACAGCAACCTAATTAGTTAGAGGAAAATCGAAATATATTAAAAACTGAAATACATTATACTCTGGAATGGCATAAAATCAATGCTATAGCACAAGAGCATTTTGTTAAGGCATTCAGAACTCACTTATCAACATTACTTTTGACACTGTGCCTGTTTCAAAGTTAGCGGCCGATTGATTGAATTAACAAAATTCTCAATAAATCAAAAAATAAAAAGAAAGTTTAATTGAGTGATAATAATTAAGAACACTGATAAATGAGCTTTTGATAAAAGCTACAAAAAAAGAAATTTTAGTGATTAGTTCAACAGATGTGCGTGTTTGTTTAACAGCAGCCTAATTATAATTTGACCAGCTTAGACCGTATTTTTCATTCAAAAACCATTCTGAGGAATAGGTTTACTCACCCAAATAAAATCGTCAGCTTTTTAGTTAATACCTATTTGACTTTTCTTAAAGTTATTCGTGATTTTTAAGGTTTGGTACCAAAAGACATCAACGGGCTAAGACTAAGTTCGTAAAATATTTACTTCGAAAAAAGAAGGTCATAGCAATGCGAAATAGGTAAAATTCGTTTCTTAAATAGCCTATTATTAACAGGCATCGTAAATTTTGTAGCAAACCCGTTGCACTGATGTATGATAGTAGGTTTTTAACCTAGGTTTGGCGAAAATTAAACATTATAGGAACACTTTTTTTGTAACCGATTATTGTTTTTGTTTTTTTACCGTTTATTTATATAATTTTATTACACTATGAACAAACAAAACATTGAAAAATATTTTGTAATAAAAGAACTTAACAAATCTTTTGTTAAGTTTTGGGTGGGATACACCTAAAAAAACCTTGCTTTTTTTTCAAAGGAATAGCCTTTTAAGTCCCTGATAGACGTGCGAGTAAGTACGCCGTACTTGTGGCTGGGCGACCTTACTCGCCCGTGTGTCACCCTAAGTACGCGAACTTCTAAAAGTAAACACGGGCGAAAAAGGTCGTCGAGCTTTAGAATGCGTAGTTACTCGCCCGTCTATCTGGGGCATAATACTATACATACATACCATCACGTATCCATTCCCAGAGTAGGGTAGGCAGAGCTACAAAATTGGGTAAGGTCCAAAAAGTCAATTTTTTTTATGAAACTTCTCCGTTGTGACACGAAAATTAGCCGTACAATTTGTAGATACTTTTTGTCGCACAACTGAACTTTTTCAACTTCGTTGTTTGTATGGTTAACTTAACGCCGGTTCTACTCGGGGCAAAGATTTTATTTTTCGAACCGGTGATAATGTTTTTTGACATTTATAGGTACCATTATAATTATGCCTAAATTGAAAAATAAAAGAACTTTGACTTTACTTTTAACTACGCTTAACTACTCGGTCCTCACCCAATTACCAACAACTCTAAAAACTCGTTGTTAATTTTGTAACCACATTTTGCACAAGGCTAAAGTTTTTTTACTACGATATTTTAATAATATAAACATAAACAATTACATCAGATTCATCTACATATAAATACACTAATACCTAACTTTATTTTTGTTTAGACAAAGACTTGCAAATAATAAAGGGATTAGGCTCGCCGCCGCCGCCGCCGGCCAGTTGAATCTTATCGGCAGCCTTCCTCGAGAACAATCAACTCCGCCATAAACAATGACCTGTCCGAAGCGGCTTTGTTTAAACATTACTCCTACCACCACCGTTCCGTCATTTCGACTATTTGTACTAGATTCTATTTAACTTATACAAAAACAATGAATTATTTAAAGGGATTGTACTTACCTATTGGTACACTAATATTATAAATGCGAATGTATGGATGTTTGTTACCCGATCACGTCAGAACGGCACGGATCCTAATGAAATTTGATTCACAGAGATAGATTGTAGTTTAAAATAACACATAAGTTACTTTTTATCCCGGAAAATTGGAGAGTTCCTGAGAGAATGGCGATAAATGACTTCTACGCGGACGGCGACACGCGCAAAAGCTAGTGCGTTATAACGTGATTATAAAGTTTAATTAGCTAGCAAACAAATACATAATATATTGAAATATTATGGATAACATTTTGATTAAAAAGCTCTTATTGCTCTAATGCATTATTAGTAAGCACTGTCTTTTTATTTTTCAATTAATGTTCAACTTTGATTTTATTTTAGATTTGTTCTGGTAAGAACAGCCAGTTGTGGCGAGTTATTTTACCTCTAAACAGACTGAAGCTATCGAGGTCGAAAATTATAAAAGTTGTAACATTGCCTTGTACAAAATAAAACAAAGCAATCAGTAGGCACAAAGTATGTTTACCGGCGCACCTGGGTAATTACGTGGAACGTAGTTAAAAAAAACCATGGACAGGTATAAAAAATACGATGCTTGTCCGTTGACGGCAATGCAATGCTTTACAGCGTGGTAATATCGGAAAAACCTTAACTTTGACTAGTTTATTGTAAATAAGAAATGAAGTTATATTTTCCCTTTCATAGAAATAATTTTAAGCTCTTGGGTGTTATTCTCTTAAAAACGGCGTTCGGTCGGTAGAACGTTAAATTTCTCTATATAAGTATTTATATCGTTGTGTACCCATTGTAGTTACAAGCAAATTATTTATTTATATTTCGCGATGCTTAAATAGGTACCTATAAACAATTCTCAAAGCATTTATGTTTTGTTTTCATGTAATCCAGTTATAGTTATTGGACTTCGGCCTTCCCAAAACGATCACTTTATTGACTGTATTTTTATCTTGGACAATTTTATTGAACATTTATTAGTTGTATTAGTAGCTTTAATGTAAGACGGGTAAGTAAACTTAAAGTATTTTTTTATACAAAACCTATAATTCAGTTGAATGAGACATAGACAAACGTTTGCTGTACAAAAGGTAAAAAAGGTAAAAAGACGGTTTCGATAAATGTTGTTATTTTACAATGAGGTCCTAAAATACATTATGTAGGGAGGGGGCAGTTTAATTTTTTACTATTATATAGATTTTAGACTATAAATAAACAAATAAAATAAAAAAACTGTCTCAGTACCAATTTTTACATCCATCGGTTAAGGCGGTGAAGAGGTACCTGATAAATTAATAAGTACCCATTGACCTAATATAAAAGTTTGAACTCCTCACGTAAGGATTCATAATATATAATAGTTCAAGTCGATAATTTCCATGTAAAGAAGATAAAAACAAAAGTTATATCCTGGGATTCATACTTCCATACAGTCGAGTTCATAAATATGTGTATACTTTAGTACCGTGTCACTTTAATCGCTGTAACAATTCATATAAAGCAGTTTAAATATGACATGTCATTAAATAGACAAAGTAATAAAATGTACACATATTTATGAACTCGACTGTACCTAAATATTGATTCTCTGACTTGGGCATAATAAATTAAGCGAAAGTAAATTAATTTATTGTGTAGGCTGTTTTAAACCTAATTACGTTACGAGCGTTAATACTAAAGGTTCGGAACTGCACAATCTATTCCGCCAACAAACACTTCCAATTGCAAATAATAAAGGGATGTATGAAGAAAGAAAACGGGTGCAATGTAGGAAACATGTGGTTTTTTTTTTTATTTATTTATTTATTGTATATTTTATTGATAGCCGCAGATGTTTGCATCATTACCCCTTTTTTAGGGTTCCGTACCAAAATGGTACAAAAGGAACCCTTATGGTGAGACTTCGTTGTCTGTCTGTCTGTCTGTCTGTATGTCACAGCAGGTTTTCTCAGCAACTACAAATGCTATCAACTTGAAATTTGGCATAGTTGTACAACTTGCTTGCCCGCATCTATTTGTAGTACAAAAAATATGAAATTAATTTTATTAATAATTGAAAAGGGGTCTAGAATGGGGGGTTCAAAAATGAAAGTGGTTCGATTATAGCAAATGGGGTGTCATGTGAAAGGTCTTAATCTGCACATTTTAAAACTATTTTTTTGAAAATTTTCTGTCATGTACTTTTTGATTTATAGCCAAAAATGTACAAAAAATGACCGTTCCCCCCCCTTATCTCCGAAGTTTATTAATCAAAAATTCTGAAAAAAATCCTGACGTATAGATAATTACTTATATTTTCTGGGAAAAATAAAATGAAGTGTTCATTATTTACAGTTTTTCAGAAATAACAAAAAAACTAAGAAAATCTGTATTAAAATTTAGGCTACTCAAAATCGACCTTATTGCCTGGAAAATAAAGCTTATAACAAAATTAGTATTTTCTTTTGCGGTTATCAAGCATATTATCTTCAATACAGAACCCTCGGTGCGCGAGTCCGACTCGCACTTGACCGGTTTATTTTGTTTAAGATATTTAAGTTTTTAATTCTGAGTCCCTCTGAAAACAACCGTCGTCGGGGCTTGCTGGAGCACTATGCTGAGTAAGGGCCCTTTCAACGCCATGTATAATGTGTTGCTTTACTTGTCATTTGTTTAAAATCTGTTGCTGTAAGCATTAAACAAAAAAAATGTAGCCAGCCCAAATCGCCAGCTCACCACACTCTCGCCGAGACTAGGCGAAGCAGATAAACTGTACTTTTCAAACATAATATACCTATGCTCGGGAAAGTTAAACTAGTAATCTAACAGCAAATCTGCTTTCCCTAAACTTGACAGTAATGGTGTAAGAGGTGTTATTTAGAAACTCCACAAACTACTCGTAATCCGCCGACAAAGACTTGCAAATAATAAAGGAATTAGGCTCGCCGCCGCCGCCGGCCAATTAAATCTTATCGGCAGCGTTCCTCGAAAACAATCAACTCCGCCATAAACAATGACCTGTCCGAAGCGGCTTTGTTTAAACATTACTCCTACCACCGGTCCGTCATTTCGACTACCTATTTGTAGCTAATAGTAGAAGATCCGAATAAGAAACGACTTTCATCGGGCTGTTAATTAGATAAAAAGTATTTTATATCAAATTTAATATGTTAAATAACAGGTAAATCTGAAATCACGAAAAAAAAAACAGCTGTTTCATAGAAAAGTTCAATAGGTACTCGACCAAAATGTATGAAGCTGCTGATTTTTTTTCGAGATTTCAAAGTTGGTCCCATAGTGAATGTTGTTCATATTCGTGGGTAGAACACAGAGGTGATAATGGTGACTACCGATAAAAAATCACCGTGTATTATGTATAATTAATTAAATTTTTAAAATGAACTTTGTTTTTAAAAAAATCCATTGCTTATTTAATAGACAAATTAAATACCAATCAAAAGTATGAAGCCTATAGAATATGCAAACAATAGGTTGACTATTTTTTCCCCATCATAACTATTGGGTAAGCAGGAATAAACAGGTAAGTAGGTACTAAAAATTTGCACCAAACCTAACGTTTGCATATTCTATAGGCTATTCATACTTTCGATTCGAATGTAATTTGTCTAATAAACAAGCAATTTTTTTTTAAGTTCATTTTATTTTTTTATTATATAAGTACTGGACTTAAATTTTTCAGCCTACCTATTCGTCATATGTTGTAGCATATTCAATTGGATATCAAATACTTTTAATCAAATAAACAGCCCGGTGAAGGCCGTCAATTGGGATCTTAGACTATAAGTTCTATTTGTACCTTTAATTTTTAGGCGACGGGTTAGTCTACTTAATAGCGGCCTGCACACGTAAAGATCGGACCGCGGGAAACGCCACGCGTCGTTCTAGTCTTCGTTCCGAACCGTTCATTTTTTACTATTTTACTTTTGCAGTTGCATTTACACGTTCGGAACGAAGATTGGAACGGCGCGTGGCGTTTCGGCGTCTGAACTTTACGTGTAAAGGAGGCTATTGACACTGTAAAGTTAGCGGCTCAGCGGGCCAAGTATGGCTGCGTCTATATAGCGTATCAAATGTGGATAAAGCATCCGTCGCTCTCGGTCTTATTTACGTTTTAAACGGTGACGGATGCCTTATCCAAACATTGTCACGCGATAAACGCAGCCATGTTAGGGCCCCTGGTTTAATATCCCGGTATGTTCAAGTATTTATTTATGTCTTCTTTATTTTTTGATTCTCAAAGGTATTTTTTGAAATCAGCCGTTAACTTTTAAACGGGCACTGTGGCAAAAACAATGCTGGTAAGTGAGTTCTGAATGCCTTTACAGAGAACTCTCGTGCAATTGCATTGACACTTAGCCATTTTAAAGTGTTGTCCATTTCAAATTTGCGCTAAGACTGCCAACATTGCCCTTAATGATTTTCGACGCAAATATAGCCCCTACGCAGTTGAAATGAGCAACAGGGCAAGAATTAGGGAAATGATACCGTTTATTTCAATCGTTGCGTTGATATTACCTTAACTTTCGCTTAAAAATGAGTAGGCAATGTTATCTAGGCATTTCTGCTCATTTCTATACAAGTCACCAAAAGCGATTTCAAAACGTTAGGATTGTCACATTAGGCTTAAATATTTAAATGAACATAATTTTGAATAATTTAATTTATTTATTTTCATTTTTAAGTTTTAGGACATACAATATTGAAAATTAACAATAAAAAACACCGTATTTTTTAAGTTTAACTTTTATTGTGTTAAAAAAATTGAATAACGAATTAACAAACTCCAAATAACTTCTTATAGGTCACTTGTACCTCTTCACTTCACTTCACTTATTCTTCATAATATAGGTAATTGAGATCAATTTTTTTCTATTGAATAATGTATTTAATTTCGGTTACTTGGACATTATACTAACTCACGAAAAAAGATTTGACACTTATACGCCTACAATCTATTTCGATAAATAAAACATCACAACCGGTAGGAATTCAATAATACTTAAAGATTCTTTCTAAGAAAATATAGTTCACTTAGGTATTAACAGCACGTGTCCCATATTGGCATTAACGACTCATTAAAAGAATTATAAAATGTGACAACCCTGACGCTCTTTCGACATCGGGCAAAGTTGTCGGTCACACGTTCAAAAATTTACGGATAACATTACCCATGATCATAACTTTAGTTATATAAAACCTGGAATGTTAAATCCTAAGCTAAAATACTCTGCAAGGTGTATTTAATTAAATATAAATGGATATACTCACCTGCGTCTTCACTATGATGAATAGTAGACATGTACTTCTGACCGATTTTTTGCCCGCAAAAACACACATCGCCTTCAACGAGTCGCAACAAGCTACTGAGTGAACTTAGAGACGAATGCCAACCGCAGTGTTGTCACAAATATAGTTTATTTTCTACCATATTAAATAATATTGGCATAAAGAAGAAGATTTTTCCCACATTAACGAATTTTTTTGTAAATGGCATTTTGGGCAATGATACCCTAGGTGGCAATGTTGGCGTATTTCACGGTAATGCTTAGCTTGAGAAACATAAGTGTTTGGATTAGGTACCTACCTAGTTGGTTAATGCCACATGACTTCACATGAGATTGTACACGTCAGACTATTTTTGTATTAGTAGGTACCTAGGTGCTTACCTAGATTTTCTATTTTAGTTTTTACCTTCTTTGTTTATTGTCACAACATACCTAAATGTCAAATTTCTCGGTACATCATAACCACAGCATGTTGAACACCAAAGCTATGACTCGTCAAAAAGCCGATATACCTACCTAACTACCTGCCTACTTGACAAAGTTACGACCTCATCTGACAAACACGAATAAGTACGTCAGATTTAAAAGTAGGTAGGTACCCAGGTTATTTTTTCTGGACAGTAAAAATAAACTATTATTATCGTTGATATGATATCTACCTAGGACTTGATCACTTGACTGAAGCGCGTGGAGTTGTTTGCCTGTTTAGTCCATTAGAGAAAATACTCTTTTACCGAATAATTGTCCTCGCGTGTGATATGGACGTAGGTATTTTTCTAGTAAGTCCATGGGAGTTTCTAAATAACTTTACATAGGCGAAATACATGTTAACAGAAGTGAAAGCCATTCATTATTATTAGAATATGAATTAAATACCTATGATACCTAAGTACGTACGATACAATACAATACAACAATACAAAACACTTTATTGTAGGTACACCAAACAAAAACATTAGAGAAACAGCACAATTAAAAATAACACAGACCTGCCTAGCCTACCTAATGTGCTAACTTCTGCTTACATCGCGAAAGTTTATATCATTTTATATCAATCGTAGTAGGTTGGTAGGTAGGTACCTAACTATTAAATTTAAATCTTAACATTCTTAACCGATATTTTGTCTAAACTAAAACAAACCAAAAGCAAACCGTTTAGATTTCGCGTGTCGGCTCAACTTGCATTTAAAAAAGTCACTCCACAAGAACACCTTTTCATGAAAACCTGGCCTTAGTTTACATGTGATTAATTTAATTAAGCCACGTTATGCATTTTCAAATGATTCCGCTGTACCTACAATTTTTCCACCGCGAGCCAATGACAATAATGACATCCGTCTGCGCAGCAGGCCATTGGCCCATTGCAAACTGAGTCCCCGTGAAGCGCTCGCTCGCCTATAGACATCGGTTACACGCTCAGTATTTCATCAGTCTGGCGTCAGTTCAATCATGATCGAGGGGGACGCAGCTATTATGTTAATATAGCTGCGTCCCTTTCGAGCACGGACTGAACTGACGCAAAACTGATCGTGTAACCCTTGTCATACACGACGCGGGAGACGAACCCGTCCGTCCCGCTCACTCGCGAATGGCGGCGACGGCGGCATACTAGGTATGATGTGCCGGCGTGCGGTGAACGAACTCTAGAGAATAGGCTAGTAGTAACGCGCGGCGGTCGTAATTCATTCATAAGATTTTCGTTCGAGTTGCATTGCTTGTTTTCGTGAAAATGCTATTTTCACAGTTTTTTTTTACATAATTGTTGTCGTCGTGGTGTTTTTGACGGCAACACTGGCAACATCGAGCGTGACGTGTATCCGGAGCTGTCCAGCTGAAGGTTTTAAAAGCCGCCAGCGGGCGTCGGGAGCTCACTTTTGCCTTCACCAGCCAGCAAGGAACATCAGCAGCAGCGCCTTGTACCTCGTCTTGAAGGGCTTCATTACACGTGTGGTGTAGTATCGTCTCCTTATTAAATTAGTGTCCCAATCTAGTAAACGCAGTAATCAGAAGTACACTTGCACTAGATGTAGCTTCCTATTTTATATGATTTTGGTGTTGTGTTCTATAGTTTTCCCCAATCCCCGTGTGTGTTAATAAATAATAAATGTATAATAATGTTGTATGGTTGTTTCTGTTATCAGAAGTGTAAGTAAGAACGTCCACGACATGCCACGTGCCCGGAAGCGGAGGAGGACGCAGCGGCACGAGAGGGAGCGCTCGAGTAGCTCCGGCACGACGGCTTCGTCGAGCAGCTCGTCCAGCGCGAGCAGTGCCAGTGACCGAAGATCGAGGAGAAGGAAACGCGGCCGTAAGGGATCGCCTACTGTGAGTCAAAATGTGATACTATCCTCAGTGATCCCTGAATATGACCCATTGATAGATAATATAGATATGTGGCTAAATGTGGTTCAGGCGAATGCCCGAGCGTTTGGCTGGTCGGATAATATGACAAAATATCAAGCGTTGCAAAAGTTGCGTAATTCTGCCAAAACGTGGCTCGATTCCTTGCAGAAAAATGAGACCAGGTGGACCACGTGGAGATGGCGGCAATGGCGTAATACTTTATCAGATACGTTCCAAACTAAGTGCTGTATGTACAATTTAATCAAGCAGTTAGTCGATTTGAAGCCGCTTCCCAATCAATCTTTATACTTCATTATTTCAACAGAAAGGTAAAATTGATAGGTTACAATTAGGATTTACCGAGAGAGATATTATTTCGATAATTGTTGGTTCGATTGGTGACAGCAGTATCAGTACAGCAGTTGAAGCGGGTAACTTTAGATACTGCGACGATTTAGCGGCATTTTTGCACGGTAAAGTTCAACCGTCATCGGATAAGGTACCCACATGCCAAAAGAATTACGTTGCTCCTAAGTATGTACATCGCCCCGGACAATCGAATCATTATAGCAATGAAAAATCTGATGGAAATACTAGATCTGAGTTGGCCTCAAATACTGTTAATAGTTCACAATTTAATAACTTGATTTGTTATCGTTGTGGAGAAAATGGGCATAAAAGAAATAATTGCTGTGTTAAAGATACGGTTCGATGCAATTTATGTAACAGAGTAGGGCATTTGGAAGCCGCCTGCAAGTCTAAATTAAAGGTTAAGCCAGAAAAAGAAGAAGTTAAAATGATTTCAGAGTCTCAATCAAAACAAAAGTTTTATAAGAGAGTAGATTTAAATAATTCGGAATGTATGGCATTTTTTGATATGGGGAGTGATTGTTCACTAATTACGAAAGATTTAGCTAAAGTTTTAGAGCTGCAGACTTTTAGTTTGAATGAACCAATTAACTTAGTCGGCATTACAAATGATTCTTCAATGCAGGTGACTGATGCCATTGCTACTGATTTAAGAGTTGATGGTGTACAACTTTTTATAACTATATATGTTGTAGACACATTGTCAGGTTGTGAACTATTAATAGGTCGTAATTTCACAGAAGATAGAACCATAATGTATTCTCGTGTGGGTGATGTCCTAACTTTTGGGCCTGTTCAAGCATTGAGCGTCAATATGATTGATAGTACGTCGATTTCTGGTATTTCTAATGAATATCGGGTATCGTTAGAGAAATTACTTTCGAAATACCCTCAAGTTATTTCGCATGATTTTATCCACGTTAGGTAAAACTTCTTGTGTGGAGCTGTCGATTGAGTTAACTTCAAATAAGCCGGTATTTCAACGGCCATACAGAATGTCAGAGTCTGAAAAAGTGATAACTCGTGAACTAGTTGACGAACTTTTAAAAAACGGTATTATTCGCGATAGCTGTTCTGCTTACGCTAGCCCGGCTCTCTTAGTAAATAAATCGTCCGGAGCAAAGCGTTTGTGTATAGATTATCGGCAATTAAATAAAATCACAATTAAAGAAAAATATCCTATGCCAGTTATAGAGGATCTAATAGACAGATTACGTGGCTGTAAATACTTTACCTCTTTAGATTTAAAAAGTGGATATTACCAAATCGGAATTAAATCCGAAGATATACACAAAACGGCATTCGTCACACCTGATGGCCATTTTGAATTTGTACGAATGCCCATTGGGCTTTGTAATGGACCATCCGTGTTTCAAAGGTTGATGAATACCGTTTTGGGCAATTTGCGATTTGGAAGGGTAATATGTTATATGGACGATGTATTAATAGCCACGGAAAGTCTCCAAGAAAATGTAGCTTGTTTAGAGATGGTTTTAGAGTTGTTAGTCACCAACGGTTTGACTATTAATCTTGATAAGTGTGCATTTTTTATGAGCAATATCACGTTTCTAGGATATGAGATATCTGAAAATGGAATACGCCCAAGCTCAAAAAAATTAAAAGCTGTGGCTGAATATCCTACTCCTAAATCAGTTCATCAATTACGTCAGTTTTTAGGACTTATTAACAATTTTAGAAAATTCATAAAGAATTGTGCTCTCCTGTGTAAGCCACTAACTAATTTACTAAAAAAAGGAGCTGTTTGGCGCTGGTGCCCAGAACTTGATAAAACCGTAGCTAACCTGAAACTGGAACTTTTAAATAACGCGGTACTCGACATTTTTAATCCTAAATTGCCGATTAATTTATATGCAGACGCTAGTCGGGACGGGGTAGCGTGTATTTTGATGCAGTTAACAGAAGAAGGAGAGAAACCAGTTCATTTTTACAGTCGTCAGACTACTGCAGATGAGAAAAAGTTTCACTCATTCGAACTCGAGCTGTTAGCGATCGTCGTAGGTTTACAGAGATTCCGGCACTATTTGATAGGCACGCAGTTTAAAATCACTACAGATTGCAATGCTGTAAAACATGCATTAAGTAAGCAACAAATAGTGCCACGAATAAGTAGATGGGTGCTATATACTCAAGAGTTCACATTTGAAGTTGTTCATAGGGCAGGGTGTCAGATGCAGCATGTGGACGCATTAAGCAGGAATCCTTTAAAAGAATGCACTTTAACTGAATCAATCATGTCTATTACGGAAGGTGATTGGTTACTATCCATTCAATTACAAGATCCAAGTATTTGTAGTATCCGTGAGATCATATTGTCAGGTGAGGCCGAGTCAAACAAACGAGTTTTGGCGAATACGAGGTTGTAGGAAACAAAGTCTACCGACGCACGGAATACGGGAGACGTTGGCTGGTTCCTAAACGTTGTATTTGGCAAGTAATACGAGCAAATCACGACGAGATAGGACATTTTGCTACTGACAAAACTGTAGAAAGGATCCGATCAAAATACTGGTTTCCACATTTAAAAAAGACTGTTACAAAATATATAAAAAATTGTCTGAACTGTATTTATTATAAAAATATTCATGGAAAAAAACAAGGTAAACTGTTTCCTATTCCAAAATACGCAAGACCATTTCATACTCTGCACATTGATCACCTCGGTCCTTTTGTAAAAACTACCCACCAAAATAGTTATTTGTTAGTACTTGTAGACTCGTTCACAAAGTTTGTGTTTATTTCTGCTGTAAAAAGCACAAAAAGTGCAGTGGTTATTAACGAGTTGCATAAAATTTTCAAAATATTCGGAAATCCTAAACGGATAATTTGTGACGCCGGTAGCGCATTCACGTCCAAATTATTCACAGAGTTTTGTAACGCTAGAAATATAAGAGGTCATATTATCGCGACAGCCGTACCTCGCTCGAATGGGCAAGTCGAACGCTATAACCAGACCATACTAGAAGCTTTGCGAAGCATGGGCGCAGATACCGACAATAATAAATGGGACCTGCACATAACTTCTATTCAGCAAGGTATCAACAGTACTTTAAACAAAACCACAGCCGCGGTACCCAGTGAAGTATTTTTTGGGTACAGGATTAGGATGGATAACGATGCCATAGCTGATGATAGTGCTGGTGAGCATGTTATAGATGTTACAATGTTAAGAAATACTGTTGATAGTAATATTAAGAAGGACGCAGAACGTCAAAAGTCTTATTTCGATGGGAAGAGAAAAGAAGCAGTTCAGTACAAAATGGGCGATTTAGTGGTGTTGAAATTTCCCAGTCAGTCAAATGATGGCAACAGCACCAAATTATTGCCTCTATACAAAGGCCCGTTTCAAGTCACTGAGATCTTAGGTCACGATAGGTACAAAGTTACCGATTTAAGAGGTGCTGAGAGAAGCTCCAAAAGATACGAAGGTACGGCTTGCATTGAAAACATGAAGCCATGGATCCAAATTGCAGAATAGTTATTATATCCAGCGGATGTTGTCGAAGCCACTAAGGTATTATTATTATGCTTATATGTTTATTATAAACTAACTCCTTTAATGAAAGTTAAGTGTTTATATTAATCATTCTTTATTTTTTATGCACAACTGATCTGGACTCAATTAAAGTTGTAATTGTTTCAAAATAACTTTAACTGGCCTAATGCTTTTAGCTTCGTACATCCTATGAACTGTGAAGTGTTAGATAACATGTAATAGAAATCTGTATGAACGCTATTACATAGGGCTATTTGGTGATGCACGGCTAGAGTAATATTAAACATTACTTAGTCTAAACCAAGATACTCCAGAACACTTCACATGGATCGGAAGCTGAAGCATCCTTTATAGTTGGCAAAGAATAAAAATGTGTTTTTGATGTTCGCAGCTTTCCGCATCATGCCCTAACGACGCTCGGGGACGAGGTCGTCTCCAGGATGGCCGGATGTTGTCGTCGTGGTGTTTTTGACGGCAACACTGGCAACATCGAGCGTGACGTGTATCCGGAGCTGTCCAGCTGAAGGTTTTAAAAGCCGCCAGCGGGCGTCGGGAGCTCACTTTTGCCTTCACCAGCCAGCAAGGAACATCAGCAGCAGGGCCTTGTACCTCGACTTGAAGGGCTTCATTACACGTGTGGTGTAGTATCGTCTCCTTATTAAATTAGTGTCCCAATCTAGTAAACGCAGTAATCAGAAGTACACTTGCACTAGATGTAGCTTCCTATTTTATATGATTTTGGTGTTGTGTTCTATAGTTTTCCCCAATCCCCGTGTGTGTTAATAAATAATAAATGTATAATAATGTTGTATGGTTGTTTCTGTTATAATGAGCTTCAGTATGTCATAATTATGTTGTCCTAGATAGGTTAATACGCAAAAACGTGAAAAAAAAATGTTTTCCCGGGAAAAATTCCACTGGATTTCACTTCAGTACAATGGTCTGAAGCTATGGTTTCAGTTTTCGGTGAGCCGTCGCTTACACCCTGTATATTAGAAGATTAACTCAAAGTGACCTAGTTTCAAATTAGCTTAGTATATAATTAAGTTGTGTTTTAGATAACAATTTATAATATACTTAATAAACATCAACTAAACTCGGTTACAGTCAGTGTAGTTATTTAGGTGCAGGGTAATGAAAATATGTAGGTTTCAAATCACTGAATGTATAAAAATCATGACATTCATAACATAAATCGCGGGTTCATTGGTTCTATCTTGACCGCGCCACAAAAACAGCTGCGCCCCCTGGTCGGCCTCACGAATCTTTACACGCATAAACAAGTCCGCGATATCGGCGGTAAAGGCTATTTTATCTGATCTAAATTTAATTTTCACCCCTAGCAAAGAATTCATTAGATCGGGCCCGCTTAACAGATTACTATTCAACGACGCACCCTGGTAGGTCGCGGCAGCATCGAATACAAGTCGCAGTTTGCCGGGCTTGTTTGGGTTGGTGACACCAAACTGCGGCAGATACCAAACTGGACTTGCTTTGATACCGCTTTCAAGTTTACGCGCGTAATTTTCGTCTAGTAATCTATCTATCTGTTTCGTATAGTCGTTAGCGAAATTAGAATCGCGATCTGTAGTGTATTGACTAAAGTATTGGTTGTCTCATGCGCTTACGTCACGGGCAGTCGTGTTCCGTCAGCCGAGCGGGGTGATTGTGGATTGCGATTGTATGCGTGTTGTGTTGTTGGTGAGCCGTAAAATACTCCAAAACAGAGGACGTTACATGTGGCGACGAGGACAAAAGTGAGTACACAATAATAATAATCAGTAAATAGAAAAAAAGGAGGAAAGATAGGTGATAAAATGAAGTAAACAAGCTACGACACTCTCAACGTACTTACAGCGGCCGGTTGTCTTAAAAGTTAGTTATTGGTACCAAAACAATTGCATATCGGCTTACCTGACGATTGTAGAATAGTTATGTGACCAACATTTTAGCTAGTAGGTATTACGAAATTATTTGAATAATATCAACAATACTTATATACATTATACCTATTTCAAGTGTATAAATGGAGATTAAGGGGAAAACATTTAAATTCACTACCTACCTTAATTCGATACTATGAATATGCTGCTAGGTATAGAAGGTTCGACTAATTGGTTTGGTTTTATGATAATTTTGCTTATGTTTCAATCACCTACCCAGGTAAATAGCAAAAGTGAAAATAAAATCGTTGACTGTCTAATCGATACCTAACTAACTTACGCCGATTTAAACTGATCTGTTTCATTAAATTGATGCAAAACTGTGTATGTTTGACTAATGTTGTATAAGGGTTAATCTACCTGAAGCAGTTAGAACTCAACTGATCATTAAATTGATATAAATTGAAGAAAATAATTTAGTACCTAATGAGTTCATGAGGTACCCACACTAAGCAGATTAAAATCTGTTCATTAAATTGATATCATGAAACTAGTAACAGTAAAAATAATACCTAATAAGTTTATAAGGTTTGAAATGCATTAAGCAGATTAAAATCCGATCAATTAATTTATATCATGAAACTAGTAACAGTAAAAAAAATACCTAATAAGTTTATAAGGTTTGAAATGCATTAAGCATATTAAAATCTGATTATTAAATTGATATCATGAAACTAGTAATAGTAAGCTATATATTACGAATAGTTGATATAAACAAGTTCGTATAAAAAATATAGCGAATAAAAGTAATCCGATCATTAAATTGATACGAAAAAGAAAATGTGTTAAATAAAAAACACATTAGCAGATAACATTTATCTGATTTATTAAATTGATTATTCCAGGTCGCCCCAAAGATGTCACTCCTTACATTGGAAAAGTTTGATTGTAACGGTGAATCTACCTCGGTGCGTGCACGATGGGAGAGATGGAAACGAGCATTGTTTATATATTTGGAAGCTTCCAACATTGACAAAGACGTAAAGAAAAGAGCCTCCCTTTTACATTTCGGCGGTTTAGATTTGCAAGAAGTGTTTTACAACATTCCTGGAGCCAATATCGAACCAAAAGAAGGCGTGGACGTATTTAAAGTAGCCATATCTAAACTCGATTCTTACTTTGCACCGAAAAAGAGCAAAGTTTACGAGCGACATACATTCAGGCTTCTCAAACAAGAACCTGACGAGAAGTTCGAGAAGTTCCTAGTGAGACTGAGAAAACAAGCTGATAAGTGTCAGTTTGCTAATCGGGATGAAAGCATCCTCGACCAAATAACGGAAAAATGTTACCTACCCGAACTGAGGAAAAAGATACTACGTATTGGAGATTAAATAACTTTAGACCAAGTAATCACAGAAGCAAACGCACTAGAAGTTATAAATAAACAGTTAGAAGAATTTAAAAATACTACAAAATCAAACGGAAATGAGGAAGTAAATAAAGTGGATAGCAGAAGTAAAAGAAATTTTGATAAACCAAAGAATGTACAATATGGATGCGGTAGATGTGGCAATCCCAGTCATGCTTCATATGATACCAAATGCCCAGCAAGAGATAAAGAATGTCTAAAGTGTGGTCTCAAGGGACATTTTAGACAATATTGCAGAACTGGACAAACTTTTAAGAGAAAAAGAGGAAAATAATATTTTAGTCACGAACAAAAGAAAAGTCGAATCGATAAAGAGAAGAGTGGAGTAAATGAAGTGAGTGATTCCTCAAACAAGATGATACAAAAAGAGGAAAAAACCGAGTATGTCTTTCATATTGATGATGATGTCGAGATTGACTGCACTATTGGAGGAGTAGGAACTAAGATGTTGATTGACTCGGGTTTTGATTACAGAAGCAACTTGGAAAACATTGAAGGTAAATAAAGTTAACGTGTATAATCAACATCCAAATCCTAATGTAACATTTATGGCCTATGGTAGTACTACACCACTGAAGACAAAAGGATCATTTGAAGCTCGGATACAAATAGGACTAAAATCCGAAAACTCAACTTTCTATGTCGTTATTGATGGCACGAGAAATCTCTTGGGAAAGACTACTGCAATAACATTAGGAGTACTGAAAATCGGATTAAATGCGGAAGTTAATCAAGTAGATATAGAAAAAATTCCCAAATTCAAAGATGTGATACTCCATTTACCGATTGATAATTCAATTTCACCCGTTTCACAACCTTACAGGTACTACTTTCATTGTTAAAAAATAATTAAAATATATATATATATATATATATATATATATATACTATTAAAAAAAACTGATACGTTAATACTATATTGATTAATTAAATTGATCTGATTATTCATTAAAGCGTTATTAATCATTAATTATTCTTGGTCCTTTTCATTTTTAGGAGGGTCCCTATACCTTTAGAAGCTAAAATTGAAAACAAAATTGAAGAGCTGAAACAAAGGGATATTATAGAACCAGTCGTAGGTTCTTCTAAATGGGTATCCCCTCTAGTACCGGTGTTGAAAGAAAATGGAGAAGTGCGTCTTTGTGTTGACATGCGCCGAGCTAATGAAGCCATTATACGTGAAAATCACCCATTGCCGACAATGGATAAATTGTTACCTAAAATTAAAAATGCAAAGGTTTTCACAAAATTGAAATACAACCGGGTTCGAGACATATAACCACCTTCATAACCAGTAAAGGCTTATTCAGGTACAAGAGACTTATGTTTGGCATATCGTGTGCTCTAGAAATTTTTCAGAAAACATTAGAGCACATGCTTTCAGGCTGTGAAGGGGTAGTAAATTACATCGATGACATTTTAATATATGGAAAGGACTTGCATGAACATGACTCGCGACTACAGAAAGTAATGTCTGTTCTGAAAGATAATAATGTAGTAATAAGAAACGACAAATGTGCTTTTAGGATGGAGAAAGTCAGTTTTTAGGACATGAGTTGACAGTAGAAGGTGTAAGGCCATTGAAAAAATACATGTCTACGATAAAAGAATTTAGGGCTCCCAAAACAACCGGAGAGCTGCAAAGTTTCTTAGGCCTGGTTAATTTCGTAAGTAAATGGATCCCTAACTATGCAACAGTCACAGAACCTCTTAAAACACTGCTAAGAAACAAACACGGAGATCGAACCGATATTGCAGAACACTGGGGACCAGAACAACAGCGATGCTTTGAATCATTGAAGGACATTATGACAAATTACGACAAGGATATTACGATGTAAATGATCGTACGATTGTCATAGCAGATGCAAGCCCAGTCGGTTTGGGTGGAGTATTAGTCCAAACTAATCCTGAAGGTGATCCCAGGATTATTGCATATGGTCACAAAACCCTGACTGGCTGTGAACGCCGCTACTGCCAGACAGAAAAAGAGGCGTAAGCCCTCGTATGGGCAGTGGAACACTTTCACATATTCCTCTATGGTAAAAAGTTTGAACTTATAACAGACCACAAACCGTTGGAGGTTATATTTGGTACTAAATCTAAACCATGTGCTAGGATAGAGAGATGGGTTATGCGCCTACAATCGTACGACTATAAAGTAGTTTATCAACCATGGAAAACCAATATTGTAGATTCGTTGTCTAGACTCAGTAAAGGTGCAGAAAAATCCCTAATACAATTGAAACACAGTCATATTTGCCAAATTGTGGATCTTGCCCGACCTCAAGCTGTGTCACTCAAAGAAATAATAGATAGTTCAATGGACGACCAGGAAATTTTAAATGTGAAAGAAGGTTTGTATCACAACATATGGAACGACGACGTGAAACTATACAAAAACATTCAAAATGAACTGTGTTTCCATGAGGGTATATTATTGAGAGGAACAAGAATTGTGATTTCCTTGGGTCTCCGTAAAATAGTTTTAGATGCAGCCCATGAGGGACATCCCGGTATCGTGTCCATGAAGGCAAGGCTTCGAATAAAAGTTTGGTGGCCTAGATACGACAAAGATGCCGAAAATATGATGCACGCTCGTATCTGCACCATGTCCACCAAACCCTATGAAACGGCGTGAGTTACCAGAGGGGCCTTGGATTGATATCGCGATCGATTTGATAGGCCGCCTTCCGAGTGGTGACCACTTATTTGTTTGTAGTGGACTATTACAGCAGATATAAAGAAGTGAAGATTTGTCGCAAAATCACCTCTACAGAAATCGTAGCAAAACTTAAAGAAATATTCAGTCGATTAGGAAACCCAATTTCAATAACTGCAGATAATGGAAGACAATTCATCAACGAAGAATTTAGATCATTTCTTACAGAAAGAAACATGACTCTTTTTAATACAGTACCATATTGGCCACAACAAAATGGAGAGGTCGAACGACAGAATCGTGACATCCTAAAACGATTAAAAATAAGTATAGCTGAAAATAAAGACTGGAAGGAGAGTTTGCTAGATTATTTAACTATGTACAATAGCACCCCACACTCTGTTACTGGGAGAACCCCATCAGAACTTTTCTTTCATAGAAGATTTAGGGATAAATTACCTATGGTAAGTGATACAATGGAAAGGATATCACAGGATACTGAGGTTAAGGATAGGGATCAAGAAAAAAAAAAAGGAAAGGAAAATGGAGATAGGAAACGGAAGGCCGAGGAATGTGATTTAACACCAGGAGATAAGGTGTATATCAAAAACATGAATAGAGAAAATAAATTAAGCTTGAACTACCATCCTGAAATACACACAGTCGAAAATAAGAAAGGAGGAGATATCACAGTTCGGAATGTTGAGACTGGTCAAATTTGTAGAAGGAATGTAGTGCACTAGAAAAAGATTCAAGGAGAATGGAGCGTGTGCCAAGATCAAAATGAAATCAACGACGAAGAAATTAATGTTGAAACCTAACCCTACTTCACTTAAAAAATGTTAAGTTTTGATTTACCCGTTCATTCATTAATTATATTCGATTCATTTAGGAAACAAATAAAAATGAAATAATTAAGATTTATTAATAAATATTTAATAAATAAAATAAATAAAACAAAAAAGGAATGTAGTGTATTGACTAAAGTATTGGTTGTCTCATGCGCCTACGTCACGGGCAGTCGTGTTCCGTCAGCCGAGCGGGGTGATTGTGGATTGCGATTGTATGCATGTTGTGGTGTTGGTGAGCCGTAAAATACTCCAAAACAGAGGACGTTACACGGTCCATTTTTCGTTGGATACCGGCTAAGCGCCGACGCGCGTATTCGTAATTGTCGGGCATTTCTACATAATCACGGGCCCACAATAAGCCCACTTCCCACTGTTGGACGTTGTCCGACACTCGGCGACTAGAGTTATTTAGTATTTCTAAAGCACGTTTGGAATTAGTGTTTTTACGTAACACCTGAGAATAGGGTGGTTCACAGATGTATGGAGAAAAAAAATATTTCACGTATTAAACAGGGCACCCCCTCATTTTTTTATACTTGTCTTTAGAAATGTTAAAACTAAATTTCAATTCTGTACCACAAGTAGAAGGCGGTGCTCATCGAACTTTTGTTTTCAAGAAATCGCATTTTTTTAGTGATTTTACCTGTTTGGTTTACATAGAAAAAAAAACTCAGGCTTAAATTACAAACATAATATCTTTACTCAAGCACTTAAAAACATTATAGAATAAAAAAAAAACATATAACCATTAAAAGATAAAACTTATGTTATCATATACATGAAGGCAAAGTTTGTGGTTATTTTGACACAGCGTCTATAATTGCCTTTTTTGTAGCATCTGTAGATATAGCTTTTCTGTTTGCCTCCACCACCTGCAAAAGGAACTGCTTCTCTTCTTCGTCATGCGTTATCAATTTGTTGAAATCATCAAATAATTTCACTCCTCGTTCAGCGGTATAATTCACTACTCTTAACTGAGATACGCTCTTTTCCTTTTATGTAATTCGGATCATCGTACCAATTTTGCGGTGGTAGTGATAAAAATAAAACCTCAATCTCCAATAGCTGGATAAAGTTTCTAGTTCGGGTAGTAGCAAAGTCTCCTAGTGTAACACCTGCTCGGAGGAGAGACGCATTACCCTTTACCGAACGGGCGTGTGACTCGGAAGCCATTCCCTTTACAATGTTTGCTTTGTCTTCATGTGTCACTTGTCACGTCCTACCGGGTGGCAAGTAAAAACTCAGGAGAAGTTTAAGTAGTTTAATATAAAAGAACGCCGGTAGAGTGAACAGAACAGGGTAGGTAGGTTCGTAGGGTGTGGTCTGGTTCTGCGAAGCGAGCTAGCACTTCCCTCGCAGTAGGTGACGTGGAGCGGCGGTGAAGAAACCGACGGCAGCCCGACGGTGTGCGGTGACAGGATCCTGGCGACGGGGGCAGCACCCGGTGTGTAGCACCGGAACCCACACGACGATCCTTTTCACCGTGGTTAGAGGCCGCTCCGGCCAAGAAGAGAGGTGGACAGGGTTTAGAGCCCGATCCCACGAGCGAGTAGTGTTGTCCCAGCGGTAGTGCTCCTAGCGGTGCAGTGCTCCTAGCGGTGCGGTGAAATGCTCCAAGCCGTGATATGCTCCTAGCGGTGGAATGCTCCTAGCGGTGGAATGCTCCTAGCGGTGGATTGCTCCAAGCCGTGGAATACTCCCAGCGGTGGAATGCTCCAAGCCGTGGAAAGCTCCTAGCGGTGGATTGCTCCAAGCCGTGGAATACTCCCAGCGGTGGACCCCGATTTGGGGAAATGCACCGAATATAATAAAACTTAGGTATTTAGTACCTATTAGAAACAACACGTCAAGTTGTTAAAAAGTAGAAGTTGAGGCGGCAAAGAGCCCGAATGAAGGGTGCGTGGCCTATATATAAGCTTTCACCCCTTACTGTTAATTTCGAATCTGAGTAGGGCGAACAAAGAAATGCACATAGCAACTCGCGTCACGAGTGGAAAATAACTGGGGTCGTGTACGTGAGACACCAACATACCCTCAATTATTTCCTCATGCGCTGAATGAAAGTAATAAAATACGATATTTATTTACAATTACAATGAATTAATTATTAGAAGATTATTTACATTAAGGTTGACTGTTAATTAATAAAAGATTTAAATATTAGTGAAGTTAATAAAGAATGACTAGTAACGCCATCTGTCGGCTTACTGCCGCTAACATATGACAGACGTCGAGATTGATGAAAAACGTCTTTAACAATCTATGGCTGTCTGTTTGACAGTTATCAGTTATTAGTAAACAACAAAATATAAGATCTGTTGTATTACAGTGAATTTAAGTGAAAATGAAGTGATATTAAGGCTATTTCGTCTATAAAATGCACACAGGTAAGGAGCGTAACAACTGCATTGTTACACACTCTATCGGAAAAGAGAGCAAGCCAAACCAATTCGTCCGACAGATACCACAAGTGACGTTCCAAGACCTGTTTAGCAGATTTTGAAATCTCAGAATCAACAGAACTATACTTTTCAAGATTCAACCACAGGTTGAGATCTGAGTTCGGAGCTTGTGTTGCAAGAGGAGCTTCAGTCCATGCTTTTGTGTAAAAAACAACACCAAACATCACGAAATGCTCTAGCTGGGTCAGTTCTCGCTTAGTAAGCTTGAATATGTCACGCTGATCACGAAAAAGGAAAATTTTAATAGCGTATAGCAGTTTTACCATCCAGCGTGCATGATGGATTGGCCCTGGAGCCCTCCAATGAATTTTGTCTGGAGGTTTTCCTAAAACTATCATTGTCAACTCAATTAACTCCAAGTAATCGTCTCTCATTTTGTTCTGAGTGCTCCCTTCATTGGTATATGTATTCAACCAGGTTAATAATGGTTCTAGGAAAGGCTTAATCTTTGAATCAGATGGCAAAGTCTTAAAGTTGTCTCGATCTATATTATCCCAGACTATCTTAAATCTCTTAAATAATGGGACATCTGGGGAACTTGAAGACCCAAAGCATAATGTAAACACCTTAGCTAGGATTATTTCCAGTATGTGATGACGGCATGCTAACCATATGAGATCACGGCCAAGTTTTCTTTCAATAAGAACACAAGCTCCCTTATTCTTGAGGGTGTTAACTGCAGTAGTATCAAAACACATAGCTTGTACTGAGTCCATTAGATTTCATTGCTCCAATAAATTACAAACTGCCTCAGCTTCATTCTCACCTGTACCTGCTGTTAGCTTGGGCACCCCAAGAAACTTTTCTTGACCATCACCAGATACTAACACTGGCAAGCGATCGACCTTTCCCGTGCCGAATATATTGGGAAGAATTCTACCATCCCAATGGACCACTAACGGATATTCAGGTCGGAATGTGTTCATTATTGAATCAGAATACTACTTCCTGGCCTCCTTCCGCTTCCGTTGAATAGTGCTTCGAGAAATGGTAAGGTTTGCTGGATCATGACCGAGAGCTGCAATAACTGGCATAATTCTCGACCCGAGAAGCATAAGGTCTGATGTGCGTTTTGTTAACTTTTCAGGAGAGCAGAAATAAAATTGCAAAATGTTTTTGCTTATATTTATTAAAGTATAAAAGATAGAGTCTTAAAAGTTATGGCATTTTTTAGGAACTATTTGTACCTTTATTTCTTAAAAACTAAAAATACTGTAGTGGTGAAAATATATAAATGAAAACACATTTTATTAAAAAACAACGACTTCCGACTTTATGCTTGTAATGTTACGCTCTTATAAAAAAACACATTGGAACATGTGCCGATCCAACCAAATGCTTCCAATTACTGTGCTTATTTTGTAATCGTATGTGCATATATAATATTATGACTCAAAAAACTTAAGTCAAAAAAGATATTAAAAATAGGTCTTATCAGTGTATGAGTCGTTTTCAAAAAATTGTATATAGTAAAGGGCTTTAATTAAAACAAAATTTAATTGATTCCTTTGTGTAACGAAAGTTACCCATATAGTTTGTATGACTAACTTTCGTTACATAAAGGATGCGATCGTGATTTGTTTTCATTAAGCCTTTAATTATGTACAATATTTTTGAAAACGACTCTTATATTCCTTAAATTATTGTTACTAAAGCTATGTAGAGTGTAGAAAATATCGGAAGCGTGAATAAATCTAAAAGAACAACAACAATTACAATTTAAACAATACGACAACAACACGTACAACAGTACGTTTTACTAACATATTTTAAACAATTGACAACTTAACCATTATGTACATTAATGACATTTTAGCTTTATTACAACACAGTCCGTAGTAAGTACACAGGGCGCATGACTGCGAAAAAACTATATTAATCGATACATTCAGGGAAATCACTCTCATCATTTGAATGCTTCAATTTTTTATAAAACATGTGAAATTCACTAGGAACCCACTGTAAAAGAGTCATCAGGTCATTAAACTTTGTTGTGGATATTGGTTTTTCAGTTTGCCTAATTTGGGGTAAATTATCCGGGAACATTACACCTTTCGATGCATTGCGTACCAAAGATATTTCGGAGAAGTCTTGCAAAAACTTCGTTTTGTAAAATACTACTCCTGGTTGGTTCCTTTTTACTTGTAGCCACACACATTCAGATATTTTAAAATCTGTGCCGTCTTTATTCTTCTTGCGTGCTACTAATGGTCCTTTTGTTTTATATAAAAATGTTAAATCTTTAAAATGTTCCAGCTCCATGTCAAAAACTTCAAAGGGTTTCTTACCTCCACATGTTCTTATAAATTGTGACCAGTCTCGGGGGATGGCAATCTGCATGGTTTTCAACTTTTTCTTTTTTTTTTCTATTTGTGAATGTATTTGGTCGACTTCCATATGTGTATGACCTTTGAGCATAAATTTATGATTTATTATTTTCAATTGAGGAAATTTGTGTAATAGCCACATATATGCCATTACAATCATCATATTCCTATTTTGCCCCGCACAATTATCTGACCATAGCGTCAGCTCTTCTAAAGACGAAATTTTGCTCTTATTTTCTTCTGCCCAGCGAATAAGGCATGATGCTACCTCATTTCCTCCTCTTCCACTTATATTTTCGGACCATATCATATTTATACCAACATTGCTTGTAGCATCATTTATAGTCAAATTTAAAGTCCACAATTTGCGTAAATAGAATGATTTAGTATTAGTTAAATTTGGAGTAGGTAAACACTTTTGCAGATCAAACATCAGAACTTTTTTCTTTCCGGAACTACTCAAGGATTCTTCTTTATCTATTCTTTTTAAATTGTACCTTTCTTCAGCTGCTTTTGTATGTACTTCTTTTTCTTTTTCTATATCTTCTTTTTCTGCTTCTGTATTGCAGTCCAGTAATTTCCTTTCCAAAGAATCGCAATCATCGCATGTATCTACTGAAGGTAGTTTAAAACTAAGATTGAACTTAGTATTGAATGTATAGCGGTACAACCACTATTTTGCTATAAGGTTAACTGGAGTTTGCCTGGTTTCCATAAGTTCTTTATAATGCCTGTACATTATTGCAATACTTAAATCCGGTCCTAAAAATTTTCTTTCGCTTTTTTGTCGCGAGTAATGACTTTCATAAGAAGGATATGAACCAATGTGATCAATTACTGATTGAACAATGGGTGCGGGTGATTTGTTTCCTGGAATGTGTTTACCTCTTTGATCTGGAACCGTCAGGCCCCCTTCAACTTGTTTTTCCATACTGACTTTTACAAACTTTTCTCCGATCGAGAGCGTTTTCAAAAACATCACTTTGCATACTTTTAGATATCCAGAATCTACAGGAAGTTTGTAAATATAAGTAAACTTACGCCGATCAGTCTCTAAGTTGCCATCAGTTTTCATCATTAGTTTTTTTGTTTTTTCAATATTATTAACGATATATTGACGACGTTGATCCCAATTACTTGAAGTTTTCCAAAATTGATCAAAAATTAACTGCCTTATTTCTTGAGGTACCTTCTGGTAACATTTTAATTTACAGGAACACGGAGGCTGTAACATACGACCAAGAACGTCTTGTTTTTTTTTTGCCACTAACGAATGATAGGGAGATCCTCGAAGCCTTGAAAGTTTTGCAGTCTGTCGTTTCCATTTCATTGGGTCGCATTTCTTTTTTTTAACTTTATTTGGTAAAGAAGAAACATCGTTTTCACATATTGTACCGCTACTGCCTACAGTCTCGACAACATTGTTAGTTCTTTGGTTATTATCAGTACTCAAAATATCGTCTACGTTTTCGTCACATCGCATAATAATATCTTCAATATTATTAGAGCAAACCTCTTGTGACAAACTGCCTTCTGCAAATGAATTTAATGAATTAATTGGTTCAGAATCATTGTTCAAATCGCCTTTTTGATTTACTGCTTCCTGTATACATATATTCTTATTAGGAGGAGGTAACATGCATTCATCATAGTCACAATATAAGTTATGCTCTTCACAAACAGAACGTTCTGAACCTAAAAGTTCTTGTAAAGTTATTAAATCTGGATTATCGTCTTGCATGGACTCTACTGCAATTGAGATATCACTTTTTGTTGGAATATTTGTTAAATTTTCCGTAGAGAAAAGTCGTCTTTTTGCTTGAGCTATGCGACGATTTGTGACTGTAGAATTAGGAGAATCGCTTATCTGACTACAGCTAGAAGAACCATCTTCATCGGGTTCATAGTTTTTATCTTTAACGCTGTCGTCACTGTCATAGGAAATAACTTTTTGAAGTTCATCTGAAAAAGATCATACATATTGGTATTAACAACTAAGATTTTTTTTATTGTTATAAATATAATAAAAAAACGTATGGTTATATTTACCGTTTTGAATATGATCTTGCGGCAATATAACTCCACGATGGCCAATATTGAAACGATCTACGAAACAAAAAGGAGAGTCAGGCAACAAAAACGATCAGCATAAGGTTCTGTAGACGTAAAGTTTTTATAACATTCAAATTAATTTCGTTAAAAGATGGTAAAGTGAACTATTATTCCTGTTGACGAATAAAACATATTACCTACTTACTTCATAGTAGGTACTTAACGTCGGAGTCGAAATGACTGTTAGTAATTTAAATGAAACATTATCGTATGCTAATAATTCTTAAAATCAGTGTTTTATCGCGAAACCTACTACATAGGTAATTAAGTTTACGTAATCGTTACACATAACGAAACACTGGTTTTACGAATTTATCCTTAAAATTGATGTTTAATCACATTTCCACATACCAGTAGGTACACCTACAGCTCCTACTTTGTAGAAAAATTATCTTCAATGTGAGATAATTTTCTGATTCCTAATTCAAACATGAAACCAAAGAAGTCTTACCATGAATTAGATTTTCGGGGGTTCCACTTTGTGTTTTTTGAACATATCCAGAAGTTGATGGTTGCTCGATTTTTCTGAAAGACATAATTATGGTAAACTTATATGTAAATGATTCCTCTTCATAAACACAATGTTGTTTTAAATATTTTGACAAAAAATAATAATAAGTAAATAAATAAATATCAGGGGACAATGTCACACCAATTGACCTGGTCCCAAACTAAACTCTAGGCTTGTACTATGGGTACTAGACAACGATATAAATACTTATATAGAGAAATGCATAACAACCGAGACCACTGCTCATCACACAAATATTTGCCCATACCGGAAATCGAACCAGGGACCGTTAGCTTCGTAGGCAGGGTCACTACCAACTAGGCTAACGTTTCGTCACATTTATATAATAATATATTTATTAGTATTTTTTAAACATTTTTTTTATTAAATGCCAATTTATTTTTAAAATATTATATACCAGCCTATTGCTATCCTACTACTACCTAAATAGATATAAGTACCTACAATTTGCATGGATTTAAAATACAATATTCAATTATCCCCACAGAGACTGCCGGGTTTAAAATATCATGGAAATCCGTTCAGCCGTTTACGCGTGATCGTAACATAAACAACTGATTTAAAAATGTTCACACTTTAAAAAACGACTTTAAGAAATGAGTTAGATATAATGTAAAAAAAACACTAACCTGTCTTATCAATTGTATTTGAATAACTGCGATTTCGAGATTCTTGAACTTTATTTCGCAATAGATCGGCAAGTCTTTGCCTTTTTTCGAATAGTTCTTGGTATCGTAAATGCACAACGTTCTGTAAGTATAATAATGAAGATAGTGAATAATAAGTAATAAACCGAAAATAACTGATAATCTATGTAGGGACCTATGTATATAAGACTTATGTATCTACATAGATTATCAGGTACTGTACCTACCTAGTAAATATATAGGATTTTAGGTACTTACCTTTTTATTATTATCCTCCATTTTTCGCATGATACCATTATCATTATTGAATTAGCAGACACATTAGCACTGCACGTACAAATTATTCACCTGTTTACCTGCACTTGACAACGGCGACTAACAAGGTCAAATTCCGTTGATGGTTTGTAAACATCCAAACAATCGTCCTTGAATAGCACGTGCTTGCTCACACATTTCAAAAAACGTAAACTAGAGTTCTTACAGCGTTAACTTATAGTTTAATTTCGCTTGACAGACAGTCTACTGCTATCGAACGAAATTAGCCGAATTATCGGCGAAAAGGGCCGATCTCGTGCCTTTCGGTCGCACAAGTTATGAATTTGTTAAAGGCATAAGTTCTTATTTCACTTACGTCCCCCCGATCAGCTACAAAGTTCATATTAATACAGGCATAAAGTCTGAACTCACATACGTACTGTTGTATTAAAGAGATATTTCAAGCATAAGGTCGCATCTAGTGATTCGTCCTTAGTTAACGTTAATATTTTAGAAGCATTAAGGCTGTAGTAATTTTACGCCAATCGTAAAGGGATAAAAATGTAGGGCCATAAAGAAGTAAGCTGAAATACACTTAAGAAATATGTTTATAAATTCAAAGCATAAAGATGGAAATCAAAATGATTCCTGATGCCTCGCAGTACATTCGTAAAATAATCAGATCGGCCCTTATGCACTTAAAATATCTTTTCAACGGAAAGAGCTAGAGCCATGAGTGTTTGTGTGTTAGATAGAGAATGCAATATACGTTATCGTAATGTTAAAAAGTCGTTTTGGTCGGATTTTCACATCAGACCTCATGCTTCTCGGGTCGAGAATTATTTTAACTGCCTCACGATCTGATACTTTATTTCGATCCAAAGCACTCGTAACATGCTGGGTTAACATCTGAGATACAGAGGCACTTGTGCTAGCTTCCATTAAGTTAGGCTTTGACTTTTTTATAGCAGGCATCGGTTGAAATTCGCGTTCTTCATCGGAAGAGCTGGTAGTATTACCTTCAATGTTTGCGAATGTCGATGTCGAAGAAGGTTGTTGTTCAGCATTGTGAGCATGGCGAAAACGACGATTTTCTTCTGTTAGTCTACGCTGTAAAACTCTTTCTTGCTTTTGGGCGTACTTTTTATCTTCAGAAGACCATGTTTCTTTGCCCCCTTTGATCCTGTAGAAATTCCAAATACTCTGGTATTTTTATAAGTTTGAACGCATCTGAATGAGAAATAACAAACAATTTATCAAGATCGTGTGTAAAGAGATTTTACCGTTCTCTCTGTCCAGCTGAAGTACGAGATTTATTCTTTTTTAATAACAACCAATTTAGATGAACTTTCTCGAGTTTGTCAACGCAATGTCTATTAATTCGTGTTGGTATGGCAGCTTTATTCCAGACTTCCAAAATCTCTTCAATTGTTGTGAGGCTAGCATTTCGTACTGATTTTAATTCATGAAGGTGAACAAAAATAAAAATAATGTTAATAACACTAGTAATCTTTTTCGTGTATAAACATATATTTATATTGCACCAAAATGTAAATGGTTTAATAAATAAAGCAAACGAACTAAGTATCCATTTACAAGACCTTACAGATTCTAATAAACCCGTAGATATAGTATGTATAAATGAGCACAATATGAGATCGGGTTGTGATGAGGAGTTTTTAACTGTACATAATTATAAACTGGCAGCTTCCTTTTCTCGTGACAAAAGAAACGGTGGTGCGTGTATTTTAGTAAGGAATTTACACAAGTATGCCGTTCTAGAAGACATCGAAAACTTATCAATTGCAAATATTGTAGAATGTACAGCAATACAGTTAGTAGACCATAACACTGTTATCATATGTATATATAGGGTTCCCCATTATGATAAATGTGCAATGAACGTATTCCTCAGTAAATTTAATACTATTTTATGTAAAGTTTGTTATAAAAATAAGAAAGTTGTAATATGTGGTGACTTTAACATTGATATGTTGAAAGACAATAAACAGACAATAGAATTTAAAAATCTTGTACTTAGTTTTAATCTTAGACTAGGAGTTTCTCAGCCCACACGCTTAGTAAGCCAAACATGTATTGATAATATCATACACAATGTAAGAGGTGGAAAAACAGAGGTTTTATAATTTGCGATCTCTGACCACACAGCTCAACTTCTTATGTGTCCAGTCAAGAAGACAAGTCTTCTGCCTTACTGGTCTATTATAAAAAGGGACTACAATCCGGAAAATGTGATAAAATTCATCGAATGCTTGCAAAAACTTAGTTTTAGTGGAACATATACTACAATGACCAGTGATCCAAACGAAGCATACAATAGTTTTAGTGAGGACTTTGAATTATTCTACAATCTGTGCTTTCCCAATAAAAAACATAAAATATCTTCATTTAGCCAGCCCAAATGGATGTCCCAGGGAATAAAAAAATGTTGCAGAAGAGAGAGAGATCTTCTTTGGAAATGTAGATTCTCCCCCGAGGCTAAAAATAAAACTTATTTTAAACAATATGCTAAAAGAAAATAATGTAGCTGACTCAAAAATCTCAAAACGATTACCAAATTAAAAATGCAAAAAATAAATCAAAAGCAACATGGAACATTATACACAATACGAAATCTAGATACTATAGAGAAAACATCTCGCAAATAAAAGTTAACGAAAGGGTAATAAAAAATCCGAAAGACATTGCACAAACTTTTAACAATTATTTTATAGATGTAAGTATGCCGAAGTTAATTACAAAGACCGTAAATAGTACCGATAATTTTAATAATAATAACCCTGACATATATTTAAATAATAAACCGCACAATAATAAAAATTCAAACAATAATAATAATAGTCAAAATAATACCCGGACATCCAATTCATGCAATTCACGTAATTCATGTAAGTCATTATTTATGTATCCAACAGATCCGGATGAAATTAGAATAGTAATTAATTCTTTAAGAAATTCAAACATGGCTATGATGGAATCACTACGGCTATAGTTAAAAAAACTGCTCATATTATATCACAACCTATTAGCCATATTATCAATTTGTGCATCGAAAAGGGGATTTTCCCGGATAAATTGAAAATATCAATCTTACGTCCACTTTTTAAAAAGGGAGATAAAGAAAACATAAATAATTACCGACCGATAGCACTTATTCCCATTTTTTCCAAAATAATTGAACGAGTAATATACAGCCGGTTCAATGGTTATTTTGAACTTAACAATCTATTTGCGCCAGAACAGAAAGGTTTTCGGAAAAACAAATCAATTAATTTGGCAATATTTGATTTCCTTCAAACGGTTATGACGAATGTAGACAAAAAAATACCAGTATGCGCTTTGTATATGGACGTGTCAAAAGCTTTTGATTGCGTCGATCATGGCATTTTATTAAATAAACTTCACAAATATGGCATACGCGGTAATGTTAACGATTTAATAAAATCATACTTGAGTGGTCGTAAACAAATGACACAAATCAAAGAAGTATGCTTACAATCAAAAAAAGAAATTACATATTCAACGGATCTTGCTGAATTAAGATTTGGCGTGCCACGGGGTAGCGTTTTGGGTCCATTACTCTTTCTCATATACATAAATGACTTGCCACTAGTCATAAACCACCCGATGGTTTTATTTGCGGATGACAGTACAGCAATTTTTACTGGAGAAAATCTAGATACATACCAGGCAGACATAAACAAATCACTTGAGGTAATAATTTCATGGCTTAACTCTAATAACTTAAATATAAACTTTGAAAAAACCAACTTGATGAAATTTAAACAAATAGCTAATAGAGCCCGTAATTTTACAGTAGAATACCACGAACAAATAATTCATGACTCGGATACAACCAAATTCTTAGGACTTATTGTAGATAGTAGGCTGACATGGAAAAATCAAATTAAATGTATATGTACAAAACTAAATGAATTTTCATATGCCTTATACAAGCTAAATAAAGTAGTCAATCAACCGGCAGTGCTCACCGCATACCATGCTTACGTTACATCTACTCTCAGGTTCGGTATTATATTCTGGGGAAATTCTACAGATAGAGAAAGTGTATTTAGGGCTCAAAAAAAATGCATAAGATCTGTATGCAATATTAGACCAACTGATTCATGTAGACCACATTTCATCAAATTAAAAATTCTTACCCTCCCTTGTTTATATATTTTTGAGTGTATATTATTTGTGAACATAACACACACACACACACATTACACACACACACACATTAACATTACACACACATTACACATCATTATTTTTTTATTATTTATTATTTTTTGACATTAGTCGATTCCCTACTTTTAATAGTTTACGCCAGCAAGGGAAAATAAATACGAAATATTTTAAGACCGCCTTACTGTCAAAAAGCATATTTGGGATGGCACCAAAGCTTTTTAATAAACTACCAAAATCAATCCTAGAAATAGACGACAAAAGAGAATTTAAAAAAAAAATGTTTGACATCTTAGTAAATAAGGCTTATTGAATAATAAGCCGTTATATTAATGATATGTTTTGAAATTTAATCAGTAAGTATTTATTTTCTCATTTCTTTAGATATTTATTTCATTTTCTGTAAATTGTTTTATGTGTTATTTTTATTTTTATTTCAATATTACTGTTAATTATGAGTTTAATGACCAAATACCATGTCGCTAGCTGCATGCCAATATGCTAGCTATTTGTATGCCTTATGGTGAAACATAGTGCACAAATCTTATTATCTATAACACCTTAATTATAACCTATGTTTATGCAAATAAATTATTTTGATTTGATTTGATTTTATTTGATTTGATTGATGATGGAATCTTAGAAGTACTTGTCTTATGGTTGGTAGTTGTATTGATGTAGAAAGAGGATCTAAGTCTCTCATCCCAATTAAAAATATACTGTCAGTTTTGCGAGTTGTAATCATCGTTATTTTAAGCACTTTTCACTATTTTGCAACCAAATTTTGAAACACTTTTTATTAATCAGACACAGTTTTTGAAGGTTAATATCGATATTTGTCAGTCTATAATCCTTAAAATGAAGTTATATCTTCAATAGTAATCTGAAATAAAAAAAATATTAGTTAATTCTAACCTGTAATATTATCACTTGAGTAAAATCTTTAGGGTCGTTGAGCACCGGGTTCTACTTAAGATAAAAATTTGAAAATTTTCGTGAAGTATGCTATAGCTAAGTAAAAATGATTTGGGGGGTGCCTACAATTAAAAAAGAAAAAAAATATTTTTAACTACCCCACCTGAGAAATACCTATTGCCTCTAGTTCAAATTGAGCCCTCACTAACGTATGTAAATCGACAAGCGGCGTGGACATGCAGTTGACGGAGTCGTGATCGCGCCCGCGGACCCCCCACCTAAAGGGCCGTGAACGACCCAACCTAACCGAATAAGAGAAGCGACTGGGCGACCAGATTTACCTTGGCGAATCTCCCTCCCGACGATCTGCCTCCAGTTGTCCTGCCCCAACAACAGCATGGGTTTAGCCTCCCTCATCTCGCTGCAATCCAGGTCCCGCAGGTGCACATTGTCCTCGAGCACACGCGCCGGTAACGATTGCGACGGCAAGTCAACGTTACGCATAGTACGCACTGAAATGTCATGACACACCCCGTTCGGTCCGCGCACTACCACTTTAACACTCCGTGAATTGTTGTCCGTCACGTAGTGACCGCGGGCTGTCATCAACATAAGCGGCACTATAGGTCCTTCAAAATCACTCGCGAGTTTATCATCTATAAGCGACACTGACGCCCCGTCATCTAAAAGTGCGTACGTACATCGCTCTGAACCACCACTTGACGACGCGCTAGCCTAGTTGGTAGTGACCCTGCCTACGAAGCTAGCGGTCCTGGGTTCAAATCCCGGTAAGGGCAGATATTTGTGTGATGAGCACGAGTATTTGTTTCTGAGTCTTGGTTGTTTTCTATGTATTTAAGTATTTATTTCTCTATATAAGTATTCATATCGTTGTCTAGTACCCATATTACAAGCCTAGAGCTTAGTTTGGGACTAGGTCGATTTGTGTAAGATCGTCCCTTATTATTTATTTATATTTATTTATACTTGTCACAATTGTCACAGGTATCACTTTTACTAGAGCACGCGCACGACACTCGCCTAAATTAGTCAAAGTTTTATATTTCAAAGACGGCACCGGCGCCAGCGCGGACGACGTTGAAGATGCCGACTCTATAGGGTGTGGTCTTTCTGCTAGCGGCGTAGCGGTGATATTGTCTTTATGTAGTAGCTCATGGTGTGACCACTTACACTTGGTACAATGCTACGCACGGCAGTACCTACTCGAGTGTGTTTTCACTATACACTTAAAACACAGTCTATTTTGCTTAACAAATCCCAACGTTCATCTATAGAAAGACTTTTAAACTGACCACACTCACTCAATTTATGGTCCGCTTTACACTTAGCACAAACTTTATCACTTGTCTCACTCTCAGTCTCAGTTAGGCTTCTTTCCCACGGCAACGTCCCGTTTTTTGCAGGACCGTTTTTTTGCAGGATCCAGTTTAGCAGCATACGTGCTACTATGGTAACATTCACACCAGTATTCGGTTTGCAGGATCCTGCAACGAACGTTGGACGTTGCCGTGGGAAAGAAGCCTAACGGCGGCGATCGTTTCAACTTGCGTGTGCACGCGGTGACTGGCTCGCACTCGGGCCGCGCCCTTATCGCGCCGACCGGCGGTTATCGTCGTTCGCTCACGCTCAACGCTCGACATCGCGCCGACAGCGCTTATATTTTATCGGCGCGCAATATGACGACGCGCGCGTTAGTTGACTAAGAAAGTCCACTAAAACATTGAGATTTGGAGAAACTCGTAAATCCACACCACTATCATTGTCCAAACGCATCGCAAATTCTCCGTACTGCGCGCGTTGATAAGGCGTTAATTTATTTAATAGTTCGTTCACTAGTTGCGGATTGTTTATGTAGCCATCGGCGCGCACATTCTTTAACACAGATATACAATTACGCACCGTAGACGTAAACTTACGTAATTCGTGTCCATTTTCACTCACTTTAGGTAAATTACGTACTTTTCGTATGGCACATTCTCGAAGGCAATTTGGATGCCCGAACTCGTCTTCTAGCACTTCGAGTACTTCCTCCGGATCGGAAGACGTCCTGAGTAGGTCCTCGACGGCGGTTTTCGCTTCCCCGACGAGTGCCACCCGGAGGCGCGCCATATTCTCAAAAGGCTTGAAGTTGTGCATCTCGGTCGTACTCCGGTACGCCTTCTTAAAACCGAGCCAATCCGCAGCGTTACCGTCATAAGCTGGTATTTCATGTACCTGCCGGGGCACTCTGCTGCCTTGGCCTAGCTTTTGGAAAATTCAACTTTCCGCACGGTGTGATGACATGAGCAACTGTATTAAAAAAAAAAATTTACTAGGCTGTATGAAGTTTGACGCCATAATTTTACTCTGTGGTCGCTGCCAATTTAAAAATCGCCAGAAAGAAGTAAATAAATTACGACAAACTTTGTAGTTTCTTTTTTAAGCTTGTAGAAATAGTTATTGTATGCAACGGTACATTTACCTCTTAAGAGGATTGTGAAGCCATAATTTTTTCTCCGCTTAAACTTAGTCCGATTTTTACGTTTTTTAAATATCTTGCTTACTTATATATTATGAAAAACGAATACAATAACAAATAATGAACCTAAAATCATCATTTGAAACCTGATCAACCGATTTGGAATTTGACTACTTACTATTTTAAAAAGTAGTTTACATGAATAACAGGTCCCTAGACTTCTAATCTACATAAGTAAAAATATGTTATGATCTTTGTTTATCCCGTTTGCTCAAAAAAAATATTAGAATGTAATAGAATAGAATAGAAAACATTTATTTTTTGGCTGCGGTTTTTAGTTTACGAGTAACTGCGAGACAAACCTGCACTACCAAACTCAATGTTCGCGTTGCTTTGTTAAATACCACATCTTGATTATATAGCATTACTAGTTATAATGAATAACAGATTCCTATTTTTACATCAACATTTAAACACATATACTTACACTTACACTAGATAGATATCCAAAAAACCGAGTAGAGTAGTCGAAGCGTGGGGAGCGCGGTGGGCCCAGAGCCGGCGCTCACCGGCGTGCGTGTTGCAGGTGGTCACTGTAATCTCGACGCTGTTCAGCATCGTCGCCACGGCAGGACTAGTAGTCAGCACGTTACCCGCGATGCAAGTGACCAACATGAATAGCCAGCCCGAAGATCACCCGACTCTGGAGATCATCGAGGCTGTGTGCATCGCCTGGTTTACATTTGAGTTTATAGCGCGGTTTATGTCCGCGCCGGAAAAGTGCCAGTTCATCAAGGGCCCTCTCAATATAGTAGATTTTATATCCATTGTGCCTTACTATATAGATATCATCGTGCTCGCATTTGTAGACCCAAATGAAAATACAGCCATTAGTCATGTAGTACAAGTCTTCCGTATTCTAAGGGTCTTGCGAGTCTTCAAACTCGCTCGAAACTCGAAAGCGCTACAGGCGCTAGGCTTTACGCTCGCAACCTCATACAAAGAACTCGCCCTGCTTGTGTTTTTCCTCGCGATGGGAGTGCTTGGAAGCGAACTTCCCCGACGAGTGCCACCCGGAGGCGCGCCATATTCTCAAAAGGCTTGAAGTTGTGCATCTCGGTCGTACTCCGGTACGCCTTCTTAAAACCGAGCCAATCCGCAGCGTTACCGTCATAAGCTGGTATTTCATGTACCTGCCGGGGCACTCTGCTGCCTTGGCCTAGCTTTTGGATTGCTTCCGCCAATCGGTCAATGTCTGTCCGGCTGTTGGGGGACGGCGGTGACGACGGCGCCGGCGCGTGTTGCGGCGCGTGTTGCGGCGCGGCGGGCGCGTCCCTCAGCCAGCGCTCAACGTGCGAGGCGGCTCCGCTCGCGAGGCTGCGCGGCGGCTCGTCCTGTTCTTCCTCTTGCGCTTCTAATTCTGCTATTTCTAAAGCCAGCTTCTTCTTTATTACGCTTCCCTTTAGTTTTGCTACCTCCAGCTCCGCTTCATACTCCGCGCGGATGCGGAGCGCCTCGCGCCCGGTGCGGCTCAGTCTCGACGAGTGGCTTCCATCGCTACGCCCTGCGCGGACGGTCCTCACAGTAGCCGGCATGCTCTCGACCAGCGGCAGTACTTCTTCTGGGCGGCCGATGCGACCGCCCACCGCTGGGCCACGCGCGAGCTGCTGCGCCGTCACAGGCGTCTGCTCTTCGGAGACTGACGGAGTCGGTAGTCCCAAATCTGAGTCTGCATTTGTCATGTTCGTTCGCATTGAATTGCGTGTCTGCCGTTCTCCACTCATACCTACTGCATCTGGCGAACTCGATGGACCAAAATTGTAGTTATTTAGGTGCAGGGTAATGAAAATATGTAGGTTTTATATCACTGAATGTATAATTAACTTTAAAAGAACACAACTGACACTGGTCTGGCTTGACAAAATACACAAACATATGAAATGAAGCAAAAATAAAAGCAAGCAGCGGCGCGGCGGCCTTGCGCAACAGACAGACTGGTCGTAAGTCGCAGCGCGCCGCGCCCGCGCGGCTCGCCCGACGCGTGCCCCCGTGCCCCCGTGCCGTGCCGCGTGCGTAAGCGTTGCAGGTACTTAGCAACAGCGCGCGGGTAATTTGAATTAACGAATTAAATGTAGGTACTAAGATAGTCGCGCTACTTAACAGTCAGCATAGTAATATACTATTACTGAAATTATACCAGAAAAGGAAATGGACATGATAAGGAAATCCTTGGAGGACGATCATGCTGAAGACATAGATATACCAAGTCAGACAGAGGATGCTCCAAAAAAGACAAGGAAAAGTAAGCGCAAGGTGATTCAAAAAAGTTGTTTAGATTTCATGAGTGAAGACGAAGACTTTGTATGGGACTCTAGCTCTTGGAGGGATACGGGCGAGTCTTCAAGTGATGAAGATTTACTAAAAAGAAAAAAGAAAAAAAGGGTAAGCGCAGAAGGTGGAAAAGTAGGAGAAACAGGACTAAGGAAAAAAAAGGCAAATAAGAAAAAACTACGAAAAGAGGCTAGATCAAAGGGTGAATGTTATGTCAAAAAAGATGGTTCTCTTACAAAGGAAAAACAGTTACAACCGAATCCAGCACAGGAAAAAACTGTCCCTGGAAATGTGGAGAAATAGATTCAGAAAAAAGGACAGGTATATTTAATTACTTTTGGGGATTAACCAATCAGAGAAAAATGGAATGGCTAGTAGCCATGACTTCTAAGAAAGAGGTAAAAAGGAAGAGGTCTAAAGATTCTACTTACAGAAGCAATACATTTGACTATTTTATAAATGATGGAGAGGGTCGTCGCCAGGTTTGCTTGAAGTTCTTAATGAATACTCTGGATGTCACGCAAAGATACATTTACTACACCGTGTTAACTTTATCCCAAGGAATATCAAAAGAGGATTCGAGAGGAAAGTAAGTTCCGGCTAACAAAACCCCAGAGGAAGTCAAAGAATCTGCCAGAAACTTCGTTAAAAGTTTACCTGCACTGCCGTCCCATTACTGCCACAAGGATAGTAAGAGGCTGTATTTGCCAACCGAATTTAAAAATATAAAACATCTCTATCGTATTTATAAATAACTCTTCTAGTTATAGTAATGAAAAACTCTTTCGTCAAATATTCAAATCTGATTTTAACGTCGGGTTTCACGTGCCTAAAAAGGATAAATGTTTGAAGTGCTTGCGTTTTGAAGGCCAAAATCCGCAAGATTGTCCCGAACTGCGTCTCACTTCGCCGGGTCCCGGCAGAATATCAGCGCTGCCGCAGCAATGCGCGCAGCACATGCTGAGTCGGCGCCCTTTCATTACTATGCCGTGACATCTGAATCGCGTATCTCAATTTTAGTTGTAGTTTTAAATATAGGTTAAGCTTTTAATGTTTTTTTCTTTTTACTTTTTTTTAATTAGTATGTACTTAAACGTGTTTCAATTTGTCATGGCGTAATATGTGAATAAAGATTTTTATCTATCTATCTAACTGCAGGCTCATTTAGAATAAAAAGAGGCATCAAAGAAACGTCTGGAATGTCATCGAGAACTATGCAAAGAAAACCTTTCTTTATTGTGTACATCTTTCGACCTCCAGAAGGTTCTCAACACTCCCCATGGACAGAGCATGTTACTATTTTACTCTCGTAAATATGCTGTTTATGACTTGTGTTTCTATAAAAGCATAACAAGAAATGGTTTTTGTTACATCTGGGGAGAATCAGAAGGAAAGCGAGGGGCTATGGAAATTGCCACAATTTTGCATAAATACATCGAAGGCATCGATTCTCGAACCAAGATAAGAACCTTAATTTTATATTCCGACTCTTGGCCGGGACAGAATAAAAACAAAATTGTTCTTGCTGCTGTCCATAACGCGTTGTTACAATCTAAAAATTTTGAAGCTCTGCAAATGAATTTTCTACTCCGAGGACATACAAAGATGACAGTAGACAGCATACACTCAACGATTAAACACTCCGTGCGCAATGCAATAGTATGGGCTCCATCACAGTGGGCAAAAGTGTGCCAGTTAGCTAGGAAAGAATCGTCGCCCTATTATGTCGAAACTCTCCTGCATCAAGACTTTAACTACGATGAATGGTCAGACAAATATTTTAAAGGCAACCTGGTAGGTAAAATAAGTAAGATACGCACAGCAACATTCAAAAGGTCTTCTCCAAATGTGATGAAAATTACATTTTCTATGAAAGAAGATGCCTTGGAAGAGACGATTCCTATAAATGCTAAGCCAAGGGCTATACACCCGAAATATAAATCTTCATTACCGATTACAAAGCCCAAATATAATGACCTAAAAAAATTGTGTGACACAGGTGTAATCCCGAAAATATTCCACGCTGAATATCTAAATCTGATTAACATCAACGGAAGAGATAAGCTGCTGGATACCGACATCGAAGATGTAATGGGAGAAGGCACCAATTAGAAAGTTGAATGTTAAGAATTCAAGCTAATCTACGGATCTAGTGAACAATCATTTGCCATCGTATTTTGTCGGATAAGTTCTATCGCCTCCAGTCCAGTCCAGTGATAAATACGAACTTATCCGACAAAATACGATGGCGAATGATTAAAATTCACTACATCTGTAGATTTGCCTGAATTCTTAACATTTAACTTTTACGATATGTTAAAGTTAAATGTTAAGAATTTACGACCTTTTACGATATTTTATTAACCGTATGCTAATTTAAAAAGTTCCTGCTAATGATCTCGATTTGATTCTAAGCTACAAAGAAAAAATAATTACTGTTACTCGTATTGTTTTTTTTTTTTGGTAATCGCCTGAAGGGCCAAAGACAAAAGTCCTTGCTTTTGTTTACTGTTTTTAAAACATTACTTTAGAGAAAAAGAAAAAGAGGTGAAAATCCCTTCCGGAGACCTGGGAATGGAGGGCCCAGGTACTGCCGGGCTCGCACCGGCTAAAAACACCAATGCCCCTATTACCAACTAGAATTTAGACTCGCGCGGATACTACCCCAGCCAGTGCTGAAAGGCCGGAGGAGAAAGTCCTTCCTCCGTTTACTTATCCGCGGGGTTTTTCCAAAAAGGGGGGATAGGAGTGGGGGTTGGGATGGGGGGGAGACTTATATCTATGTGAGTCGCGGAGTGGGAACCCTGACGCATGCATGCTTACGGACTACGGGCTTCCTTTCTTTTGCCCGACAATGGAAGGGTTGGGTCGGAGATCTTTTCTGGATCGCTTGTGTAGCTGTGGACACCATCTTTATGGGTTTAGTAGTACCCTTTTTTGAGGCTTGGTCTTTTGCCTGGAGATACTATTTTTGCGCGTGTCTCCTTGCGCTGCCCTCTTTTGTGACCTCTTCCATTGCAAATTAGCCTAAACATCTGCTATAATTAAGGGGGGAGGGGCAGGTGTCAGTTTGACGAGGGACCAGTGAATCGCGAGCGGAGCCTTACCCCAGCCAGTGCTGAAGGGCCGGGAGAGAAAATCATTCTCCCGTTTAGGAGGCCGCAGGATTCCCCATCCCCCGTCCTACCAACACCCCTTAGGGGTTCGGGTGGTGCGTGCGTCAGGAAGTTGCTTTTGTTACTCGTATTGATTAGTTTAGAGGTGAATAAGTACCTACTCATTTATGTTATTGTGTGTTTATTTTAAAGGTAAACAGTGTAGTGAGAGAATCTGGGAATTACCGGTATGGTCATTAAAAAAAAACCTATTACTATTATGCCCACTTTCCACTGCAAGCGGAGGGGGCTCCATACGGACTCCCGATTTGTCTTACAACGATGACTTTAAAGAGGTTAGCTCGCGTTGGAAACATTTGAAGTCACCGTTGTAAGCCAAACGGAGTCCGTACGGAGCCCGCTCCACTCGCAGTGGAAAGCGGGCATTAATCATCACAGATCTCATTTGTTTTTAAAGTACAAAGAATTATTGTTTTTTTTTACAGGGTAAGAAGTACCCGCTTATTTTATTTAATTGCTTTTTCTAAGTGTTAATGTACAAGAGGGCGCGAGAGTTTATTATATTAAGAAAATATTATTGTGTTCATTTAAGAGCTAAGGACGTATAGTGAGAATATCTTAAAATTAGCCGAATGCTAATTAAAAAAAGTTCATAACTATTAATTAAAATTAAAATATTGGAAGGCAAGTACCAAATAAAAACTTACAAGGTAATTAGTATGACCTCCCTTATTATTATTATTATTATTTATTATTAAGACTGATTGTCACGTTTTAAGAAATAAAATATTATTTAGTAAGTATAATGTCTTTTTATTATTAAAAATATTTTTGACACATTATAATCAATAATTATAAATCATAATTCTTGACATATTTCTGTTATATAGTTTGTATCAACAACCAGGTTTTATAAAATATGATCCAGACTCGGCATATCAAACCACCAATTGTAAATCTTGATCGTCGCTTAAGTTAACTTACCTGTCTCGTATCCAAACATCACGTGGTAATAAAACAAAAATAGCCTGTCCCTATGATCTATAATTAAAAGGGGTTAAATCATTTTGCTTTCTATCATATTGGCATCGTAGAGTCACTTAAACTGCTTTTCCTGCCATTGATTGCTTAGAGTTTGGCACTTCAATCATTTCACCTTGCTTCGGAAAAGCGACCAAGTAGGACATTTTGCTTTATGCGACACTTATCTTGGTATATCTGGTTATTTTATTATTGAAAGGTATACCAACATAATCTACGATTTTTTTTAACGTTAGGAGTTTTTTTTTTTAAATTAAAGCAGCACTTTTTTTACAGTGTTTTTTTTTCGAAATTTTGAAACTTTAAATGGCTCTCCTGTAAAGTTCACAAAATGTCGCTTCAAACAAATAGCCTTTCACCTCTCGATATGCATGTCGGTTCACTTGTTCGAAGCCTACCGACGTCGCTGCGTGTTCCTTACTCTTCGACAAGTGACTATAAAGTAATAATAATGATAACTCATTAAATTTTGTTGTTTTATAATTTCATTTAAAAATATAATAACTATGTGTTCCGCTTGAGATTCCACTGAACCTGCAATTAATTAAATTTGTGCAATTATTAACTCGAAGACCAAATCAGCCGGTTTTTTTTAATCTTTATTTTACGACTATCCGTTTTGCGTAATCCCGTCCTCTTATTTCACAAAATAGTTATTTATGTAACTGGTACATAATTAAGCGTTTTCAGCCACGATTGCCTTAAGAGCTAATTATGTAGCGTTGCATACATAACTTTCTCTACAAGCTTAAAATTATAATGACAAAAATATATAATCGCTAACTTTTCTCGTATTCTTTCTTTGATTATTCTGCCAAAAAATAACTTATCAGCAAAGTCATTTTCATTATTCCGATTGGCGTTAATAGTTTGTGAATTTTATTGTTAAATATTAATAAATTTCATACAAAATTTAATAGTTACTAAAACAGTTCTGACAATTTATCATAAAAGTTGGAATGCCAAACGAAACGCCAGCGCCATTTTGTTGATATCCATATTGAACCATACTAACCAAATAACAAATCGATGGATATTAACCATCTAGTTTTAGTAATTTAATAAAAATGTAATTTTAAACACATAGTAAGTCTCTAACTGCCGCATTCAGAAACGTCAATTAAATATAATGCTTGTTTAGTGACGTGTTGTCTTATTCTATTGCTATAGCAAAGAAAGTGAAAGTAGTAATTTTAATCTAGCATTAAATCTAATTGACGTCTCTGAGTGCGGCAGTAAATGAATTTTGTTCTTAATATACGCAATTTTAATCGGTATTAAAATATTTTAAACGGTTTATGATACAAATTAAGATGTCAAGTGTTCACTAAACGCCAAGACAGATATCCGGAATGACCGTAACCATGGTAATAACAATGCTGTAATAATTATTATAGAACTGTTTACAATTACCATGGCAACGCTCATTATAGAATTGTTTTTCGGTTACGTTTTAGGTGGTATTCTGATACCATTAACGATATCAATATAAGCGGTTTATAATACGTGAGTAAAAAATCTCCATTCTAGGACACTTTACTTCACTGAGCTGGAGAAAATACTTATTAAGAATCTTATTTAAATGTTCGTTTTGATCCCTGATTTCGTTAATTCTAACGCCTGGACTTCTAACTTTTTTGGGAATTTTCGTGGTATGTTTTCGCCCCGAATGCCATACTAACTCACACGAGTACTTTCAGGGTCACGACTGTTACCCATAGGTAGTAACAAAACTAAAGGCGCAGGCTAACGCACAGATACAGTAAGAACTCGTTATCTTAGTTGTAATTATTCGCTCGGCAACTTGTAGGTACACAAAGATTAACCAAAGTTCTTAGAAATGTTACCTTGGGTCAACTAAACCATATTAAACTAAACAAATGAATTCGATCTTCAGTTCGATTCATTAGGTAAATAGAAGGGTTTACATTTATAAGGTTTGTTTAATTAACTGTTCATATTTCACAGTTGGCCGCATTGACCGCCCAAGTGTCTACACTCGACATTTGCCGCGAAGCGATAATAAGTGCCATGCGTAGTCATGAGTGTCTTATTATCCCATAAGTTGTAAAACTCATAACAATTCCAAGCCTGGTTAGCATAACTACAAAGTTGATTCTATGAATCATGTTTAGTGTCAACAAAGAGGCAAAAATGTACCTATGACAAAAATGAATACATTTTTTCTGCACTATTACTTACATTCGAAGAATGCAGCGCAACATTCGGGTGTCCATTCACCACGCCATGGCATTATATACTCAGCGGCAGCCTGAGTGGTTTTGCCATACGAGCCCGCTACCAACTGGAGTTCGTAAAGACCATTTGGCAGGACTTTAATGATACGATAGGGTCCTCGCATGCTATCTTGCCCATTGATTGTGACCTTTTTATTACACAAGCCAAGTCATCCACTGCAAATGTTTTTGATGCTGATCGATTTTTATTTACCCGCGCATCTTGAGTGGACTGATTTTGTGCTAGGATCGTTTTAGAGCGCTGCTTTTGTAACTCGCGCCACGCTTGGCGATTAGGATTATCACCCTGTATAGTTATGTCCTTAACAAGAGATTGCATAACTGGGGTGCTAGACTCTGTACCAATAAGAAGATTGAGTGCCGAACATTGAGTCTTTTTTTGCTTTGTTATGTTTAGTTCTAACTGTAACTTCCAGAGTACATCTGACCAAGATTCACTCTTGTAATTCTTCTCGACGCGTATCATGTTAAGAACGGTACGACAGTATCGCTCGACTTGACCATTCGACTGATGCATTTCTGGGATAATTAAATGCAAGTTGATACCCAACCCGGCGACCCAGCTCGTGAATTCGGAGCTTACAAACATCCGACCTCTGTCGCATACTAACAAACGGGGAGAACCGAATAGGGAGATAGCGTTAGTAAACACGCGTTTTAACTCGGCACTTTCTTGTTTATAAAGTGGGTAGAGTAGGCAATACTTTGTGAATGCGTCAATAATGAGAAACATACGTACTTATGACCGTGCGATTCGGGTAAAGGGCCAAGTACATTGGCATGAATAGTATCAAATGGAGTAGAGGGGTTTTGCCACGAAACGATCGGCTGCAAAGGGGTATCTTTTTGTGCGTTATGCAGACAATGCAATGAGAAATGTATTTTTGTACAAATTTACCCGGGGACCAAAAGTGTTTGAGTATCAAATCACACGTCTTTTCAACACCTATACGTTCATGTTTGTCATGAAATGCTCGCAATATGCTAAGGCGGTAGGCTTTAGGTAAATAGCATAAGTATCGCGTTTGCTCACCAACCGGATCATACTTTGCTTAGTAATTGACGTACTTGTTTGAATGTTTTTGGGATCGGTGACTTAGTTTAGGCTTCTATTTTACGAGCGCTCGGCCTAACCTGACCATTGCTAATGATTCTTCCAAGGTACGTAAAAAAATATATATCCGCAGATTGATTGAAAAACCAGAGGGCTTATTGTCTAACGCACTCGCAATCACGATCGTTTTCATTTTGAAAATCGAAGGCTTGTCTGCATACAAAATGAAAACAATTGCTCCGCTTTGAGGCCGGTTGGGATTGCGAGTGCGTTAGACAATAAGCCCTCAGATTGTAACAACGTTTTTGATATAGAATCGAGCAAAGTTAGTCCCCTCTTCAGTAATATCACTTAACAACAAAACGTCATATATATACAAGCACTTTTCCTGACTCGCTAGTATTTGAGAGTTTCGGAAATTATGCGTTGATTGATACACTATAGGTGCATTCGCTAGTCCAAAGGGAGATACTCAAAGTGACCTTCTGGTGTCACCAAGGCAGTTTTTTCAATAGAGTAATCACATATTTTTATTTGATGAAAACTGGTTAACATATCTAATGCTGTAAAGTTTTTACATTTACCTAACCTATCTATGTGGTGTATCTGATCTTATTTCGTGACAAAAATGTACAGGGCTTTATTGCGCGGCTCCAATCGCTCTTTAGCAAAACGCTTTTCTTCCGTATGTCCGTTTTTTTTACAAATTTCATGTTCATGAAGTTAGAATTTCCATTAGAACTCTGACCATCGCTTGCGACTTTACAATTTGAACTATTGGCTTTTGAATATTTAGGACAGCTTTTACAGATATGACCGAAAACACCGCACGTAAAACACTTCACATTTTTTTTATCAAAGGCGCTGGCACTACGTTTTTTAATACTGCCATTGTTGTTTGAGTTAGCAGATTGGTTTGAATAATCAACACTGGTTTTGTTCACATTTGCACTGGGTTTACTCGGCATAACATAATTTGATAAAAATTCCACGATGCTTTCGGGTGTTAATTTTGAATTCATAACGGTAACGCAAATCTGCGGTTCCTTAATACCACGTACAATTATAGCACACAATAGGTCACTATTTAATCTTTTAATGATATACGCAATCGCAACAAGGATTTGCGCGCGTATTCCGCATATGTGGAAAATTTATCAGACCCTGTGCAAATGACGTCGAACAAGATATTAGCGATCTCGACACGTCGTGGACAAAGTGACTTTAGCTGTAATTTAAAGGTAGTCCAAGTACGATCCGTCTCAGTCCAATCACGTAACCAAGAGCGAGATTTTCCCCTTAAACACAAACCAATACGGGCTAAACATTCTTTGTCGTCCCATCTATTTTGTAATTTAGCACGGTCGACTTCTTCACACCATGCATTGACGTCGTGAACATTAGGGTCAAAGTCAGAGACTGTACTGGTACACGTGTGTAGTGTCCTTTATTAAAATCCATTTTAAAAACTCAGGTTAATCTTCGCCATCAGACAGCTAGAAATTAGTCATTAGATTTTCTAAACAAACTGAAAACAGCGCTCTCTCTGGAAAACATTGACAACTATTTAAACGATTAGACATTAAAATTTGACAGATTAATTCTGAGCGACTAGCGGAAATATAGGTTCACTTTGAGTTACCTAGATGGCGCTGAGGTGTGAAATAAAAGAAATTAATAATATGAATTAAAACAGATCATTCTAATTAGAATTTAGGAAATAAATAGATTTATTTCGTTATGTTAGTAAAATAAATTAAAGAGGGAAGGTTTACACAAATTATTTTGTAGTGAAGTAACATTATAGTTGTGTAACCTAATAAAGAAAGATCGAATTGGCTGGAAGTTGAATAAAAAAAGAAATGACGGCTATAATGCTAAGGAGAGTAGGAGACAAGTTCAAAGTATAATGAACTAGACGATTAGACATTTAAAATTGACAGGTTAATTCTGGGCGACTAGCAGAGAAATGGGTTCACTTTGAATTACCTAGATGGCGCTGTGGAGCAAGCGAAGGAAATGGTTGAAATTAAATAAAAAAACAGATCATTCTAATTAGAATTTAGGAAATAAATAGATTTATTTCATTATGTTAGTAAGATAAATTAAAGAGGAAAGAATTGCACAAATTATTTTGTAATGAGGTAACATTATAGTTGTAAAACCTAATAAATAAAGATCGAATTGGCTGGAAGTTGAATAAAAAAAGAAATGACGGCTATGTTGCTAAAATGAGTAGGGGTCAAATTCAAAGGATAATGAACTTTGTTTGTTACATGTTATGTTAGAATAATCATTGTCATTAGAAAAGTAAATGCATTATTGCGGGAAAACTTCTGCGCATCCCAGCTTCTCTATACGCAGGGACGCTAGAGAGACGCTAATATGAGGAGAGATGAGTTCAAACGAAAGTGAGCTTTATTTGTTACTTGAAATGATGAAATAGACACTAAAGTTGAATAATTGAAATTTCTTTTGCGGGAAAAGTTTACGCATCCAAGCGATCTTATACGCATGTTTCATACAGCGGGGCCGAAAATTAGGGGTTTCTACGCATGCTCAGGGTTTTCTATATAAAGTCTGGCGAGGGTCTGAGCGGGGCTTTTTTATTCCGGTCGTCGAAGGGGTGAGTTGATATTTTTCTGAGAGGTGTCACGTATCGTCCATTTTTGCCTTGTTGGTTTTTATTTATTTGTGTTGTGCTCGTATATTATAGGTGATATTATTTTGGGTGTCGCTTCACGTTGCGTTCGAGTAACGCTACAAGTTAACGATTATCGCTACACAGGAATGTTGTAGTTGACTTTATTTTGCTAGGATTGTGAGAATGTTTTAATAACTGGTGTTTGTGTGTTCCGGGATTGTTTTAACATGTTTATTAACCTTCTTTTGTTTTCCAGAACTCTGTAACGTCGCCACAAATGGTAGTCGGTTACGCAGAGCTCCAGGCAGTTGTAGTTTACGAAAATGAATACCTACACTCACATTTTGGTTGTGAGTTGAGACCTGAAGATTTCCACAATCAGGAAACGGACGGTTTTAACTCATTAACTGAGTGAGTTTGGAAGGTACGCGTACAAGGTTTCCTGATACCTTTATTCGGTATATCAGGCTCTGCTGAATGGTACTTTTTATGGTCCCTCTTCAGGGCCCGTAGAAGTGGATCCGAAATCAGTTTGCGATTGTTGTGTGGCCATCTAAAGTACCTTTGGCATTGATCCCCTTATTTATATATGTATATATAGACCACCGTAGGTATTTTCCCCACCTGGAAGCCAACTAAAGGCTAGAAATAGCCGGTTGAAGGGTCTTAGGACTACACACAGGAAGTTTTACTTCCGAAATCGAGGTTATGTTAGGTCTTAGTTGGTCTAGCAAAGGTTTTCTTACACCGGAATTCCTTTACACTACTCACACGTTTAACGTAACTGTAAAAGTCATTTTGGACTTTTAATTGCTCTAAAACAATAGATTAATAGGTGGTTAGGGGTTATAGGTAGTCAGTAGCTTTTCCTTTACACCGAGGGAAGCTTATAAACACGTAATGTGACTAGCTAGGTATATGTAGACAAAGTTTGTTCTACTACTGGCATAGTAAAACAAGCTCTGTCGACGTAAGAATTATAATTATTGAACCAAGAAGACTTAAATTAGCCTTCTAAAACCAATAGGAAAATTAGGAACTAGTAATAATTAAATCATGTTAGAAAAGTAATCCTTTTAAATTAAATTCATATTAGGCAAATATTCAATCTAGGGTATCGAAACTTACTTATTGAATGTAATTTTGATAGTCTGTGGTTAGGTCTATCTATTCCTGTCAGAAACGTCAAATTCTAAGACCGTCCGTCTAATTAGAAAATAAATAAAGCGCTATGCTGCGGAGTATGTATGTTGTCCGATAAACCCGTGTTGGTATGATTAGGGAGTTCGTTTAACATGAAAGGTATTGTAGTGGTTATAATTAGCAGATAGGTAGAGATCTAAGTTTAAGAAGCATTCGCGTCTAACCTTAGTGATAAACCTAGGCGGCTAACTAGGGAGACGCCCGCAAACATGTTTTATCAGTTAGTGTGTATAAAAAGAGTTCACGTTAAACTGTCCCAAACGAATAAAAGTAATTAGTTAGCTATGTGTATTTACACAAGGTTGTTGTCATAGAGGTCATCTAAGCACGTAACGAAACTTATTAGTCTACGGTATTATTATTAACTTTCTAGGATAGTAAGGGTAAATTAAAGAGTTCACGTTAAAACTGTCTCAAACGAATAAAAGTAATTAGTTAACTATGTGTATTTACACCAGGTTGTTATCATAAAAGTCATCTAAGCACAATGAGAGTCTATGATATTATTATTAACTTTCTAGCTTAGTAAGGGTAAATAAGTACGGTTACATACCTGCTAAAAGAAAAGCTAGGCTTATCATATTTAGATATTATTCCGAAGAGGTTCTAGTTGTAAGAATTAAATCGTCATCATTATAAACTATACATTATCTTTAAAACATCAGGTAGAGTAAATAAATCTAGGTTAACGTAGTCCTTTTGTATAGGTAAAATTCAAAGTGATTCTTACGAGTTGGTCTGTCCTTCCAATACACCTTTAACAGCTATAGATGTGCGGTAGGTATACCTAGCTACGGCTTACTGTCTCTGTCCAAGGACAATCAGTGGTCACTGTACTTACACATATGCTTAGTTGTTGTCTGAAGGAACTCTAGTGTTGAGTATACACTATGTAGTTCAAGAACACACCACCTTTGTGAGAATATTAAGGTTATTAAAGAAGTTATTTAGCGATAAAACCAAAGGGCTACTAATTTAGTTAAATTAAGAGTTGAAACAGGATATCTGTAAGCGCATTAAATCAATTATAGGGCTACTTACTAGGGCTAATTAATTTTAGATATAATTTAGTGTTGGCAACTTCAGTGAAGTAGATGGTATATGTAAAATTTACACAATAGTGTCTCAGACTAACTTATGAATGGTGAGGAAACACTAATTCATTATTTTATTAAATTTTAAACTAAACAGTTTATGTACTAGGGATATAGTACTGAAATTGAATTATAGTAATCTGAGTGATTCAATAATTCATACTACAATCCAGAGTATAAAGGTTGTAGAACCCGCCTAGTAGGGTTACATTTATATGATAATTACAGTAGGTATACTACTAAATAGTTTGGTAGTTATGACTACAAATTATAGAGAAAGACACACAAAGTTTGTCATAGGCATATTGAGTTTAAATCTATAAGTAAGAAGTAACAGGCTAAGAAATAAGAATAAAGCCTAAAATTAAGCATTGATATTATATTGTTCTAATTTATTATTTTGTGTTCAAAAGTAAAATGAATAATTGAATTAAATAGTTTAATCCTTTGAGTTTGTCTCGGTCTCTCTTCTCAAAGGATCCTTTTGGAGAGACTAGTAGAATCAAGTTTACCTAATTGACTAGAATTAGTCTACTAAATTTAACACTAATAGAATAATGTGTTATACTAAATAATAAAAGATATATTAGTGGGCGGGCTCTGAGGTTATGGTTGAAGAGCAGCGGAACGGCGTGTGATGGGGCCGTTCCTTATCCGCTAATATATTATTGCCATTTTATAAAAGTATATCTAGTAAGATATTTGAATTAAACCTAGAGTTTGTTCATAGTTATGTAGGTTATATCTGAAGCTCCAAGTAATATTCTAAGTTGCCTATAGATATTTTGTTTCAACAGTAGAATGATTATATTTTATGTTAGGATTTCTATATTCATGCTTGCCATAACTCTGTTCCTTGGTTAATAATAGAATGTTAGGTTAATTAATCCTTTCCAATAGACTATTACAATAATTTGAACCATGTTTCAATTAGGAATTTTATTAATATAATTCTTTATTGAATAGTTAATACTTTTAGTTTTGACTTAACAATATAAATATATTAGCCTGCAAATTTAATGGTATTCTTCAATAGTAAACAGTAGAAAGGAGTAATTAGGTACTTCAAAATAGACTAGTAATGATAAACTCTCGCTCATTAAAGTTCTTTGGATTACTATTCGGTTCACAATGTAGGGTTCTTAGACATTAGACGATCATGAGGCCAACTTAAATATAAATATATAATATAAAAATGGGTTTTATGGGGGGGTCCAGTACAAGACGTAATAATGATACGATCTCACCGGGTTTATGCTCCTTAGCGCATCGATGAGACGCTCTGTAACGTCCCCTGCAGCCGACGTTGAAGGCGAAGACGACAGCGACAGTACCGGCGGGGTCGGCACAGACGTAGAGATACCGAGAGGGCTGGCCACACGCATCGCGTCTCCTTGAGGCTCGGGCATGGACGGGCTGGTAGTGCCGGTGATGGTAGAGCACGGCTGCTTTTCCACGCTTGATCGTGGTTCTGAAACTGATCGCTCCAAGGCCGAGACCCTATTAAGTATTGTGTCTAAGTTAGCACTGAGTTGATCAAGTTTACGTTGTTTTCTATGACTGTTGGGCATTTTAATTTAATCAAATAATAATATTAAAAAGAAAAAGAAAAGTGGGAATACGAGATCACTATCCCACTTCTGATTTTACAATTTAAGTAAAAAGAAATACTAAAATGACAAAATTTAATAAAGTTCGTAACAAATTAGCGAGCAGAGAGGGATTTGATTAAAGAACGCGCCGCCGGGAATGGGAACGGTCCTCCGGTCTTAAATAGACTCGGTGACCTAGTCTGGGCTGGCCGGAGGTGTATAGGTAGGGGACGCTGATGCTAACACTATATATAGGCACCTTCTAAAAATTTGAATCAAAGATTAAATTAATTTTGATAAATTTAATATGTTTTGTTAAGAGGTTTTAATTCGGTTAAATTTTATTATGCTTTTTCATGCAAATAGAGTGAAAAATAAACTAGTCATAATTAGGTATCTGAGGAAAGATCACTTCGAATATTTTCATTTAGTCATTACTTGTTTTAGTTTTTTAACGATTTGAAAAATTATCTATTACTTATTACTGGTTTCGGCGTATCAACAGTTGTCCAATGTAATGGTTTGTCAATTTATCTATTTCCCATTTCTTATTTTACCTAAGTATCATGCCCAATGTAACGGCTCGGTTTATGAATAGTTTACTTATTTTAAAATTGACTTTGATCTGTTGACAGATTAAAAAAATAACCTCAAAGGCCAAGGTTTTAACCTAACCTACCCGAGTCGGTTCTGCCCTGAAACTTCTTGTTCGTTGCATTTTCTGTATAGTTAAAACTAATTAGGTACAAAAAAAAACTGAAATGAATATTTGACGTAACGTAGCGAAATCTATATGAAGCACTGATGAAGTAAAAAATGGGTTAAGACACGAAATACGAAACGATCCCTAGGCTAGTTGTAGTATTAGTGTAATGAAAAATAGGCTTTGAAATAAAATACGTAACAATACATAGGGCAAGTGACTAGAAGGAGAAAAGTTGCTCGGACTAAAGATATGTTTACTTGATGTAAAATAGTAAAATAAAAAATTAAGGAATCGTGCCGTTGTAGAAATGTTAAAAACCGAAACATTTTCGGTCAAATGAAATTCGGTCAAAAAAAAACGCGTTTGTGATAGGTAACCAAATTCTAATCAAATTCAAATGCGAAATAATTAATTTAAATACAATTGTAACATAACGAAATTATCAATTTAAGGTTTAAGGGTTAAGGTTAAGTTTGGTTAAGGTTAAGGTAGAATTTATGGTGGCGGGATTGATATTTTAATTTTTAATTATTTTATAAAATTATTACTTTTAGCATACTTATATGAAGTATCATCAACGTTAATGAGTTGTATATAAAAACCAAGAAAAAAAAACTAATTTAATATAAACTAGACAGTAAATGTTTTATAGTTACTTTTTTTTATAGGTTGATAAGGCTTCCAAAGTAGTTGTGGGCTAATGTCGTTATAAGAAAAGGGGGTTGTAGATTCAATGCATAGTTACTTCATAGGTTGATTGACCGGAGGTATTTTCTGTATATTACAGTTAATAAATAGTTTTTTTTTTAAGATTTCCATTCTAACTGAGCCTAGTGTTTTGTTAGGGGCGTATGGAAGTGAGAATGGGTAAGGTGTTAGGTAGATGAACGCTATTTACGCACAAAAAAAAGGAAAGTATTATGGGCCCTAATATTTCAATGGTTTCTATAGAATTGGGAATCGGTTTGTTAACACTTTGTTTAAAGGCACTGCACTAACAATGCGTTAACTATGGAACAGGTGTTAGGTTAGATCAAAGTGCAGTTTCTGAATCTGCTTCCATAGAATACTCATACTCTAACGGCAGCCTACAGTGGCTATTGTCATATTTTTTCGGCATCTACGCATACTCCAAAGGATATAGAGATTGATAGTGGGGTGGGACTTCTTAATTTGGATATAAAAAGATTGGATTGTTAGCATTTTAGCTATCAAAAGCATTCGGTTTCTAGAGGGGGGGTCTTTGTCAAATCACTTATGGCTTGGGTAATGTAAGTCAGATTCATAGACCGGGCAAAGTGGTCGCCAAATCGTAGTGAAGGGGCAAGATCATACTAATAGAGTAGATTTAGATTCACAACCCAAGTTCCTCTTGCTGAGACCTTGTGTTCCTTGCGAAGAGTGATGATAGTTCATGGTTGGCATATCGACAAGTTGAGGGTTGTATTCTATAGCCAATTTCTATTATTTGGGTTTCAATACACATTAACCATTATTGTAATGGCTTTTACAGTTGAGAGATAGTGTTGACAAATTACTAAGTAGAGTATATATTTGCGAATTTAGATAGGCTGGAAAATTTACTCCGGTTAAACAATTTTGTCACCTGTGTAAATTTTGGGGGTTGATTGTAACGGTCCAGGCCCGTTCAATACACAAATATAGTTTGAGATAGTCCAGGCTCTAACGAGAGTTGTTTAATATACAAAATCTCTTATAAAAAAAGTAACATTATTTTTAAATATATCTATTAATGTATGAGTACATTAAGAAGTGATAAATTGTATACGCAACATGTATGAGCGCCTGAACAAGTATATTTACGATACAAATCTAGAAGGACTCTCGCCGCCTAGTAAACTGTAAAGCAAGTCACGTTCTAATGATGTAATCTTATTTAATTGAATAATTGCCTAGATAGGCTTTATAGTACTAAAGCTAGTATTATTTCTCTAATAAGCAATGTTAATGTAGATGTAATGGTACCTAGTGCTTTAGTTCTTGAGAGTAATATGAACACAAGGGGGAGTAGGATGAAAATATACAGGTTATCTCGTTTGAGTCGAACCGAGCCGATTGCGTAAACGAACATCACCGAGTAGATAAAAACTTATTATGATTTTGTTGGTACAAGCGGGCAGCGTCTGTCACGTTCGAATTGGTAGAATACGACAGTGACGGAGATAGACGCCATCAGAATACGGATTCAAGCTGATATTAAAAATGATAATAATGGATGCAAAGAAAAATATACTGTGTAATGAATGGCATAAGGATTAGTCTCAATTACCATTGTTGATTCAAGCTAAGAATCAGGTGATGAAGAATTGTAATGATTAAAATGACTTAAGCGGCAGGTATGGATATTGAGAGTTTACCTTATGTTGATAAAAGTAAGGATTATTTTCGAGAATTGTGGCCAGATTAGTTTGATTGGTACGTGTGGCACGTTTGACCAGCTTGGCACGCGTGGCGAGAATGGCGCGGTTGACGCTATGCATATGGCCGCGGCGCGTAGGATTAAGGATCTATATATATATATATATATATATATATATATATATATATATATATATATATATATATATATATATATATATATATATAGGTTCTCAAGGGAAAATAGGCATTCTTTCTGGGCATTCATCGCAGAACATACACTTCTTTACACTATTATCACGTAGTTCAAAGGGGATAGACTCGCTCTCTGGGGTTCGCATTGTGTAAAATTTACTTAGGTTCAAAGTTATTTTAAACGTGTTAAATTCGTTTTGGATTTAAAATCGTGTTGCGCCAGTTAATTTGCTTTATTTTGTGTAAATTTCGGTTAATTACGAGTTTTATAGAGAAATAGGAGTACGACGCGTTTGCGGTTAAATTCATGATTCAGTGCTAGCTTTACAGTAAAATTTAGGCTACTTAGTATTCGGATTAGTATTCGCGGTCTTTTACCGTGATTTAAATTATAACGTTTGTATAGTTAACGTTAACTTCGTCTTTAGAGCTAGTAGTGAGGTATAGGATACGTAAGGATTAAGTACGTGCGATTCAATAAAAAACTGCATTTTTAGCAGCTTTAAATAGGTTTAAATATTGCTTTGTTAGTGATTGGTAGACGCGATTTTACAGCTAGTTGCGTTAGCGAACCATATCATAAATGTGTAGGTTAATTGTAACATTATAGGAAACGTATTAGTGTAGTGATTAAATTATATTGGCGAGGAGTTAGGGAAAACGGTTTACTTAGAGAAAGCTGTGGAATTTTATGTTATTGGTTGAGAGTAGTGCTTTAATAAAAAGACTTTGTTTTCTAGGATCACTCCAGTACACGGGTTTTGGGAGTCTTATATTTGGAATCGTTTTAATTTATTATTTTTATTTATACGTTGGCAAGGAAATTTTGGTTTATATTTCTCTTGCTACTGTTAATCCTGGCTTACATAGCCTGGGTTGCAGTGAGTGAGGCTTTCTATTGCATGATTGTATTATATTGGTTGTATTGGCGGGTAGAAATCTTTGCTGTGCTAGTATACACTTTGCTAACCACTGTGACCAGAGTCCGGGCACAGACGGCGAGGTTTCCCTTATACCTTATCTTTTCTTATCTTGTTGGTGGGGTCCTTACGCATACCCTATGGGATCTTTTGTGTAATAAAGAATGTCAGCCGGTTTAGATTTTTGGCTTACCGTATTCTTCATTAAAAACAAAAAATAGATGTAAAAAAATCATTTCGATACGTCAAATAGTTTTCGAGATATTGAATTTTAAACTTCGTATGCGGCGCTCGAAACTCGGCGGCTAGCGCTCACGGATGATGACGTCATCGTTTAACAGCGGTACGCGCTTTTATATGAATGAGTAAGTTTACAGGGCTATATATTTCTAACCGTAATAAATAGCCAGTTGAAATTTTCATAGAATACGTGTTATTATAAAATCTATTGTTTAAAATTATAAAATGAACAATAAATCAAATCCCAAGAGGGGTCCCCATACAAGAAACATGAAATAAAATCTTTTTTTTAGCAATTTTATACGGATTGTATTGTTATAATGGCTTCTTATTTTGATGCTATTTTAAGCTTAAATTATTGTCTAATTTTCATTGTTTACGACTAAATAGCAATCTTAAGTAAAACTTCTACAAATATGTGACAAAACTTAGTACAACACGATGGTATAGGCGGTCACCCATCCTGTTTAGACTACGCTTGTAGTTGCTTAACTTTGTAAGTCGTAATATGGTCGTAATAGGTACTCGTAATTATTTTTATGAATTCGTTTTGATGTTACTATGGTAGTTATGGTTATCTATTGTTTTGTATTACATACAGTTTAACTAAACAAACTGTCTGTCACTGACCGGCTTTTCTGTTTGTAATGTTTGTCGAATAAGTTGGTTAAATAAAATTAGAAAAATAATCAAGCACTTTTAATTTTGGGTTCACCGTTTTTTACATGAAAATACAAAAAAAGTATGTTGATAGCCAAGGTGAAACATGCCAAAAATTAAAAACCAAGTGCGAGACGCGGAACGCAGGCGGCAGAGCCCGCAGCGGTAGGTACCTACCGTCGAGTACAAAGATATGTATACATTTGTGGCCCGGCCCTTATTTCAATGGAATAAGGTGAAAAAGTGCATACATATCTTTGTACTCGACTGTACTATTCAATAATTATGATTCACGCAGTTCGCTACGCGGGCGCGGTCGCGTACAGCGTACCCGTAGTTTTAAGGAATCTTACTCGTTTAAAATCTCGGAGCCACGGAAGTCAAGATTGTCCTCTATTGTATCAAAGTGTATAAACGGGCGTTGGTCCCACAAAAAAAAACGAATACACACACTACCTTGCATACCTACACGAAACAACACGGTAATAAATAAATGTACTAATACTCAAAAACAGTTCAATACTACCTACTTGCTACTACCTACAGTTGGCGTGGCGGCCGCTAATGCCTAGACCTAGCGAAGCGAGAGTGTTGTAGGTAATATGTAGGTACCTATCTAATTGCGAGTGAGCGACTTGGTAGCGCCCGCGCGCGAAATTTGAAATCGATGTAATGAATACACGAAGTATCAGAACTACTACTAGGTCAATCAAAAATTAATGTTTTATAGTTCGTTCTTTTATACGGTAGCGATATTAATTACCCTACCAACCTACCACCGCCTACCACCAAAGTTAAGCAACCACCGCTTACCTAAACATCGTGTTGATTTGAACTAGGTACTTTTAAACATATTTGCAAGAGATTGACTACAGTTTACTGTTTGGTCGTAAACTATATAATGTTATGTTAGTATAGAGTTGAGGTTATTATTTAAGCACCGACTCCGAAATAAAAAGCTATCATACAAATACAACCTGTACTTCGTCTTCCAAAGTTAAGCAACTACACGCGTAGTCTAAAACAGGATGGGTGACCGCCTAAACCATCGTGTTGATAAAATCAGTTTTATCACATATTTGTAGGCCCTGTAAACCTACTCTTTCATATAACGGCGCGTACCGCTGTTAAACGATGACGTCACTCCAGCAAGATGGCCCCCACGCGCTTTAATATTATTGACCCAAATTTTAAACGTTTGTAGAATCAAAACTACTGGGTCTATTTGAATCAAATAAAAAGTAGTATGTTTGTTTATTTATAAACATTACTGTTACAAAGTTTCAAGCGATTTGGCGTACCTACTGACATTCTTCATTACCCCTCTTTTAGCGCTTAATCCAATGCAGCCTCCACCCCTTCCAAAAAGCGGATAGTGGAGTGCACTGGCAGAGCCTTGAAATCGTTTGGTTCTGGGTAGCCACAACCGAGGATTTTTATTCTTACTCCGGTGAGGCCATCACATTCACACAGTAAGTGTTTCATAGTCTCAGCCTCATCGCCGCACATTCTACAATCTGTGTTGTTATAGAGGCCCATCTTTGCTAGGAGATGTTTAACCCCAAAGTGCCCGGTAAACACTCTTTTAGAGTTGTCTTCTGCTGAGTTTCCAAAGTTTTTGGTCCAGTTCTGGTCAACCCTATCTATGAAAAGCTTTGCACGCCTACCGTAGTTTTCCACTCTTTTTGGTAAAATTCTAGGGCGTTATTGTTCAGGGCAGCTCTTATGGTGCCCAGTGAGGGTGCCACAAATGGTTCAGGTCCAACGTATACGCCCATGGACCCTCCCCTTGCCAGTTCGTCCGCGGCTTCATTTCCGGGAAAGCCTTCGTGTCCTGGAATCCACATCAGTTTCACTTTGTTGTGCCTTCCAAGCTTCTTTTAGGCTTGGATTCCATTGTAGACTAGTTTCGAGTCTACTTTTGGCGCTGTAAGCGCCTTAAGTGCCGTTTGGCTGTCGCTTAGAATGTAGATAGTTCTCTCCTGTGGAGGCCTACCAATATTCTCCTGCGTACAGGCAATTATCGCATACAACTCCGCCTGGAAGACCGTTGCGTAGTTGCCCATACTTATACTACTGTTACAGTCTTTGGCGTGAATACCCGCCCCCGTACCGGAGCTCATTTTTGAACCATCCGTGTACCATATCAAGTTGTCATCCTATGGTAGGTGCAACCCGTCCTCCCATTCATCCCTTGTAGGAATGTGGACATTGAAGTTCCTCCGGAATACATACTTGGGCTGCGTTAAAATGCATCGCCAGTATTCTGTCTAGAACAACATTGTGTGCCATTTTAGTGTGTCTTGTTCTAGGCGCTACATCGTTCCACAGGCCAGTCTCTTTCAACCTCTGTAGTGACTTGCACGCCTCAGACTGTATGGCGATATGCAGTGGTCGGAGGTTTAGTAGGACCTCCATTGCCACCGTCGGCGTCGTTCTTATATGACTATCTACTTTTACTATCTACATCCTGACAAACTAGGTCTTATATGGCTATTTACCATTACTATCTACATTCTGACAGTATGACTTTGAAATGTTAATAATTCAGCTCCTAGTAAATATAATGTGATTTACGTACAATATCATATGACTATTATTCTATATTTCACTCTTGCATTGAGTATTAGAGCACTTGAACACCCTCTTGTCCCTTTTTGACTGATGACAGACTATATCTGACTAAACTACAGTGAGTAGTTTAGTCAGATATAGTCTAAAACTACTTGGGAGACATCTTGCGATGCAGTAGGAATATTTTGTGATCTTTCTAAAGCATTTGATTGCGTAGATCATGCGACCCTTATTTTAAAATTAGAACATTATGGATTGTCCAATAAAGCTTTAAATCTTATGTCTTCTTATCTAAGTGATAGAACTCAAACAGTTGTTGTAAACAAAACGCAATCTGTTGGAGCTACAGTAAAAATAGGAGTGCCTCAAGGTTCTATTTTAGGTCCTTTTTTATTTTTGGTTTATATAAATGACTTACCACCAACAGTAGATAAACTTTGTGACATTGTACTTTTTGCTGATGATACTTCACTTATTTTCAAGGTAGATAGAAAATCCGTAGACTACAATAGGATAAACGCCACACTAGATAAAGTACTTAATTGGTTTACTACCAACAATTTGCTACTAAATGCTAAGAAAACTAAATGTGTTAGGTTCGCTTTGCCTAATGTTAAATCGGTAGATTCAAGTATTTTTCTAAATGACGAGTGTCTGCAAATGGTAGATAAGGCAGTTTTCCTAGGCATAACTATAGATCAAAATTTGCAATGGAGTCCCCATATAGCTGTACTGGCAGGTAAACTAAGTTCGGCTGCTTACGCCGTTAGGAAAATTAGACAACTAACTAATGTTGAGACGGCTCGCTTAGTTTATTATACTTATTTCCATAGTGTTATGTCGTACGGTATTCTGGTTTGGGGTAAGGCAGCTGACATACAAACTATATTTGTGATACAAAAAAGGGCCATTCGTTCTATTTACAACTTAAATTCACGTGACTCCTTAAGAGAACTTTTTAAAGAAATTAATATCTTAACTGTAGCGTCTCAATTTATTTATGAGAATATTATTTATGTTATTAAGAATTTAGATCTGTTCACCAAAAATTCTGATATACATAATTTAAATACTAGAAATAAAAATAAAATCGCTATTCGAAAATTCCGTGTCCGTAAAGTATATAAATCATTTGTTGGTCAATGCATTCATTTCTATAATAAATTACCTGACGTAGTTTTAAAGTTACCCTTTTCAGCACTTAAAAATTACTTGAAAAAGTCGTTAATGTCTAAAGCGTATTATAGGGTCGAGGATTATCTAGCAGACAAAAATGCATGGCCTAATCTCGAAACTTAGTCAATAATAATTTGTTCAAATGTAAAACCTTTATCTTGTCTAGGGGACACTGTTGATGTAGGAAAACATGTCGAAACTTTGTTTATTATTTATTTTTTTGTTTTTGCCTTTTTCTCCGTCTATATCTCTCCTAATATTTTTGCCATGTTTTCCTGCTGAACTACGCATGATATTTGATATTATATTTAAATTAATATTTATAGCTTTATATAATACTAGACTAAGTTGTATCATTGTAATAAGAAATATGGTTTAAAAAATGACTGACTGCTGAGTTTCTTGCGGCGTTTCTTCTCGGCAGTGGTCTCCTCTTGGGAAGCGCTGGTAGACTCCTGACGTGTAAAAGTGCCCGTGCGGCCTACTTACTAAATAAATGTCTTTTATCTTTTATCTTATCTACTACTAACAACTGACAAAGACTGTAAAATCAATTATTCCCCCCTGGAAAGAGAAAAAAAAAGAGATAGGCGCTGGAGGGATAACCAGTCAGGCAGACGAGACCCACAGTCATGAGCGGGGAGTCATGGGCTCTGACCTAAGGCGAAAAAAAATGCCTTAAGCATACTTTCCAGTTTCTATCTAATAACCCTAACTAGTACCTAGCAAAGACTATGACTGACCTATACATCTATCTATCTATCTATATATATATATGTGGGGATAGCAAGTAAAACACACGCAAAGTAACTATGTTTTTTCTTTATTCTAAATTAAAACTGGTAAGGCGTTATTGCATCGTAATTGCCGAGACGAAAAGTACCTGCTAGCTTACTTTGACAGATACCTCACTTTTTTTCTTAATCTAAATCTACAACACTGCTGCGTTTCGATATACAATAACAAAAATAAACAAACTTAATACTATCCCACACGGCCATCCTACTCACTCATCTGCCTCAGATGAGTCTGACGAATTATGAGCAACCCATGGCTTCATCATGTCGGTTGAACTTGAAGTATGAGTTGGACCTTCGCCATGGCCAATTTTTTTGAGATCATACCGATCATTTCTTTTCTTTTTGTTACTTCGTAGGGACCCAAATACTTAGGGTAAAGCTTGTAACCCTGAACGAACTGTGTACGCTTTTTTTTGTGTACGTCTTTCGCGTTTGTTCGTTTTTGGTTATAACTCCTCTTGTTCTCGTCTTGTATTTTTTGTATCCTTTCCTTTGCTTTCTTTCTCAGTTCTTCTCTTTGCTCATTATAATTTTCAATATTTTATTCTTCTATCAGTTTCAAAATCTCATCATTTTGGTTCCTATGAATATTTCAAATGGCGTCATCCTAACGCTCCTCTGATATGTGCTGTTCAAACACCTTTGTACAGCACTCACTCGTTTATACCGTTTGGTCGTCGATACTTAATTTACTTAGGACATTGATTATGATCTGGTGAATCCTCTCCACTTGCCCATTTCCCCTAGGAAGGCCAGTGGTTATCTTATGATGGATTATGTCTTCTTCCTCGCAATAGTCCTTGAAAACATTAGAAGTGAAAGAGGTGTTACGATCGGTTATTACTCTTCTAGGTAATCCAAAAGCCTGTTGTTGTATTTTAAGCTTGCCTATAACTTCTTCAGACGATATTGATTTTGTTGGGTAAATCCAGGTGAATTTCGTAAATCCATCAACTACTGTCAAAATGTACTTATAGTTTTTATTAGTGGATGTCAGAGGACCTAAGTGGTCGATATGGTAAGTATCAAGAGGTAAACTTCCTTTATCAATTGGCTGTAAAAAGCCCTCTTTTTTGCCTCTTTTGTGTGATACTAAAATACACTCTACACAATTGTCTATAACTGTTTTAATTTTCTCTTTCAGGTTATCCATGAAGTATTCTTTGGAAATAAGGTCTTCGGTTTTAACTACTCCAAAATGTACCTTTTCATGGTATTTTCTAATAATTTCAGTCTGCATCTTTTTAAGCACTTTTTTTTTTAGTTTTGCTCCATTCTTCACTTTCCATAGTATGCCGTTTTCACAAAGGTAATCTTTGTAAGGTTCTCTTTCCAAAAGTCTTTTCATCAATTTTATTTTCATGTCATCGTCCTGTGCTCTTTTCAGCTGTGCGGTAATATGGGTAAGTACATTAACATTCCTTACAGGGTATCTGCTGAGAGCATCAGCGTGCTTCATGCGTATTCCTGGCCGGTGTTCGATGCTGTAGTCGTACTCTTCGAGTACCTAAGAGAGCCCAGCGAGCTACTTTAGGAGGTAAGTCTTTTTTCTGCAAGGTCATAGTCAGAGCAGAGCAATCAGTCACAATCTTGAATCGTATTCCGAGTAAGTAAACTCTAAATTTCTTGACAGCTTCTACTTTAGCCAATATTTCAAGGTGATAACTGTGGTATTTTTTCAGCAGGAGTCGTCTTTTTGCTCATGTAGTAAATTGGGTGCATCGTGTTATCTTTGGAACTTCGTTGCAACACAACAGCTCCATATCCTTCAGCACTGGCGTCGGTGTGTAGTTCCGTTTCCGAGGTCGAGTCATAGATTTTCAACATGGGAGACTGACACAGGAAACGTTTCAATTCTTCAAAAGCTCTTTCACAATCCATATTAAAATCATAAACAGTACCTTTTTTCAGTAAATCGGTTAATGGTTTGGCAATCAGTGAGTAATTTCGGATGAATTTTCGAAAATACCCCGTCAGTCCTAGAAATGATTGCAATGATTTTATATTTTGAGGTAATGGGAATTTGGCGACAGCAGCTATTTTTTCTTTAGACGGTCTTATCTCTTCTTCGCGTACTATATATAGCCAAGATAGCTAATCTCTCTCTTCAGGAACTGACATTTATCCCAATTAAATTGTAGACCATATTCTTCTGCTCGCTTAAAGACCTTTTCTAATTTTGTTATTCCTTCTTCTTCTGATTCCGATGGAATAATCAAATCGTCTAAATATGATAATGCAGTCCCATCAAGAACAATGTCTTTAAATACGTCGTTTATAAATCGTTGAAACACAGATGGCGCTGTACAAAGTCCAAAAGGCATCTTCATGAATTCGTACTGTCCTTGTTGTGTAACAAACGATGTGTATTTACGACTATCTTTGTCAACGTTAACATGCAGAAAGCCATTCTTCAAGTCTAGAGATGTAAATACCTTCGCGTGTTTCAGTCTGTCTATCTGATCTTCTATTAATGGCGAGGGAAATCTTTCTTTTATTATCTTCTTTTATTATCTATAGTCGATACACAGGCGGTAAGTTCCATTCTTCTTTTTCGCCAAGACTATCGGACTTGCAAAATCTGACTTGCTGGGTTTTATAATCTTTTGATCGACCCATTCTTCTATCTGCTTACTAACCACATCTGATTCTAATGGTGAGAGTCGTCTCGGATTCTGATGGACTGGATCTTCATCAGTGAGTATTATCTTAAGTTCGACAGCAGATTCCTTCTTCAAATTCTTCGGGTTATAGTCTTTAATTAAAGTCTTAATCTCATCTGTAAATCTTCTGTCGGCGACATCAAGAGTCTCACCATCATGATCTTCTACCATTGTAAGGTGTAGAATCTTCTTCGCAGTGATGCTGTCAGCTGAAAAGCTTACTTCAACTTCATTAATAATCGGGTTGCCAAGGATAACATCGACTGGTATTGATTTATCTTCCACGACGTGAATTGTGGTGTCGAAGTAACATCCATCCATTTGTATCTTAGCTGTTAATGACCCTTTAGTCTTGATCTCATAATCAGCAATGCCTGTGAGGCATATCATGGAGTCGGGATCAAAGTGATTGCCTTTAATAATATCATGACAGGATTTTCTAACAAGATTCACGTCGCTTCCTGTATCTTTAAGTGCATTAATGCTGACATCATTTATCCTTACTTCTTTAAAAGGTGTAAAGCAGCTCTCTTTGCGTTGCGCTTGAATTTTGAGCTGTTTTTTTGTATTGTTAGGGCAATCATTTCATTTATGACCAAAATTATTGCACTTAAAACATTTGACTCCTTTAGTACAATTAGGCACTTGGTGACTAGTATCTCCGCAGTTATAACATCACTTCCTAGGTACTTGCCTGTTTGACGTAGACGTACCAGAAGTTGCAGCCGGTCTGGACAAATTGTGTGTCTTGGAGGATACCTTCTTTCTTATTTCGCTGTACAAGTCTAGTTTCTTTCTTAATTCTTTCATACCACTCGCTCCGTATAATATTGCCTTGTTTAGTTCTGTGTCCCTTATACCATCAATTACATACTCCATCAGAGCTTCATCTTCTATAGAACCATGCGTTGCTAACTCTTTCATATGCAGGAAGTATTGCTGGTAAGATAAAAGATAAAAAAGATAAAAGACATTTATTTAGTAAGTAGGCCGCACGGGCACTTTTACACGTCAGGAGTCTACCAGCGCTTCCCAAGAGGAGACCACTGCCGAGAAGAAACGCCGCAAGAAACTCAGCAGTCAGTCATTTTTTTAACCATATTTCTTATGACAATGATACAACTTAGTCTAGTATTATATAAAGCTATAAATATTAATTTAAATATAATATCAAATATCATGCGTAGTTCAGCAGGAAAACATGGCAAAAATATTAGGAGAGGTATAGACGGAGAAAAAGGCAAAAAACAAAAAATTACAAGACGACGACATAAAAGTTTCGACATGTTTTCCTACATCAACAGTGTCCCCTAGACAAGATAAAGGTTTTACATTTGAACAAATTATTATTGACTAAGTTTCGAGATTAGGCCATGCATTTTTGTCTGCTAGATAATCCTCGACCCTATAATACGCTTTAGACATTAACGACTTTTTCAAGTAATTTTTAAGTGCTGAAAAGGGTAACTTTAAAACTACGTCAGGTATATTATTATAGAAATGAATGCATTGACCAACAAATGATTTATATACCTTACGGACACGGAATTTTCGAATAGCGATTTTATTTTTATTTCTAGTATTTAAATTATGTATATCAGAATTTTTGGTGAACAAATCTAAATTCTTAATAACATAAATAATATTCTCATAAATAAATTGAGACGCTACAGTTAAGATATTAATTTCTTTAAAAAGTTCTCTTAAGGAGTCACGTGAATTTAAGTTGTAAATAGAACGAATGGCCCTTTTTTGTATCACAAATATAGTTTGTATGTCAGCTGCCTTACCCCAAACCAGAATACCGTACGACATAACACTATGGAAATAAGTATAATAAACTAAGCGAGCTGTCTCAACATTAGTTAGTTGTCTAATTTTCCTAACGGCGTAAGCAGCCGAACTTAGTTTACCTGCCAGTACAGCTATATGGGGACTCCATTGCAAATTTTTATCTATTGTTATGCCTAGGAAAACTGCCTTATCTACCATTTGCAGACACTCGTCATTTAGAAAAATACTTGAATCTACCGATTTAACATTAGGCAAAGCGAACCTAACACATTTAGTTTTCTTAGCATTTAGTAGCAAATTGTTGCTAGTAAACCAATTAAGTACTTTATCTAGTGTGGCGTTTATCCTACTGAAGTCTACGGATTTTCTATCTACCTTGAAAATAAGTGAAGTATCATCAGCAAAAAGTACAATGTCACAAAGTTTATCTACTGTTGGTGGTAAGTCATTTATATAAACCAAAAATAAAAAAGGACCTAAAATAGAGCCTTGAGGCACTCCTATTTTTACTGTAGCTCCAACAGATTGCGTTTTGTTTACAACAACTGTTTGAGTTCTATCACTTAGATAAGAAGACATAAGATTTAAAGCTTTATTGGACAATCCATAATGTTCTAATTTTAAAAGAAGGGTCGCATGATCTACGCAATCAAATGCTTTAGAAAGATCACAAAATATTCCTACTGCATCGCAAGATGTCTCCCAACTGTTATATATATATTTAACGAGTACAGATGCCGCATCAATTGTTGATCGACCTCTGGTAAGTTTCATTATTTCTCATCTTTCGGGCTGCAAGTTTCTTGTGTATGATTGCACTTATTTTGTTTAAATCCGAATTCTTCTTTAAGTTCAGCTTTCAGATCATCCCAGTTTTTGGAACGACCTAAAGATCTCAAAAATAACTGAGCAGTTCGACTAAGCAGTCTTTTAGCGTAAATCAGTTTTCCACCTCGCACCATTGCATCAAAGTGGCAATATCTTCAAAATCATCGATCCAGGTATTAATCCCGTAGCTGTCATCGCCACTGAATGACATCATCGATTTTTCTAAATCACTTATGGAAATTCGAGGCGGTGGATCCAAAAAGGGCGGATCGTCATCTTCTTTGCTCTTCTTCGGTTGCACATCTTCATCTTCTTTGTTCTTCTTAGGTGGCAAATCTTCATCTTCTTTGTTCTTCTTAGGTGGCATTTTATTAAATATTCAACAGCAGTCGTTAAGTCGTATAACAATCTTCTTCTTAAAAAGTCTTCTTTAAATTAATACTTCATATTTTAATAAAATTCCATTAGAACAACTTCATTGAATATTCTCCGTCCAAATATTCTTCAAATCGAATCATGAAAATCGATTCTTCGATTAATCGATATACGCTTTATGTTTCGTGAACCGAAACGCAATCGTATGTCATCATGACTTTGACAGCACAGTCGTTAAAGCGTGTAAATAGCTGTCAAACGTGCGAATAGCAAATCATACCGAGCAACAATGGCGGCTTACTTGTTGTATGGACCGGAGGTAAAAAACTATTACGGAAATATATTTCAGAAGCAATAATATTCACTTCCCGAGTAAAATACGGTGGAACTTCTTCACTAACGTTCATCCAATGCCAACCCGATACCAACAACGAAACAAAATCGAGCCCTTTTATGACCGCAAAGGGGAAACGGGATCAGACTTAGCAATAATCCATACTAACATCCAGTGCATTAGTAATAAGTACGCAGAAATAGAAATGCTAACAGATAGTTTTAACTGTGACGTGCTATGTTTAACTGAAACATGGGCAAATGACTTACAAGTGGAAACAATGACAATCGAAGATTTTAAATTAGTATCTTACTTCAATAGGAAATTATTTAATCACGGGGGCGTTGCTATTTACATCAGAAACAATATAAAATGTAAACTAAGACAAGATATCTGTAGGTTATCGATAGAGATGAATTGTGAAATAGCAGCGATCGAGCTGAAATCACCAAAAATCGTAGTGATATGTGTTTATCGCCCTGACTATGATTTCGATATGTTCAAAGACACAATCACGCTTATCCTTGGTAAAATTACTAAGGAAGGTAAACAAATGATCTTGACTGGTGACTTCAACTTGGACATGCTAAAAGCAAACAATAAAGTAAACAAATTCAAGAATACCCTTAAAAGCTATAATTGTGAGTACCTTATTAATGAACCAACTAGAACAAAGGGACAGAGTGCAACTTGTATAGATAATTTTATAGTTAACTTTAGCACACAAAATTGTAAAGCCCGAGTCCTTAATACTAAGTTATCTGACCATAATGCTATACTTATTAGAATTGCAACAACTAACCCGAAACTGACTCAGAAAACCCCATTGTATGTAAGAAATATGTCTAACCATAATTATAATTATTTTTACCACTTAATTTGTAATGACGAGAGATTGCTCGATGAAATTTTGCTTAATAAGGACCCTAATGCTAAAACGGAATCTTTTCTGCATGGGATCCTACACTACTTTAATGTAGCATTCCCTGAAAGAAATATGTCTTTCCCAAGAACCAAAAAAACCAAATGGTATTCAAAAGGAATAGAAGTATCTAAAAATAATCTACAGAAATTATTGTTAATTCAGGATTTAGCTCCATGTGATAAATTAACTGCTAAAATTAAACTATATAAAAAGATATATAAAAAAGTATTAAATACTGCAAAGAAAATTAGTTACTCGGACAGAATAAATAAAGCAAAAAATAAATCTAAGGAATGTTGGAATATAATAAAGGAACAAACAAATAAACATACTACAAAGCGAAACTTGAACATTGAAAAACTACGTGACGAAAATGGGCGCACTATAATCGATAATCAAGAAATTGCTGAAACTCTAAACATATTTTTCTCAACCGTAGCAAAAAGAATAGCAAATAATCCTCAGACTGACTTGTGTAAATGTAAGAACCTACTTCTTAATTCTGAAAAACAAATAAAAAATCAAATACATTTTCCGCCACTGACCTTAAATGAATTAAGAAACAAAATTAAAACTCTGAAAAACAAATACTCCAAAGACATTTATAACTTGAATTCCGACTTTATCAAAAAAATAACTCTAGAAAATAATTACATTTTAGAATTAATGCTTAATTTAGTAAATTGTTGTCTTAGACAAGGAACATTTCCGTCTTGCCTTAAACTAGGAAAAGTAATTCCGATTCATAAGAAAAATCAGAAAGATGACCCAAATAATTATAGACCTATTTGTATTCTTCCCGCAATATCAAAAATATTAGAGACAATCATTAAGGACAAAATATTAGAGCACTTCGAAATGAATGAAATTTTCAACAAAAATCAGTTTGGTTTTAGGAAAAACAAATGTACCACAATGGCACTTAGCGCTGTAACTGAATTTGTCTTAAAGGCTATGGATGACTCACAAAAGTGCGCTAGCTTATTTTGCGACCTATCAAAGGCCTTCGACTGCTTAAGACATGATGTACTCTTGGAAAAGCTAAAACACTATGGGTTTAGCGGTGTTGAACTTAACTTAATCAAAAGCTACCTTGAAAATAGAACGCAAATAGTCAGTGTAAATGAAGTTAAATCCCACGAGGTCCAACTAAATGTTGGTGTGCCTCAGGGGTCTATACTAGGTCCTGTACTGTTTTTGATTTACATCAACGATCTGCCAGCTTGCTTACCACAAAATTCACTCGTAACACTATTTGCTGATGACACTCACGTGGGAATCAAAGGCACTAACCTACCTGACACAAAAGATAAAATAAAAAAGGCTATGTTTACACTAAAAAACTGGTTTAACGCAAACGGTATAATGCTCAACACGGAAAAAACTACACTAATACATTATACAATGAAACATAAAAATGAAATTGACGGCATAGATGACATAGGAATAACTAATAAAACAAATACGACATTTTTAGGTTATGAAATTGACAATAATATTAGCCATAAATTACACATTGAAAAAATCTGTAAAAAAATTGCAAGCGGTAACTATGCTCTTATTAAACTAAAACCACTAATTAATAAAAAATCTTTGACTATGACTTACTTTGCCTACATACATGCAAATATAAACTACGCAATAAATATCTGGGGAAATGGATCAGACATACAAAAAGTGCTAAAACTACAAAAACGGTCAATCAGAATAATGCATAATTTACGCAGGTACGAATCCGCCAGGAAATACTTCAAAAAGGATGGAATTATGACAGTTATTTCATTGTACATATTTAACAGCTTAGTAGAAATCCATACACAAAAAGATATTATGAAAACAAGGAAAGACGTCCACAAATTTAACACACGAAATAAACATATGTTATGCATACCTAAAACGAGAACTAAGAAATATTATAAACAAGGGATTCCACTTAAAATTAATATGTACAATTTACTGCCCTTTAAGGTAACTGAGTTGTCACTTAATGATTTTAAAAAGAAAATGAAAGTATTTTGTCAACAAAACCCATTTTACTCCATCAACGAATACATGGATCTACTTAGAAGTAAATGTTTATTAGAGCTATAAATGTTATAAGTAATATAGATGCATGTTACTATTAAGGGAAATATGTACCAACCTGACTTGCTAAATGTAATGTATTGTTACTTGGCCAATAAAAATTATTATTATTATTATTATTATTATTTACTGAGATAATCTTCCGTTCTTTTCTTCATAAACACGTTAAATGCGATGTATTTCTTGATCCCGGACGAGCCCCCCTTATTTTGTGGGGATAGCAAGTAAAACACACGCAAAGTAACTATGTATTTTCTTTATTCTAAATTAAAACTGGTAAGGCGTTATTGCATCGTAATTGCCGAGACGAAAAGTACCTGCTAGCTTACTTTGACAGATACCTCACTTTTTTTCCTAATCTAAATCTACAACACTGCTGCGTTTCGATATACAATAACAAAAATAAACAAACTTAATACTATCCCACATATATATATTATATATATTATATATATATAAAAGGCAATGTCCCGGGTCACTTATCGACGCCCAGCCTAAACCGCTAAAGATAAAAAATTGGAATTTTTAGGGGAAGTTGATTTTGTAATGGAGGCATCGTTTAAGAAGGGATTTTTCGAAATTCAACCCCTAAAGGTATGAAAGGTTTGTATGAGAAAAATATTTTTATTGTCCAATTTACTTGAAACTTGGTAGAAATGCTCTTCAATGCAAATTATGAGACACGTATTTCAGCGATTACTAAAATTCAACCCCTAGAGGGATGAAAGGAGGTTGCAAAGTGTTTGCGCATAGAAGAGAAAGACAAACAACTTGATGTTTACAATAATTTATTTACCATCACAATCTTTCGGTTGCTTGGTATCTCTATAGGTATTTCTCCAGGACACGCGACGTGTGTTGATGCTGGTGGTTAGATAGAGAAGAGGGCGCTGGTGGTGGTTGGCGTCATCTCCCAGCTTCCCGAAGTATCACGCCATTGATCCGCGGCGCGGCTCATGTGATTGGTTGGCATCTCGCGCATGCGTGAATCGACATATGTGTAAATCCGCGAGCCGGCGAGCTGTCTCGTGGAAGCGCCGTCAGATGGCGCGAACATACTCGGGGCCGCTGGAAGCTCGCTTTCAGTAATTTCTTTAACCGGAAGGGGGCATATTCGGTTGAGTGCCCGTCTTATGAGTCCTCTGGATGTGGTGACATCTGCCACGCGAGGTACGCCGTCCTTGCCGGGATATAACTTGGTGACGCGACCCATACGTCAGTTCAGTGGCTGCAAGCCTTCATCCTTGATCAGCACAAGCTCTCCCAGTTGTAGGTCGCGCTGCCGCGTGCGCCATTTGCCGCGTTGCTGTAGCTCGGAAACGTACTCGGAAGACCAGCGCTTACAAAAATGTTGACGCAGCTTTTCCAGTCTCTGGTAACGGTCCAAGCGGCTCGAGTTGTCCTCTAGTAGCGACGCGGTTGGCGGCGACGTCGGCGACCTGCCAACCAGAAAGTGCCCTGGCGTGAGCGGGGAAAAATCGTTGGGAGAGAGGGAGAGAGGAAAAAGTGGTCTGCTATTTAAAATAGCTTCGACCTGGCTGAACAGGGAGGCCAGCTCCTCGAACGTGAGGTGCGTATTACCGAGAACCCGTTTAAGGTGAAATATGGGACTTTTAATGCCGGCCTCCACGTAGCCATTGAAATTTGGGGCGTAAGCCGGTGCGAATACAAATTTAATCATTTGATCAGCTGCAAACTCAGAAATATCATCTTTGTTAAGCTAAATGAAGTCATTCATTTCCTTTGCAGCAGCAGTAAAATTACGACCATTATCACAAAGGAGCTCTTAGGCTTACCGCGGCGAGCGATAAACCTTCGGAGAGCCAAAATGAATGCATCTTTAGATAATTCGCTTACGGCTTCCAAATGAACACACTTATACCTTAGGCGAATAAATAAACACATATAGCATTTTGTGATTTTACATCCGCGGCCACGGCGATCGGTAATTAAAAAAGGACCAGCCATGTCTACTGCTGTAGCTGCGAATGGAAAATCAGCTGTTAAGCGCTGCGCTGGCAAATTTCCCATTATATTTTTTAAAGTTTGCCCAGCGGTGCAGGTGCGAACCGTGCTCCGTGCGAGGTTCCTGCCCCCAACCGGCCACACGGTGTCTCGGACTGAGGACAAAAGGAGCTGCGGTCCCGCATGTAAGAGACGAGTGTGTTCGTGTTAAAATATGAGTTTGGTGAGTGTGTGCTTAGCACTTAATAACATAGGATGCTTCTTATCATAGCTTTAATCAGAAGCGTCCAGCCTCCCCCCGACTCTCAAGATGCCTTGAGAGTCTATAAAAGGTGTCAAAGACACAATGTGCGACTTAGGAGTTAAGTTTTTATTTTTATTTGAAATCTCGAGTTCAACAGGAAATGATTGCTGTTGTGAAAGCTTCACTAATGAACAAAACGAGTCATTAAGTTCTTGCGTCGTAAATTTGGTAGGAATACTCTTCAATGCAAATAATGAGACACGCATTTCAGCGATTACTAAAATTCAACCCCTAGAGGGATTAAAAGGGGTTGCAAAGTGTGTATAGATAAAATATTTTTATGATCAAATTTACTTGAAACTTGGTAGGAATACTCTTAAATGCAAATTATGAGACAAGTATTTCAGCGATTACTAAAATTCTACCCCTAAAGGTGTGAAAGGTGGTTGCAAAGTTTGTATGGGAAAAAATATTTTTATTGTCTCATTTACTTGAAACTTGGTAGAAATGCTTTTCAATGTAAATAATGAGACACATATTTCAGCGATTACTAAAATTCAAGCACTAGAGGGATGAAAAAGGGGTTTCAAAGTGTGTATAGATAAAATATTTTTATGATCAAATTTACTTGAAACTTGGTGTAAATACTCTTAAATGCAAATTATGAGACACGTATTTCAGCGATTACTAAAATTCTACCCCTAGAGGGATGAAAGGGGGTTGCAAAGTTTGTATGGGAAAAATACTTTTATGGTCAAATTTACTTGAAACTCGGTAGAAATGCTCTTAAATGCAAATAATGAGAAATGTATTTCAGCGATTACTAAAATTCAACCCCTAGAGAGATGAAAAGGGGTTGCAAAGTGTGTATAGATAAAATACTTTATGATCAAATTACTTGAAACTCGGTAGAAATGCTCTTCAATGCAAATAATGAGACACATATTTCAGCGATTACTAAAATTCAACCCCTAGAGAGATTAAAAGGGGTTGCAAAGTGTGTATAGAAAAAATACTTTATGATCAAATTATTTGAAACTTGGTAGGAATTCTCTTAAATGCAAATAATGAGACGACGACGACGCGGCTTTTTACGCATCCTCTTTTAAACCCGAGCATGCCGCCGTCAAGCTGCAACGCCAACTCGACGTCCTACCAAACTGACTAGCCAGGTGGAGGCTCACTGTCAACGTAGCGAAGACACAGGCGGTCTTCGTGAGCAGGTGCACCCGGCGAATCTCACCACTCACTCTCCTCGGACAAGTCATCCCCTGGTCCCCGGTAGTAAAATACCTGGGGATCAGCATAGACCGAAGACTAACCATGGGTCCACACACCACAACCTTCGTCGCCTCTGCGAGAACAGCTCGCGCTCTACTCCGTCCAGTGCTCCGATCCAGCCTCCCTCTGCGGGTGAAGCTCGGAGTCTACAAAACTTATGTCAGACCCCGCCTCACGTACGCCGCTCCAGCGTGGTACGCCCTCCTGGCCGCAACGCACAGGAAGAAGCTGCAAGTACAGCAGAACCTGTGCCTGCGCGCCATCACAGATGCCCCTCGCTACGTGAGGAACTTTACAATCCAGAGGGACCTCAAGATTGAGAGCCTGGACGACTTCATCGGGCGCCTTGCCTCGTCAATGTTCTCGCGAGCGGACGCATCGCGCTTCCCCCACTTGAGGGATATCGCGCCGCAGCACGCGCGTCCTCCTGACGGCAAGGCGTACCCCCGCGACCTCGACTCGGCGACGACGTCAACACACTCGGACCCATGAGGACGCTGCTCTGCTAGCAGGTCGCTAGCCGGGCCTCCCCACAAGGGGTCCCACCCGGCTGGCTCGACCTCGCAAGCAGCGACACACCCGGATTGACACCTCCCTTTCCCCCCCCTACCAAAAATCCCCTCCCAACCCTCACCTCCCAGCAGCCCGCGCCTCCGGCACCGGCTGCTATCCAAGGACCCGGCCGTTTTCACGGCCGGCGCAGACCACCCCGGTCGGGGGCAAACAGCCCGTAACCGGAGCCTCATCCCCCCTACCATAGGAGGATCGAGAAGACCAGAGACTACCTATTCAGTCTTTAATTGGAAAGCGAACAGTGCGAACAAGAGCGACCCGAGCGATCATCTGAGTATTCGAATTTATTGTGCGATAATTGTTTGTAACGGTTTAAGTGCGTGCGTTATTAAAGTCTACTTTTGATTATCGGTGTATTTGTGCATTTCTATCAGTTACCTACCCCCACGTACGTAACATTTGGTGTCAGAAACGGGATAGAAAATGCCAATAACTCCGCAAGATCAAGAGCAGGAGGGGGTCAAAACCCGAAGCCAAACTGCAGCCGACGACTCTGCAGCTGCCGCCAGTACGAATACGTCCACCGCTACTGAACCGGCTACAGCAGCGTCAGCTAAGCCGGAATTTGACCTGAACGCTATCTTAATCCTCTTGAAGGAACAATCAAAAGCACAAGAGGAAAAATCGAGGGCTATCCGTGATGAACTACGGAGGGCCCAAAAAGAACAATCTAAAGCTCAAGAAGAACAAACTAGAAGCCTCCGGAATGAGATACTCAGTCAGAAGAAATTTTAAGAGGAACAATCGAGAATTCTCCTAGAGGTTCGAGAGGCCACTTCCGAATTGAAGAAGGAAATAACTGAGGTTCAAGGAAAACTTGCTGACATGGACATCAAGTTCGAGAACCGTCTCCATGGCGTTAATGATAAAGTCGAGGACCACGAAAATCGTCTCCAGCCTATAAGGAACGAGGTTAAAAAGCTTGAAATTAAAGTGGTCAACGGTGCCTCTGGATCTGAGTCGTCGACCCCGGTAGCTGGAAGATTCAAAGTTCCACCATTTGATGGAACTTCATCATGGACGGCCTATAAACTCCAATTTGAGTCCGTTTCCCAGGCCAATGGGTGGAACAAAGACCAGGCGAAGACGGCCTTAACCTTGGCGCTACGAGATGAAGCCCTCACCATTCTGGAAGCGCTGGGAAAAGATAGGACATACGACCGCCTTCTTGAAGCTTTGGAGGCACGTTATGGTGACAGTCATCTCGAGCACGTCTTTAGAGCTCAGCTAAAAGACAGAACCCAGGGACGTAACGAGTCATTACAACAGTGGGCTCTGGAAATAGAAAAGCTGGTCAGAAAGGCGTATCAAACTGCATCAGGCTCGTTGGTAGACAGCATGCTAGTGAAGTGTACCAACCACCAAAACATACGCGCGCTAGATAACAAGACACAGCGTTTAGAAGTACTGCTGCGAAACGAATTACATTGTGATGTACTCGCTATGACGGAGCACTGGTTAACTAGCGATAAATTGAAATGTATATACCTAGATGATTTTAGACGAGTTTCTAGTTTTTGCCGAACAAGTTACGAACACGGAGGCTCATGTATTTATGTACGGAATCATATACGGGCGGTGGAGAATGTAAACCTTACTGCACTGACAGAAGAGCGATATTGTGAAATATCAGCTGTTGACCTTATTGATTTTAATGTAACTATTGTATGTCTATACAGATCTAATTGTCAAATTAGCGGTATTGACTTTCTCTGGTATCTGGAACGTCTGCTCGATAAATTAAGTAGTGTTGATAGGGATTGCTTAATTGTAGGTGACACAAATATAGACGATTCGGAGACAAATGTAAGGCCGGAGCTAAAAAGATTGTACGATTTGCTTAGGACCCATGATTTTAGAAACGTGGTAAAGTTTCCTACGCGAATTACAGCCGTGACGTCCACCAGTTTAGATCATGTGTACTGGAACGGGGCGCGCGACGTGTTACGTGCTGCGCCGGTCGACACTCACCTCAGCGACCACCTTGCCGTGCGCGCCGAGCTGTTGCGCCCGAACCGTGCGCGCGCGCCGCTCACCCGCCGCGCGAGGGTTTACTCGGCGCGCCACTATAACGACTTTCGAGCCGCGTTACTGAGTGTAGACTGGCATACGATCATTCAGCGAAACAATGATTCCATTGTCGGATTGGTAGTCTCCGTAATTAACGTACTTAAAAATAAATTCGAAGCATGTTTCCCGATCAAAACAGTATATAATAGGAAATGTGAATCGTGGGTGACGACCGATATTCACGATTTCAAAACATTGTTGTTCGAAATTATCGATCTAGGAAAAAAGACGCCCGACAATGTACACATTACGAATCTTATCTCCAATATGAATGCGAAGTACGTCAAACTTTTAAATAGTAAAAAAGCTAGTTTTTATACTAATATAATTAATACCAGCACGAACACTATTAGATCTATGTGGGCGGTGATAAATCGAGAGAGGGGAAAATTGTATCGCGACCAGGTTGATTTCACAGATTTAATCACTGACTCGGATGGAACCAAGTTTAAAACAAAAAAGGCGGCGGCAGACGCTATGAATGCCCAGTTCGCCGGCGCGGCGGCCGCGTGCGGCGCGGCGCCCGCCGACGTGCCGCATGCGCTAGCCGCGCTGCACGCCGCCCGCCCGCCGGCAGATCGCTGCGTCAGGCTAAAACCTTTCTCACCCGACGAAGTGTTTTGTATAATTACATCTCGTATAGCTAAAAAATCAACCAGAGATATCTACGATATCTCCGTAATGTTAGTCCTTTCCGCTGCAGTGGAACTGTCTCCAATATTCGCTGCCATCTATAACAGATGCCTTCGAGATGGCGTTTTCCCTGAGCCATTGAAAGAAAGTCGCATCTCGCCGCTCTACAAGGGCAAGGGCAGGAGGGATGACATCGACGGGTACAGACCTGTGGCGATCATTCCTGTTTTGGCTAAAATTTTTGAGCACGGTCTGAGCTCCAGGTTAACTGAATTTTTAAGCTCAACTAATGCGTTATCCGATAGGCAATTCGCATACCGTAAAGGCCGCTCTACGACTGCGCTGGCGCGTGTCGTCGTCCGTCAGATATTAGACGCCCGTGAGCGCAAGAGACATGCCGCTGTTCTCTGCTGCGACTTGTCGAAGGCGTTCGACGTGGCCGATCATGAAGTTTTGGCCAACAAACTTCGTCACTATGGGTTTGAAGGATCAGCGCTATCCTTGATGACTGACCTTCTGAGGAACAGAACCCAGGTTGTAGTTGCCGATGGTGGTCAGGTGCGATCTGACGCTGTGGCCACAAGTATGGGTGTCGCACAGGGCTCTTCTGTGTCGAACATTCTTTTTTCGTTGCTGCTGAATGATCTGCCTGATGCTATTAGCAGTGGTGAGACTTTCATGTACGCTGACGATGTGGCTATAGTTGTACACGCGCCGACATTCGACGAGCTGGAGATTAAACTGAATGTGACTGCCGCATCGGTATCCAGCTGGTTCAGAAATAATGGCCTTATTCTTAACACAAAGAAAACCCACCATATTAACTTTGACCTATCTGGCCGGCAGATGAAGCCGTTGACAGTAACGGCCAATGGTACCACAATCGAGCAAGTGATGAGCTCAGCTTTCTTGGGTTTCGAACTGGATAGGTGCCTCACTTGGAAACTTCACATAGACAAGGTGTGCACTAAACTGTCAACGGCTTGCTTTGCCCTAAAACGACTGGCGAGGATAGTTCCTGTTGATATGGTCCGAGCTTGCTATTTTGCAACAGTACATGCACACTTGCAGTACGGTATCGAATTGTGGGCGGGAGCTGCAGACTGGGTAAGGGCCTTTCGTCTCCAAAAACGCGCGGTACGTGCTATAGCACGTGTGCCGCAAACTGAATCTGCCAAACCACACTTTCAGTCACTGGGCATCTTGACGCTGCCTTCACTTTTAATTTTGCACGTGGCAGTGCATACACGAGAAAACTTGGACACAACTCCGAGGATCGATGCCCCGCGCAGGCTCATAACCCGCAGCGTGCGCGCCGGAAAGCTGCCGCTCGTTCCACACAAACTGGCTAAATCCCAGAAGCTTATCCACATCATGGGTCCTAAGGTGTACAACCACCTCCCGGATGACATTACCACTACACAAAGCGCACCACTATTTAAACGTAGGCTTAAAAAATGGCTTGTCGAGCAGGCGTTCTACGACCATAATGAAATGTTTAAGCAAAAAAGTTAAAGTATTTTATTAGAAATTAATATAACTGTATACTGTAATAACTTTTAAGTGACATGTAATGTGTATATTACCAATAAATAATTTGAATTTGAATTTGAATTTGTGTAGGGTGAGAGGTATAATGACAACTCAAGAGTCTGGAGAAATACTGTTTCTTTATTGGTAAATTGTACAGCTTATATACTATGGTTTCTAGTCAGTATCAAGGTCTAGGGTTAATGGTGTGGAACTTATGATTATGCATTGTCAGCGGATTTAAACTATAAAACTTAATAGAGGCTATAAAGTTTTATAGCATCGTTAAACTAATAATTAGAGAAGAGGTAGGTATCAGCTGTATGTATCAGCTGTTACATTGGTGACCTCACTACAGCTTTCCCCTTTTTTTTTGAGACAAAAATTGTAACAAAACAATTTTTGGCTTAGGTTTACTTAATTTACTTATGAGTATGGTATACATTATAAATTCTTAAACTAACTTAATGTTATCCGTTTACAGTTTATCTTACGTCTATGTTACATGTTTCTTATATGGCTATGAAGTACATTGTTGCATTTACATTTATGCTTGCAAGGAGTATTATGATATTTATTGGTTAAGCGTTCTTAAACTCTGTTTATATCTGGGGATAGCGGTCCCTTATTTGGTGGTGGTGTTTGATTGTCTAATTTATATGCTGTAAGGTTTTGTTCTATTTTTATGCACAATGTATTCTTTACCTAAAACTAATATTTTAACATTCGTACCTTGATCTTCAAGTATAGTATATGGTCCTTTATACACTGGGTCCATTTTATTTCTATCTTCTTTTTTAACTAATATTAAATCTCCTATCGTATAGTTTATAGGATTAGTTTTTAAATCATAATTTACTTTTCTATCTATTTTCGACTTAATTAAATTATTTCTAGCATCCTCTTGGGATTTTTGTAATCTATATTTAAATTCTATAGGATATGATTCATAATTATACATTGGATCTACTTGAGTTATAATATTATGTGGTATACGACATAATTTTCCAAATACTAATTCATATGGTGTATATTTAGTTGCAGAATGCATTGTCGTAATTTATGAAAAACACCAATATTGCAACCAATCTGACCACTGGTGAGCTTGGTTATTTGTTTGTATCCTTAAAAATGCTCCTAAATCTTTATGTGAATTTTCTAAAGAACCTAGGCTTTCGTGGTGGTAAGCGGTTGATTGCAATTGTTTTATTCCTAAAATATTACATATTTCGCGCATAGTTGATGAAATGAATTCACTTCCCTTATCTGTTCCAATTTCTTTTGGAATTCCATATCGCAATATGAAATTATCAACTAATGCTCTCGCGACTGTGTCTGTTTCCTTATTTAGAAGTGGATATGCCTCTACGTATTTTGTGAACTCGCACTGTAACGTAAGTATATAGCAATATCCGTTGGTATCTTTAGTTAGGGGTCCGCATAAATCTAAGAATACCTTATCGAAAGAAGCTGTGGCCGTACTAGTAATACAAAGTGGTTGTTTTACATTTTTATGATATTTTTGTGTTTGGCAATTATGACATGTTTTTACGAATTTCACAATGTCATTATCCATTCCTGGCCAGTAGTAGTAACGCTTCACGTTATTGGTCATTCTTCGAATCCCCGCGTGACCGCTTGTGGGTAATAAATGAAAATCGTTCAATATGACACGTCTGTCATCTTTATTGTTTATTTTTGTGACACCTTTAATGATACATAATCGGGGTCCGGACCCTGTACCATATTTTTTTATATATTGAGCTAGCTCTGTTATTGTACACGCGGTGTCATTGTTATATAGTATGCATACTTCCTTTATTTGTTGTGCCTTGCAAAATGCACCTAATGCCCTCGCGAGAAAAGCTCGTTTCGTACGCGATTGAATACTAGGCTTGACACACAATGTCGCCAAGGTTGGCGAGTATACGATTTCATTATTTTGACTCGTAACGCAATCTTTTTGTTCGAGTATTTTGTAATAGTCATGCTCATTGAAACTTAATTCAGGTAAATCTTCTGGTTTTTTAAGGAGTTCCACTATTCTTGGTTGATCAGACCCATCACGGTGGTAGTCCTTATTTCTTGAGTCATTGTTTATGTTTTGCTCTTTCATTCGTTTCGTTTGTGCTCTGGTCATCACTGATACCACTTGTTTTGTCATATTTTTGAGTTCTTCGCTAGTTATTTCTATTCTAGATAACGCGTCTGCAGCTACATTATCTTTACCTTTCAAATATTGTACCGTGAAATCATATTCTTCTAAACATAAACGAAATTTGGTGAGTCGACTTGATGGATTATTCATTCCAAATAAATAGATTAGTGGGCGGTGGTCTGTGATAATTTTAAACTTTCGCCCGTATATGTATGGTCTAAAATATTTCACTGCCCATACGATGGCTAGTAATTCCTTATCCGTTGTGGGATAATTTTTTTCTGCTTTATTTAAAGGTCTACTTGCATATGCTACTGGTAATCCATTTTGATTGGATAATAAACTTCCAACAGCTGTGCCTGATGCATCTGTGTGTATCGTGAACGTGTTGTTATCTGAGAAATCCGGATATTGTAGTACTGGTGGGGTACTAATGTTTATTTTTAACTTTTTAAATGCATTTTCACATTGTTCTGTCCAATTAAATTCTACGTTTTTCTTTAATAAATTTGTTAAAGGCTGGGTTATTTCGGAGAAATTTTTAATAAACTTTCTGTAATAATTTACAAATGCTACAAAACGTCTGACCTCATCTGCGTTTTTTGGTACTGGATAATTTTGAACTATTGTTATCTTCTTTGGATCAGGTTTTATTCCTTCGGGAGTTACTACATGTCCTAGGTATAAAATTTCTTTTTGCATAAAATTGCATTTCAATGGGTTCAGTTTAAAATTTACTTTTCTTAATCTTTCGAAAACATCAATTAAGTTTTTATTATGTTGTTGTAAATTTCGACCCATGATCCTGGCAAGGTCGCCATGAAGTGTAGGGTGAGAGGTATAATGACAACTCAAGAGTCTGGAGAAATACTGTTTCTTTATTGGTAAATTGTACAGCTTATATACTATGGTTTCTAGTCAGTATCAAGGTCTAGGGTTAATGGTGTGGAACTTATGATTATGCATTGTCAGCGGATTTAAACTATAAAACTTAATAGAGGCTGTTTGGGAGTTGATATCGGACTTTTAAATAAAATAATGCAATTATAAATTTTCTAGCTCTTTACTGATCCGACTCATAGGTTGAAGTGAAAGAGTACATTTTTTGCTTAAGTCTAATTAATAGCGACCAGCGCTAGGAGAACTTATTGCTAACTTAAAATCTACAGGCGTCGGGGGAGCAGCTTCCATCATGTCGCGAACATGCCCCCGGGCGTTGAGCGCTTAGCGTTCAACAGGACTCGTCAGCAGCAGGAAGTGGACATATCCTTGGAAAAGCTCTTCGGACGACGCCATTTGCGGTTTTCACATCGGCTACCCTGTTGATACCATCGGAACCAGGGTGCACGGCAACAATACGTCCCAGTCTCCACTTTAAAGGAGGAAGGTTATCCTCTTTTAATAGGACAAGAGCATTTAGCCGTAGTGCATCTCCTCTCGATCGCCATTTCACACGATGTTGAAGTTCTGAGACGTATTCCTTACTCCATCGTGACCAAAAGTGCTGGCGAAGCTGTTCAATACGCCGGAAACGCGTTAAATGGTTGTATGCAAAATCTTGGAGATCCTGCACCGGTAATGACGTCAGCGGACGCCCGATTAAAAAATGTCCGGGAGTAAGAGGACATAAATCTTCTGGATCTGGAGACAGCGGGGTGAGTGGTCGGGAATTCAGAATCGCTTCAACTTGAACTAAAGTGGTGTTGAGTTCTTCGTAGGTGAGATTACAGTTTCCCAGCACTCTTTGCAAGTGGTATTTAGTTGATTTAACACCCGCCTCCCAGAGACCGCCAAAATGAGGTGTATAGGCGGGTATAAAATGAAAATTAATCTCTTCATTAGCCAAACTTTCAGCTAACGAGCTACAATTTTGTTTTAAAAACTTTGATAATTCGTTGTAAGCGCCGACGAATGAAGTTCCATTATCTGAGTAGATGTGACTGGGTTTCCCTCTACGTGAACAAAATCTGCGCAATGCCAGTAAATAGTTGTTACTCGTTAAGTCACCTACTAGTTCAAGGTGTACAGCCTTAGTGCTGAAGCACACGAAAATTGCAACGTACACCTTTACCAACTTGCAACCTCTCCCTTGACGACTAGCTGAGAAAAGAGGTCCTGCGTAGTCAACGCCTGTACTGTCAAAGGGGAAGCCTCCGGGAGTAATACGAGACTTCGGGAGATTTCCCATGAGAGGTTTCAGTACTTGTCCTCGCATACGACAGCACAGCACACACATCCGAAAACACTTTCTGGACAAATTTCGACCACCTAACGGCCAGTAAGTCTCCCTTATTGAGGCTAACAGCAGCTGTGGCCCAGCATGAAGCAACCGTTTGTGTTCAGAGTTAAACAACAACTCAGTGAATTTATTAGTGGACTGTATTATTATTGGGTGCTTCTTCTCATAAGGAAAATCGGAGTGTTCAAGGCGACCACCAACGCGCATGACATTTGTTGAATCCAAAAAAACATTAAATTTGAGTAACGGACTTTTATTAGGCAACCTTTGATTTGCTAACAGAAGTCGGTATTCCGGAAATGATTGACTTTGGCAAGTTTTAATAATTACATTTAAAGCCGTTTTGAGTTCATTATTACTAAGGTGGGTGGTTCTAGACACGCGTTGCTTCCTGCAACGCTTAATAAAACGTAGCAAATACGCGAAAGTGCGTTTTAACTTTAATAGACTAGAAAACCGATCGAAATTAATTAAATTGCTGCATTGATCCTTAGCTTGAACGTGCAAAGTAATGTCTGGCTTTACCTCTGGAAGCGACAGAGTACTTACACATGGATAGACAGGCCAAACTGACTCATCACCCTTTAAAAACCCGGGACCTGACCACCACAAATCGAGGGATTGAATTGAGTCCAGGTTTACACCGCGAGATAAATGATCAGCTGGATTCTCCTTTGTGGGGACATGCCTCCACGAGCAATTATGCGTAATTTCTTGAATCTCAGCTGTACGGTTTCGAACAAAGGGCTCTAATTTAGATGGTACCATTTTTAACCATCCTAACACTACTGTGGAGTCAGTCCAGAAGACCGTTTTATTGATTTGAGCACGAAGTGAATTAATCACCTTTTCATAAAGACGTGCACCGGTTAAAGCGCCGCAAAGTTCGAGCCTAGGGATTGTCATTGGTTTGAGAGGAGCAACTCGACCTTTAGCTATGAGTAGATGCACTGAAATAAAACCGTGGCAACTAACACTGCGAATATAAACGCATCCACCATAAGCGCGTTCCGAGGCATCGACAAAAATGTGAAGTTCGAGTTGCTCGGGTGACTCGCCAATGACTCTACGCGGTATATTAATGGTTTTTATCTTTGGCAGATCATCAACTATACTTTCCCACTCCTGGGAGATATCGGGGGGCAGTTGCTCATCCCAAGTCAATTTATGTAACCAGAGCTTTTGCATAATGATTTTCATCGTCATTACACACGGAGCTAGTAGACCTAGAGGGTCAAACACCTGTGCAATGACCGAAAGTACACCGCGCTTAGTATTGTCGGTTAAGTTTGAATGGCCCGTGGGGAAGTATAGTTGATCTAGATCTGGGTGCCAGCCTAGTCCCAGGGTTTTGCAGGGCTCTGTTGTCCCCATATTTAAGTCAACTGATGTTTGAGACGGTCCACATGTCAATCGTGAGTCGTTGGACTTCCACTTTCGCAAATTCATGCGAGCCTTTGCAAGTGCATCAATTACACCCTGGCGGATACGAAGTACTTCGTCTATATCATCTCCACCACTTAACAGATCGTCTACGTAAAAATCGTGACCTATCGTATCCCTCATACTGGCATCCTCGCACTCTAAACCTATCTGTCTGAGGCATCTAGTAGCCAAGAATGGAGCGCTAGCAGTTCCGTAGGTGACGGTATTTAAATGAAAGAATTCAAGGGGTTTAGACTCATCGTCACGCCAAATGATTAAATGCAGCTTGCGATCATCAGGATGCAAAACCACAGTCCTATACATTTTCTCCACGTCTCCAGATATTACATATTTGTGCTGCCTCAAACGGAGGAGTATGGATAAAAGATCGTCTTGAACTATGGGTCCCACCATTTGCAGATTGTTTAGCGACAAACCTGAAGTGGTGGGGCTACTAGCGTTAAACACAACCCTTAATTTTGTAGTCGAACTACTTTCGCGAAGTACACCATGATGGGGAATGAAATAATTTGTACTATTTAATTGACCTTTATTGATTTTAGTCATGTGACCTAAATTATGGTACTCTAACATAAACTCCTTGTACATTTTTTGAAGAGCTACCTGTTTTTTGAGTCTCCTCTCTAACGATAAAAAACAAGACCTAGCTCGTTGGAATGAGTTGCCTAACAAGTCTGGGCTTTGTTTAAGCGGCAACCGTACACAAAAACTTCCATCATCTAAGCGAGTTGTGTTTTTTATGAAATGTGATTCACATGATTTCTCCTCCGGAGAATAACAAGACGACTGAAGGCTAAGTTGTTCAAGCTGCCAAAAACGCATCAATTGGTCTTGAATGTCGTCTATGCTAGTGTGATTCTGATTACACAACTCGGTACTATCCGTTTTGATAGTTAAAAAATTACATTTAATGGTATTGCGTAACAACGATACATGGCCTCTTGTCATGGGGCCTGAAACTAACCATCCAAGTCTAGTTTCATAGAGTATTGGTTGTCCGTCACCTAATCTAATCCTTTGAGAACCCAACAAATCCCAAAATAAATCGGCGCCAATAAGCAAATCAACGTCAGATGGCGTATAAAAATAAGGATCGCCTAAACAAATATCTGTTGGAATATTTAGATTAGATATATCTAGTTCCCTACAAGGAACGTTATCCGTGATCGTTGGTAAAATAAAACATTTAAGATCTGACGAGTAAACTTCATTTAAAGATTTCATTGTGACTCGACACATTTTACCTACACACGATGTACTGCTATTAATGCCTAGAATAGACTGGCTTACATTATTGGTGGCTAATTTTAACTGATTACACATTCTTTCGGTAATTAAACACGAAGTACTACCGTTGTCCAAAACACAACGCGCGATGTGTTCGCAGTTGTTTATATCGTATAGTTTAATTAGCGCAGTTGACAACAGTACATCCTGGCCGAGTCATAACGATGAGGGATCGAGATTTGCTGACAAAGCAATGGGATGGCTGGCGTGCGGCGCAGCTATGCAGGCCGCGGGGCGCGCGGGCGCAGTACCACTTCCGACGTCACTACGGCCGGGCGCACAGCTGTTATTATCCATAAAAGGTTTGGCCTGGAACTCCATGACGTGAATTAACGTATGATGTTTGCGTTTGCAAACTTTGCAGCCCGTTTTTTTACAATGGTTGGCATAGTGACCGCTACGAAAACAGTTGTAGCACACTTTATAACTTGGCAGTATTTGCAAACGCGCTGAATTGCTTAACGCTAAGAATTGAGAGCAATTACTTAAACAATGATCACCTTTACAACTCGGACAGGATCGTGTGTTGAAGCTATGATTACCTGTGTTCTTAGTGTCCTTTACCGAAATAATTGTTTTAATCCTCGGAGTGGTTTTAATGGATTGGCTGTTATGACTCTGGCCGCATGATAATTCCAGGGTTTCTAACAAGTCTGCGCGGCCTCGAAGAAAGCTAGTGAAAGTGTCGAACGTTATAGGGTTATTTTTGTCAAGGCGGCCTTTGGACTCTTCCCATTCTCGAAACGTTTTGACATCTAGTTTTTGTGAGATAATGTGAATAAGTAAAGTGTCCCAATGCTTGACTGGCTCACCCAGTAGTTCAAGTGACCGTAGGTTTTTATTAACTAAATCAAGGACCTTTTTTAAATTAGATGACGACTCTTTTGCGACCGGTTCGATATTAAACAAAGCAGTCACATGATTCTGCAGTAGCAAACGCTTGTTGTCGAACCGCTCGCGTAAAAGTCTCCAAGCTACAGTGTAGTTGCTAGCAGAGAACTCGATTGACTGAATCACCACGGCAGCGGTTGCTTCTAGCGAAGCCCTAAGGTAATGAAATATATTTATTTCGTCAATTTCGTCATTGGAGTGTATGAGGCTGGTAAAAGTGTCACGAAACTCTAACCAATTGTCATAAGAGCCAGCAAACTTTGGAAGCTGAATAGTAGGTAACTTAACGAGCTTATGATTGCTTGCGCGAGACCCGCGCTCGCTTTCTGCTGAACCGAACGTATCCTGCCTTTTCTGGCAGCTAGCTAGAATATCTTGCGCTTTAGAAAGCGATTTAAAATACTGCGACTCAAATTCAGTCCGCTCGGAAATTCGAGCGTCCATATCCGTAGCCATACACTCAAGTTTCATCTGAACATCATCATAATGCACATACAACGAATCTATCTTACCGATACGCAACTGTAACTCGTTCACCTCCGCTGTAGTTAATGAAGAACCATCCAAATTGTTTAAATAGCTTGAAAATGTAGTTAATTGTCCTTTATAGCTACCACGCTTTTTAATTAATTCTTTTTCATCGGCCATTCTGGGAGACGGGAGTTATCAACCTGGAATATTATGTACAACGATTTAAGTTTGTAAATAAATTGCGATTAACCAGTAAGCACACATTAATATTATTTACCTATATTATTACAACCTTTGTTGTTAGCACTAGAGTCTAGTATGTAAGTTTTCTTTAAGTTTTGTACAATATTATGCCATATTAAGATGTTCGTCCATTAATTAACATAATAAACTGCATTAAATGATTAAGTACTTGTTTAAAAATGTCTTTAATTAACCACCTTGAGCCATAAAAGCTCAAATAAATTCCCTAATTAAGTCATTTGAGTTTTACAATCAATACAACCCAACAATATTCTTTATCTACTATATAATTGTTTATTACGATTAATTATATAAGCATATTGATTAAAACTCAACTGACTTTTGTTCACATACATGTAGAACTTTGGGTTATAAGTGGAATGAAAAATCACATGTACTAACCTTATTCGTCTTATAATTACACTAAATAATACCTGATTTAGAGTGCTGGGTGTATTTAATTATCACTTATCACTGTATATTTTTTGAATTAGGTATTAATGTCCAAATAATTCCTGAATCCCGACCATAATCGATGGATGACTCGGCGAACTTTCTATGTCTCACGGGTGCGTGCGTGTCGTCGTCCAGGGCAATTAGGTTAATTTTCAGGAATTAACTCCGCTTTAATTTTAATATCCAACCGCTTCAATATATCCGGCTCGAAGGACCATGTTTGGGAGTTGATATCGGACTTTTAAATAAAATAATGCAATTATAAATTTTCTAGCTCTTTACTGATCCGACTCATAGGTTGAAGTGAAAGAGTACATTTTTTGCTTAAGTCTAATTAATAGCGACCAGCGCTAGGAGAACTTATTGCTAACTTAAAATCTACAGGCGTCGGGGGAGCAGCTTCCATCATGTCGCGAACAGAGGCTATAAAGTTTTATAGCATCGTTAAACTAATAATTAGAGAAGAGGTAGGTATCAGCTGTATGTATCAGCTGTTACATTGGTGACCTCACTACACTAGTACAGGCCTTCATTGACGGAATCCGTGATTTGGAAGTCAGAGCTGCTGTACGACTGGGACATCATGGTAGCTTGAAGGATGCAGTTGCACACGCCTTGGAGGTGGAAGCTGTACGCCAGGACTCGAGGCCTTTTAGGATGCGAGAAGTTTCGTCCAGGGACCCGACTGCTCCTCGCCGTGAATTTGGGCCGAGGTGTTATTGGTGTGGAGAACGCGGGCACTTACAATCTAGTTGCCCAAAACGAAATAGAACACGACGAGATGCAGCACCCGCAGGCTCTGATGCAGTAGAGCCGCGTCAGGGAAACGAGTAGAAGCCAGGACTAAGGGATGAGTGCTGGCTGGTGGTCAAAATGTCCCAGTTATGATCTCACAGGTGAATGATGGGAACAGTCTGTTCGTCAAAGGAGAAATTGGTGGAATACCATGTCACCTGACTATCGACACAGGAGCTTCTCGGACTGTGGTTAGTTCTCGGCTACAGAAACATTTAACCAGAGATCATCTAGCCCAACCCAAGCATCTTCAGCTGCAAACGGCTACCGGCCAGTACATTTCGGTCCTGGGGGAGCAAGAAGTGGAGGAGCAAATTGGGGAAAAGAACTACTGGCACAAAGTCATCGTTGCTAACATCATCGACGATTGCATTATTGGATTAGATTTTATGAGAAAACATGGCTGCAAAATCGACTTGAAAGGTGGATTCCTGAAATTCGGAGTTGATGAAGTCCCTATGGAAGGTGGCATAAGTGGACAAGTCTCCTGCGCAAGAAGGACCATTCTTCAACCAAGATCGCAAGCCCTAGTTCCTGTGAAATTACCAACCTATGCAGGACGAGGATCTCATCGCTGCGTCTTAGTAGAACAAATTGACGGTAGTAAACCGTGGATAGCAGCTCGCACGGTTGTGACAACGTCATCTGCTGCGTTTATAAGGATCCTGAATCTCAGCGACACTACATACGCCCTTAGTAAAGGAACCCATATCGGGACTTGCGAAGAAATTTCTTGTATACGAAGTTGCCAGGGATCAAATGGAAGTGGACAACCTGCAAGTACAAGAGTGGACATTACAGGATTATTGGATGGTTGCAAAAACAATCTCACCAAGGAAGAACTCCTGAAAGCGCGTAATCTACTGATGCGTTACAGCAATATTTTCTCTGCGCACGACGGTGATATTGGAAGAACTGGGGTTGTACAACATGAGATCGACACTGGCGGAACCACGCCTATCCGACAACGTCCTCGGCGAGTTCCAGTAGCTCGCGAAAAGGAAGTGGAAAACATGATTGAAGAGATGAAGAAGAACAGAGTTATTGAGCCATCAACAAGTCCTTGGTGTTCACCGATAGTTTTGGTAAAGAAGAAGGACGGCACCATGAGATTTTGTGTTGACTATCGCCGACTTAATGATGTAACCAAAAAGGATTGTTATCCACTGCCAAGAATCGACGACACGTTAGACACTTTAAATGGAATGAAGTGGTTTTCCACGTTGGATTTAAAAAGTGGCTACTGGCAAGTGGAAATCAAGGACCAGGATAAGGAGAAAACAGCCTTCTCGACCGGAAAGGGACTGTGGCAATTCAATGTTATGCCGTTTGGATTGTGTAATGCACCAGCAACCTTCGAGAGATTGATGGAACAAATACTTGCTGGTCTTCTAGGAGATACTTGCCTGGTATATCTGGATGACATTATAATAGTTGGGAGAGACTTCGACGATCACCTTAGAAAATTGGAGCAAGTTTTGGCTAAGCTGCGAGATGCGAACCTGAAACTCAGCCCGAAAAAATGCTCACTTTTCAAGCGTAAGGTGAATTATTTGGGACACGTGGTGCCGACAGACGGTATCCAGACCGATCCTGAGAAAATAAGCGCCGTTTAGGATTGGCCAACACCGAAGGACAAGACCGCAGTTCGTGCTTTCTTGGGACTTTGCTCGTACTATCGACGTTTCGTGAAAAACTTTTCAGATTTAGCGAAGCCCTTGCACCAGCTTACGGAAGAAAAACGAAGATTCGACTGGAATGATCAGTGTGCAGCAGCTTTCGCGGATCTCAAACAAAGGCTTTGTGAAACTCCAATATTGGGATACCCAGACCCTGAGAATGATTTTATTGTTGACACAGACGCGAGCAATACTGGTGTCGGAGGAGTTTTATCACAAAAGAAAGGAGATCAGGAAGTTGTAATCGCCTACTTTAGTAAGTCATTATCGAAGCCAGAGAGAAATTACTGCGTCACTCGGAGGGAATTGCTGGCAGTTGTCAAGACGTTGCAACATTTCAGTAAATATTTGCTTGGGCGCAAATTTCGTATCAGAACTGACCATGCTGCTTTAAAATGGTTATTGGAGTTTAAAAATCCTGAGGGTCAAGTAGCGCGCTGGATTGAACAACTACAGGAATATGACTTCATCACTGAACATCGCAGTGGAAAATCTCACGGCAACGAGGACGCCCTTTCCCGAAGACCTTGCCCGGATGACTGTAAACATTGTTTAAGGCAAGAGGGCAAAGATTGTGTGAGAATGTTGAGGACTGATACTGTAAGTGAAGAATGGAGCAGTGAAGTCATGCAACAAGCGCAGCAAGAAGACCAGAACATCAAACCCATTTTCGATTGGATCAAAGCAGGCGTTCTCAAACCGAAATGGTGTGAAGTAGCTCCGATGAGTACTGAAACAAAAAGCTACTGGGCCCAATGGGAAAGTTTGGTTATGCATAATGGCGTATTGTGCAGGAAATGGGAGTCGGCAAATGGAAAGGATGCTCACCTACAGGTGGTTGTTCCGAGAAAAAGAGTAAGTGATGTATTGAGATCCTTCCATGATGGAATTTCCGGTGGGCACCTTGGAGTCAAGAGGACCTTAATGAAAATTCGGCAACGCTTCTACTGGATTCACTGCCGTGAAGATGTGGAAGACTGGTGCAGGAAGTGTACAAACTGCTCTTCAGTCAAAGGGCCGCAAACACGCAGTAGAGGAGCGCTCAAGTTGTACAATGTTGGAGCTCCTTGGGAAAGAATTGCTTTAGACGTTGCAGGCCCGTTTCCGACATCCGACTCGGGAAACAAGTACATCCTCGTTATAATGGATTACTTCACCAAATGGCCTGAAGCATTTGCCATCCCTAACCAAGAAGCAGTCACTGTAGCGGAGAAATTAGTGATGGAAGTGTGTTGTCGATTTGGGGTGCTGCTCGTAATTCACAGTGATCAAGGCAGAAACTTTGAGTCCTAGGTATTCCAGGAGACTTGCCGAATCATGGGAATCCATAAGACCAGAACTACGCCATATCACCCACAATCGGACGGAATGGTCGAGAGATTCAACCAGACGTTGGAATGACATTTGGCAAAGGTTGTTGAAAGTCACCAAAAGGATTGGGATAGGCATATTCCTCTTTTCCTGATGTCTTATAGGTCGGCAACTCACGAAAGTACGGCTGTCACCCCAGCTTACGTGAACTTCGGAAGAGAACTTCGTTTACCTGCAGACCTTTTAACTGGACGCCCTCCAGATTCGCCGAAATCGATCACTGAGTATGCCAGTGATTTGCGAAACCGGATAGACGATGTTCACAGTCACGTTTTCACAAACGTGACTGTGAACATCGTCTATCCATCCATCCATCCATCCAACCATCCATCCATCGTCTATCGTCTATTTTGTTCACACATGGACTTCAAGCCAGCGAGAAGATGAAGACACGATATGACCGAAAATCTAACCAAGTGGGGTTCGAGGAAGGTTCATTGGTGTGGCTGCATAACCCCACGCGAAGCTGATGATACTTCACTTATTTTCAAGGTAGATAGAAAATCCGTAGACTACAGTAGGATAAACGCCACACTAGACAAAGTACTTAATTGGTTTACTAGCAACAATTTGCTACTAAATGCTAAGAAAACTAAATGTGTTAGGTTCGCTTTGCCTAATGTTAAATCGGTAGATTCAAGTATTTTTCTAAATGACGAGTGTCTGCAAATGATAGATAAGGCAGTTTTCCTAGGCATAACAATAGATCAAAATTTGCAATGGAGTCCCCATATAGCTGTGCTGGCAGGTAAACTAAGTTCGGCTGCTTACGCCGTTAGGAAAATTAGACAACTAACTAATGTTGAGACAGCTCGCTTAGTTTATTATACTTATTTCCATAGTGTTATGTCGTACGGTATTCTGGTTTGGGGTAAGGCAGCTGACATACAAACTATATTTGTGATACAAAAAAGGGCCATTCGTTCTATTTACAACTTAAATTCCCGTGACTCCTTAAGAGAACTTTTTAAAGAAATTAATATCTTAACTGTAGCGTCTCAATTTATTTATGAGAATATTATTTATGTTATAAAGAATTTAGATTAATTTGTTCACCAAAAATTCTGATATACATAATTTAAATACTAGAAATAAAAATAAAATCGCTATTCGAAAATTCCGTGTCCGTAAAGTATATAAATCATTTTTTGGTCAATGCATCCATTTCTATAATAAATTACCTGACGTAGTTTTAAAGTTACCCTTTTCAGCACTTAAAAATTACTTGAAAAAGTCGTTGATGTCTAAAGCGTATTATAGGGTCGAGGATTATCTAGCAGACAAAAATGCATGGCCTAAACTCGAAACTTAGTCAATAATAATTTGTTCAAATGTAAAACCTTTATCTTGTCTAGGGGACACTGTTGATGTAGGAAAACATGTCGAAACTTTTATGTGGTCGTCTTGTTGTTTTCTTGTTTTTTTTTGCCTTTTTCTCCCTCTATATCTCTCCTAATATTTTTGTCATGTTTTCCTGCTGAACTACGCATGATATTTGATATTATATTTAAATTAATATTTATAGCTTTATATAATACTAGACTAAGTTGTATCATTGTAATAAAAAATATGGTTAAAGAAATGACTGACTGCTGAGTTTCTTGCGGCGTTTCTTCTCGGCAGTGGTCTCCTCTTGGGAAGCGCTGGTAGACTCCTGACGTGTAAAAGTGCCCGTGCGGCCTACTTACTGAATAAATTTCTTTTATCTTTTTTTTTTATTTTATCTAAGAAAAGGGAAATCGCCGAAACTATCGCCAAATTGGGAAGGGCCGTACAAAGTAGTCACCAAAATCAACGACGTGACGTATCGGATACAGCGGAGTCAGCGAAGTCACTGCAAAGTTGTCCACGTTGACCGTCTGGCGAGATACTACGGGACTAATAATGCTCGAGACGAGCATGTCTTAGGAGGGGGTAATGTTACGCCGATGGGATAAGGCGTCTCATTTTTCAATCGTTAATTTTGGTATATGGCAATTTTCCACTAAGAGTGACAGAGATAGCATGATTAGAAAGAGACAGCGATACTGAGAACCTTCGAGAAGCATGAGAAAGAGACAACACGATTAAAAATGAGACGGCAATACGCAGAATATTCCAGACCCGTGAGTCAAGGTCAAGGACATCGCGAACAATAGAATGTAGAAAGGCGTAGAACATTCCAGTAACGAATAGTCTCGAACGACCTTGGCGGGGCAAAGTACATCGATCATTCCAGAACGCATTCTGGAATGATCGGAGACGGGAACTATAAAGGCGGACCGATTGCAAGTACCTATTCAGTCTTTAATTGGAAAGCGAACAGTGCGAACAAGAGCGACCCGAGCGATCATCTGAGTATTCGAATTTATTGTGCGATAATTGTTTGTAACGGTTTAAGTGCGTGCGTTATTAAAGTCTTCTTTTGATTATCGGTGTATTTGTGCATTTCTATCAGTTACCTACCCCCACGTACATAAAAATATTAAGGCTGTGTCATGCTCCTGTCAGCCAGTAACAAACGGACCGCGCATCGTAACTGTCGTTTCATTTGCTATCCACAAATACCTCAATTAGAAAGACCTAACAACCATTTTAAACTTGCATGGTCTGTAATAACAGTGAATTTCATCCCTTCTATATAGGGTCTTAAGTGTTCTATGGACAATAAAATCGCTAACAATTCACGCTCTGTCGTACTATGATTCCTTTCACACTTTGTGAGGGAGCGGGAGTAAAATGCAATAGGGTGCTGGTCTCCAGCATCATCCTCCTGACACAACATACTTCCAATTCCAACAGAACTTGAGTCGCAGTGAAGGAAATAGGGTTTTGCAAAGTTAGGGCACAGTAGGACAGGGGAGGACATTAAAGCCAATTATCAAAAGCATTATCAGCTTCGGTATTCCAGACAACAATTTTCTTAGAATTTTTACTACCACCTGTAAGACAAGTTAATGGAGCAGCAATATCAGCAAAATTTGAAATGAACCTTCTATAGTAAGAGCACAGACCTATGAAACCACGAAGCTCCTTCACAATAAGAGGCTTAGGAAATTTTTGAATTGATTCTTATTTAGAGGGATCCGTATGTAAACCTTGACTGTCAACAACATAACCCAAGTAGCGTAGTCGATCCTTACAAAAGTCACATTTTCTTAAATTAATGGTTAAACCAGCGTCTTTTAAAACTTTATGAACTTTACCTTAAAGTGAAATGTGATCAGAAAATTCAGAAGAAATCAAAATTAAGTCATCTAAATATTTAAATAAAACATCATCAAACTCGGGACCAAACAATCTGTCGACTAAGCGCTGTAATTCAGCAGGAGCGTTTGTCAACCCGAAGGGCAAACGGACATGCTCAAAAGTCCTTTACCGGGAACAACAAATGCGGTTTTCTCACGTGAAGATTTCTCCAATGGAATTTGTAAAAATGCCTTAGACAAATCTATAGCGGTTATATATTTAGCGCCCCGCTGGTTATCTAGAATTCTAGAGGTATAAGGTAGTGGATAAGAGTCCTTAATAGTAACTGAGTTGAGACGCCTAGAGTCCAAACATAATCTTGTGCTACCATCCTTCTTGGCAACTGCTATAACAGGAGAGCACCAAGGGGATTTAGAAGGTTGTATAACGCCATCCTTAAGAAGAACTTCTCCCTCAGCATACAACTCATTTTGTTTTTCTGGGCTACGAAGCCAATAACGCTGCTTAATAGGATCACCTGTAGTGTTAATTTTATGTTCAACCAAATGAGTCGAACCTAATCCCTTCTTTTCATTAGAAATCTCTTCAAATTTAACTTCGTCTAACTGAGTTTTTTGAATAGAAGTTAGAAGAGCAGCTGACGTTACCGAACAAATAGAGGGAGGAACGTCACTATAGGAAATATTATCAAATAATTCTTTAGCTATACCAAACTTTAACCAGAAATTAAATCCTAGTATGATAGGAGGTTCAAAGGAAGGAATTACCAGAAATGGAATAGTGTGAGTTATATTATCAACGTTAACTGGGATATCCAGAACACCAAAAACGCCTCTCGAAGAGCCATCAGCTGTGCTAGCCACAAGCTTTGGATTTTGTCTAAGTGTCAAACCAAAATTCAAAAAAGTTAAATGAGAATTTGAACCAAGAAAACAACTGTTTGCACCACTGTCCAATAAACCTGAAAAAATTTGATTTCTAACCCTGAAATTTAAATAAGGCCAAGAGTCACTAGTATCAACAAACAACATCGGGGCAGCTTTATGAACTCCAAAGAAATTTTTTAAATGGGCAAGCCAAGAATTAAAATCAGTTTTAATAACTGTATCGGATGGTTTAAAGTTAGAGGGAGAAGTAAAATTATCTTTGCCAGCCGAATGACGAGTAACTTTAGTGCAAAGTGGTGTTCAACCGGGCCTACAAGTTTTTTGAACTAATAGTACCAGGTGACACGTCCATTACATTACAATTGTCACATGTCATAGAGGTGACATCTTTTTTATTACCTACATTTAAAACATACTATGCCTTTTACAGTTTTACAATCTCTGTAATGATGTTCAGGCTTTTTGCATTTTAAACATAAGAGATCCTTATTTACTGAAATTGGATTAAGTTTCCTTACACTAGCTGTAGGCGGATTAGATACCAAATTAACAGAATTAAAAGCATCAATTTCCTTGCTAAGACGAACTATGGAATCCAAATTTGTAATAGGTCTGCCTATAAAGTGCACCATGAGAGACGGTGACATATTGTGTCTAATAATGTCGATCAAGGTTGCTTCAGATAAAGGAAATTTCAATTGACTAAACATGTCCATCATATCAATAATATAATCAGAAAGCGACTTTCTAGGCTTCTGCTCACGTGTGCGAAGTTGATACTCAAGTGTATAATCAAAATCATTTTTATCAAAACGTCTCATTAAAGCTACTTTCAATTCGTACCAAGTGGCAATAGTAGTACGAACAGAACGAAACCATTTCAACGCCTGATCGGACAACAGAGAAGAAAAGGCTCCAATCAGGTAAGATTCATCAATGCTACGCGCAAATTGATAATCCTCCACTTGCATCAAAAATTCACGAACGCAAGTGCGCCCATTGAAATTAATTTTAGTTTTAGATAAATCTGGCTGTTTCACAAAAGTATTATTTGACCTGAAACGGTTATCCAAAAGCAAAGTGTTATTATGAGCATTAGTCAAATTGAATGCATTAGGTAACTGAGAACGAACAGAACTAGTATTATGAGAATTATCCGGATACACTGACAACGTTATCGAATCACCATGAGGAAGGTTAATGAGGGGATCTGAATCTGTACCAATACCAGTTGAAAAAAAAGTTGGTGGTTCCGTATTAGGAGCCATCGTATGCTCAGATGGAGCTGTACCAGAAGGATTAAGATTCCCTCCAGCCGACACTAAATCTTCATGATGTTCCATTTTTAAATTGAATTACAATTGAGTTACAAAAGTATTACTAGCAAATATTTAAATGATTATTAAATTTATCAAATATTAAAAGTTATTTTTTAAGTTAACATCCAGAAACTAAATTATTGTATAAAATACAATGAACCGACTAAAAAGGATCAAAACTGTAGGCTTAGTTAGTTAAAGATTTTCATACACAACCAAAAAAAACTATACTGCATAAATGACCGCAAGGTATGTTAACAGTAAAAGTTACAGTAACAATATTACACTGATACCATAAAAAATATCACTCAGCATATGACCAGCAAAAAACGTCTTATGGCTGAGATAAAAAAATAAAAAAGTACACTGTTAACAGATAATAAAGCAGGTGAATGACCACTACTTGCACTGAACACAACTTATGTCAATAGATGACAATATAAAATACCCAAACTTGAGATATAAAAGCCCAAAGATCAAAATACAAAAACAGTGACTATATCATGTCCCTGTTCGCGAGCGACAAATGTCATATTTACTGCGCGCTTCAGGGCTATGTCTGCTTGCAGCGCAACAGATGTAATTAAATGTACCCAAGGCTAGAACCCAAAAATATAAAAGTGCAATATAGCACAGAATAAGAAAAGAAATATATCGGGCGCCAGGGTCCTATGCCAGGCAAAAAAAGAAAACGGATAGCTATAAAAACAGAAATGGTAGAGTACTGGATACTTTTAATCTCAAGGCGGGCGTGGCTATAGTCAGGAGTTAAATAATTAACACTAAATTGTTTACAGGCTGTTTATTTACTAATAAATTATGTTCAGGCGGTTACACAGTAGCAAATAACCTATATATTTAGGTGGTATCCTAGCTAGAGCTTAGGTCTATAGGTTACAAAGTGATTAGGTCTTAGGTTTTTAATTAAAAGTTAGATTTGGTCGTTCACCTGGACAGGTTGAAATTAGATAGGAAAGAAAACTTACATTTTAATGAAGATAAGGTTACTAAAATCCACCAACTGCACCAGAGTGTCGAGGTAGAACAGGGCCGTTTCACGCCAACCACGTCCTGGCTGCAGAACTCCTGCTTCGCAGATCCGGTACCATCGGTGTAGGGCAACGTAGAGGGGGAAATCAAAGAAATTAGGACCAGACGGGTCCGGACAAAGTACTAAACTGGGGAGACGTTAGAAGAGGAGAAAGTAGAGAGATGGGGACTCAAAATAGAAAATTATAAGAAGAGGAAAAAATGCACATGGGCGTTCCTAGGTCGAGCGTTTCCTTTAAAATAAATTGCACAAAGGCGTGAAGTCCTAATTCCCTAAAAGTAAATGCATCAAATGCACCAAAAAAGGGTCCATATATAATGGAAAGTGAAAGTTTAAATCCACATAGTGGGTGAGAAAGAAGCTAAGTTGGTAAAAGGGTAGTCAAATGGTCGTAAAAATGGTGGTAGAAATGGTAAAAATGGGGAAAAAAATGGATGCGAGACCGCTGAAACAAGAAAAAGAACCAAAATTATAACCCTTGCTTATGCAGCAACAAGTTGCCCGCGTTCGCAACATGGCGGCGTGAGAAAGTTTTCACTTAATAAATATGAAAATACGTACCACCCATTTAATCCAAATAAGCCGGGTTTTCCCATCGTCGGTTACCCGCTAGTACTAAGTATTCGAGGCTCACAGTAGCATCCCGACGATGGTTCCTCAGCAACCGGTCAAATTAGGCCGCGGTGCCACATCCCCGCCATGTAACAGAGTAATTCCTCGAAAAGACTCTGGGATCTGCGAGATAAGACTCGCTTCAAAAAAAACGCACCCCGCTCGTGACGGAGGCTTTAGAGAGAAAAAAAGAATAGACCAAAGAGTCTGACAGCACAATCCAAGTGTTACCAACCCAAAATTGAAAAACTGTTCGCGACATACAAAAACAAGACGCCATAGTCCCGATCCGAACAAGCAGCTGTCGAAACGAACGTGAGTCTAAGACGTCATAGAGTACTATAAAACGAACCTAGATGCATTAAATAATCAAATCGCATCGCATGTCGCGCGAGTTTAAATAGTCGCGTGACAAGCACAAACCCAATTTCCGTTACATGTTGCGAAACGTGCACGTTAGCGCGATTATTTCATTTTGTGCAAACCCAAATTTTTAAATCCACAAATAATGTCAGGCATTTGGATCATACGAGTGGGGAGGACGAATTCGCTCGATATCGAATAAGGTGGGACAGAATGCATGCATGAATTTCATTTTGCGCAAACCCAAATTTTGAGATCCACAAAATAATATTGGGCATTTGGATCACACGAGTGAGGAGGGCGAAATTTTCGCTCGAACGAGATGGGCCAGAATGCCCAATATTATACTACTAAGGGGGTTGCAAAATGTGTACAAATATAATATTTTTATGATCAAATTTACTTTAAACTTGGTAGAATTACTCTTCAATGCAAATAATGAGAATGTATTTCAGTGATTACTAAAATTCTTAGTATTTCTACTAAGTTTCAAGTAAATTTGATCATAAAAATATTTTATCTATACACACTTTGCAAGCTTTGTATGATTAAAATATCCCAGTGTTTAGTAGGTAACTTTAAGGTTTTTAATGCTCTAAGATTTTTGGTAAACGTATCCATCATGTTTCGTAGTAACCTTGCCGATTCTCGAGTTAAAGGTTCAATATTAAATAATGAGTAGTACTCGATCATTGCAATAGCGATCACAAATCAATAGCCAAGCTATATCATAATTGTCTGCCGAGAAATCAAGAGATTGGATAATTAAGTCTTTCTTTTTCCGAAGTTATGAGCTCAGACAGTATAATTAGTGCGTTTCAATGTTTCTATGACCTTCTTCGTCTGTTTTATAATTTGTGCTTTCCGTTAATTAGGGTTAAGATTAACAATAGACCTCGGAAAATTAACTGGCTGACTAGGAGCTTGAAAAAATCGTGTAAGGTCAAACGATCACTTTATTTTAACTACCAAAGAGGAATATCAACAAACGGCTGAATAAAATCAAATTTAAAAATTATAATTCCATTAAAAAAAAATGTTTATGAAATGCCTAAAAAATTAAAAATGACCAATATCTACAAAACAATAAAAACATATGTAGAGCCATTTGGAACATGATTTCTTCTACCATTTCAAATGATTTACACAAAAATGACATAGATAATATTCAATTTAATAATAACATTATATTCTAATCCAAAAGTTATTTGCAATATTTTTAATAATTATTTTATTGACTCGACGAAACAAGCTAATTTATCGAATTATAATACATCCTTCAGATCTTTTTTACCTGAAATGAATAACCATACCATATTTTTAAAGCCAGCTGATGGAAATGAGATTTTTAAAATAATATTATCGTTACGGAACACCAAATCCAGTGGATATGACCAAATTTCCACAAAAATCCTTAAGTCATGTGCCTTATTTATATGCAGACCACTTGCGCATATTATAAAGCCGTCTTTTATTGAAGGGGTTTTTCCACAACAGTTAAAGGTATGCGTGGTCAAGCCATTATTTAAGAAGGGCGATAGGCTTAGACCAGAAAACTGTAGGCCTATAACCTTAGTTCCGATATTGTCCAAAGTACTGGAGAAGGCAATGCATACGAGGTTAAGCGATTTTCTGACCAAATATGAAATAGTTTACCCGCAACAATTTGGCTTTCGTAAGGGTAGATCAACGGGTCTTGCTTGTTTTGATCTGATTAAGTATGTCACTGAATGCATTAACCAAAAAACTCCAGTCATGTCAATTTTCCTCGACATGACCAAGGCGTTTGATTTTGTAAATCACAGCAAACTTATTTATAAGCTGGAGGTTTACGGTGTTAGAGGGAAGGCGCTTGACTGGATAAAAAGTTACCTAGAAGATAGAATGCAGTGCACTGAAATAAGTAAAATGACAGAAACAAAAAGGATAATTCTTAAAAACAAGTCAACATCAGAATTAAAAAAAAAAATTGGGGTTCCACAGGGCAGCATTCTGGGCCCCTTGCTTTTCCTTCTATATATAAATGACTTGCCCAATGCTTCATCACACAAAACCATCATGTTTGCCGATGATACGACCCTTGTGGTAAAGTGCGATAGCAGAGGTACATTTGAGCAGGAAATTAACGCTGCATTATTAGAAATTACGGACTGGATGGGTATAAATGACTTACGTGTTAATACCAGTAAGACAAAGTTTATGCAGTTTAGTTCGTACAATTGTAACGATATTCCTTGAATGTTAAAATTAAAAAATGAAAGTGTAGACCAGGTAAATACATTTAAATTTCTTGGGGTAACGATTGATAAACACCTTAACTGGAAGGATCACATCGATCAAATCTGTAAAAATCTTAATATGTTTGTTTATGCATTAAAGAGATTAAGGGACACGGTCTCGGTTCAGGCCGCGCTGACAGCCTATCACGGCTATGTGTCATCCGTGCTTCGTTATGGTCTTATCATGTGGGGAAATTCTGTGGACGTGGACAGGGTATTTAAAATCCAGAAGAAATGTGTAAGGTTCGTCGCCCTCAAATGCAGCTCGGGTCCAATTCTGGCTCAACAACTCCTCTGCCAACTGCAACTGCAGTGCAGAAGTCGTCGTCAAAGCTGCCCCGTTCCATTAGTTCCTTTGAATCAAAATCTGGAATTTGGCACAATGATTCTATGTCAGTTTGCACGTTATAAATTCGTCGTATATAGGTCTTATTAGATCCAAACGCAACGATAATTGTCTAGTCTGCAACCTGCTTAGTCTTTCGCACGATGAAAGCGTATCTAAAAACTGTTTAAATATTGTAACTTTAGATTTAAGCGTGCCGCTTGATCTTCTCAGCGCCTTTATATCCATTTCCAAGATGAAAATTGATGAAATGTGCAAAGAATCAGGAAGAAAATAAAATAAAAAGTAAAGAAGGATAAAAGTTGAAAGTAAGTACTTAAATTTGAATGCAAGCAGAAAATCACGCAAGCAGCACGGCTAGCACATGTTGTCCGCGACTTGTTTGTCGCTCGGATCTCCCTTTCCATCTAGTCTGTAACGATAGAGACGCACTGAGCGACAAGCGAGAAAATACAACTTGTGCTACCCGTGCAGAGCCAGCGCGCAAGCGCAGCGAACAAAGCGCAGCAAAATCTCGCAACTGTAACGGTCGCGGCTGCGCGGTCGTTGACCTCGTCAGCTGCGCGCGCGAGAGCCCGTCGACGGGGCCGAGCGTCGAACGTTTTGGAATGTAGATAAGTACGCAAATCTAAGGCAAGCGAAATAAATAAAAAGCGTGGGGACAGATAAAAATAGAATAAGTGCACCTATCTATTGTCACGTCCTACCGGGTGGCAAGTAAAAACTCGAGAGAAGTTTAAATAATTTATTTAAAAAAAAAACAAAAAACCCGACTGCAATAAAAAAACAACTGAAAAGGGAAAAACAAGCTCTATAATTTATAGAAAATTGTAAGAGCAATGTACTTATTGATATTTAATTATAACAATTTAAATTTAACTTGAATATTGGAAAAGGTATTGCAGGCGGGGACAAGCAATGAATTACAAATCCTATTTCTTGATAAAATTTAACATTTGGACTAGCTTATCTCCGCCTGCAATACCTCTTCCAATATTCAAGTTAAATTTAAATTGTTATAATTAAATATCAATAAGTAGGTACATTGCTCGTACAATTTTCTATAAATTATTGAAATACTTTATTATTACGCCCTAACTGGGTATCAAGAAAGTAAACACAATAATTTAGAAATACAACTTTATTTTTGTAACTATGGTTTATGTAGTTAAAATAGTTTAAGTAATTTGGGGTATTGTTGTCGTTTGGTCGATGACGCTAGTAAGTAATTTGGTTTTGGTAAGATGTTAAATTTGGACGTTAAAACATGATATTAAATCGCTTAGCTGCGGGTGTGGTCGAGCAGAGTTGTCCCTGTTCGAGCGGCTACGCTCGCACGTTGACACCTCGCCGGAAGAACTGGCGTGGCCTAAGACTAGGCCCGTACCAAGCACCTCCTGGAATGGTCCGGGAGTAGGTGTAAGCGACCCATACGCAGGCAATGCGGAAGTTAAATGATAGGTTGAGAGGGTTAATTTAAGAACACGGTAAAGAAAAGGTGGCATGAAGATTTAGAAGATGACTCAGCAGTTCGCTAGGCATAAAGAGACTGCCTCATGGTTCGTAGCTGATGCAAGAAGGCATTATGTGTCCAAACGCAGAGTAAATTTAAGAAAACACCATAAATCCTTGCACAATAATTTAAATAGTTAACAGTGCTCGTTCCAAGGAGGTTTAGCTGGATATGTTTAGCAAGAGAAGAGATGTATGAGACAGACATGACGTGGCACACAAGTAATAACCTCAAAACTTGTAAAATAAGTAGAGGAACTGACCTTTTGGAGGATAATGGCCTTGCTTACGGTCTGCGCTGACCTGTCGACTCCGGAACGCCGAAAGGTCCGTGGGAAACGTGGCAGGATGTGGCACAAGTGTCCCTTAGTGTATTCCGCTGGTATTTAATAAATGCTGAAATATGGACATGACTTTTAGGTAACACTCGACACACAACACGGCTCTGAAGAGCGAAAGGGTTATAAACACTTACCGTTGCTGTGATAATTGCCACGTAGATTATTATTCAAGTTATAATATGTAGAAATACTACATGGACTGTCGGTAACTGGAATATAAGAATGCGTGGTCAAAACCAATACGATACACAATAATAATTCACTAGACACTTAAGGCAAAACGTCGAAACACTTACAAGAGATGGAGGTATATTATGTAATTCTCCAATATGTAATAAAATTACATGTAGCTAGCTCGCTGGCTTATAAAAAAATAACGACCCCGGTGATGACCTGCCGAAATCGATATCTAGATCAATACCACTTTCTAATGTTGTAAATCTCCACATAATATCGGGGTAAAAACTAAACGTCAATACGAGTACAGATACTAGTTGATAGTTACGTAAAGGCAGCAAACTCGGGTTTCGTCTGTCATTAAAATATGCTGGACACCTGAAACGACTGAGGAATAAAAAAGAAGACTAAAACTGGACTACTTAAACAATTTTGGAAATAATTATTTAAAATAATACTAATACAGTGACCTGGGTTTACTTACAAACGAGGAGAGTGAAATATGCCCCTAGCAACACCGGGTGCATATGCCACAGATTCAGTAGTTTTTTGATACAGGTCCACTGGTAGTTGAATTGACCATAGATTATAAGATTAATTTAAGATACCAACATAACAACTTGACAAGAAATGGAATAAATTGTGTATCGCTGATGCGTTAATTCACGCCTGAAAATTATACATTACATAGCCCCTCAACCAGGAGAATTTTACGAAGAAAAGAACTGAAAGAGGAAAATTCCAGCTCGCCCTCGAGCTGAGTACACTCATAACTACAACAATAAAATCAGGTGAATCCCTTAACTAAGGTACCCTGAACAATTTGACGAGGACTCCCGGCCCAGAATCACACGTCCTGCAGTACCTTGGCATCAATTGAGTCCGCGCGGCCGACGCTGGAAACAACTGCGTCGAGGCCTACGGTAACTGCAGTAGAATAGTAACTAGAACTATATGTTACCAGTTACTAGATGACCCTAAAAAAAAGGAATTTAAAAAAAAATGCGCTAGATAAACCGTTTTGGCAAGAAGGGTAAGAATCTAACAAAGTATTGTAAGGTATAAAACGACGAAGCAACCATCCAGGTATCTGAGTCACTACCCGCTCAGTATCGGTACGTGTAGGCTTTATTAGATGTCACGATCCGCATCAGTGAAAAGGCTTATTTAGGCCTAAGATGCTGCTGGTCGGGAAAGCTACTCAAATCAAAATAAGAGAAAGAAAGAGTTAGTAAGTAAGTAGAAGAGAGAAGATGCGTCCCATATCGCAGTAATTGTAGAGTCACCACCCGCTCTGAAAAGAAATAGTATAGGCTTCCTTAAGGTGTCACAATCCGCACCGGTGTAGGCTTATTCCTGCTGGATGGGGTCCAGGACGAATTAGTTAAGCTACGAGAAGTAGTAAAAAAAAACGTGCCCGCAAATCTCCGCACAAAAAAAAACTTTCCATTCAGTAATCATTCCATGTTTAATCCAAAGCCCAGGACAGTTGTTATCGATCCATAAATTTACCTTACGGTCCGGGGGTTTTTGTGTTAATTTAGCTAAATTGTAACATTAGGTAGCGTTGATAGAAACTGGCTTACAGTCTTTTATGTGCCATTTTCCCAATCGCTTCCCATTTTCATCCTCCAGTTCGTATACCAAGCGGGACACCTTCCGTATCACGCGGCACTTTTCATATTTAGGAGCCAGCTTTGCAGCGAAATATCTCCCGGCGTTGCTCTGCTTGTATGTACGTTTCCACACTTCATCACCTACATTGAATTCTATGTCACGTCGCTTCTCATTGTAATACTTGATGTTTCGATCGTGAGCTTTCTGCAATAACTCTCTGACGGTTGGATAAGTTTCTTTTAGCACCTTTATCTTATCAAAGTAATCGCGTCTGGAAGCGAAGATGATCTCCTCTACCGCTTCAGAGTCATTGTAGATAGTACCTTCAGGAACAACTTCACGTCCGTGAACTAGTAGGAATGGAGTGAACGAGGTAGACTCGTTTACAGAGGTATTAAGTGCAAACTGGATCCTTGAAATGTTAATATCCCACGTACGATGATCCGATGCGACGAACGTAGAGATCGCAGTCACCACAGTTTTATTATAACGTTCTACGGTGTTAACTTGGGGACAATAAACTGGGGAGTAGTGTTATTGAGGAATGTTGTAGTTGGCAAATAACTTCTGAACGTCACCGCCAGTAAAATAGGAGGCATTGTCCGCAATGATGGTTTGCGGAATGCCGTGGACCATAAATACATGGTTTTCCAACCTCTGAGAAATCACCTTTCCGGTTGCGCGGCGCACATCTTGGTACATGCCTGGCCAGAAGTAGCGGAGTTTCAGCCTTTTATAAGTTTTCGCCGTACCCAGATGAGCTGCTGTAGGAACCGAATGATTATCGTGCATTATCTCATCGCGGAATTCCATAGGGATAACCTCCTTCCATTCGAATTCGGATATTAAAATATTTTTAATTTTTGTATACCGATACAGGCGACCGTCTTTCAATTGAAAATTAGGCACCGACCCTGGATTGGCCTCACATTTTTTATATAGGTTTAAGTACCACGCATCCGCAATGGTGCTGGTATCGATTAAGTGTACCGGAACTGCTCTTGATAAGGCGTCCGGCACGACATTTTCCGAACCACGACGGTGCTCGACCACGAAGTTATAAGGAGAAAGACGACAACCCCATCTCTCGAGGCGTCCTGTAGGATTTTTAAGGTTAAGGAACCATTTTAAACTCGAATGGTCCGTTATTATTTTAAATTGACGGTCCCCTTCGAGATACGGCCTAAAATGTTCAACAACATTGACGACAGCTAGGGCTTCTCTCTCAGTGGCTGAGTAGTTCCTCTCCTGCGGCGTAAGTGAACGACTGTAGTCCGCCAGGGGGTGCTCTTCACCGTCGAAGTCCTGAGTCAAGGTTCCACCAATTCCGAAGTCTGACGCGTCGCAATGTACCGCGAATGGTTTGGAGTAGTCTGGACAGGCTAGGACAGGTGCAGTTGTCATGGCTACCTTTAGTTCGCTGAAAGCTCTGTCGGCTACTGGTGACCAACGAAAAGGTGGAGCGCCCTTCCGAGTTGAAGTTAATTGGTTAAGAGGCCCTGCTATGTTTCTGAAGTTCTTAATAAAACGACGGTAGTAAGATGCGGTACCGAGAAAACGCTTGACATCTTTTCGAGATGTCGGTATAGGGAAATCAATAATTGCTTTGACTTTGTCAGGATCTGTGCGTAAACCGTATTCATCCACCACGAAGCCTAAAAATTAAAGTTGCCTACGAAAGAAATTACATTTTGATAAATTTATAGTAAGGTTAGGATAGCGAAGACGTTCTAGTACTGTACGTAATAAGGTAAGATGCTCAGTGAACGTCTCGGAAACTATTATGATGTCATCTAGGTAAATAAAGATACGACCACTGTACTCCGGACCAAATAGGATGTCCATCAGGCGTTGCTGCGTCGCCGGCGCGGAAGTTAGGACGAAGCACATGACTTTGAAATGGAATAAGCCACGAGCAGGAACTGTAAAGGCGGTCTTCTCCTTGGATGCCTGTGAATCAAGACCTATTTGCCAGAAGGCTGATTTTAAGTCTAACGATGATAAAAATTTGGCATTTCCGAGTTGGTCAAGTATCTGATTAATTAAATGTATCGTGTTTCGAGACCTCGTTCAATTTCCTGCTGTCTAAGCAGAATCGTAGGGAACCATCTGCTTTAGGTGCCATAGTTACTGGATTATTCCATGGGCTGCTGCTTGGTTCGACAACATCCAGTTCAAGCATTTCATCGAGCTGCCTGTTCAACTCAGCGAGCTTAGAAGGAGATAGCATGTAAAAGCGCTGTTTTATGGGTCTCGCGTCACCCGTGTCGATAGTATGGGTAAGCAGATGGGTCCTCCCTAAACCTTTCTCTTCAGAGGAAATGGTTTTAAATTCCTTAAGAATATTCTCTGCTTGAAGTTGGTCTTCGTACGATAAGGAATCTAATCCTTGTAAAAATCTCACCTCAGAATTAAGGGTATTAATACGATCTTCGTCTGACAATAAACAATCGTTACCCAATAATGATAATACGTCAGGAGCTATATTAAAAGTTTGCCAAAAGTTAATGCCGAATCGTCGTCGAAATCGTTTGATTTATGAATAGTAACTAAGTTCTCAAAGTACTTTTGTGTATCACCACCAATAATCGACAGTTCCGAACCAGAATCCAGGAGGCCGGTATAGGTTACATCGTAAATTTTAACTTTAAGGTAAGGACGCAAATCATGTCCATTGACTAAACTATTAAATTTTAAGATAGCATCGTTGCTTTCAAAGAATGACCTTATTGTCGACAACCAGGACCGCCACTCGTCTTGAACTGCCTTATTCGATGGGCGGTATTGCAAGGCAGACCTAGGTGGTGATTGTTTTTTATTTATCGTACTATTTAATTTAATTTTAACTGGTAGGTTACGGACAGTGCTATCGGGCTTAAGAACTTTTAGTTAGTGGGTAGGTGAGCGTTAGTAAGCGGGGACGTATGGTAATTAGTGCTATTCGTTGGGATGTGGTATTGGTGAAGGAATGGAAAGGATGGAAAGGAAGCGGCCGGAATGGGATTGTTATTTACAACAGCAGGAGGGGAGGGGATTGGGGTTTGGGTGTAAATCGAACCAGTCGTAGCTGGGTAAGTATGTCTATTAGTGTAAATGGTAGAAGTTGTTACTGGGTATTTTAAAGAATTAAGGGTCTTCTCCGATGTAGTATGGTTTTTATTTAAGGTAGTAGGTATACGTGTTATTGTTATTTGTAGTTGTTGGGAAAAAATATCTAGTTTTGTATTTTATTTTAGGTTTAGTTAGATCCGGGTCAACCATACCCTGACTCGGAACCATTAGTTTTTTGCTTTATTTTGCCCGGAGGCACATTTAGGACAAGTATTAGCTGTTACGTTATTCTCACCACAGCGGTAGCAGATCAGCCTGGGGGCTGCCCTGCAATACCTAAGGGTATGACCATCTACGCGGCAGCGCACGCAGAAGTCAACAGGGGCGCCTACCGAGGAAACATTTTTTGAAGTGGCTGGTTTGTAAACTAAGTCGTGAGCCAGTGACTTACTTATATCCCTGTTGGGTTCTGCGAAACGTTCGGCGCGTTGAGCCGCCGCCTCAAGTTGTCGACAATGGTCTTTAAGTTCGTTAATAGATCTTATTGGAAATAAAGCTAGTTGTTTTGAATAAAAAGGCCTAATATTTTGTAGCAATATACTAAGTTTCTCATGCTCAGACAGTGGAGTTTCCAAGCGTGAGTAATAATTGAGCATGACACTGACGTAATTAACTATAGATTCATCAAGCCCTTGCGTCCTTGACCTAATTTCAACTAAAAGGCGTTCATTGTAATCAACTGGTAAATAGTCGCGGAGCAAGAGTTTTTTAAGGTCCGTCCAGCAATGGACCTGATCACAAATTCCGTCAAACCATGAGGTCGCTTCGTCTGTGAACAGTTCACATGCTGAGCGGAACAATGCTGCGTCTGAAATCTCTCGAGAGGCACGTACCTGCTCCAACCTTCGCAGGAACGCTTTAATGCAGGACCTACCATCATATTTTAGGTCTAATTTGTGTACCGCATTATAGCGCGTGGCTGCGCAGGCTGGTGCTGCAGTAGGGGAAGGTAAATTAGGTGCAGTGGCATCGGGGTTAATGTCCGGGGTCAATGCACTTTTGAAATTATCTAAAATATTATCCAACCGCAAAAGTAACTTATCCAACTGCTCGGTTAGTTCGAGGTGCCTCGTGGATTCCGATTCGGAAGGCGATAGGCGTGTCAGACGGTGATAGAGGTGATGGGCAGCTGCTTGCACACGGTTAAGAACCTTTAAAGAAGTGTGGCGTTGTACCGAAGTTTGCAATAAAACATTTAGCTCCTCCATTTTAGATGCGATAAGTTGAAGCTCCTCAGTGACGTCGCCCTCGTAATCCGCGACCTCATCAGTTGGTATTTCGGTATTTAATTTTCTAATCTGACACCGCAGGTCCATGACAGTAGCAAGCGGGACGCCATGTCGTACTTTTACCTCATACTCAAGTTCATCTTTTTTCAATAAGTTAAATGCAATTGGCCGTTCCTCCAATGTAGAATTTGACATTTTAAAAATGCTATTTAAGTAATGTGAGAGAAATAAATTTAATTATTACAGTCAGTGACAGCGAACAGCAATAAGTATGTTTTCAAATTAATTTAGAATATACTATGGTTATAATTATTTATGGTAGCGAACCACTGAGTACTTGAATTTGTTGGTTAATGTAATTTATTATAAAAAAGTTAAGGAATATTGAAGTTGAGGACTTCCAAAATAAAAGGTTGTTGAAGTTAAAGCCAGTTGAAGTTAAAGCCAGTTGAAGTTAAAGTTAATTGAAGTTAAAGTTAATTGAAGTTAAGGTAATATAGGAAAAAAAAACTGGAAAAAAACCTTGAGGCTTTAGATGGAATGCCTCTTATGCAAGTTATAATAACCGGAAATCTCACCATCCACACTGAAACAACACAGTGCAAGCAAGTAATGACCCGGGCGGACCGTGCATAAAGGTCCTACCACCTGGAATAATAGTAGTGTAGCGATATCGTTGAACCACGCACGTCGTAATGTTAGAGAAAAGTAGTGTAAAACGAGCGTGATCGACCAATCACAAATAATAATTTTCTCCCTAGATTTAAATATTACAACTAAACTTATATACCCAGTCATACTCAGATATTAGGTAATAATAATTCCACTATTGCCGGCAGTTTAACACAATTATCACAATAAGATGTAACGGTAAAATATACACAATATCTAACCACTTAAACACTACCTAGTTATGCATCCGCCCGTTGGTACGGTGTTATCTATAAACACCGGAGCTACGAGAACGCTGACTTAGGTCTAGAACAGACCTCCTGCGAGAGGCGCCCCACTGTATTCTTAGCATTAGATTTATTAATATAACAAACTTCAATCGAGAAGGTTGTATTATTCTAGTCCTCCGCTTGCCCAAAAACCTAACTGGCGCAGCCGGTAGGATATCCGGGAAGACGCTTACGCCTGTGAGGACACTATAATCGGTCCGAGCGCGAGTTTAGTTACCGTTTTTACGCTAACCGGGTACTACGAACCAAATAAATATCGTTACGTGCGCGGGCGGAGAACAAAGCGACGCAGCTGACAATTCGGAGGAAATGGGGTTCAGCGGTTTGTGAGTAGACCTTTTCACTTTCCTGTCTTTTCCCTATTCTCATTCCAATTTGCTGTGATAATTTTAAGCGATAGTTAAGTTTTATTACAAAGTTATTAAGTGAATTTATACATTAGAAAATTAAATTAATTGTGAAATATAATAAATATATATAAATCAAAATGGACACAATTACGACGATTCCTAAAGAAATGTTATGTTTAATTCCAAAGTTTGACGGAGATGAAAAACTATTAAATTTATTTTTACGAAAAAGTGAATATATAATTAGAGCTTATCGTAGAGCGGGTAACGCAGCTCAAGATTTATATGTATTCCATTCTATAACAAGCCGTTTAATTGGCAAGGCCGCGCATCTTATCAGTGAGCGAGACGATTTGACCGCCTGGGACGATTTAAAGTCGGTGCTAACGCAGCATTTCGGCGATCCGCGTTCCGAGGAATGCATTGCCATCGAATTAGACCATTTAAAAATAAAACAAGGAGAAACATATATCGAATTTTGTAGCAGAATTCAAAATGTTAGGAGCACTTTGTTTTCTAAGCTTAACCTAATAACAGATCAAGGTGTTAAGGCCGCTAAAATGATCATATATAATAACGCCGCCTTAAATGTATTTTTATATAACCTTCCCGAAGATTTACTTCGCATTGTTAGACTTAAGGGTGCGACTATACTAGAGGACTGTTTAAGCATTGTAACTGAGGAAGTTAACTTTTTGAACCAGTATAATTCACGCAGTAAGAAAGTAAATTCTTTTACTACGAATCAAGCAAAACCCCAAAATGATAGTGGGCATAACTTTAAATTATTTCAGCCTCAAAATAAATTTAATGCGCCGCATCAAGGGTTCCGGCACGGAACATCTCAACAACCCCAAGGTTTTAAATTTGGGACTTCTCAACAACCCCAAGGTTTTAAATTTGGGACTTCTCAACAACCCCAAGGTTTTAGATTTGGAACTTTTCAACAACCCCAAGGTTTTAGATTAGGAAGTAACCAACAACAAGGATATAGATTTGGTAGCCAGCCATCTCAGCCGCAATTAGGTTATAGACCTAATTTCACACAGAATAACGCTAATGCGACTAGATTTCATAATCCCCAAACACCACAATTTCGCTTCGGCATCCCGCAGCAAACTCCACAAGTGCCGCGCACTTATAATAATGACAATGACGTGTCTATGCGCACAGCCGTTCCGCTTAGACCAAACACAAATCAGTCGAATACTCGTCCTGCAAATCAATTGTTCTATACGGAAGAAACACTTAGTCCCGTACAAAGTGTAGGAGAAAATTACTTACCTAATGAGAATAACGTTACTGATTTCAACGAATTCGATTCGAACGAATACCAATTTGTTGAAACTCAAAATACCACTGAGCCTGAAAATTTTTACATTCAAGCCTCGGATACAGTCCTGAAATAATTGAGTTAAATTGCAATACTCCTTTAAAATTACCACACATTTTAATACCAGAAATTGAAGCTCGCTTCATGATCGACACCGGAAGTTCTCGATCATTTATTAGTTCTTCGAAAGCCGAAGAATTCTTTTCAGATTTTAAACACCAAGAGCCTTTTGAGGTAGTGAGCACTCATGCTCGCAGTTTTCATGACGAGGTTATTTATATACCTTTATTAAAAACATTTAAAAGCACAAATTATCATAAATTTTATATTTATGATGTGGACAAAAATTATGATGGATTGATTGGATCAGACTTGCTAACACAGTTAGGTGCTAATATCGATATGAAAAATCAGGTTTTGCGAACTAATAACGCAGAAATACCTATAATTTATAATAAACCATTCGAGATTCACTTAGACCCCAGAACTGAAACACGCGTTAAAATACCCGTTGACCTCCTAAATGGAGAGGCAATAATTAATCATATCGATTTTGGCAAAGGAGTACGAACACCAACAGCTTTGGTGAAATGTACAGACGGATTTGCCGTAACAGTCTTACAAAATACGTCAGACCGAGCTGTAACTTTAGGATTTATTAAGCCATGTTATGTAGAAAAGTATGAAAGTGAACAGTGTGATAGTAATATGTTAATTGAAGATAATAAGAAAGAAAATCTATTGAAACAAAATTTAGATAAACTAAGGTTAAGTCACATGAATGAAGAAGAGCGTACAAAAATTCATAATCTCTGTTTAGAGTATAAAGATATATTTTATTGCGAACACTTACCTTTGAGTTTCACTAACCAGGTTAAACATAAAATTAGAACAATTCATGAAGATCCCATTTATGTCAGGCCGTACCGACAACCTCCAGTGCAAAGTGCAGAAATTCGAAATCAAATTGAATCATTATTAGATAATAATGTGATCAAGGAATCTTATTCGCCATGGAGTGCACCTGTGCACCTGGTTCCAAAAAAAATGGATTCCACTGGTGAACAAAAGTACAGGATGGTGATAGATTACAGACGATTAAACGACATAACAATTGATGATAAATACCCTCTTCCTCATATCACGGACCTTTTTGATAAACTTGGTAAAAGTAGCTACTTTTCGGTACTAGACCTAGCTAGTGGATATCATCAGATAGAGATTGAAGAAAGGGATAGACCTAAAACGGCTTTCTCAACACAATTCGGACACTACGAATTTCTTAGGATGCCGTTCGGGCTCAAAACGGCTCCTGCCACCTTCCAGCGAGCCATGGATAACGTCCTGCGTGGACTCCAGGGCATTCATTGCCTTATATATTTAGACGATATTATAGTGTTCTCGTCCAGTCTTGATGAACACATAACTAAATTAAGAATAATCTTCAATAGACTTCGACAGACTAACCTTAAAGTGCAACTTAATAAATCTGAATTTTTGAGTAAGGAAGTAGCTTATTTAGGACACACTATAACACCTGATGGACTAAAACCTAACAATGAAAAAATAGATGCCATCCTCAACTATCCTCTTCCTAGGACCAAGACAGAAATTAAAAGTTTTCTTGGTCTTATTGGCTATTACAGAAAGTTTATTAAGGATTTTGCGAAAATCACTCAACCAATGACAGCGTGCCTGAAAAAGAATAAAAATATAACACTAGATGAACAATTTATAAACTCTTTCGAAAAATGTAAGGAAATATTAACTAATGCACCGCTCCTCCAATACCCTGACTTTTCCAAACCTTTTATATTGACTACCGACGCGTCTAATTACGCTTTAGGTGCTGTGTTGTCCCAAGGCCGCGTAGGTGAAGACAAACCCATAGCTTATGCTAGCCGCACACTTAATGACCCAGAAACCCGTTACAGTACAATAGAGAAAGAACTTCTGGCCATAATCTGGGCCGTAAAACACTTTCGCCCTTACCTTTATGGTAACAAGTTCCTTATCTATACAGACCACAGGCCCCTCGCGTGGCTAGACTCACTTAAAGAACCCAATTCAAAATTGACACGCTGGAAATTACGCTTAGGAGAATACGATTTTAAAGTAATACATAAAAATGGAAATCAGAACACTAACGCGGACGCGCTGTCTAGGATACGCTTAAATGCTCTCTTTCCGCTGAAGATAAGGACTCGATGTCAGTTAATGTTGACGAAAATGAAACGACAGAAAGGCCCCGTTCTCCTTACTCAGTCCAGTCACCCGGAAGTAGTACCATTACTGCTTCTGAAGGACCTGATAAATCTGAAACAGAAACCGCGCATTCTGCAGACGATGTAGATGCTGACGGAATTCCCATTCTTAAAGAGGCTATAGATACAAAACCTAACCAAGTATTAGTTTTTACTTGGTTCCGCCAAGAACTAGCTGTAAAAGACATCTCAAATAAAAAGCAAAAAATCTTAGAAATACACTTACCAACCGATAGACCCGATCTAATCAAACAATTCTTAAAAGAGCACATTAACCCAAAAATAAAATATTTTTTCTATTTTGAAGACAAAAATCATAGGAAACTGTTTACTAAAACTGTTATAGAATTATTTCGGAAAAATACTATTCAATTCTTGGAATGTACAGAAAGAGTCTTTTATGAAGATGATGAAAATGAACAGGAAAAAATTGTTTTAAAATACCATCGTGGTAAGACTTGCCACAGAGGCATCAAAGAAACCCTCGTACATTTGAGACGAACCTATTACTGGGATAACATGGATGTAACTGTAGCAAGCATCATTAACGCATGTGACACATGTAAGCGTATGAAGTATGAAAGAAAACCTTTTAAACCCAAATTACAACTGACACAAACACAATCTAGGCCTTTTCAAGAAATATTCATAGATCTCTTTAATATTGAAGGTAAATACTTTTTAACCATTGTAGATTCGTTCAGTAAACTTGGTCAAGCATTAGAAATCCCTAATCGTTCTACCCCTGAGGTGGTACGTGCCCTCATAAGATATTTTTCTTTCTATGGTGTACCGCATAAAATTAGTTCAGACGCAGGATCCGAATTTAATAATAAATTGATGAAAGAATTGTTATCATTTTACAAAATAGATTTGCACATAGGCACCCCGAACAACCCTAACTCAATGGGTCTCATTGAGCGGTTGCATTCAACTCTAATTGAAATATACCGCATTGCTAAGTACGAACAAAAGATTACGGATGCCGCATCCGTTATGACATACTCTTTAATGGCTTATAACCATAGCATACATACAGCCACTGGTCTAACCCCTTTTGAGGTGGTTTTCGGTCATACTGAAAACAATAGTTTATTTAATGTAGAATTTGATAAAGAGTACACTCAAAACCTTGTTAGGGAACATGCGAAAAGAACTAAATACTTGTACCAACATTTATCAGAAAAAATATTAGAAGGTAAAAACAAAGTAAGAAATAGAGTAGGTGGTGAAAGTGACTTTGATTTACAAAAGGGGGACACAATTTATATTAAAGGTGTCAACAATAGACGCAGCAAACATAAACCCAGATATCAAAAGGCTAAAGTTCAGGATCAAGCACGAAGAAATGTTATACCCGTACAAACCCAAAATCGTATCACTAGAGTTCCGATTAAAGATATAAAACGTTATTCGCAGATTCGCCCTGCTGCTGATCCAAGTCACTCTAACCCAGGCCCTTCAACTTCAAAAGATTGAAGATAATCCGGGTATCCTGCCGATTAAGGAAGGTACTTCCCTTATTAGTCACGACAAATGGACAGTGATTCAAATCTTAGATTTAAGTTATATAAGTCAAGACTTAGATAGTAATGTCATTAAGCTCACAGAGTTTAATGAATGGATCTATAGAAATTTCAACCAGTCTGTAAGCCCTAACCTTAAAGATACCATTGTTCAAGTAGAATATATAAAGAATCTTACACTTAACAGATTAAAGCAGTTAGTTCCCACACTAAGATTTAAAAGAGGAATTTTAAATCCACTTGGTACAATAATAAAAGCTATATCAGGAAACTTAGATAACGAAGATGCTCTTAAATATGATAGACTAATAGATGAGGTCAAAGTTCGACAAAATGCAATTCAAAGAAAACTATCATTAATGTCTAAAATGGCGGGTATCGTCTCGAACGCTACAGGTATTGTTAATAAAAATTTCATGCAGTTGGAAAAAAAATATCAATGACATAAATATAAACCTTAACGAAGTAAAAAGAGATGACCTTATACTTAAATTAACTTCAATATATCATTTATTTCTATATAATTTTCAAATAATTAGTTTCAAACTGGATGAAATTGAAACGTCCGTCGCTTTCAGTAAGTTAGGAGTATTACATCAATCAATTATTAATTCCGATGAACTTCTAAAAGTTTTGAAAAATATAGAAAGAACAGAAAAACTTGTGTATCCGTCAAACTCTGAAAATCTAATTAAGACTGAGAATATTATTGTTCTAAAATCATATTTTAAGAAGGCTTTGATAACATTTATAATGGAGATTCCATTAATTAGAATTGATACTTATTTTTACTATAGAATTGTTCCTATTCCTATTACCAACACCCATACAAACCAAACCTTACTCATTTTACCTAAATACCCCTACCTTATAGTGAAAGGTCTAAATTCCAAACCGCTCGCCAAGCCGTGCCGGGAGGTTGATGATTTCACCTTCCTATGCAATGAAGAAGATGTCATCTTACCTGTAGCAGATACCTGTATTGCGGATCTGATGAGGTACTCCACCAACGTTTCCTGTATTCAGATTCCTGTAGAAATTAATGTGCCAAAAGTTGAATCAATTCAGAAAAACCGATGGCTTCTCTATACAAAATCAAGTTCTGAGCTTGTTAGAATATGTCCCAACGAGATAATAAGATATCAATTGCAAGGCACATACATTTTAACTCTAGATGATAAATGTGAAATAAAAATTTCTGGATATCACCTTCGAATGCTACATTCAGACACTCAAAAGGTACCTTATCAGAAATTACCTATCATACATTTCCCTGAAGGAACAAATCCTATAAAAATCCATGAAAGGAGACCGATTAAATTGGAAGGACTAGATTTAAATGATTTACAGCTTTTATCGTACTCACTCGCAAACAGTGATATCAGTGAAACTTCTGGTGAAAATGTCTCTATAGTGAATGTGAAAAGTGTAAGTTTAGGCACTGTGCTTCTTTATATAATCATAATTTTAAGTTTTTCTTTATTTTTACTGCTTAGATATAAACCAAATGTATTTGATGTTTGCAAAAGTCGCAATCATCTGTCAGGTGTGCCACCATCAGATGATTCCGAACTTAAGGAGGGAGGAGTTATGCATCCGCCCGTTGGTACGGTGTTATCTATAAACACCGGAGCTACGAGAACGCTGACTTAGGTCTAGAACAGACCTCCTGCGAGAGGCGCCCCACTGTATTCTTAGCATTAGATTTATTAATATAAAAAACTTCAATCGAGAAGGTTGTATTATTCTAGTCCTCCGCTTGCCCAAAAACCTAACTACCTAGCTTCATCGACCACTATTTCCTTCTAAAAGAGGGAACTAGTTAAACAACAACAACAACTGCTCGGGCGCAACTGAAATACTTTATTTTTACGCCCTAACTGGGTATCAAGAAAGTAAACACAATAATTTAGAAATACAACTTTATTTTTGTAACTATGGTTTATGTAGTTAAAATAGTTTAAGTAATTTGGGGTATTGTTGTCGTTTGGTCGATGACGCTAGTAAGTAATTTGGTTTTGGTAAGATGTTAAATTTGGACGTTAAAACATGACATTAAATCGCTTAGCTGCGGGTGTGGTCGAGCAGAGTTGTCCCTGTTCGAGCGGCTACGCTCGCACGTTGACACCTCGCCGGAAGAACTGGCGTGGCCTAAGTCTAGGCCCGTACCAAGCACCTCCTGGAATGGTCCGGGAGTAGGTGTAAGCGACCCATACGCAAGCAATGCGGAAGTTAAATGATAGGTTGAGAGGGTTAATTTAAGAACACGGTAAAGAAAAGGTGGCATGAAGATTTAGAAGATGACTCAGCAGTTCGCTAGGCATAAAGAGACTGCCTCATGGTTAGTAGCTGATGCAAGAAGGCATTATGTGTCCAAACGCAGAGTAAATTTAAGAAAACACCATAAATCCCTGCACAATAATTTAAATAGTTAACAGTGCTCGTTCCAAGGAGGTTTAGCTGGATATGTTTAGCAAGAGAAGAGATGTATGAGACAGACATGACGTGGCACACAAGTAATAACCTCAAAACTTGTAAAATAAGTAGAGAGGAACTGACCTTTTGGAGGATAATGGCCTTGCTTACGGTCTGCGCTGACCAATATGTCGACTCCGGAACGCCGAAAGGTCCGTGGGAAACGTGGCAGGATGTGGCACAAGTGTCCCTTAGTGTACTCCGCTGGTATTTAATAAATGCTGAAACATGGACATGACTTTTAGGTAACACTCGACACACAACACGGCTCTGAAGAGCGAAAGGGTTATAAACACTTACCGTTGCTGTGATAATTGCCACGTAGATTATTATTCAAGTTATAATATGTAGAAATACTACGTGGACTGTCGGTAACTGGAATATAAGAATGCGTGGTCAAAACCAATACGATACACAATAATAATTCACTAGACACTTAAGGCAAAACGTCGAAACACTTACAAGAGATGGAGGTATATTATGTAATTCTCCAATATGTAATAAAATTACATGTAGCTAGCTCGCTGGCTTATAAAAAAATAACGACCCCGGTGATGACCTGCCGAAATCGATATCTAGATCAATACCACTTTCTAATGTTGTAAATCTCCACATAATATCGGGGTAAAAACTAAACGTCAATACGAGTACAGATACTAGTTGATAGTTACGTAAAGGCAGCAAACTCGGGTTTCGTCTGTCATTAAAATATGCTGGAACCCTGAAACGACTGAGGAATAAAAAAGAAGACTAAAACTGGACTACATAAACAATTTTGGAAATAATTATTTAAAATAATACTAATACAGTGACCTGGGTTTACTTACAAACGAGGAGAGTGAAATATGCCCCTAGCAACACCGGGTGCATATGCCACAGATTCAGTAGTTTTTTGATACAGGTCCACTGGTAGTTGAATTCACCATAGATTATAAGATTAATTTAAGATACCAACATAACAACTTGACAAGAAATGGAATAAATTGTGTATCGCTGATGCTGTACTGATCCCAGCTCAGCGGGCATATGTGTGTATGCAAGTATATATGTGTATAAAATTTTTTCGGTATTTCTTTCCCCTCTAGTCATAATCACAATTTGTATGTGGTCATACATAGTTGTGAGTAGGGAGTTTGGTCCCGTTGGATTGTCAGTGGGTGCGCTGTTCGACTGGGCTAACACCGGATTTTCTAGCTTCTTGGCGGATTACTTAATTCGAGTACGAGTTTGTGCCTGTATGGACTCAAACCGGGAAATTATCTATGCATGATTTGGAGCGCCTACAACAAAACAAATAGCGAGTGGAAGGTATAGGCGAGTTGTCATTTCCGTATTATCGGGAGTTTAAATTTTGGTTCGCTGTGGCACCTTGGCATGGTGGCGGCGTCGCGTGATGAGATGGGAAATTGCATGGGAGTTGTTCGTTGGTGTTGTATGAAAGGGTTCTGTGTGGGTTGGTGTTTGAGGTTCATGACCGGGTTTGAGATATATGGATGGTTTTGGGGAGGTCAAATACCAGTGTGAATATCTAAAAGGATATTATGGTGTAAGATGAGGCTAGCAGTGTGAATCATATCATTGCCGCAGTTGGTGCTAATTGTTTTTGGTGAGAACATGTAGGGTGGATTGATGAGTGAGGGTATTTGTTCGATTGGTGTTGGTAGCATGGGTGTGCTTCGACAATTGTTCCTTTTATGGTTGTTTTTACTATGTTTTATAAATGCTATATATTTAAATCGTGGAAGTTTTGAACTTGTAGCATTTGATTTTGGATGTTTTGCTGCATAATCAATCAGAGATAATATTGGAATGGATAAATTGCCTACATATGGACTTATTTCACCTCTTTCTTTTTAAGATTATTTGATTTCATTTGTCTGTCTATTAGGATCGGATTGAACTGCAAGTTTGGACTGGGAAAATGGAGGATCAACACGGTGGGAGGAGGAATTTTGGTTTGGACTTGGGTTGTTTGAGAGGTGATGGAAGAGGTTATTTGAAGGATCAAAATGACTGTTTTAATTAATTGGTTTGTGTGGAGGGTTTGTTTGGGCTGGTCCATGCTGTGTTTTCGTTGTTGGTCTGGGGCGACCAATTTGTAAAGAATTATCGAGTCGTTGTTGCGAGGTGCCTCGTTATTGCTTGTATGAGGGCTCGTTGTTGCGGGTGTTAGATTCGTTGTTGCGCATAGGGAGCCATATTGCTTGTATGAAGGTCCGTTATTGCGGGAGGGTCGGGATTGCTGGTCGGGGCTTTGGAGGAGGAAGTGGCGGGGGTGTGAATGGGGAAGCGGGGATGACTCTGGGCTTTTTCTGAACGAGACTGAACGAGGGACGGAGCGCTGCCCAAGAGTAGTCCAAAGATTAATTTAGTAATTTAGTGTTTGGATGGAGAATCGGAATCCAATTGGTGAGTATAAATCCTAACCCGTAGGACGTTAAATTTATTTAACGTGACTTTAAGAATACATCAGCGTATTCTCGTCTCCCCCCTGTCGTGGTCAGGACACCTTTAACACCTGGTTTACCAGGCTGCGGGCTGAGTCCGGTTCGCAGGCGACGGGGTTATCCTATATTAATGCATGTAATTTGATCCCAACACCTACATACAAGCGTGTGGCTATTGCAGCAATGTGGTAGTCTACATGTTTGGCTAACGCCGAAAGGCGGTGTGTGATCTTCAAGCGGATCCACCAGTGACCTTCGGGTTGTTGAAATGCTTGTCCTTTCGCCGGTACGGTACACGTGGAAGGGGCCACAGGTTGGCACAGGTGACAAGGCTGTCCTGTCATGGGGATTCCAACAGACCTCTGTCCAAGAACGGAAGCGTGTACCTCAATGCCGGGAGGGTCCCCCTTCCATATCCTTTATCCTATTCTTGAACCGGCACCGACTGTAGGAACCTGGTTCAGGCAGATAGGGAGTCATTAGGCACGGGTAGGCAGGATGTGCATGCAGCTTTATAATTGTATTTTAACACCGATTGTAGGATTCTGCTTCAGGCACATAGGGAATCATTAGGCACGGGTAGGCAGGGTGTGCATGCAGCTTTATAATTGTATTTTAACACCGATTGTAGGAGTCTGCTTCAGACTGATAGGGTTTCTTTAGGCACGGGTAGGTAGAATGTGTTTATTCAACATCCAGTGATAAATGGAAAAATAGGATGTGCATGAAACTTATTACAGTACGTTCAGTTCTTAATAGTGCTCGGCTTATAATAAAAATCACATTAACGTTTGCAATTGAATATATATTTGATTGCCAAGTGCTATTGAGAATCTGGAAGTATTGTACTTAATTTATTTGTTTATTTGTTGAAACTATTTTGTTTCATGATGTGTTTATTTGCTATTTATTTCATGATGTGTTTATTTGCTGTGTTTTACTATTTATTTCATGATGTGTTTATTTGCTGAATTTTGCTATTTATTTCATGTGTGTTTTCCTCTGTTTTACTATTTATTCAAATAAATAAATAAAAATAAAATTCAGGATGTGTCTTATTTTTTGTACTTTGTAGTTAAAGGGTAATTATGCACGAATTCACATTGTAAAAATTGATATAAATTATTCAATATGTTTTTTTAAAATTCTTAAATTTTGAGATGTTTTGATGAGGTTGAATAAGTTAGGACCTGCAATGCAAGTTAAGTCATACTATCCAATTTGCTTAAAATATTCAAACCTATGTAGTCAGGATAGGTATTAAAAGAATTCAAAACTAATTTGTTCCTTAAAATTTACTCTGTTAACTTGTAAATTGTTAAATTGAAATTCGTGCATAAATCCTATAACTTTTCAGGAAATTTTACTTGTGTAGCAGGCAGGCAGGTAAGTGTCTATTTTGATTTAATAATCCCGTTCGGGATTAATAAACTTTATCTTATATAAAACCCTTTATAAGCATTCTTTATCTTAAACGGTATTTCAATTAAGTTAGAACTTTTAAATTTTATCTATAGCCTTACAATCTAGGTCAAATTTTATTGTTGAAGTATCAGCGGAGAGGTATTTGTGGTTTGTTATAGGTACAAAGAGATATTGGGGGTAAAACTCAACTGAAGCTTCTATTTTATGGATACCTACCCTAAAATAAGACAAAGGATGCTCAGGGAATTTATCTATGTGACTTTTAACATACAGGTACCATAACTATTTACACAATGAAACCCTATAACCTAACTATTTGTTCGCTCAATACATCATTGACTATAATAAATTAAAATAAAAGATAGGTAAATAAAAGCACACCTTAAAGATTCAGTAAATTCAGCAAATGTTGAAATTATTATGGTGGGTTGATGATGATTCTTCTAGATTGTTAATATAACTACATTGATAATAGTTTATCAGCGGTGATCAGTGCTCTTAGCAAGTTATTAGTACCCTGAAATAAAACAATATTAGTTAACGCTTTGTTATATTATGGGGTAACACTTCATAGGTATGTCTTTTGATATGCAGGTACCATAACTATTATACATTAAAACTCTATAACTTAACAATAAATACAATAATTTGGTCATTACGTTACTGTTTATAATGAAATTAAAATAAAAGGTTAGGTAATTAAAAGCACACCTTTAGGATTCAATAAATTCAGCAAATGTTGAAATTATTATGTTGAGATGGCATCAACGCCACTTTCAAGATTGTTAATAATACTGCGTTGCTCATCAGCGGTGCTCAATGCTTTTAGCTAGCTAGTAGGTATCCTGAAATAAATATAATTTTATCACTTTACATTACATAGGATTACTAAGCTTGATATAAAGATGTTGGTCTATAATTTATGAATGTTAGAGATATTAAACAGGACTATAAACATAGAATAGCTTACAGTACCTTGCAATTGCGGTTTATTTATTTATTTAGTACAGTGGGTGATCGAATCAACTTTATATTTCTTGTAGGTAATAGAATAGTACATTTAACACTTTCTTTGCCAGGATCTCTGATTTTCATACAAAATGGACGCACCTAGCAGGATGGCGGCAGTTAAAGTGGCTTACACTTAATAAATTAACATTTTCATACCTTAAGTATTTCACTCGATGAAATTTAATCAGGTTCTTCGTTTTTATATTCTTTGTGAAGTTCGGAATAAAGTAGATAACGATGGAAATTCATATTTGGAATGAGAGATTGTTGAGAGCAAATAGAGGCTTGGTAAATCATTTTATTGTTAGATCTGAAACATCACAATAATAAAATAGAAATATTTACGGATGCTAGGCATCGATAAGTATCTTTAATTAAATAGAACCAACCAGAATTACAAGATAATTTTCGATAAACGAGATAGAAAGCCAAACGCCCGCCTTTAATATCAATGAATTTGTCTGTGTTTATGGTCACAGATAATTATGGTCTAATCCAATAGAAATACAGATAATGTAGATTACACTACTGTGCAAGTTATAAAGCGAAACATTCACGGATCTGCAATATATTAACGATATAGTTTTATATCAAGTAATTGGAGTGTGAATTCATATATTTGTTAGCGTCTGAATTTGACCCAATAGTCTAGCAACATTGGTTTTGCGATCTTAGACACCACGACATAGTTTGTTTCACGCTGTTTTACTGATTAAGAAAGAGATAGACGTTTAACAATCTTAGAATAGAGAGAGCTTTAGACGCAATACAGTATTAGGAATTAAGACGGCTTAACTGTTAGTTCAAGTCATGACTAATTATCAATAAGATAGTTCGAGTTGACATATTATTATTTAGGAAACACTAGGATTAGGATGCATATCCTGGGGTAGGGATCATTTTGTTTGTAATATTATGCCATTTGATGAAATTTTACTAGTCGCTTGTTTGATATCGCTAAAACCTACTATTTGTTTATTTTGTTACTTACTATAATAAATTAAAAATAAAGGACAGTTAAAATAAAAGCACACTTTTAGGATTAAATAAATCCTGCAATATATTAAGGACATAGTTTTATAACCATTTAAATCAAGTACCTATTTGGAGTGAATTCATACATTTAATAGCGTCTGAACTTTGACGCAATAGTCTTGCAACATTGTTTCTGTGATCGTAGACACCACGACATAGTTTGTTTCACGCTGTTTTACTGGTTAAGAAAGTGAGAGAGTCATTTAGTAATCTTAGAATTGAGAGAGCTGTAGACACCTATTCAGTATTAGGAATTAAGAAGGTTTTATTGTTTGTATGAGTCTTGACTAATTATCAATAAGATAGTTCGAGTTGACATATTATTTAGGAAACACTAGGATTAGGATGCATATCCTGGGGTAGGGATAATTTTCTTTGTAATATTATGCCATTTGATGCAATTTTACTAGTCGCTTGTTTGATAAAATGAATTATTTGTTCAATTTACAAATATTTGCAAATACTTTTGACTTTATTTAATTGAGAAAAGCAAAGGTGATTGGATTAATAATTCACCCGTTAAAGCGGTGTGACGATTTAGTGGCAATGTGTCGGCTCTTGGCTTGATTCTAGGTGCCCATGCGTGCATGGGCTGATAGTGATTGGACTAGGTCGTTTTGCTGTGAACGTGGGTTCCATGAATATCTCTACTTGAAGTGCTAGATCGAGTAGGAATGCTTACCTGGTGGACTGGAGACTCTTGGAGGCACTCTCACATGTAGTTCGTTGTGGAGATGAGACGATACATCATACCAGGGCTGTGGAAATGAGGCTCGAGATGGCTACCTTTATGTCTTCAGAAAACCTTGTCCTTGTATTATGCTTCTGAATTTAGAAACTTTAAGGAGAGATTAAGTAAATTTAGTTTAGTGCGACTTTTATTGTAGTATGGGAAAAAGGATATGCCATGTCAATATGAGATTTAGATACAGACAAGATTGTTAATTCTTAGAATAGGAAGAACTATAGACGCATGTTAAATTTGGTTGGAGAATTAACATGACATTTTAGGTAACACTAGGATTAGGATGCATATCCTGGGGTAGGGTTAATTTTGTTTGTAATATTATGCCATTTGATGCAATTTAACTAGTCGCTTGTTTGATAAAATGAATTATTTGTTCAATTTACTAAAATATTTGCAGATACTTTTGACTTTATTTAATTGAGAAAAGCAAATGTAATTGGATTAATAATTCACCCGTTAAAGCGGTGTGACGATTTAGTGGCAATGTGTCGGCTCTTGGCTTGATTCTAGGTGCCCATGCGTGCATGGGTGATAGCACGGGTTATTCCGAGTGATTGGACTAGGTCGTTTCGCTGTGAACGTGGGTTCCATGAAAATCTCTCCTTGAAGGTAGCCTTGAGTAGAGATTCCCGTATCTTCTAGTGGCAAGGATACCAGGGTTTCACCTTGGAGACTCGGGTTCGATTCCCGGTGCGGGAATACCGAAAGTCTCTACTTAAGGTGGCTTTTAAGTGGAGATTAAGTAAATTTAGTTTAGCGCGACTTTTATTGTAGTATGGGGAAAAGGATATGCCGTGTCCATATGACACTTAGACACAGAAAGTAATAGGCATCAAAAGGGTTAATTACTGTTTGGTTTGAGACCTAACATGCCATTTAGGAAACACTAGTTTTAGATTGCTTATCCCGGAGTAGGATAAATTATTGTAATGTGCTATTGAAGCATCATTTACAAGTCGCTTGTTTGTTTAAATAATGGAAAATCTCTCCTTGAAGGTAGCCTTGAGTAGAGATTCCCGTATCTTCTAGTGGCAAGGATACCAGGGTTTCACCTTGGAGACTCGGGTTCGATTCCCGGTGCGGGAATACCGAAAGTCTCTGCTTAAGGTGGCTTTTAAGTGGAGATTAAGTAAATTTAGTTAGCGCGACTTTTATTGTAGTATGGGGAAAAGGATATGCCGTGTCAATATGAGACTTAGACGAAAGTATTAGGAATCAAAAGGGTTTTACTGTTTGGTTTGAGATCTAACATGCCATTTAGGAAACACTAGTTTTAGATTGCTTATCCCGGGGTAGGATAAATTATTGTAATGTGCTATTGAAGCATCATTTACAAGTCGCTTGTTTGTTTAAATAATGGAAAATCTCTCCTTGAAGGTAGCCTTGAGTAGAGATTCCCGTATTTTCTAGTGGCAAGGATACCAGGGTTTCACCTTGGAGACTCGGGTTCGATTCCCGGTGCGGGAATACCGAAAGTCTCTGCTTAAGGTGGCTTTTAAGTGGAGATTAAGTAAATTTAGTTAGCGCGACTTTTATTGTAGTATGGGGAAAAGGATATGCCGTGTCAATATGAGACTTAGACGAAAGTATTAGGAATCAAAAAGGTTTTACTGTTTGGTTTGAGATCTGACATGTCATTTAGGAAACAATAGATTTAGATTGCTTATCCCGGGGTAGGATTAATTATTGTAATGTGCTATTGGAGCATCATTTACAAGTCGCTTGTTTGTTTAAATAATGGAAAATCTCTCCTTGAAGGTAGCTTTGAGTAGAGATTCCCGTATCTTCTAGTGGCAAGGATACCAGGGTTTCACCTTGGAGACTCGGGTTCGATTCCCGGTGTGGGAATACCGAAAGTCTCTCCTTAAGGTGGCTTTTAAGTGGAGATTAAGTAAATTTAGTCTAATGCGACTTTTATTGGGGTATTTTGGGTAAAATCTTCCTTGGGTTGACCCAACCGACAAACACTGACAATAAAGACAGTTTAATTGGGGAATAGCAACTTTTGCTTTTGGTGGAGCGATGCCCAGGTCTGGTGACGAGTCGCACAGAGACGTGCGGATGCCTAAGTTGAGGCGTGGAGGGGCACGTCTCTCTCTCTTCAATCTTTTTGAAGAGGGACCAGTAGGGATTCTAGTATAGCGGTTACTAATAAATTTGCATTATATCTTTCATTATAATCGAAATTAGGAGTATTAGTGAATTTAGGTAGCATAGGGTTATAAATTTAGATAGGTATAGGAAGTTTTAACTGTTGAAACCTAGTTACACAAGAAACTGTCTATTATACAAACTAGAAAGCTGGTTGAAAGTAGTGCTTTCGTTGAGTGAAACTTGGATTAAACTATCTAGAGGTTTTGGTTAGACAACGTCAAATGAATGTCCGGCTTAGGTATTTAGATATGGATTTACAACACTAATGTCGAAAGTTGCCAATAACTTGACTGATGATTAGAACGTTAATAGCTGACTAAATGTGTGAATTTACAATCAATTAACATTTAACACCGAATGATGAAATTAATACTATAAGGGCGCTATAGGTAACTTCTCGCGGTAAGATATAGTTAGGAAGGTTATGTTATGAGAATTATAATAAGTTAAATATTATTTAAGCTAATTAGATAAGGTTCATAAATAAAGACCCCAAAATGTTTATTAATCATTAAATCTATGTAGTTAATGTTCTTTAAAGTACCTATCCAGCACACTCGAGTATCCTTAAAAGAATCAGTTACGAACGGGTACAACTTAGGGTCCTAACTTTATTAAAACTAGATGATCACGCTGGCCAATTATTTGTTTATATGCTCTATTTATATATTTATTTATCTCTTTTCCGTTTATTTTGGGTGGGGTAGAGTACGTTTCATTACAATGCGTTAATTCACGCCTGAAAATTATACATTACAGAGCATTAGAGCTTGTTTTTCCCTTTTCAGTTGTTTTTTATGGCAGTTGGGTTTTTTGTTTTTTAAATAATTTAATTGATTTCTCTCTTTTTACTTTTTATTAATAAAATAGTGGTTTAATTAATTATTACTAAGCGATGCATAAGCTCTAGAGCTCGATTTTTTAATGTCGCGAAGCTACAACCAACAAATTACAAGCGAAACTCTCAGTCTAGCAAAAGGAGTTTATTACTTAACATTTACGTATTTTTTGACTTTCCTGTCAAAATGGTAGTATCAAAGTTTTATAATGGATATATATTTGAAATGGGCTATTTCATAGCTTTCATTTGATACCCATATTGTTAAAATAAAGAATATTTTTTTTATTCCCAATCCATATTTTTTTTCGCGGTCGCCATATTGAAATATTATATACCCTATGTCACTACGGCAATTAAGACGAATCGAACGACACCTCGTATGTTAAAATCCGTCAAGCCGTTTAGGCTGCATAGCGTGCCCAGAAATAGACATACATACATACATACATACATACTTACATACATACATACATACATACGCTCGAAAAACATAACCCTCCTTCTGACGCAGTCGGGTAAAAAGAACGCCGGTAGGGTAGTGTGATCAGAACAGGGTAGGTAGGTTCGCTGGGTGTGGTCTGGTTCCGCGAAGCGAGCTAGCACTTCCCTCTCAGTTAATGACGGAGCAGCAGTGAAGAAACCGTCGGCAGCCCAACGGTGTGCAATGACAGGATCGTAGCGTCGGGGGTAGCACCAGGTGTGTAGCACCGGAACCCGCTCGACGATCCTGGTCACCGTAGGTAGAGGCCGCTCCGGCCAAGAAGAGGAGTAGACAGGTTGTAGAACCCGATCCGTTGTGCTTTACGCAGGTGGTGTACTCCTAGCGGTGGAATGCTCCTAGCGGTGGAGTACGCCTAGCGGCGGACCCTGGAAATCCAAGCATTGGCTGTGTGAGCCTGGTGTCCAGCATTGGAATAGTCATTACATTTACAATTATACAAGAAGGAAGCTAAACCAAAAGAACAATTTAAAAGTTACTAACGACGGTTATCTATCTATCTATCTTCTATATATATATATATATATATATATATAAAAGGCAATGTCCCGGGTGACTCATCAACGTCCAGCCTAAACCGCTGAAGATACAAATTTGGAATTTTGAGGGGAAGATGATTTTGTAATGGAGGCGTCACGTTTAAGAAGGGATTTTTCGAAATTCAACCCCTAAAGGTATGAAAGGGGGTTGCAAAGTTTGTATGGAAAGAAATATTTTTATTGTCTAATTTACTTAAAACTTGGTAGACACGTATTTCAGCCAATGCTAGCTCCCTTCTTACCTCCAGTTTATTGTATCCTGCCTGTAAATGGCTCTGTACATTTTTAAGCTATTGAGAGGCAAGCTGTTCAACCCGGAAGTCCTGGCAGAGGTGGGTTTCAACGTGCCAGAGCGGTATGCGGGGCGCCGGCGGTGGCCGCGCCTGCTGGCCGAGCCGCGCGCGCGCACGCAGCTATAGCGCAGCGCAGTCTTTCAAGTAAATTTGATCATAAAAAAAATATCTATACAAACTTTGCAACCCCCTTTCATCCCTCTAGGGGTTGAATTTTAGTAATCGCTAAAATAGGTGTCTCATTATTCGCATTGAAGAGCATTTCTACCAAAATGCAAGTAAATTTGACCGTAAAAGTATTTTTTTCCCGTACAAACTTTGCAACCCCCTTTTATCCCTCTAGGGGTTGACTTTTAGTAATCGCTTAAATACGTGTCTCATTATTTGCATTGAAAAGTATTTCTGCTAAGTTTCAAGTAAATTTGAGCATACCACAGCACAGGAGTCAGCTTACAATTGGGCTTGGGCCGAGCACGTGTGCCGATGACACTACAAACGATGGAGCAAATGCGTTCTTAAGTGGGGACCCCGGCTAGGAGTAGTGTGGGCGGACCACCTGCCCATTGGTCCGATGATATTAAGGAGACAGCAGGCCCAGTCTGGACAAGGGAAACGGAAAACCGTTGTGGATGGAGGAAAATTGGAGAGGCGTATTCCCAATGGTGGGCGAATACACGCTGATGAAGAAGAAGAAGATTAAGTAGATTTACACAAGAAGTCCCAAGTTTTGCGAAAGAAGAGCATGTATATGGATACCCACTGGGGCATCTAAACGATATTAGATTTGATTTTAAGCAGTCCATACCTTTAGTATATATTACACACCAAGTATCTATCTCCCTAATGCTGACTTAACGATGCCTGAATTCGGGTTGGCTCCACCTTCCGTCTCTCCCATCATATCGACTGCAGGCCCTACACTCCTATCCTATCTACTTGACTCTCCAGTATCTCGGGCAGGTGCGCTGCTACCTGTGGCGGGCGGAGATGGTTGGTGCAAAGGCGACGAGGCGCGCATGCCCTGATCGGTTAAGTATTAGTAGCTGGTCGGTGCGGATTAAGGTTTTCGTGCTCTGCCGGCTCTCCGCTACTCTTAACGAACCGGTCGGGGCGGGCTTGCTTTTCCCCGCTAGCCTAATCTAACATCTCCTCTCCGTCGCGGTCAGCGCGTACGGCTCCTTGCAGCAGAACTGCTGGCTGGAGGCGTCACCAGAACAGAACAGAACAGAACAGAACTATGTCCCTTCTTCCAGTAGCAACTGTAAACAAACGTAAATATACAAAATAATATTTCACCACCAGCAGTTGTAACACAACCATTTTTCTAATAGGTAAGGTCAATAAATTCACTTCATTCATATTTACACAGCCATTATATGGCGGCCATCTTTCGTCTGAGAAGTCAGGGAACGTTTCCACTCAAACAATGCTGAAAGAGTGAAAACGACACGTAACGCAGGTTCTGATCGGTTCATTTTTCTCTTCACCTCAAGCAAAAGTGATCTCGTAGTCGAACGAGTGAACGAATTGACAAAGTTAAGAATTGCGTGATAGTAGGGACAAATAGTTCCGCTTACGTCTGTGAGGGCTAGTATCGCTATTACCGTGTTCGGTGTAGAAAACGCAATAATTAGTTGGAAATTAAAACATGATTAGGTACCGCCGTCGGTAAAAACGTTATGTATTAGGTCATTTTATTCGTAAACTACCGTAAAATGCTACATACGTTTGAAAGTCTTTAGTAAGTATATAAATAAGGGCTAGTTTAGGGCATTTGCGACAAGCCTTAGGTGTCAAACGTCATTTTACTAATATGTCAGCAAAAGTGAAATGTCAATGTCATGGAATGTTAGCAAAAGTGAAGAGAGCTGTCATCTCTTCACCTTTGCCTACGTTCACCTTAGCTATTGAGAGAATCGCACCCCAGTGCTTTCCGTGCTACTAGACAGTGATCACGTCGACATGCCTCCAACTTTATCCAAATAAGCTAGAATTGCGTTAGTAGTAGAATCCCACACACACGGAAAATCTTTGTAAAGTTCTAATGCTTCCACAATTCATTTCATTTTTATTGCCGTACATGAAGTATGGCAATTGGCCACTTTCAGTATTGTACAGTAACACAATAGTTTACTGCTACATAAACGCATATTGCTTGTCTCAGCGAAACCCAACCCGTATAATTATGCTTTGAATATAATAAATTTAATATTAATTTAATTCTCTAAATGTTATGTCTTCATATCTTAGTGATAGAACACAAACGGTTGTTGTAAACCAAACAAAGTCCATTGGAGCAGCTGTTAAATTAGGTGTGCCACAGGGCTCTATATTAGGTCCTTTCTTATTTCTCGTTTATATAAATGACTTGCCACCCGCGGTAGTTAACCTTTGCGATATTGTCCTATTTGCTGATGATACATCATTGATTTTCAAGGTAGACCGAAAATCCGTCGATTATAGTAGGATAAACGCGACGCTAGGTAAAGTACTTAATTGGTTTACTAGTAACAATTTGCTACTTAATGCTAAGAAAACTAAATGTGTTAGGTTCGCTTTGCCGAATGTTAGACCGGTAGAATCTAGTATTTTTCTAAATGATGAGTGTTTGGAAATGGTGGATAAGGCGCTTTTCTTAGGAATAACTATAGACAAAAACTTGCAATGGAGTCCCCATATAGCAGTACTAGCAGGCAAATTAAGTTCGGCAGCTTATGCTGTTAGGAAAATCAGACAACTTACCAATGTTGAGACAGCTCGCTTAGTTTATTATAGTTATTTTCATAGTGTTATGTCGTACGGTATACTTGTTTGGGGAAAAGCTGCTGACATACAGACTATTTTCGTGTTACAAAAAAGAGCCATTCGTTCTATATATAACCTAAACTCCCGTGATTCCTTAAGATTACTATTTAAAGAAATTAATATTTTGACAGTAGCATCACAATTTATTTATGAGAATATTATTTATGTCATTAAAAACCAAGACTGTTTTATTAAGAATTGTGACATACATAATTTGAATACAAGAAATAAAAATAAAATAGCTATAAAAAAAATTCGTGTCCGTAAGGTATATAAATCATTTGTAGGTCAATGCATTCATTTCTATAATAAATTACCTGACGAAGTTTTAAAGTTACCATTTCCAGTACTTAAAAATTATTTGAAAAAGTCGTTGATGTCTAAAGCTTACTATAGGGTCGAAGACTATCTAACAGATAAAAATGCTTGGCCTAAATTAAACACCTAAATATCTTAATAATAACTTAATCATACAAATATGTAAAACATTGTGTATTGTCTAGGAGACACGGTTTCTGTAGGAAAATGTATCGAAACTATTTATGTGTTGTTTTGCCCCGTCTAAGTATAATTTTTATTTATTTTTATATTTACTACTTATGAGTTTTTTTTTTTAGAATTTTGAGTTTAGACACATTTTCCTGCTCAACTACGCATGATATATATATTCATATTGTTTGTTACATTCATTGTTTTATATAATGCTAGGTTAAGTTTTTTCTTTTCGTTGTATAATATCATTTATCATAAGCAATATTTAAAAAACGACTGACTGTTGAGTTTCTTGCGGCGTTTCTTCTCAGCAGTGGTCTCTTGCGAAGCGCTGGTAGATTTTTGACGTGTAAAAGTGCCCGTGCGGCCTACTTACTGAATAAACATCTTTTATCTTTTTTTTTTTTAATAAACGTTTTCCTACGCACCACCAACTGGGTTATTACTGCCCCTAGCCTGGGCCCTCCACCTAAGACCCTCTTCCATTACATGGCAACCTTGCGTATCGAACCAAAGAAGAATCTCTAAAGGAAAAATCTCTGAAAAACCGTTGCAAGTTGCAAACAAGGAAGGAAAAAAACACATAGAAGAAAGAAACATACAAAGTCAAACCAGACCAAAAAAAAAAGAAACAACAAACCAAACCAAGAGAGAGCCAAGAATTTTTTGTCAAAAATTAAATCCTTCCTTCTTCCACAGAAAACTAAAAAAAAAAGATTGCGAAGAAAATTATCCAGGAAATATAGAAGAATTGCAGAGAATAAAATAAGAAGACAGAAGAGCGTTGTCCAGGGTTTCCCGGCTCGCAAATCAAGAGAAGTCCAAGATTATCCCGGCCAAAATCAAGAAATAAAGAGGAGTCCAGGGCGATCCCGGCCTGTCATAAAGAGCAGCATGCACGAGCGGACAGGCCGGACAACGAGGATCGCACCGATGCCACGCGCCCAGCTGCCACCATCTGTAGGCCTAGCAAAGAGCCATACGCTACCAAGCGTTTTCGTTTCATCGCTTAAGCGATTCTAATCTGTACTAAACGTTGTTGGCTAGCTGAACAACACGAGGATGGAGTGGAAAATCGAAACGCCTTTTCTTTTCCCGTTATGTTGGCATTAATTGTCTATGCTTTGCTCTAACAGAAACGTCAACGAAAGAAATGACATACAATCTGGGGCTCTACTTTGAAATCAGTAATTCGAACTTCGGATCGCCCCGTCACTTTCTTGCAAATAAGTGACGCGTCGAGAGTAAAAGGGATAGCAATAGACGAAGTTCGAATTACGGATTTCAAAGTAGAGCCTCTGTGGCTCTACTTTGTAATCAGTAATTTGAACTTCAGATCGCCCCATCACTTTCTTGCAAATTAGTTACGCGTCGAGATCAAAAAGGATAGCAATAGACGAAGTTCGAGTTACGGATTTCAAAGTAGAGCCCCTGTGAAATGGGAGAGCGGCTACAGTGCATCAGTTTTTTCACTAGATGGCTCTGGGAAGTGACAGTTGATATTAAAAAATATTTTAAATAAGTAAATATTTGAAATGCTTACGTATCAAGTGAAAAAGTAAATTGCCACTCCTTTGGTCTTAATAGAGGCGCCATCTAGTGAAAAAACCGATGCGCTGTAAGCCCCAGTTCGTTAGACAGGGCCTCAGCAGGTCACCGAACATTTAAATAATTAAGATAGTTGATTATGAATAATTTAGATTTGAAATTATTTAACTGATGACTATAAAATATGTAATTTTTGAGTGTTCTTTTTGAATTATTTTATTATTTGTATTAAGGTTTATGCAGATTGACAAAGTAATGGCATCTATCTGCTCCAGATTAGCGCGTGAATAATTTCGTTGTTGGCGCCTCCGAACTTTGTTGTGAGAGGCCGACAAAAGTCTTAAGGAATGCATTATGCAAACTTGGTCCGTAACGAGCATGTATTCTCTAAATACTGCCAGATGCCCGTTTCATTTCACGAAGCTACAAGTTACAAATTACAAGCGGGAGTCTCTTTCTAACTCGTACTGCTAGAAAGAGAGTTCCGCTTGTAACTTGTAGCTTCGTGAAACGGGCCACAGGTATACAAATACAAAGTTTCGTAGTAGGTACTCATCCAAAACGGATCGCTTTGGCGATTCCATCACGAATCCATCGCAATGTCTTAGTCAAGAACATCAATCAAATCTAATCGCCTATTCCATTCGATTTTTTCCCTTATATTGGCATTTTATCTAATAATGTCTATGCTTTGCTCTACTTGAAACGTCAATCAACGTACCTACCTAATGAATGACATTGACATCAACTGTCAATGCACAAACAACATAATGAAGTTAACATAATTTAATGAATAGATTCTGATGAAATTATAATACAACCCTATAGGATTGGAAGCCCTATCCCAAATCTTGGAGATGCAGTTGAAAAGCCCTATCAAACCGAAATCTAAGGCTATAAGTATAGGTTTCATTACGTCTTTCATCGAAACTTCAGGACCACGCCGTATTTTTAAAGACCTCTCAAAGTGCCTGGTCGACGCAACTCGTGACCAAAATCCTGGCCTATACTTGGCACAAAGATTAAGCATTGCCATTCAACGTGGCAATGCTGCCAGCATTTTGGGAACAATGTCCACTGGTAGCGGTTTGTTAGGTTAGATTAGTGTAGTTTTGTATGTTCGTATGAATGTGGAAGAGGTGAAAGAGATTTGTCAGGATCGTAGCAGGTGGAAAGAAGTGGTATCTGCCTACCTCTCTGTCTCTGGGAAACAGGCGTGATTTATACTTCAATTTATTTAGAATTAGAAACCACAATAACATTATATTGCGTCTGGTCAACTGTTTATTACCTAGCAAATAGTACAGTACAATAGTCTGGGAGCCGCAAAATAAAATTGTTTTAATGTCACTTTTTTGCGTGTCGTCAATTGTTACTCTGGTACAAATTTTAAAGAGATTACAGTTCACGAGCCGCAATATAAAATGTTGTGGTTTCTAATTCTAAATAAACTGAAGTATAATTTATGTAAGTCACTATTTAAAGCTAAGTTTTTATAAAAAACTGTTTTTATAATGGAAATTCATGACTATAACAGAATACTAAATCGACATTTCCTTTATAATCCTTATCGATAATCAACATAAATTCTTTTCTATTTTACCAATACATCTAGATCTTAATATGACTTTGTAGAGTCAAACCACATTAACTCTGCAATGAAGTGACTGCGGTGGGTTTCTTATGTGGTAGATAATAAAAGATATTTTTCTGTGTTGACGTGCAAATATTGATGGAAAGTTATAGCGGTTTAGTTTAGTGTTAGCTTGATAAGGTATTGTAACATGTAATAAGAGGACCGAGGGCCAGATAATGAGATGGGAAGACCATTTTCCTGAAGGAGCCAGAAGGCTAAAAATAGATACCAATGGCACTTTAACTAAGAATTTAATTAATAACATAAACACATACACACACAAACAAACAAACAAACAACATCACACCTGCCTGTTTATGCAAAATGTGGTTAAGTACATAATTAACCAAAAGTTTTTATAATTGTTGGTAATCCTGTAGCTCTGCCTACCCCACTCTGGGAATGTAGGCGTGAGTGTATGGATGTGTATGTATGTTTAATTAATAATATTAGATGTAAATTTATATTTAATATAAGTAGCAGTAGAGATCAGTGAATAAAGGCCATTTTTATTTTAAGATGCAATTAACTTGTATTCATCTTTCAGATGCAAAACTACATACTATTGTTAGCGTTTTGTTTATAGAAATGCCTAATTATTTACTGTCATTTGATAACAACATTTTTAAATATAGATTCCTAGTTTCTATTGGCAACACTAAGTTTTACCTTATTGGCTGCCTTCCCTGATTGGTTGAATTTAAACCAATCAGGTAACGCAGTGTAGCAAGTAGTAAAATGGCGGGAATAGGAATAAACTTCGGAACGGAGGGACAGACCACAAGGCATTCTGTTTCGCGACGTCAACGTGATAACTTGCAAAGCCAATAGTGGTGGAAAGTACTGTTGCTGTGAATTATTAAAAGGTGAGATGTATCATTTAAATAAATTATGTTAATCTATCTTTAAAAGTGTATCCGTTTAACTTATAAAATAAATAAGTTTAAATCGACTTGGTGTTCATCTTTCATATCAGAAGTTGGATAGCGAAAAATACTGTTTTTCGTTTCCTTAGCCCACAAGGTTAACGGATATACTTCATTTTTATGAATTCTTCAATTATTTGAGCTTAATATTTTTTTAAAACACCAAGATAATTGGTTATAGAATAATTTTTGAGGGTGATAAACGTAAGTAATTGTTTTTTTTTTCTCTTACAAAATGATCACATTATTTATTCCAGCATACCTACGTTATTACTTAAAATATATGAATGTATATTAACACTTAAGTGCAATCAATTTGCCAGGGTACTCCCTGGGATTGTTTGTATTTCATATAATGTATTACGCCAGTGCCACTCACTGGTAATACATTGTAATATTCACATTTATCACATTCTGGTAGTGCAATCAATTTGCCAGGGTACTCCCTAGGATTGTTTGCATTTCATATAATTTATTACGCCAGTGCCACTCACTGGTAATACATTATAATATTCACATTTAACATATTCTGGTAGTGCAATCAATTTGCCAGGGTACTCCCTGGATTGTTTGCATTTCATAATTATAATATATTACGCCAGTGCCACTCACTGGTAATACATTATAAAATTCACAGTTAACACATTATTGATAGTGTAAACAATTTGCTAGGGCACTCCCTGGAGTTGTTTGCACGTATTTATGAAATGCATTTATGCCAGAGCTACTCTCCGGAAATGCAATGTAAACCCATACGTTGGTGGCCGTTACATCTTGCCGGGGCACTCCTTGGATATGTCACGATCATGCAAGATGAGTAGATCATTTGCCTGGGCGACACCCTGGAATGGTCTACTCACTTTGTTCATTTTAAGTTCAACCGTCAAAACGATTTATGCTGGAATGGAAAACATGATCATAATATTTTAGTGAGTGTTTTAAAAATCAAACACAATTTATTGCTTAAATTGCTTGATAGCTTCTTATAAAATAATGATAACGTAATAATTCATAAAATAGTGAATAGGTACCTTCATTAATAGTTAACGCTTATCTAATGCTTAAATTTAATTACATAATCCTTAAAATAAAAACCTTAGTAATATTTTTGTATTATTTGTGCTTTACCATGTTCAATTTTGTTCAGATCATGAACCATCGGGGCACAAGCCCTCATGGCAGCGCCCGCGATCGCGTGGAGGGTGAGCCAATAAGCGCGGGTCGCATCAGCGGCGGCCCGGCACGGCAGACTCCGCGGCGGCGCAGCAGTCAGAGCGAGGGAGCGGATGGGAGTCTGTTCAGCACCAGGCAAGTCCGCAAGCGCTCAATTACAAGATCAAGGAGTAGGGAGTCGTCGAGGGTCATTTCAAAGACCGATAGATCTCGACGGCAAAACTCCGAAATAATTAAAAATAATGTAACTCTTAATGTCGAAGATGATAGAAGTCGCTCGCGATCACGACGGCAAGAGACACCGAGGCGGTCAAGAAAGCGGAATCGCAACAGTTTCCATAATCGTAGTCGGTTTAATATTAGCTCCACTGACGACGAAGCGTACGAAGCGAGGGAAATGCGGCGACGGCATCGTCGCTATAGCAGTGATAGTTTTGACAGTCCGGTTAAAAGGTTATTAAAACGTAGACGGTCACGCGCGCCCTCGCGTCGTTCGCATCGAAGGTTGCCTAATGAATGTGAAAATTTACCCAATATCGATCAGAGTATACTTCATAAGTTCTTAGATGTATTATCAAATGTTAAAGGGCAATCGACATCTAAGCTTTCTCTGACGAACGTAGTCCCTGAATTTGACCCTATGTCAAAAGATCAAACTGTCATTATATGGTTGACCAAAGTTGAAGAGTGCGCGGAAATCTATAAATCGAACGAACGTGAAACTATAACACTTTGCTTTACCCAAATTGACAGGCGTTGCTAAACAGTGGTACCAGGGCTTGAACTCTGTGCTTTATAGCTGGATCGAATGGAAGAGAAAGCATATAGAGTCGTTTCCCTGTAGACAAGATTATGCGGATCTATTAGTCGACATGTTGGCCAAGCGTGCGCGTTACGGGGAGTCGTTAGAGCAATATTATTATACAAAAATCAATTTCATAAATAGGTGTGGCATCAGCGGCCGTAACGCTGTGGACTGTTTATTACAGGGTGTAGACGACCGCGCGGTTAGGGTTGGTGCGCAAGCGGCGCGTTTCCGTACGCCAGAAGATGTGTTAAAATATTTTAAAACCATAAAATCTACCGGTACCAAAGAGTTAGGTGATAGATCTATGCGTGATAGGAAATTTGCTCAGGTAATAAGTAACGATTAATATAATAATAGGTTAAGTTTTTTTTTCGTTGTATAATATCATATCATAAGAAATGTTTAAAAAACGACTGACTGTTGAGTTTCTTGCGGCGTTTCTTCTCAGCAGTGGTCTCTTGCGAAGCGCTGGTAGATTATTGACGTGTAAAAGTGCCCGTGCGGCCTACTTACTGAATAAACATCTTTTATCTTTTATCTTTTTTTTTTATCGATAAAGTTAGAATAGACGTAACGAAAAGAGTAGGTACGAATAATGTCTTAATAAAGTGTCATAATTGCAATGAAGAAGGGCATAAGAGTTTTAAATGTAAAAAACCACCTAGCAAGTGTGACGTGTGTAATAGAGCTGGTCACCTTGAAACATATTGTCGAACAAAGTTTTCAAATAGCAACCAAAACACCGAACGTTGCAATGATGTCGCTAAAGTTGAGAAACAAGTAGCAATACTAGACCAGGTAGGCGAATCTAACCTAAAGTATGTGATCGAAATAGATGTGAACGGTAGTAGTATTACTTGCCAGGTAGATATAGGCAGTCAGTGCACTCTAATCAAAGAAACCGAAGCTAAACGATTGGGACTGAATATGATGACTGACGAGTTGCCGTTATTACGAGGCATTGGTGGTCACCATGTCCAGCCCTTAGGTAGGTGTTTCACTAACGTCACGGTTCAGGGCATACAAGAGGATATCGAAGTAATAGTTGTTGAGGATACTGTCTTGAAATACCCTGTCCTGCTAGGCCACTCATTTACGGAAAAACCGCATCTCACAATCGTAAAGACCCCTAACCAAATCTTATTTGAAAGGGTGAAGGAACAAAAGGTATATCTCATGGTTCAAAAGGACATGTCAATTGCCTCAAATCAATTGGCAGCTATTCCAGTAGAGTCTGTTAATAAGTACACGGGTGATATATATGTAAATGGCACTATTCGAGGTACGGATGGTAGCGAACATTACTTACTTCCTGGTGAATACAAGTTAGTAGATGGGGCAGGACATTTACTCGTTCAAAATATTTGCCAAAATTTAATATCTTTTTAAAAAGGATCGTTACTTACCCGTTCCATTCCAATTGCAAATGAGCGACGTGTATGTTCTGTATCATTCGACAACAACAGTTTTGATGAGATTGTACAATGTGGTAACCAAATAACAACAAAAGAACGATTACAGTTAAATGATTTGCTTTCAAAATTTACAGACTGCTTCTCATCCGGTCTCAAGGATATAGGGTTCACTACTGCTGGCGAAATGACAATAGAGCTTGATGATTCAGAGCCGGTAGTTTATAGGCCGTACCGGTTGTCTTATGGTGAAAGAACATTAGTGAGCGATATGGTCCAAGAAATGGTCGATGCTGGCATCGTCAAGGAGTCTTCATCACCGTACGCCAGCCCAATTGTGCTGGTGAAAAAAAAGACTGGCGAAAAACGCCTATGCGTGGATTATAGGACATTAAACAAACGCACGAAAAAAGACCATTACCCACTCCCCTTGATCGATGATCAACTCGACCGGTTAGCTGGTAATAGCTTATTTATATCGTTAGATCTAGCTTCCGGTTATTACCAAATCCCTATAGAGCCGGCGTCTCAGGACAAAACCGCTTTTATTACCCCCGACGGTCAGTTTCAATTCACGCGAATGCCTTTCGGCCTTGTAAATGCACCGGCTGTATTTCAGCGCACGATTAATAAGATCTTAGCGGAAGCCAAAATCAAATATGCTCTGGTCTACATGGATGACATTTTGATTCCAGCACGTTCGTTCGAAGAGGGTTTAGGTCGATTAGAGGAAGTCCTGTCCTTACTAAGACAAGGAGGACTTACCTTGAAGTTGTCTAAATGTAATTTTTTCATGAATAGCCTAGAGTTTCTCGGGTTTGAGATCAACGCAGACGGTATCAAGCCAGGTCAAAAGAAGACTGAAGCAGTTGCTAAATTCCCAGTTCCTAAAAATCAACGCGAGTTACAACAGTTTATAGGTCTTGCTAGTTTCTTTAGGAGGTTTGTTCAAGGCTTTGCGACGTTAGCTAGACCGTTAACAGACCTTCTTAAGAAAGACACTGATTGGAAGTGGGGACTCGAACAGAAGGGGGCTTTCGAAGATATAAAGTCTCAATTAGTCCAAAGACCATTGTTGGCTCTCTATGATCCAAAAACGGAGACTCAAGTCCATACAGATGCCAGTAAATTTGGAATAGGTGGAATCTTACTCCAGAAAGATGACGCGGGAATGTTCAGGCCAATTTCTTATTTTAGTAAAAAAACTACGCCAGACGAACGTAAATTCCATTCGTTTGAGCTGGAAACTCTCGCGGTAATATCGTCACTTAGCCGATTCCGCGTTTATTTGTTGGGCATCCCTTTTAAGATCATAACCGATTGTAATGCATTAAGGACGACATTGTCCAAGAGGGATCTTATACCCCGAATAGCGCGTTGGTGGGTACAGTTGCAGGAATTTGATTGTGAAATAGAGTATCGACCCGGGTCACGGATGATGCACGCTGATGCTTTAAGTAGAAACCCTGTAGACGAAGCTAGGGAAGAATCGCATGTGTTAGACGTTCTTAATGTTGACACGGAAGACTGGATCACAACCGTTCAAAATAGTGATGATGAAATATTGCGTATTAAGAAAATACTAGGAAAGTCTGATTCAGAAAAACTTAAGGAAATTGTAAATTATTATAAAATAAAGAATGGTAGGGTTTATCGTGTTATAGGTGATCAGGACAGCGATATTCGATGGGTAGTTCCCCGAGGTGTACGGTGGCAGATAGCCAAAATGAATCACGATGATCTAGGACACTTTGGATTCGATAAAACTTTAGCTCGCATTCAACAAACTTATTGGTTCCCGAAAATGAGGAAATTCGTGAAAAAGTATGTAAAGTCATGCTTAGAATGTGCCCAAAACAAAGGCACTACTGGTAAACAACAGGGCGAATTACATCCCATCCCGAAACCGGAAGTACCATTTCACACCGTACATGCGGACCATTTAGGCCCATTTGTACGTAGCAAAAGAGGTATTTGCTACATACTAGTAATTGTTGACGGATTTACCAAATACGTCAATATAAAACCGGTACGAGACACTAAAACCTCTACCTCCATTAGGGCTCTCAAAGAACACATTAGTTGCTTCGGGGCACCGACGAGACTCATAACCGACAGGGGAACGTCTTTCACTAGCAATAATTTCCTCACATTTACTAAGACTTTTAACATAAAACATGTATTAAACGCAGTTGCCACCCCCAGGGCAAACGGGCAATGTGAAAGATACAATAGGACCATTCTTAGTGCGTTATCCACAAAAACGAACGATAAAGATGATAAAATTTGGGACGACTACGTATGCGACATTCAAGTAGGACTTAATACGACTCTACACAAAACAACAGGCAAAAGCCCGTCGGAGCTCCTTTTTGGTTTTAATATAAACAGTAGTTCTGAAAATGTTCTAAGTGAAGTTTTGGATGATACTAGGGATGGGGTAGGGTAGGGATGATATAGAGGAAATAAGAGCAGACGCAGGTAGACGCATAGTAGAGCAACAAAAAAGAGATAAAACACGTTTTGACTCCAAACGTAAAACAGATCAGGTTTATATCTAAAATGACTTAGTAAGCGTTAGACGAGAGGTGCCTAGTGATGGCAAATCAAAGAAACTAGCTGTTAAGTTTCAAGGTCCATATCGAATCTCGAAAGTTTTGCCAAACGATCGTTTTTTAATCGAAGATACACCCTTAACGCGTAAACGTGGCCATCGTCGTTACGAAAACGTAGTTGCTATAGATAAGCTTAAACCCTGGTTAGTATTTGATAGGGATCTTGAGACCGAATCTGAGTCTGAGAACCACATCAGTCGGATAGTAATATTGTATCTTAAGACTACTGTATAATAAGTACTTTTGGTCCAAACAGAGGCAGCACTGACGATTCTTTAAACATAACTATGATTAAGATTTTGATTAAGATTTTGTAACCATGCACTGATTAGCTAGTCATTGCCATCAACTTTTTAGTACAATATCCACAATTTACTGTATAACCGTTTAATAATGTTTTTTGTTGTTAGTTTCACAATTGTTAATAACAATATGATTGTTGTGTAATTGATTATAATTAGGAGTAAGTTATTAAGCGAAAATAATGTATCTTATGTTAAGTTACTACGATAATATGTAACTAATTAGGTATATATAAAAATAGTATCAACCTGTGGCACTAATTTAATTGCTTTGTACCCGTATATTCAGAGTAAGAGATACAACTATGCTGTAATAGCTAGGTGTAATGACGCTTAAAGGAATGCTTCATCATTATCTTTGTTATGTGAATTATAGGACTATTAATAGCTTTTCTTTTTTTCACAAATATTGATCGATGTAATGTTTCTAGAGCATGATACTTTTTTCTGTTATACATCGCGAAGGGACTCGCTCTAGCAGGATGACCGAGCTGTTAGCGTTTTGTTTATAGAAATGCCTAATTATTTACTGTCATTTGATAACAACATTTTTAAATATAGATTCCTAGTTTCTATTGGCAACACTAAGTTTTACCTTATTGGCTGCCTTCCCTGATTGGTTGAATTTAAACCAATCAGGTAACGCAGTGTAGCAAGTAGTAAAATGGCGGGAATAGGAATAAACTTCGGAACGGAGGGACAGACCACAAGGCATTCTGTTTCGCGACGTCAACGTGATAACTTGCAAAGCCAATAGTGGTGGAAAGTACTGTTGCTGTGAATTATTAAAAGGTGAGATGTATCATTTAAATAAATTATGTTAATCTATCTTAGAAGTGTATCCGTTTAACTTATAAACTAAATAAGTTTAAATCGACTTGGTGTTCATATTTCATAATACCAACCAAAAATATCTGTAAAGTAAACATTACTAAGTATACACGAGAAATTAAAAATGGTTTATTAGCTTTTCCTTCTCTTTAGGTACTTACTTTGTCTTTTTTCAAATTAGAATATGGTGAATATAATGGTGACTATGGTGAAATTCGCACATGTTTCTTCCCTGACGGCTTCCCATACAAACTGCTTTTACGTTTTATTTCCACCCCTCTACATTTTAACTGATTTTGATCAATTTTTGATATGTTAGTCGGAGCAACAACTAGGTTTGTATGAGTTGTGACGGATTCACGGTATGTTTTTTGACCCGAAAAACGGACATCCTCATTTTATTTGCTTATTATCTAATAAATCAATCTAGGAAATCATTTTGAACCGAAAAGTAGCACTCCCGTGTGTCAATTTCTCATGGTAATTGAGATACAATTTGTTTAATTATTTTATATGGTTTCCAGAAAAAACATAGAATTCGCTATAACTTTAGACATGCTCATTTTTCATTGTATTTCTCATTGTATTCGTATAATACGTTAAATGAGCTATATTATGACGAAATAAAAACAACAATATCGTGTATATAACGGCAGTTACACGATAAAAAGTATATTTTCATTATTTTAATTTTATGGACTTAGGATTGGGGTTCAGTATCTACACAAAGCTCTTTCTTAAGTCTTTAAAAATACTACCTGATTAAATCATATCCCAATCTTATAGGATCCAGAAGTTACAGGTTTTTTAAATTTTTGCACTAGGGCTGACACCTAACAAAATAATTTTATATAAGTATTTATTTATTTGGTTCACAAAACAAATTACAGTCAGAATTAGAAGTATTAGAAGAATATTGAGACAGGGTTACAGTTTAGATCTAGATTGGAACTCTTAACTATGTGTGCTTAGCTATATGAAAAAAATTAGAGGGTCTGCTGTATTAGTGAACAGTGAGAAAATAATTCATACCTAGTTGTTAGTTATTATTATATTTACTTATAAATATTTACATGTTCAAGTATTTGTAATATTATTTATGGATGTAGTTTTTTGTAGGCCAGTAGATGAATCGCTTATGAAGTTTGGAATTAGTCCACTGCACGCCTGGATTCGAGTCTTAGAGTTTTTGCTTCATCTGGGATACCATCTGGGATTGCGGACTACCAGTTGATATTGACAAGTTTGGTGATTTTTGCAAGTCATTGGCAACTAAATACGTCCAAAATTTTGAATGGCATCCGATGACAGTCACCTTGCACAAAATTTTAGTACACGGCAAAGACATAATTCAGAATTCTGCTGTACCTGTAGGTTTACAGTCAGAACAAGCGGGAGAAGCCAGAAATAAGTTCTGGAGGTCTGACAGAGAACATCATGCTCGCAAGTCTGACAGAATAAAAACAGTGACCGATTTATTTAACAGGGCACTAATATCATCCGATCCATTTATTTCAAATATGAGACTGAAACAAAGGCAAGAAAAATTAAGAAGGTTGCCGTTACCACCCACCGTACTTCAACTATTAAAACCACACGAAATACCAAAAGAAGATCGTTCAAAAAAACAAGATGACATTTCCGATGATATAAGTGACGAAGATGTGATGCGAGCACTTATAGAAGGCTGGGATGATAATATAAGCGAAGTTTTGCCCACCGAATATGAAATTTATAATTGACTCTTTAAAAAAGAAAGGCCGACTTCACTCGCCACTTTGTAATCAGATCTGAACCTAATTTGAACGAGACCACCTTTAAGGTATTGATAGAATTGAAGAACTCGATTATATACATAATAAACAATAAAACTAAGATATTTTAAAATAAATCATAGAAATAAAAATTAAAACTAATGTGCCAACCCTAAAACCAGAATTATCTGAAAAAACTTTAGAAGCGTATTATTCCTATATCCTGAGGGTTAGGGGTTTGATTTTTTTTATGAGTCATTGGTATTATTGTAATTGTTATTTAGAGTTATTATCGAATCCCCCATATGTCGGAATAGAGCTGTAAAAAAATAAAAACCAAAAAACTAAAAACTTTTTCTTTCTTTATTTATGTACACACAGCAACACACCTAACTAACCATTGGAGGCAGAGCAGAGAGAAAATATCAATGCTTGACAGGGATGTAGATATTTTTTTCATATTAAATATATTTACATCCCTTTCAAGCATTGACACTTATTCTCAGCTCCGTCTTTAATGGTCAGTTAAGTGTGTGGGCGACTGTACAAGTTTGACTAACTTTGTATTATTTATTAATTACTTAACATATAGTTCCTATTATTTTCATTGAAGAAGAGAAAAAAATACGCGCTATTTTGTGATTATCGTGAAATTTTTAAAATCCCTGAAAATTAATAAAATATTAATGTCTCAATTTCTATAAAAAATGCCACACACGGGAGTGCTACTCTTCATTTCAAAATGATTTCCTCTTTCTAATAAGCAAATAAACTGAGGATGGCCGTTTTTAGGGTCAAAAAACATACTGTGGGATTGTGCTAAAGATTGCTTGTATGAATAGAACTGAGATTAATTCATTAGATTAGTTTAAACCTGAGATAATTTGAATATTTGCTAGGTAATTTAATGGGGAAAACGCAAGCATTCCTAATCTGGCAGCCACTGTATATAACAATAATATTATTTTATAAAAACATTGATAGATGGACATAGTATATAATATGAGTTCAAGAATAATGTACCTATTTTGTAATTAAAGTCAATCTTTAGAAGATTTGTACTATAATTTAATTTTCATTTGCTATTGTTATACAGTGCTCCTGTAAACGTCCCGATCCCATCTGCCAACATTGTGGAGCTGGAGCGCGCGCAAGGCTTCGCCTAGAGCTGCCGAACGTCACCGATCCCTAAGTGAACCCTGACACATCTCGATTACCTACAAGTTTATGAGCGCTAGGTACGCTCTTTATGTTGTTAAGCTTGTGTTGTGTACAAACGTTAAAACACTTGTTAATTAATTTAATTGTTTAAAAAGTACATGTTTTTATAACATGAATTGTAGTTAGACGTTTTAGTGCATTATACTAACTTATTGTACGTTTAATAATTAAAGGTAAATAAATTAATAAATGCTGGAATATGTCCTTATATGTTAATTCACAACAGCTTCTGTTAATTAATAGATTGAATGTAACTAGGTACATATACCTACATGCGAGTTAAATTAATACAGGTTTTGGGTCCTCATGGCAGTTCTTTTAAAACGATTTATACTAGGTACCTAATAGTTTAATATTGTCAAAGTAACTTTATCCAGACATAACTTATTTCATTTCATTATTACATGGGTGATGATGACTGATGATAGGAAAGAAAATAAATCAATTTTAATTATTTAAAGTTTTAATTTTCTAAAAAGTATTATTAATAATTGTTATTAAGTAAGTATCCAAAAGGCAACTTGACATCATCTTCAACCTTCAGCCTTATGACGATGTAAAGTAGAGACTTAGTAGTATATTATTGGGCGTTTCAAAACACATTTCATGTGTTTTGTGTTTTGAAACTCCCAATCGGTTTTGAGGTGTTTTGAAACTCCCAATCGGTTTTGAGGTGTTCTGAAACTCCCAATCGGTTTTGAGGTGTTCTGAAACTCCCAATCGGTTTTGAGGTGTTCTGAAACTCTCAACCGGTTTTGAGGTGTTCTGAAACTCCCAATCGGTTTTGAGGTGTTCTGAAACTCCCAACCGGTTTTGAGGTGTTCTGAAACTCTCAATCGGTTTTGAGGTGTTTTGAAATGCTCAATCGGTTAAGAAGTTCATACAGTTTTAAAAAACCTGAACATATTCACATATAACTACTCAATATCTTGAAGGTCTACTCTCATTGGGTACAGACATTTCATGCTTACAACACGTAGGTAGTAATATTGTTTTTATATTTGGAAATATGAAGTTTGTGAAACAACTTCAAAACTTGCAATTAGAAGTCGTTTGTCCAGTTCGCCACGATCGCAATTCACGTCATGGAGAGCTTTTACCGAACACAATTTGAAGTATCATTTGTGGTCCTTCTAACTGTGGTAAAACTAATTTAATGGTCGGTCTTCTGCTGCATGAACGGGGGCTACGATTTCAAAACCTTTATCTTTATTCTAAAACTCTCTTCCAACCTATGTATCAGTATTTAGAAAAAATACTAATGTTGGTTCCATCAGTCGAATTTAAAAAACATAGTGAGAATGATGAAGTACTAAGTCCACATGAAGCTAACATTAACTCAATTATTATATTTGATGATGTTGCATGTGAAAATCAAAACAACATAAGGGATTACTTTGCAATGGGACGTCATAAAAATATTGATAGCTTCTACCTTAATCAAACTTATAGTAAAATACCTAAACAATTAATAAGAGATAATGCTAACTTAATAATTCTATTTAAGCAAGATGATGTTAATTTACGTCATGTTTATGATGAGCACGTTGGAAGCGATATGTCTTGGTCGCAGTTTCGAGAAATGTGTGCTGAAGTATGGAAACTGCCATATAGTTACTTGGTTATAAATAAAGATTCTAGTCGTAATTCAGGATGTTATAGAATGGGTTTTGACACATTTATCATTATGGATTAACTATAATACATGATGCATTATTATGAAACATTTATTGCTTCATAGAAAACCATCAAGATCAGACATGAATCTTAAAATCAATGACGAGAAAAATTTGAAAGAAAAAGTACTTAAATCTGTCGAAGCCGTTAAAAAGAAAGTTAGTCTGATTCGTAATATGAAAACTGATAATGATATGATGTTGGAATCAGTATTGAAACCAATAACAGAACCACTTAATGAAATAGTTAAAGTTAAAAATGAGAATAATTACTTAAATACTAATGATGATGATTTAAATGACGGATTTCGATGGGGAAAGTCAGTAAAAAGATTAAAATTGAGTCCTAGTGAAGAAAAGAGGCAATCTATTCATGATTATACGGTTGTGAGGAAATCTTCTCAATCGAGTCTTGATATTGAAGATCAAGAGGATAACACATCAAACAACGATGAAAGTGATGTAAGCGATGGAGTGGAAAGTGAACAAACTAATGATCAGGATTCAATAAATGATATTTCATTTAAGACGACAGATTCTTTCGCATCTCCTCGTGATGATCCTAAATTTCAAAAGAATTATATTACCAACTTAAATATACCTTTTGGTGTTCGAACGGAACGGGACAAGCTAATGTTGGGATCCTGTCCGGTATACACAACAAGTGATAAAAAATTAAAAGTAAATGCCCATACTTACTATTTAACGCCAGGTTTAAACGAATTGCTATATAACAAAGTACCGGATTTAAATATTGTAACTGAGGATGATAAACGCAATTATAAAATCTTATTATTAGAAACTAATGCACATAGAAGAGATTTTAATCCTAATAAACCAATTAAAAGCAACAAAGGCATGAAATATTTATACGTAATAAGACCGCTTTTTAAATTAGCTAAAGAACGTTTAATAAGTGGTGAAGGATTATCGACCATGAAAAAAGTTAAAACCGATGTATCATATGTATATTGGGATAACCCAAACGAATTAGTTGAAAGATTAAAATTGCTTATAGCTTCTCGTGAAGCTGGTAATACAGGATTGGATAATGAAATCATATCTGTTATTGAAGAACTGCAAGAAGCAGGATTAGTTAACAATGTCAATATATAAAACAGTTACTTTACTATTATCGTTAGTCGAGGCAGAACTTTTGACGTGCAAATAGAACATAAAATGAATATAGACAAATTCGGTCATCATCTTCATAAACGCCTGCGTGTATCTGAAGTTTCTGAACTTAAAAATAATGCTTTGCTCCGATCAGATGATGGACATTTCGATTTACAATCATTAAGATTAAAGGGACTTGCACATCCATTGTCACCTGATGATGCAGTTAATAAGCAGTACGTCGATCAGCTCGTTCAGAACCTTTATCAGAAGAAGTATCTAGATTCTATGTTTGATGACATAAATTCTCAAATTCATCAGTTGGCAAATCAGTTGAAATTGAACTTTTATTCAAAAAGGGAAATAGACGATATTTTCAACAAATTAAACAATGGCAAAGCAGCAAGTCGTGAACGAGATACACAGATCAGCTCGAAAAAACTTTAAGCGACGAGCAGTTATATTAAAAGGAATTGATGATTTGTGGCAAGCAGATTTGATTGACTTACAAAATTTACATAAGATAAATAGAGGATATAAATACATTTTGGTTGTAATTGACGCCTTTTCAAAGTATGCGTGGTGTATTCCAACAAAATCTAAAACGAAAATAGAAGTTGAAAATTCTTTCGAACAAATTATTAAATCATCAAAACGAGTACCGATAAACTTACAGACAGACTTAGGGAAAGAGTTTTATAATAATGAATTTGGTCGTTATGTACATTTTTTAAAAATAAATCATTATTCCACGTATTCAATTAAAAAAGCATCTATTGTTGAAAGGTTAATAAAAACGCTCAAAAATAAACTATACAAATATTTTAGTTTCATTGGAAATTATAAATGGGTTGGAAAACCTTTGAATGATATAGTTAAATCCTATAATCAAACTATGCATCATACAACAAAATTTAAACCTTTTGATGTTAATTTTGATAATGAGTCCAAAGTAAAGACAAACATCGAAAACGCGCAATCCAATCTAGGTTATGAATCAAATAAATTTAATATAGGAGATCATGTACGCATAAGCAAGTATAAAAGTGCTTTTCATAAAGGTTATACACCGAATTGGTCGACAGAAATATTTACTATTAAACATGTAAATCACACTCGTCCAGTTACTTACCTTATTGAAGATCAACGAAAAAATACAATACTCGGTTCATTTTACGAACAAGAACTTCAGAAAACAAAGCATCCTGATGTTTACCTCATAGAAAAGGTGATCAAAAAGAGGGGAGAAAAATTGTATGTAAAGTGGTTAGGGCTTAATGATAGCGAAAATAGCTGGATTGATAGAAATGCCATTGTATGAGTATATTTATTAACTTTATTGTATTCAAAATTGTCATTATTATATTGGATATGAAAGGGAGAGGACTTTTAAACAGTGCTATTAATCACTTACCATTTGAGCTGCACTTACCTGGGTATAATTATTGTGGAACAGGTACAAAATTGCACAAACGGTTGCTAAGGGGTGATAACGGAATTAATGAGTTGGACGAAGCGTGTATGCAGCACGACATTGCTTACGATAAACATTCTAATCTAGATGACCGACACCGTGCAGATTTAGAACTTTATAAAATGGCTAAACAAAGATTAAACTCGAAAAACACTGGAAAGGGTGAAAAAGTTGCATCATGGTTAGTTAGCAAACTAATGAAATCTAAAATAAAAATCGGTGCGGGGATAAAAACATTTAAACAGTTTACATCTAAAATACGTGCTGAATTAAAGAAAAACAAATCTAAAAATAAAGGCACTGCAATTAGCCAAGCTTTCGCAGCTGCAATTAAAGTATTCCGTAATAACAATACGAGTAAATTACGAGTTCCTCGCTTAATACCGATCCCAAAAACTGGAGGTATTTTACCACTGATACCTATTTTTGCTGGACTTTCCGCGTTAGGCTCGTTAGCAGGAGGAGCTGCTGGAATCGCAAAAGCTGTTGCTGATTACAAATCTGCAAAGAAAAACTTAACCGAATCAGAACGCCATAACAAAATGATGGAATCTATTGCATTAGGAAAAGGTTTACATATAAAACCGTATAAGAACGGCAAAGGATTGTGTTTAAAAAGTTCAAAAAACTAAATAAAAGGTTACCTAGACGAGCTCTCACTAATATAGATCTTTTAAAATACTCAACAGATATTCCTCATTTTCGTGGTGTTTATATGAGAGATAATTTGCCAAAGCGACCTAACAGAGTAGAATGTGCAATCGTTAATTTAGACAGTTCTAAAAACCAGGGGACTCACTGGGTAGCCTATGTTAAAGATAATAATTATTGTGAATATTTTAATAGTTATGGTGATCTTCAATCACCGTTAGAATTAATAAGGTATTTAAAAAATCATGAAATTTCATATAACTACAACACTTATCAAAATTTTGACACTGTAAATAGCGGACATTTATGTTTGAAATATTTAAAACAATTTTGGAGCGACCGTTTAAATGTCTCTGTGCAATAAAAACCTTATCATTCACACGATGTCTTTCACTTTGTCTATAACTGGAACCTCTTCTACCCTGGTTACGAATCATTCACCAGCTCTTCAACTAGATGGTGAATATGAATGTGGGTTGCTATACATGTCAACTTTTAACTCTATACCTAATATAGACTACAGAAACAATAAATTTTATTATGGTAAAAACGAAGTAGTACAAATTCCTGAAGGGTCATACGAACTTCAAGACCTTGACGATTACTTCAAAAGACATCTGCAAGGATGCACATTTTCACTGACGTGTAATAATAATACCTTAAAGACTTCGATAGTATGTTCTAAAAATGTATACTTTAATAAAGAAAATTCGATTGGCAAGTTACTAGGTTTCGGTGAAGAAACTGTACAAGCTAATATATTAACAGAGTCCCCCTTTCCTGTCTCCATTCTGTCTACAACTATAGTGCGAGTTGAATGTGACATAGTGAGCGGATCATTTGTAAACGGAAGACCAAGCCACATTATTCATGAGTTTGTTCCGAATGTGCCTCCAGGATATAGGATTATAGAAACACCGAAAAACGTTATCTATTTCCCGGTTACCCAAAAAAGCTTAAGCTCACTTAAAATAAGAATATTAGACGCAAATAATAATTTACTTAATTTACGAGGTGAAGAGATTCAAATATATTTACATCTTCGGAAAAATGATAGATTTCAATAAAAGCAAAGTCTCGCACGATAAACGTATTAGTAATCACTGTGCTATCAAGAAAAGAAGACCTATAGAGCAATTTACAAAGCTAACGAAAGATAATAAACAATTTTAAAAAAACATAGGCTTGTTAAAATGAGTATACTAAGCTTAATAGATCCATTGAGCTTTGATAACACGATTGAAAGTTTCGAATATCATTCATATAAACCGTACGTAACCAGTTTTAATTTAAACGATGAAATCCGTATACCTATTAATCAACAAGATCTTTACGTATTACCATCAGCGAGTACTTTATACATAGAGAGTACTATTAAAGTAATCAATAGAGAAACAAAAGCGCAGGTGAACAGTGTTCTGTTTACTAATAACCCTATACTACATATGTTTCAAGATATTCGATATGAACTGAATGGGATAGAAATAGATAAAATAAAAAACGCCGGGGTTACGACTACTATGAAATCTCTTATATCTATGAATGAACTCGAATCTTCGATGTCAAAATTATGGGGCTGGGACGTTGATGGCACAAAAATTACCAATGGATCATTTTCTGTATCTGTGCCTTTAAATAAAATTCTTGGTTTCGCAGAGGATTATAATAAAATAATTATTAATTGCAAACATGAACTTATTCTTTTACGATCCAATAGTAATTTAAATAGCGTAATATTAAATACAAATGAATACATAGACAACATTACTATATCTAAAATAGTATGGCGTATGCCTCATATTAAAGTTTCTGATCGGGAAAGATTAACTTTATTAAAACATTTAGAAAAAGATCGCGCTATTCAAATAGCATTTAGGAACTGGGATCTTTATGAGTATCCGCTTTTGCCTAAAACCTCTAAACATTCTTGGTCAATCAAAACTTCATCTCAAATTGAAAAGCCACGATTCGTTGTAATTGGATTAAAAACGGACCGAAAAAATATGATTAACAAAGATATAACATGCTTTGATCATTGTCATTTGAGAGACGTCAAAGTTTTTTTGAACTCAAACTATTTTCCATATGAAAGTTTAAATGTAAGTTTTGGAGACGAAAAGTACGCTTTATTATACGAACAGTACGCTAAATTTCAACAGTCTTATTATAGACGTAGTCAAGCACCGTTGTTAAGTCCGCAAAAATTTAAAGAGAAAGCCCCTCTCTTCGTCCTCGACTGTTCTCATCAAAACGAAACCTTAAAAACAGGTGCCATAGATGTACGGCTAGAATTAGAGTGTGAACAGGATATTCCCGATAATACTGCGGCGTACTGTCTAATTCTGAATGATAGTATTGTAGAATACAAACCGTTAAGCAACATTACAAAGAAAATATCATGATGACTGACCGTTTGTTCGTGGATCTTCAGGGATTTAAATCGTATAAAAATGAATTTATTGTTAAGGAATTTGCATACAGTACAGATGAATACACGCAAATATTTTCAATAAAACCCCCATATGCATTTTCTACTTTATCGGAAAATGAAAAACGTCAGGTGAACTGGATTGAGAAAAACCTCGGAATTTTATGGCGTGAAGGATATGTTGACTATAGAGAATTTAAAAGAATGATTCATGGTTACTTAGAAAATAAGAAAATATATGTAAAAGGATTAGAAAAAGTTAAATGGGTAATAGAATTGTGTTCTAATTGTACAGTAATAGATTTAGGAGAAAAAGGTTTGCCTAATTTTCAATCTATGCATCAAAAATATTGTAAAGATCTCAGTACATATAATTGTATGATTCATAAAAAAACATGTGCGTTAAAAAATGTAATATGTATTAAAAAATGGTATTCTGAAAATAATTTATCATATTCTGTAGAAAATAAATAAATAAATAAATAATTGCTATTAAATCATTGCATTTTTATTTTAGGACCTATTGCAAACACATATATATTCGTACGTTAAATCTAACAGTGACGTGACGACTAAATAAATTTCATACTTAATCAAACATTTCAATAGTGACATTGATATATTTAACGTGCGAATATTATGATTATGATACACGAAGTAAAATAAAACAAGATTGTTAAAAAACAACGTTTATTCAGTAATGGCCACCTTTATTTACAATATTACACCTTAAATCTAACTTGTTTACATTAAAACAAAGATTGATGACCCCAAGATAACGTCGAGGTTTGATTCTTTAGTATAACGCGTTTGTCGTCATTTGACGACAATGCTATTTTATTTAAAGACTGTGTAAAAATAACATGTTTTAGTGATTTAAATACAATATTCCTCTTTCTTATCCGCTCTTTATTTAAAAGTACTTTTTTATACTCCTCAAAATCCACACCTCGCAATACATGTTTTTTTGTGCCCTTAGCCTTTTTAATTTGATTGTTTTCAGTTTTTATACAATACAATTTAGACCTAAGACCTACAAATTCGTTTATTATTTCTCCACCAAGTTCGTCCTTAAACAAACCTGGTACTTTTTTATGTTGACGAGTTATACCAAATACGTTACTGTCTGAGTAATTACTAGTATCAAAATAGTGGTGAAATTTTAGTTTTAAATCTGCATATAAATCTTCTGTATTTATGGAATACAGAAAGGAATCTGTATCAGTATAACACAAACTCAGATTAGATGTATAAAATGGTTTCATAACAGAATAGTGAAAATCGTACATATGAGTTTTCGATATTTCCAAAACAGTAAATCCAATGTAAATTGGTCGATCGAGAGTTATCGATTCTGGCTTCATTTGTATGGCAACAAAATTTTCAGTAAAAATGGTTGAACTATGAAAATTGGGTCTCCCTGTTAGCTGCTCAGCTGTATATTTCTTTTTTGTTTTATTTGTAGTGTCTCGCCATGCATTAACTAACATGACATTTAACCTTTTTTCGGGGTCCTCCAACGTTTTTCCAAATATAGCATTGTTAAATAGTTTGCATGAATTTTGCTCAAACACGGATTTAGCTTTCTGTCTTAACTGCGTGTTTAAGTCTATATATTGCTTCAAAAATGGACCTTGTTTAAACTTGATTACTCTATGTATTCTTTTTAATATCAAACCGTGTTTAAGACATATTTTTAAATGCATGTAATGGATGACATATTCATATTTATCATATAAATTTGGGATAAGTTTAGGTTGCTTCGAACCAGAAGGTGTGAATTTTTGAGGACAGAATGGAATGTCATTATGCAAGTCATGCAAATGTTCTGGATATTCTAAATCCACTTCCAAAATATAACCATAATCCGAATTATCAGAGATTTTTAGAATATCAAGTTCATTAATTGCATGCTGTGGTAAGAATTTGAAATCAGCATAAGGTAAAAAACCACACATTGCATAACCGTATAGATTATTACAGTCTATGTACAATAAGAAACTATATGGATTACTGGAATCAAAATTCGGCATGTATTTATTATTTGCCTTTGCATACCGAGTAGAACATAAACATACACCTCCACGAATACCCTTCTGAATCATTCTAATTATTTCAAGGTCATCAATGAGTTGTAACTTCACATCAGTTATGAGTAACATAGCATCAAAACTTAAACTTGGGGCGGTTAGGTAAAAAGCAGGATCTAATCTATAATTAATTTTACAAGTTTGACGAAACTTTTCAAATATGTCAGCTAGTAATAATACATCTGATTTAAGATACAGGTCAGTGTATTCTCCTAAACTCTTTACATCGAAAGATTTCCATACAAGTTGCGCATGCTCATAGTCATATTTTGAAATACTGTCATTTTTTATTGAGTTGTAAAAATAATGTTGCTGCGGTAAACATTGCTCTTTATAGCGACTCCAACTAGTCATATACTCGTATGGATAGACACCCTTTCGTTTCAATAGATCAAAATGCTGTTTTATAGGAAAGAAATGACAGAGGTGAATAAAATCTTCTTTATTTAAGGTGCTTACAAGTTCTTCCAAACTTGCTGATAAAAATTTGAATGAATCTACAAAACGAACAGGCATATATCCGTTTTGATCTGTAATGAAAAATTTCGTGAATGATATGTAATTTTCTTTGTTTTTTGCAATAACTTTGATTTGACCAGGAAGTTCGCCCAACTGACGTATAAACAAATGACTGTCGTATCCAGATAAGTTGTGAAAAAATACTGGCACAAATGATGGTAAGCGGTATCGAATATTACAATAAGAATGGGCTGCCCCCCTATAGCGTCCCGTTAAATGACAATGATCTCTCACGGAGTCGCCAAGCAATAACTTGCGACAAAGAAAACAATACTGAGAATTTAAAAAAACATTATCTTCTTCCTTTGTAATAGATATTGTCTTTTGGTTAGAATATATTTTATGAATTCTACATACATCTATTTGCAAATATTCGAGAAATTTATCTACGCAGTCTTTTCCACGATAAGAAACGAATTTGTTTAGCGAGCTATTGTATGAACAAACAATGTAGTACGCAAATGCAGCTGGCACGTGCTCCTGTAATGTTGTAGTACATTTTGAACTAAGCGTTTCGTCTGTATTTGACTGCAATAATGATTCAAAGTCTGCATAAATTATGAAAGGCATATCTTGCATTCGTTCAAATTTTTTAAATTCAATTTGCGCACCCCGTTCAGGTAAAATTGTCTTAACGCCCCCGCATACGTGAGCATTTAATTTGTTTTCACTATTAAAAAATATCATACATTCATCACAAAAAAATATTTGTCCGTTATGTTTTGTTAATTGAAGTTTAAGCAGACGACTTAATTTTTTTATTAGGCAATAATGTGTTTGACGCCCGTTTTCTAACATTAATAGGTTAATATGATGTTGTTTCCGACATGCGGTTTTATAAAGCGGGCCTACAATTTCAGTTTTATTTTTGAGTGCATACACATTAATACTTATATTCTGATTGTTTTTTTCGAATATTTTGATGTCAGATAATCCTACAGGAAAGGTCATGTCCGCGCTATTTAGAACACCTTCATAATGAGGGTATGAAGATACCCTATGAGCATTACTTTTAGCGGGGAATAGTGCAGCCATCACACACCACAAAAAGCAAAAATTATCTTTATTTTGAATATTGATGCACGCACGCTTAAGTTTAATATTTTTAGGCAAATCTATGAATCTCGATGCTCGCAGTGGGTTGTATTTACTGATGTTTACCTCTAGGTATAAATTGCGCATAAAAGCCCAACCACTATCCCTGTCTTGAAATTCATCAATTTTTCGACAAATAGAGTGTAAAAGATTTGAAAATATTTCATTGAAATCATAAGTCTGATGTATCACTATATTTTGAGTCGTAAAAGACTTAACGTCGCATGTATCGTTTTTAAGTAAAGAAAATTCTGCAAATAATTCAAAGTTAACTTTAACACTCTTAAAGACTGATTGTCTTGCATCTAAAATTTTTCGAACGCGGGCGCGAACACTGTGTCAAAACTCGGCAGGAGGACTAGTTTGCTCTGGGCAGTCTTCGTGTCCTCGCACGCGGTAAGACGCTATCCTACTTCGAAAGGCGCTAGCTATTTTTTCAACACCATCACCGTTATCTATAGATATATTATTTTTATGCACGGTACTTCGTAAATGGGCAGAAAAAGCTCGACTTGCAACAGATGTTTCGCAAACAGAACAAAATATTGAGTTAAGACTCATTTTTAAAAAGAAAAATTACGGTGAATATTACAAACAAAGGTACCTATCACATCAATTCTAATTATTTTAAATCGCGATAGAACACTCCATCGTCGATGAAGTGCTCCTTACTTAATTTTAAAACTTTATTAATATTTGATACCTCTTGCGAATCCGCATCTACCTGAAGTTTTAAGTTAATTAAAGCCTTCTTCCATCGATCTTCTACCGCAACAGTTTTTATGTCAGCAACATTATACAATTTTAACTCAATAAAAAGATTACCAGACAATTGTGCAGTTCGCCGCACCCTGCCGCCAGGAACTTGCCGTATCAAAACAGACGGGAACACCGTTTCCTTTTGCTGAACACGCAAGTCTTCGTCTTCGCTATCGGAGTCAATTTTCCAGCCTGCAGGCGGATGTTTTTGTTGACACGTCTGCGACAACTTTTTTGTGCTGTAAATCGAAACCAAAAATTAATAATACGAACATAGGTAGGTACATACTGAGCTAATTATTTTAATTCAGTTTCAAAAACGGTAATTTAATTACTCACCATGAAGTTGGAACCTCTTCTTCAGATTCGGGAAGCAGGGTTTTCGATAATTTCAACTTCTTAGACCTATAAAAAATTAATTTTACATTTTTAAAAGCACATTAGAAGGTTTCAATGTTTCATTTGTTTAAAATATAATTACCGAGGTGTAGAGACTTCGTCCTCAGATTCAGGCAGCGAGATTTTCTTTTTTGAGGGAGCCTTTTTGGAGAGTTTAAGCTTCTTAGACCTATAAAAAACAAATTATACGTTTTATAAAACACATTAGAAGATTTTAATATCATTATACTTGTTTAAAATATAATTACCGCGGTATAGAAACTTCGTCCTCAGATTCAGGAAGCGCGATTTTCTTTTTTGAGGGAGTCTTTTTGGAGAGCTCAACTTGACAGTATTCCGTATCAGACCTGCAAACAAAGTATAACATTAATATTGTGTAAAAAAGTTAATAACAATGTAATTAAATGTATTAAAAACTTACGAACATTGTTTTAGTGCAGTGTAGGTAGAGTAAAGATGATTGATTCACTGTAGAACGATTGACTGCAACGGTGTCTAATAAAGTTATGCGTTACAACATAAAAAATAAATTTATCGGTACCTACACCACAATACAGAAGTTCTCAACATTTCAATATTTATTACACTCGATTTGTATTAACAGTGCTACTACAAAATACGAACAATAATGGTTTTTATAAAGGTTTAATACCTCAGACGTCAATTTGCAAAATAAGCAAATGTGTAACAAACAAAAGTATCATGTTAATTATGTTGCAATCAAAGAAGCCGCCGTTTTACAAAGTAGCCGCGAACTTCGCTAAGGCTCATTTTACACTGCATGAATTAAGACTTGTTTAAACTTGTATTTGAAGTGTGTACTTATTTAGCATAGGAAAAATGTTACTGCAACAATTTAATACTCGTATTTTAGTTCTTTTTTGAACGTCAATTTAGACGGTCGCAGTTTTATTTCATTTCCTGTATCTAAAAAATAAGTGTAGTTCTTCTTTGAACGTCAATTTAGACAGGCGTAGTTTAATTTCAGTTCCTGTATCTACAAAATAAGTAAGTACAGCTATCTCAATTATGTACTACTTTTTAATAAAAAAAAAAATGGTTAGGTAGGTATAAATCTAATTCTATTCATTTATTTTGCAGAGTATGACGAGTTCTCAACCCATTGACTGCGTGAAAGAAATCGATGAACAGTTCCCACTTTTTTCATCTCAGACTATTGCATCATTCGACAAACCATTTTCCTATTGCCAAGACATGGATTCCTATTTGAAGTACCAGGAAAGATGTATAAATCAAAATCAGGATACATCTTTAGCAAATTCTCCGAAAAAATCAAAACAAAAATTGAAGAAGAAAACACTGCAAAGAAGGACTCGAACATCAGATATTGGGTTAAACTCGCATGTAATTAGAAAAGCTAACAAGGGGAAGCAAGTAATAAAGATTACTATTGCGAACCTCGAGTCGAAACAAGGTGAGGATTTGACGACGACGGTGCAGTATGTCGTCCAAGATAACTACGATGAATTGTTAAGTGCTACGGAAGAGTTAGTTAGCCGAATTGTGAAAAGACTAAGTGACGTTAGCTATTAGATTTTATTAAGTTCATATTTTAATACTTACCTTGAACAAAATTACTAAGTATAATTATTATGTCTTGTAATTGTTTATGTGCTATAAAGAGTTTACATACATACATACTACATTTAAAAATAGTTTTCTTTAACCTGTTTAAAATAATCAATTTTTTAATAAATTTCGTTATGCAACTTTTGATTCTCGATATTATTCAAAACCATAAAATTACTACAATTATTGTCTTGTAATTGTTTATGTGCAATAAAGAGTTTACATACATACATTTTGATATTGTTATCTTAATTTGTTTAAAATAAACATTTTTTAAACAAATTGTTTCTTTCTATTCAAAACCATTATAATTATATTTTGTGTACCATGTAAACACTGCTTAAGTACATTATTTTATCGTCTTCATCAAAACAATTAATTATTTAATAGCCGTGTCGCATAGTGATAGATAAGCAAATTGTGAATATGCAAAAATTTATTAAGGCAACATATTAAATGACACTTCAACTGATTGTAAACTTTACTTGTACAGTTAAAGAAACAAAATCAGGTTGAGTAATTTGTAGAGTAATAACTTTAGCTTGGTAAATGAATGCTCAAATAAGGGGTGTGGATGGAAAAGTTGAAAGCAGAAATTTTGACTTCGGAACTTTGTTTGGACTAGTTAGGAGATAAACATACTAAAAGTCCCCACCCCTCGGAGGTGAGCCCTAGGGAGGGGGGCACAAAGAAGGTCCCGTTTTTTTGTTTTTTGTAAACATCTTGAAAACAATGCGTCATAGGAAATGTTGTTGTATGGCATTATTAAAGCTGATAAAATTTTCTACAACTTTGATTCTATACATTTTTTACCTATTTTCAATCGTTGTCTAGATATGAGCTCCGAAAAATTGACGATTTTCAAAAAAGTGTTTTTAGCTCGGGTGTGACTGCACGACACCTTGCGCTTGTGAATACGCGCTGACACTTGGCACACTTGACTCTTAGCTGGTCCTGAGTAGATTCAGACCGGGAGTCATCGAGAGCCATCGCGCATTTAGTGGGGGTGAGGGGGGGAAGTTCGACGCTGGCGCGCTGTAATTGAAGCAACATTTCTCTAAAACTATACATACTAGGGTATGCGATGTATCATTTTCGGATAAACTAAGGACGAGGAATCTATTTTTCAAACAAAAACAATGCACTTTCTAATAAAAAAAATGAATAAAGTAGAAAAGACTAAAACATACCCAGGGAGAATGTGTATTCTAAGGATAAACCAATTCTGTAAACAGCACAAAGGCATCTGAAAATGAGCGTAGGTATCTACTGACATGTATGACAAAAAAACGTGAGGTCAAAATAGCTGGTTTGATAGTGCAATCCGTTGTATGGGAACCTTGCACTTTTTGACTATGCGCTGAAACTTGGCACAGTTGATCCGTAGGTGGTCTCGAGTGAATTCAGACCGGGAGCCGTCGAGAGCTACCGCCCATTTAGTGGGGGAGGGGGGGAACTTTAACGCTGCTGCGCTTTAATTGAAACCATATTTCTCTAAAACTATAATTGTTATGGCGTCTAATATATCTTTTTCGGATAAATTAGGGATGGGAAGACTATTTCTGGGATACAAATATTGCACCTAAGAACAAAAAATATATATAAGCTTTATCTTATGATTACTTTTATAATTTATATATTATAATATTATAAGATGAGCAGATTCTGAGCTGGTGCTAACACTGCTAACTGACCACAAACTTGCACCCGTTAGTTAATATATGGCTCTTGAAAAATGCTGACATAATGCAGCTTTAGTCGGTGGGATGTGTCTAAATGGGATATTTAGGCACTCATTTACTGAAGCAGGTACACGAAGCTGATCTAAAATAATAAATTATGACATGCAATATTCTAGTTTAAGCTTTGAGATCCTATTATATCTGTTTAAAAAAGCATAACAGACGTATTTTTCGATGAAATGCTTGGAACGAAATATTTATCAGAAAATTATAAAACATACAGTAATTAATTACAATAACTGAGCTGTCAAGGGTGCTTACTTATAATATGTTACGTTTACGCGAATTAGTTCTATGCCCATCTTAGACGTAAAACTTAACTATATATTTTAATAAGTAGATAAATGTGGCTATATGTTTTTATTTTTAATATATTTCACGTGATTAAAAATATCCCAGAAATAGACTTCCCATCCTTAATTTATTAGAAAATGTTATATTAGACGCCATTACAATTATAGTTTTAGAGAAATATGGCTTCCATTAAATGCGCGGTGGCTCCCGATGGCTCCCGGTCTGAATTCACTCGAGACCACCTACGGATCAACGGATCAACTGTGCCAAGTTTCAGCGCGTAGTCAAAAAGTGCAAGGTTCCCATACAACGGATTGTACTATCAAACCAGCTACTTTTTTGTTATACATGTCAATCGATACCTACGCTCATGTTCAGATGTGTTTGTGCTGTTTACAGAGTTGGTTTATCCTTACAATACACATTCTCCCTGGGTAGGTTTTAGTCTTTTCTACTTTATTCATTTTTTTTGTAACAAAGTGCATTGTTTTTGTTTGAAAAATAGATTCCTCGTCCTTAACTTATCCGAAAATGATACATCGCATACCCTAGTATTTATAGTTTTAGAGAAATGTTGCTTCAATTACAGCGCGCCAGCGTCGAACTTCCCCCCCTCACCCCCACTAAATGCGTGATGGCTCTCGATGACTCCCGGTCTGAATCTACTCAGGACCAGCTAAGAGTCAAGTGTGCCAAGTGTTAGCGCATAGTCACATGCGCAAGGTGTCGTGCAGTAATACCCTAGCTAAAAACACAGTTTTAAAATTGTCCGTTTTTCGGAGCTCATATCTAGACAACGATTGAAAATAGGTAAAAAATGTAAATAATCAAAGTTGTAGAGAATTTTATCAGCTTTAATAATGCCTTACAACAACATTTCCTATGACGCATTGTTTTCAAGATGTAAACAAAAAACAAAAAAATGGGACCTTCTTTGCGCCCCCCCTCTTAGGGCTCACCTCCGAGGGGTGGGGACTTTTAGTATGTTTATCTCCTAACTAGTCCAAACAAAGTTCCGAAGTCAAAATTTCTGCTTTCAACTTTTCCATCCACAATCTTTCATTGCCAGGACTACTTATTTAAATTTCAAGTAACTTTTTGCCATTGATAATTGTATGTTTAGCGTCACGACTACGTCACAGAAACTAACCAATCGCAGGCTCAGGGTCTACATCGCGCTAACGAAGTTTTTATACTTGGTTGATATAAATAAAACACAAAATATGTAACCGACGTGCTCCCACCTTCCGTGACCGACCGGCGGAATGGTAGGGTGCACCAGCAACCTGTGGCTCGGCCTGATCACCCTTGCTACTAACCGCTGAATTTGTTATCTTTGAACTTGAGGAGATTCTGTGCCTATGCGGTGGTAGGTACAGATGACCCACGCCTTGGTGGAAGGCCCCCAAATCCACCTTCATGTAAAATGCAGCCATAAGACCACTGGGAACCTATAGCATCCCGGGTGGCCCGTCCTTGTTGTGGAGATTGATCACCTTCGCAGCAAGTTGTGAAAACACCTTAGCAAACCAAGTCCGTCCGTAGCGGTGTGGTGCGCTATGAGGGTCCTGGACCCTTGCATACATGCTGAGCCTGATCAACTTAGTGTGTGTGTTGTGTTAAGCTTTTGTTATTTTACTTAATAATACAAATGTAAAGTAAGTTACGACTTAGCATGGTGAAAACGCATTCAATTTTGTATGATGTGTTACGGGCACATCGTGAGGCGACACGTAAACCCGATTGAACGTTATGAACCAAATATATCAAAGAACGCAAAGGCGTTTCGAATCAATTACAACTTAATAAAATAACTGCTATGAGTTTCAGAGAAACCGATTGAGCGTTTCAAAACACCTCAAAACCGATTGAGAGTTTCAGAACACCTCAAAACCGGTTGGGAGTTTCAGAACACCTCAAAACCGATTGGGAGTTTCAGAACACCTCAAAACCGATTGGGAGTTTCAGAACACCTCAAAACCGATTGGGAGTTTCAAAACACAAAACACATGAAATGTGTTTTGAAACGCCCAATAATATACTACTAGACTTGACTTATCATCAGTGTAATGAGTAAAAACTCCATATTTTGCAATATGCAATATACCTACATAATATTCACATATATGCCACAATGGTGCTAATACTGGAATGAATATGCCTCTAGCAAGCAACTCAAATAAATAGGATTTCATCAATGCTGAAACACCACTATAGGGTCCTTCCTTGAAATCAGCAACAATATCCATGGTCTCTGTGTGTATTCTGGATCACCTTGAACACAAAATTTATATTAGGTACAGTTTTTTTTTTTTTTTTTTTTAATTTATTTGGGGTTACAAACAATCACTACATGAAATATAACATTACTGTTTAAGAATAGCCAGTTTACATATGTGTGATCAACACCGTTAACCACGAGTTACATGTTTTAATTGAGTAAACGGTAATAATAATAATAATTAATGAGTAGATATAAAATAAGAATGTTGTACTAATTTTAAAGGTTAAATTTTTATCTTATTTGATTTAACTTGACATCAGAATATCCATGCATACACACAACACGACAACATGCACGCATAGTGCGCATACTCGCACTCGCGCACACACACAAATCAACACATACACACACATATAAATCACACATTTCTACACACACATATACACCATACATATAGGTATATCACATATCCCATGTAGATATATCAACCATTATTGATTTCCAATAAGAATTTTCGTTACATGCAAATAGGTCTGTTTTAAAGAAAGATTTATTCTAGGTATCTACTAATCTACGCAAAGGAGCGCGCTCTCCAGCGTGTGTACGGCAGCGGCCGGTCACAAACAGCTGGTGAGGGCGCGCCACGCGTTGGTGACGAGCCGGTACTCTATAAGCTAAACTATTGTTTAGTGGTATACAATCAAATCTGTTATTACAAATTCCATGCAAAAACATTGCTCCAAGCACCAACCGCCTCGTCTTTAAACTTAACAGCTTATACTTAATAAGAAGCTGAGGGTACGACACACGACTCCTATAGCATCTGTATTGCATGGTTCGAAGGATTTTTTTTTGAATATCCTCGAGGGCATCCGAGTACTTATTGTAATAGGGGTTCCAAGCAGCTACAGCGTATTCCAATTGAGAGCGAATTAATGATTTGAATAGGTATAGGTACGTAGTTGAGCTTTTAAATTCGGTGCTCGAGCGCATGACAAACCCGTACATTTGATATGCTTTATTGATTATTTTGTTAATGTGTTCGTCAAGATGAAGTTTTGAGTCTAGCGTTATACCTAAGTCTCTAATACTTTGTATTTTCTCTAGATTGGTATTACATAGAGAATAGTTAAAATTTTGCACATGTTTAATCTTTTTTGTGAAAGTGATAGTTTTACATTTATTTAAGTTTAGTTGGAGTTTGTTTTCGTAGCAGTATTCAGTAAACCTATTTAAGTCGTCTTGAATTTGTATACTATCCTGTATATTACAGACAGTATGATAAATTTTTAGATCGTCTGCGTAAAGTAGTATGTTACAAAATTTAAAACAGTCAGTTATATCATTTATAAACAGTGTAAACAAGAGAGGACCCAAGATAGACCCCTGAGGGACACCAGAGCTAACCGTCATTGCTCGAGACTCATATCCATTGATAACAACCTTTTGTGTGCGGTTTGTAATATAGGATTTGAACCAGCGCCACAAATTTCCTCTAATTCCGTTGAAAGCAAGTTTTTCAAGTAAAAGTCTGTGATCCACTCTGTCGAAAGCCTTACGAAAATCTGTGTAGATGCTGTCAATTTGCATGTTATTATCTAGATTTTCAAAAAGGTAAGTAGTATACACCATGAGATTTGTAGTTGTTGAACGATTCCGTACGAAGCCATGTTGTTGGTCAATTATATTCATGTGCAGGATAGGATAAATTACATTATGTACTATTTTTTCGAAAACTTTCGACAGGGTGGATAAAATAGATATTGGTCTGTAATTTTCTACCAACTTTTTTGATCCACCTTTGTGTACTGGCACAATATTAGCCCTTTTCCAAGGTAAGGGAAAGACACCGTTTTTTAAGCACCTATTAAATATTATAAGTAAGGGCTCCCCGATCGTTTTAGACGTGTTTTTGAAGAATATAGGATAAATATTATCAGGCCCGGGTCCTTTTGTAGTATCAAGACTGTCAAGTTCCTTTATAATTACGCTTTTTTCGACTGAAATGTTATGAATATGAACCTCAGAGGAAGGATTCACCTCTAAAAAGTCTTGGCTATTACTAACAGAAGATTGCTGGTACACCGATTGAAAAAAAACAGAAAACAAGTTACAAATGTCTTCAGGATTTTTAGCACTTACATCCTTATATGAGACGTCATTTGGAATTCCTGAGGAATTATTTCGACTATGTATATAAGTCCAAAAGTATTTAATGTTATCCTTTATGCTTTTTTCAACTCGGGTAAGGTAATTATTATAGCAATTTTTAGATTCCGTTTTAAATCGATCTCTCATCTTTGAAAATATCTCGTAGTCCGATAAGTTTTTGTATTTTTTCCACTTTATCCAAGCACGATTTTTATTTTTAAATGTGTGTACTAATGAGGTGGTATTATGGTTTACTACGCACTGAGTTTAACTATAAATTATGACAAGACATAGTATACCATACTATGTATATGTATTGTCATAGCATAATTTATATGCAAGCTCACTACCAAACCAAAATTGAAAATTAACTATATTAACTTAGCTGGTAGAGCTAAAGATAAATATTTATGTGATGACCATGAATATTAAAGTTTCTGAGTCGAACAATTTTTATTTACTTAGGTATGCATTTACTGATACAAAATGTGTTTTTTTGTTTTATATTTTATCATAATTAGTGTCGATCCTGCGAAAATGTAAACAATTATCATATAATACTTAGATAGGTTTTCATAATAATTAATAGTAGGCCCCAACTTTAATATTGTTATGGGACAGAATAGAAAATTAATACTTAATTATGTTTTATTTCCACTTCATATTAATATCATTATTTATGCATTACCTATATAAAGGGTTACAGAAAGGTCGATACAATCCTTTTAAACAAATTAGGTCATGTAGTACCCTATTCATACTAGGTATTCCCAAGTTTATTTTTCACTTGGTATGGAGAAACAAACTTTATGTGATTACTTAAAACTTGATTATATAAAAAGGCCAAATGTTTTTGAAAACTGCACTGATTTGTAATGATTCTAATAATGTAAAATACCACTAAAAACTTCCAAAATAAAACATGGCATTAAGGCTTTTTCATGACATGGACTTAAGGGAAAATCACCAAAATTCAGATTAAAATTATGAATAACTCAGAAACTAATAATTTTCGGCCAGGGTACTACATGACCTAATTTGTTCCAAATGAGCTCTACTATACCTCCTTAACAGGATTGTATCGACCTTCCTGTCACCCTGTATGAAGGAGAACATAGAGGTGCACTAATAAAGAAAGATGCCGTCTAGGAAAAACCACAACTTACTTACGCTTAGCGCTCGTCCACACACTTCTTGATTGGGAAACCAAATTCATATTTTAATGGCTGGTTGACGGCTTGCATTACTAGTTTACTGGTGCTGCAAGACATCTATTTTCTGTTGCCACACCACATCCCACTGTAACGGTCCAGATATGCCCGTTCAAATTCACAAATATAATTAGAGTTAGTTCAGGCTCTAGCGAGAGCTGATTAATATGCAAAATCTATTTTTAATAAAATAACATTATTAATAGATATTATACGTATTCATGTATGAAAACAATAATAAATGACAAAATGCGAATGCAACAAATTTAAGCGCCTGCTAAAAAATAGTCCGCAATATTACATCAAAACAAGAGTAATGCAATAAGAATCTAGAAGGACACTCACCATTTTAGTAAGCTTTAAATCAAGTCATGTGTTAGTTTTATAATCTTAATTAATTAAATATTTGTTTAATACAAACTTTAGAATTGTAAATCTTATTTATTTCTTCAATAAACAATGGTTATATTAAAGAAATGGGAATGTTATAATTCTTTAGTAATGAACACGAGAGAGAGAAGGAAGGAACTATATAGGTTGTCTCGCTAGAATCGGACCAAGCCGATTACGTAAACGAACATCACCGAGTAGGTGGCGCCTTATTATGATTTTTGGTGGTACAGACAGGCAGAGTCTGTCATGTTCGAATTGGTAGAATACGACAGTGACGGAGATAGACGCCATCAGAATACGGATTCAAGTAGTTATTAAAAACGGTAGTACTGGGAAAAATGGAAAAATGTACTGTGTATTGAATAGCATAAGGATTAGTTTCAATTATCAGTGTAGATTCTAATTACGAATCAGGTGATGTAGGTTTGTAATGATAAAAATGACTTAAGCGATTGAAATAGGGATTGAAAGTATACCTTATGTTATTTATAGTAAGGGATAATTTTGAAGGAATTGCATGACTGGCTGGAGTGGCAAGAGTGGCTTGACTGGCATGAGTGGTACAAGTGGTTCGAGTCGTTCAAGCGCGATGGCCGCCAGTTGAACTTATATATAAAGATTTCAAAGGGAATATGATTATTATTTTCTGGGCATTCATCGCGGAACGTTTATATTTTGGCTTTATTTTATTAATTGCTATATTTTGTGTAAATTTCGGTTAATTACGGGTTTTATAGTGAAATAGAAGTACGACGCGTTCGCGGTTAAATTCTTGATTCAGTGCTAGTCTTTCAGTAAAATTTAAACTACGTAGTATTCGGTTTAATATTTGCGATCTTTTAAAGTGATACAGTTACATCGTTTGTATAGTTAACGTTAATTTTGTCTTTAGAGCTAGTAGGGAGGTATAAAATATGTAGGGCTTAATTTCGTGTGACTCATTAGCTAACTATTGTCTTTCCGGCTTTAAATAGGATCATATATTGCTTTGGTAGTGTTAGGAAGGCGCGTTTTCACAGTTAGAATAGTAATTATCCGCGAGGGGATAGGGAAACGGTTTTCTTGGGAAGTAGGCTATAGATATTACTGTGTGGGAGATGGTTTTCTGTCATGTATGGGAATGCAGTGCGAAAGCTCTGTATTTTTATATATGATTGGTGTTGGTTGGGGGGTTGTGCTTTAATCAAAAGATTTTGTTTTCCAGATTCACTTCAGTAGACGGGTGGTGGGAACTTTTATATTTAAAGTTGATTTATTTTGATATTTTTATTTATACCTTGGTAAGGAACTTTGGTTTATTATTTCTCTTGCTACTGTTAATCCTAGTTTACATAGCTTTGGTTGCAGTTAGTGAGGCTTTCTATTGTATGATTGTATTTCTATTGTTTGTATTGGTGGGTAGAAATCCTTGCTGGGCCAGGACACCTTTAGCTAACCACTGTGATCAGAGTCCGGACACAGCTGGCGAGGTTTCCCAAATACCAATACGTGTACTAATATACCTTTCTGTGTACTTTTCAGAAATCTTGGGTTGGTTATCATTCGTGTCTGGTACAATATTTTACATAGCTGTAGATTAAAGGACATTCCTTGTATAGTGGGGAATATTTGTTGAGTTAAGCTAGATTAGCATACACTTGTACCAGAACAGTGATCAGGCTACCACTAGTAAATGTCTGACAAGTCCGAGGAAGCCTAACGGAGCCTCTGATTTGGAACTATTAGAGTCTAAAAGAGCCTTGGGCAAGCCCGGATGTCTCTTTACCAACATAGACATCCGTAGAAGCCCCTACTTAGTCTCAATGTCAGCCTTTAAAGAACAAGTAAGGATCACCAGTTGACATGCCGGCGCGCGCTTACTGAAGCTTTATTGGAGTTGAGGCTGGGTTCCGATAAACCTATTTATTATGTATATATACTAAACCACACAATAGGGCGCCTTACTCTCACTATCCCTGAGAACTACGGTTCACCAAAAGTGAGGGGGGAGGTAAACACAACACGAGCGTTTAGGTTGCCTTCTCAGCCGACTCAGCTGAACTTTCCAGATTCCCTAGGGACCTAGCTAATTACCGGGTGAGGTAAGCCCATAGGTGTAGCAAGTAGAATAGGCCTTATCAGTAGGTTTAGGGTAGCTTCAATGTAGGGAAAATAGGGAACTAGGACATAAACCAATAGGAATTCAACTAGGCATGTAGGGTTAAATCTTGTTAATTAAAAATACTCTTTTAAATTCATCCTAGTTTGGTCTTATACCACTATTATATAGGGAAAATATTAGGAAGTTTAAATTAAATATGTTATCCGCCATAACTAAAGAATCAGTGGGATATACTATTTATTCCCATATTTATCTGTTTTGCCTTAAGGAGATTTCAGTTTATTGAACATAGACATATTCAATAATAAGTATTCATGCTAGTGGTCAGGAAGTAAATATTTCTAGTCTTTAACTGACAAACAACATTCTTAGTAAATTTCAAAGTCATATTTATGAGTTGGATTGTCTTCTCTCATTCAATCTTCAGAGGCAGATAGATTGCTGTACATACTGAGATACGTCTCTACCGTCACTGCTTACGAGCACCGGTTAGTCACTGTATAGTTAATTCAATCAGCCATTCCCACGGAAATTATGCATAAGAACATGCACTACAATGACCGAGGTCACTCCTTCTAGTAAATGTACTTAAAAGCATCAAATAGTATCAAGACTAGAAAGCTTTACTATATCTTCAAATCTATTTTACAAATGTTTAATTGAGAGTTAGTAAACTGTTTTCTCCTATGAATAATAAAGTTACTATCTACAGCCAAATCAACGTCTGTTAAGTTATAACATCAATAAAACAGCTTGTGCAAAGTAAGCTGCAACTTTTAAATAATGACAATGTAACAGATTGTACATTATATTCGTCAGTTCCAGTATTTCTAAACTAAAGATATGTGAATATTTCTAGTCTATGGCAGATAGCCAAATATACCTTCAGCATTGAAAGAATTAACGAGATTAAAATGATTTCTCTCAATTTAATTTGAATATTTTACATCAAGTGATTTCTCTGTTTACGCTATGGGTTACGTACCCTGCTTGGTTGTTCTCAAGGGAAAACCGGCTTTATAGTTGTGGGCAGTAAGATTCACTTTTCTATTCCTGTGGGAATAAACTTCAGCTTATATCTACAATTTATGATTGAAATCATTATCAGAACCAGTATTCATCATGACTAGAAAGTTTCACTATCATTCTAGAATATGCCATAAATATATTTTATAAATAAACTCTTCATAAAAGTTACAGTGCAATGTTACACTTCAATCTTCATTAACTTGGTCTTTTAAGACTACTAATTATTACTATATATAACCTAACAAACTTGGTCTAATATATGACTGTTTACCACTATAATCTACATCTTGAAAGTTTGACTTTGACTTTTAATAATTCAGCTCCTAGTAGATCTATTCAGACATACAAACAATACCAAATGTCTATTAGATTATATTTCACTCTTGCATTGAGTATGGAGCGCTTGAAAACCCTCTTGTCCTTTGGTTGACTGACGACAGACTACTTCTGACTAATTTACTATTGACAACTGACAAAGACTGTAAATTCAATATATCCCACCTGGAAAGAGAAAGAAAAGATTGGTAGGCGCTGGAGGGATGTCCAGTCAGGTAGACGAGTCCCACAGTCATGAGCGGGGAGTCATGGGCTCTGACCTTAGGTGCAAAATAAAATGCCATAAGCATACTTTCCAGTTTCTATCTAATAACCCTAACTAATACCAAAGACTATGACTGACCTATACATATATTTCATAATATCAAACAACAAGACTTATATCTCTTAGTTATAATTTGTAATTTCCTTACAATTAACTATTATATATTACATTAAACTAAATCTTATAGGGATAGGTTATATACTTATATTTATACCAAACTTATATGCATGAAAAGTTCTTAGGTTACTATCTATAATGGTTCACAAAGTAGGTTCCTTGACACTAGATGATCATATGGCCATTTCAACAATATTAAACATTCTTACTCTATAGGTATATTTAAAGATAGGAAAGTTAATAGGTACTTTATAAGCTTAATAATCTTACATAAAAGCTTTACTTAGGTTAAACTTAATACAAATTTTCATAGCTTTCATTTCAGTGCTTCAGTATAGAGTGTTAGGATTTTCTATAGACTTAAAATGTAGGCTTTAATTTACTTTAGGCTGTTAGTTAGAGATAGTTAGAGTTAGAGAGAGGATTTATAAGGGTTTTTATTGGGGGGGGTTACACCACGGTTAATAAACAGGACCTGAAAAAATACTATCTATGAAATACGTGTTTATTTACTTGCTTATCAAATCAATGTAGGTAGCTAAGTAGTAGAGTAATAAGTTAATATCGTAGCTCATATCATTCCTTTACCTCGAAAATAATTTCCTTGTTCATCTCAAGAGATTTATTCAGTTAGTAGGCCGCAACGGGAATTTTTTCACGTCAAATATCCACCAGCACTTCCCAAGAGGAGACCACCGCTAAGAAGTTTTGCTGCTGCTTTAGTCAACAATTTCAATTGTTAGCAGCCCAAAAAAGTCACAAGGAATACATAAAAAACTTATTTGTCTCAAGTACTCCTCCCTCACAGCTGACTAAAAGTCGCCATTTTAAACAAATTCCAATGGAATGGCTTCTTAGCGTGAGCCCAATGCCGTGAGAAAATACAGCGTGAATCAACTGTGGAATATGGAAAAGAATAGTGGTCAAAAGTGGCATTTGGCTAAGATTATGTCATTTTGACAACACTGATCGCTTGTTAGCGTTTCGATGACGTCATTTTAGTTGTTCATTGTGATAAACCACGTGACCAACTTGTCATTGCATACATTTCATGTTGATCGAATGGAAAACGCTAAGTGGCACTTGGCTCGCCATAATAATATGTATGGGTTTGACATTTGTGACAGCACAGATCGCTACTTTGGGCGTTTCGATATTCCACAGGCGATCGTACGTGAGGGTTGTTGACTAGCAATTTTGTGATAAACCACGTGACCGCTTGTCACCCCATACATTTCAAGCCGATGGAATGGAAAATGGCTAACACCGATTGGTTCTTGGCTAAACCTACAGGACCAAAACGAGGATGGCAGCGCCATCACATCACACCATTAATTTCTTTTTGTTTTTAAATACCATTTATACATTTATTTATTTTTAATTCTGTTTTCAAATTTTGTAGGGGTTGTCGCTAATAATTCAATCAGTTTTTTATTTTTATATTCATAATATGTACGTCTAAATTAAACATGTAACAAGTAAAATAATAATTATTAGCAACAGAATATTATTTGATTGATTTAACTATTTTAATACTATTATTTTAAATACTCATGTACTCTCGATTGCAGAAAGTTGAAAACGTACGGTACATACTCATTGCAAAGTTAGAACACTAGTCTTTAACTTGATCATGGTAAGGCCAGTCGTAGCCCTCTGTGAAAGTATTTGGAGACTTATAGTCTTAATGTATTTGTGATTCTAACTATTACGGGCGCACCACGATGTGCGACCTGATAGGCCATGCCAATGTTTATCGCTGAATATTGAGAACTAGCTTTCCGCCCGCGACTTCGTCTGCGGAGACTCAGAACTTCTGTTAAAAGTACAGTTATAGTTTACATCACATTCAAAGGCTTTTTAAAAAAAAGTCTGGAACGCGAATTTTACAACTTTAATTTCATGGCTCTAACCTTTAAAACAACAAAATTGACATACAAAATAAATTCACTGCCTCTCTTTCACCATTACGTTTTTTTAATACTATTATAAATAAATTTGCCATATTTCTATACAAACAATTAATCCACTTAGCAGAAGATTTTCGAAAAACACCGAAGCTGAAAATTTTCTGTATGTAACAGTAATTTGAATATTACATAATTTCGATACAAACTTTACAGTCAGTAGTCTTAGATCCCAAGTTTTTCCCTTTAGTTATTTTCTATTGATAATGGATTTGCTCTTATCTAACTATTCCTTTAAGGTGCAAATGTTTAAAAAACACTGAAGATTGCAATGTTTTAGATTCATGTACCTGGCTAAAAAAAAAACTCCTATTCAAACTTTCACCCGCTTTTCACACTGTTCAGGAATTGTTTTGACAAATGGTTATTATTTAATTTATATTGGTGATGATACCGAGTTTCATGTATCAAACTTCAGTCATAATTTAATTTGTAGAAGGTAGTTTTTTTATAGGAAGGTAAACATTAGGTTATTTTAATACCTATTTCCACATTTCTCACTTCAAAAACGACTAAATTTCTACCAAACTTCTACCCCCCATTTAACCACCTTTGGGATAGTTTTTTCTAAATCGCCGAAAGTAACTTTTTTGTTTATAAAAACAGTAGCGTAAATATACATTTCCACATTTTTTCCTTCAAAAATTATCATTATCCCTTACAAACTTCTACCGCCAATTTACCCCTAAGTGTTTCCAAAATCGCCGAAAGCAATATTTATAACTACATAGCCGATACAACATTTTCCACGTTTCTCACTTCAAAAATATACCATACAATTTTCTACCCCCTTTTACCTCCTAGGAGGTAGTTTTTCCTGAATCGAGCATTTCTACCAAGTTTCAAGTAAATCAGAACATAAAAGTATCCGTTCCTATAGAAACTTTGCAAATCTCTTTCATCCCCCAAGGGGTTGAATTTTAGTTATCTTTTATCTTTATCGGTTTGGGCTGGGCGTTGATATGTCACCCGGGACATTGCCTTTTATATATATAGATAGAAGATAGATAGATAGGGTGACCATGCCCAAAACTATGATGTTGCGCTAATATATATTTTTTCAGGAGCAGAAGACTCCACGCGCTAATACGGCATTAGAATTATAAAGGAAGATGTACCGATACCGCACTACTGATGCATTAAATAATATAATGATATGTCAAAACAGAAATAACACTGGAAAATACGCGTGTAGCAATATTATATCGAGTTGACGGTCCAAATTTAATTCATTTCTTTTTTTTATATAACATTTAACAGTGACACTACATATTAAACAATCCTCCTGTCCTCTGAACTTTTATCTCCCAGATTTCAAAAAAATATGTAAACAAGTAAAATGCGTTTATATTTTTTTTCTCTCTGCCACCCCGGGGAACTTTCGGGGGAGGTGAAGTATGGCAATTGGCCACTTTCAGTGTTGTACAGTAACACAATAGTTCACTGTTACATAAACGCATATTGCTTGTCTGAGCGCAACCCAATCTGTATATATAGTTATAGGTACTTTGAATATAATAAACGTTCTCCGCAGCGCTGCGCACATTAAACCGCGTAATGATCGGGGTTGACCTATTCTGTTGCTCTCTGGATGAATTCACAAAAATAACTTTGTATATTGTATGCCACCATAACGAGGATTAGCAGTAAGTTAAGTAGTAATGTTTGTTTAATAATAATAATAATATCAAAGCCACACTGTCGAATTAGGTTAGCCTGTAAGGATAGTTGTGTGTGTATGTATTTAAATAAATAAATAAATAAACACCAAGTAAGTGTGTAAAGCGGGTGAAAGTTTGAATAGGAGTTTGTTTTTTTTAGCCAGGTACATGAATTATAGCATCTAAAACAGTGCAATCTTCAGTGTTTTTTAAACATTTGCACCTTAAAGGAATAGTTAGTTAAGAGCAAATCCATTATCAATAAAAAATAACCAAAGGGTAAAACTTGGGATCTAAGACTACTGACTGTAAAGTTTGTATCGAAATTATGTGATATTCAAAGTTACATACCTGCAAAACACATATGAACATGGGTATTGAGACTACTATTACATAAAGAAAATCTTCTGCTAAGTGAGTTAATTGTTTGTATAGAAATATTGCCAACTTATCTAGAATCGAATAAAAAAACGTAATGGTGAAAGAGGGGCAGTGAATTTATTTTGTTTGTCAATTTTGTTGTTTTAAAGGTTAGAGCCATGAAATTAAAGTTGTTTATGTGAAACAACTTTATTAAACACAAAATTAACACTTAATATCGCGTTACTACACCTTTAAACACAACTTTTAAGATTACAATATAGTAACGATAAGCGATTAACGTCCCAACTTCACGTTACTGACTAAGTCACCTGAGACCCGCCATACACGGACTGCTTTAAGCAGTCAGGAACCGACTGCACTTCGTTGCTATTGGTCGATTTGCAGTTTCAATGCTCTTGAAAGTGCAAACCGACCATTAGCAACGAAGTGCAGTCGGTTCCCGCCTGCTTAAAGCAGTCCGTGTATGGCGGGCCTCAATCACTGCGGCGCGGTTACACGAGTCTACCCTATATTCAAACTATAAAAAATACTTTATTTGTCGTATCAAGTATTTAGTTAGGATAAAATAACACTTAATTTATTCCGTACTAAATAACTAACTCATGAATCCTGATGGAACGAAGTTTTTCAATTATTTAGCGAAATACACACACAACGTATTTATTAAGTAAATAACGACACAAGAAATGTTGTTGAGCCTACGAACAAAGACTCAAGCAAGATGGATGTCGTTTCACAGTTCAATCGTATCACCACTGACCGAACGCGACGTCAAATTTACAAAAAATTGGATTTTTATTTTAAAATAACTAGTTCCTATTTACTTTCGGATCGTAAGGACCAAAATTATGTACGATAAACAAACGCAGTTGAATGTGTAAAATTTATAGAGGTCTTGCATGCATCTCCCACCTTGTGGTGGCTTCATTCGACTTTACCTAGGACCCTGCTTATATCCTGGCTTCTGACACACAATCAGCTCAGGAGTACTCCAACCACAAACAACAGCACTTAAAGTATTAACAGCCGTTCGAATATGGTGCGCTCCGAACCGTGACCTTGGTGTGCTCCGAACCATATTCGATAGTACGTTCAGCGGTCCGCCGCACAATATTATTATTATTGACGGTGCGGTGGTTCGATGAAATTTCCACAGGATTTGGTGCGGTCCGCACCAAGTTCGCTCGTGTGGCCGAACCACCGCACCGTTCAGCGCTTTAGTCGCAATTCTACCTCCGAGTGAGACACATGTTTTCAATGGCGTCAGACCAAAAGGCCGTTGTAATGGAAGAGGGTCTTAGGTGGAGGGCCCTGGCTAGGGGCAGTAATAACCCAGTTGGTGGTGCGTAGGAAATAGTACATTACTGCACAGACCGGGAAATAGGCCGTTGCGGGACGAGTAGAGTTAGCGTGGCCGAGACGTAGTCGAGGCCGCGCTATATACGAGTCCAGCAACCGCCCTTCCCGGTCGAGGCTTGTATAGTGATTTCTCCAACAATACGAGAAAATATAACACAAATTGTTAAAATATTAAACGCAGTCCCAAAATTTCCTTAAAAAAAAATAACAGAAGCACGTACGATTAAAAGTACTGAAACAAAGCATTAAATAAAATCACACATTTAAACGTAATAAATTCAATTTTAATAAAATATGGTTTAAATTATAACATTTATTACGCGTTTATGTTATTTCGGCCATTTAATTTGTTTATGAACACAATTTCTATAAACAAAACGTCAAACTATTTGATACACTTTTAAATACGCTGTAAACGCTGTTTGAAAATGTTTAACTTTTTAGTCTATGACATTTAAAACGTAAAATATACAAGGAATAATTTTGATTGCAAGAGTGTTTGGCTGTTTGGAGTTAGTTATCCTAGTCCAAACATAGTTTTAAAAAGTAAAACACCAGGTACGTAATGAAATTTGTATACATCTTCGCGGCAGCTGCCGCTGGTAAAAAATAACTTTTTTTTTTTAATTTTGCCTGGACCTTGAACTCGGAACTTCGCAGGCTGCTTTTACGACAGTAATGTTAACATTTCCGAGCATGTGGGAGAAAACTTTTATTATATTCAAAGTATAATTATACAGGTTGGGTTTCGCTGAGACAAGCAATATGCGTTTATGTAGCAGTAAACTATTGTGTTACTGTACAATACTGAAAGTGGCCAATTGCCATACTTCACCGTGAATATTAAAAATGAATTGTGGAAGTATTAGAACTTTACAAAGATTTTCCGTGTGTGTGGGATTCTACTACTAACGCAATTCTAGCTTATTTGGATAAAGTTGGAGGCATGTCGACGTGATCACTGTCTAGTAGCACGGAAAGCACTGAGCTGCGATTCTCTCAATAGCTAAGGTGAACGTAGGCAAAGGCGAAGAGATGACAGCTCTCTTCACTTTTGCTAACATTCCATGATATTGACATTTCACTTTTGCTGACATATTAGTAAAATGATGTTTGACACCTAAGGCTTGTCGCAAATGCCCTAAACTAACCCTTATTTATATACTTACATAATGCATCTCTTATGCAATATGTAATTTACTTTTGAAAGGAAGTTTTGACAGGTTCACCACTTTAGTGATTTTAATAGGAAATAGTCTTAGTGTGGGTAAATCCAGTGTTGATAAATTAATATCAACACTAAATATTATTGAAGAGAGTGGCATAGGTAAAATTATACTGTGTGCGCTACAATACTCACAAAGTATACCATTTAGGTATAATAATAGAATAGCACACATTAATTCAATAATGTATAACGCTAAATCCTGCAATAATAAATACCATTTTTTTAATTTAAACAAATTTTTAAAGCCCATCACCCTAACATCAGGAAAAAAGCTTTTAATATAGAACCAAATAAATACAATAGTACCCAGCCCCAGCAAGCCAATATCGGCAATAATGACCTGCCTCGTGATTTAAACTAAATTATAGGACAGCGGAAACACTCTTGAGTATAAATTTAATTCACCAGAATATTCAAGGTTTTTCCAGCAAAGAACTAGAAATAGGGTTGTTCTTAGATAATGAAAATGTACAAATTATGTGCATTACTGAACTTTGGCTTAAACAAGACCAATTAATTTTTGATTTTGTAAATTTTAAATTAGTTAATTATTTTGCTAGAAAATGTGCCATTCATGGTGGCTCTTTTATATTATAGTTAAAAATACTCTTAAATCCAAGGAAAGGAAGGATATTGTCAAGTTATCGATAGAAAGGATTATAGAAATTTCATGCGCAGAACTAGAAAGTTATATAATAATATGTGTTTACAGACCACCTTTGGCTGATTTTTGCACATTTGAATCTACTATAGAACATGTGTTAAAATTAGCATGTAATAGCCAGAAGCATATTATAGTTTGTGGAGATTTTAATATTAACTTACTTGAAACGTCAAATAATACCACTAGGTTACTAAGTCTATTCAAATCTTTTAATTTAGGTAATCTGTTCCTTGAACCTACACGGATAGGTATTAGTAGTGCAACCTGCTTAGATAATTTTTTTTGTAATTGTGAATGTTTGGGTAAAGAAATATTTAATTGTTTTAGTTCTGACCATAGTGGTCAGAAGGCTTCTTTCATCAATGATTTTTATCAAAAATCTCAGACAATAACATACCGACCCATAACTAATAATCGTATGGAATTATTCAAAAATAAAGTTCAGAGTAATCTTTCAGTGTTACCTTTCTTACAGAATGAGTGTAATAGTATTTATAATGACTTGTTTGGCGTAATTCTGCATCAATTTAATAACAATTTTAAAATGAAAACTATTACTAAGTCGAAAACCAAATTTAGTGAATGGGCTACTGCAGGCATTCATAAAAGTAGAAATAGGCTTTATGACCTATATAGAGAGAGGGAGGACAATAAGAACGCTGACTTCCTAAATTATGTTAAGAATTATTCGAGGACTTTTAAGCAACTTTGTTTAACTGCTAAGGCAAATTTTCTTAGTCTTAAACTCAAATCATCTGACAATAAGGTAAAAAATGTATGGAATACTATAAATAGAGAAACTGGAAAATCAAAATCTCGTGATAATCAAATCACCCTAAACACAGGTGACAAACAAATCACGTCAAATAAAGACGTCGCCTTAGCTTTCGAACATTATTTTTCCAACATAGCCATTAATACTACGAAATGTCTTAAATCATCCGCGGTTGAAGCTAAATCATTACTTTGCACTAATGTTAGTAAATGTAATATAAACTTTGAATTCATCCCCGTTGATTCAGATTCAATAGTCAAGGTATTTAAATCACTTAGTTTAAAAAAGACTGAGGATTTGTGGGGCACATCAGTTAAAGTAGTCTTTCATATCATAGATGTAATTGCACCCCATCTAGCATTAATTTACAATAATTGCATATCAGAGGGGATCTTTCCAGATCTCATGAAATATAGCAAGGTCATACCTCTTTTTAAATCGGGCGAGATGAGTGATTTAACGAACTTCCGTCCCATTTCCATACTACCAGTTTGTCATATTATGATTACGTGTAGGTAGATATCAAAGTAATGTTTACCTTGTGAAAAATAATAAAAGTCAGTCATTGCTAGAATCTCATGTTTGATTTGTGGGGTCCCAAATACCTAACATGGCGCAGCTGGTATTGTGATTTAAAACTAAAAATAATTAAGAGTTGAAAGTGTACAATAGTGAGAAACGTGAAATAAGTGTAAAAACATAAAAATGGAGTCGGTTTTAACTCCTCCAACACCGTTTAATTTTGACGAGAATATGTTGAACATGGCGTCTGGCAATGTGTGTCAAAACTGGGAGAAATGGAAAACAGGATTTCAAATATATTCAAAAGCCTGTGAACTGAATAAAAAGACAGCGGATATTCAAATGAACATATTATTGCACGTTATCGGGGAGCAGTGTCGCGATATAGTGGACCAACTTGACGAAACGTGTACAACATTGGACGGCGTGTTGGCAAAGCTAGACAGCCATTTCAAAACCAAGAAAAATGTAGGTAACAGTTGAACGTCATCGATTCTTCACACGGGATCAAGAGGGGCACGAATCCATCGATCAGTATGTTTTCACTTTAAGAAAATTAGCACAGTCTTGTGAGTTTGATAAATTGAAAGACGGATTAATAAAGGATAGATTAGTGTGCGGGGTCACGAGTGCGGCGATCAGAGATTGAGGGTGTGCGTGCGCGCTTATAAGAAGCAGTCGTGTTACTTGTCGTCTCATAAAATAAATTGGAAAATAGCGTAAAAAGTGGACAAATGTGTTAATTTATTACATAATTACGTGAAAGTGTTTGTGAACATTCATCTGTGCATAAATAAAATCAAAAAGTGTGTTGAAATAGACAAAAATTAACGAAAACCTTCTAAATTGCAGTCGTTACGCTGCTCAAATCTCACGCACACATAGACGATTCAAAAGAAAGCTTAGTGATATTTACCAATCAGCGCTAAGATCGTTATCGGTTAGCGTTAACCTCGACCGTAACGACGAGCAAAGTCCATTGCATAAGTAATACACAGAACTTTTTCGCCCCTAGCGCTATCGCTTCGATAGCTCCGCGTGCAGAGCGGCGACTACCATTCCAGAGGTCGTGGGTTCGAATCCAACTTATGTTGTCTCACTTTGGGGGCTTTGAATTTAATTTTTTGTTTCTTAAATTCTAACGAACGCAACGTTGTTGTTGTGTATAGTTATTGTTTGTACAAAAAATAAAATGTCTACAAGCAAAAACTCATTACAAAAAAAGGACAAAAAATCAAATAAGTGCGCAAAATGCGCCCAGAACATTAAAAACAAAGAATCCATGAAGTGTTCAAATTGTGACTCTGTGTTTCATTTAGACTGTACTAACGTGACAGTAAAAAGATTCTATCTCATGTCAAAACACTCTAAGGAAGTCTGGAAGTGTATCCCATGTTTAGAAACTGCTTCGACGGACCGCGAAACACCATCGAGTTCCAAAATTGAAGGTAAAATTCATATTTTGGAAGGAACTGGAACATCTGGAGAGGAATGCACGCCGAACAAAAGTATTGATAAGGTGACTCTACGCAAAAAAAAACCGAACAATCTTAGCATTTCATCTTTACATACACCCAATAGTTCTTTGGACAGATCAATAGAGACATCCCTGAGCACCAGCGCACAAAGCATGCCTAATACTACCGAACAGTCGCAAATTTCTGATCTTAAAGAAACTATCGAGTTACTTCAAACCCAACTCATTAGTGCACATGAAGAGATCACAAATTTAAATGCTGACATTACACGCTTAACAAAAAACCAGACTGATTTTGAAAGGCAAATCTCAACATTAAAAAGTTTACTTGGAGATCAAACCCCTTTACGAAGATCTACTCCGAAACACAGGAAAAAGAAATGTAACTTACAAGAGAAGAAGACATTGGAGAAACTCCCGACCCCTGTCCAGGACGAGCCACTACCCCGGACCGAACCCGGACCGGACCCGGAGCCCAAACTAGCAAATAAAACTAACGTAAATATGGACACTTTAAATAAAGTTCCAGATATTACTGACTATACAAGTTTTCCTATGTTCTGCACACGTGGAAAGATTTGTATAGTTAGTAGCAATAAAACAAATAAAGTACTAATTGCTGCACAAGATACACTCGCAAGCCAGTTTCAGATGTGTCATTTCTTATCGCCAAATTCTGGTATCAGTGAATTTTTTTACAATATCCACGCTAAGGTACAAGACTACACGTTAAATGATTATTGTATAATTCTTATAGGGGAAGAAGATTTTAAGGAAACTAAGAACTATTCTAGCTTGGTTACAATGATAAGAGAAATATTGCTGAACTTAAACCATACAAATTTTATTATATGCTTACCAACATATAGGTGTAATGTAGGTACGATGTATAACTGGAGGATTGAAAGGTTTAACAACCTGCTTTATCTCGATAACCTAAAGTACGAATATTCCTTCATACTAGATTCAAACCTTGACTTGTCTTATGATTACGATATGTTTCACAGATCATCCGGCGTGATAAATAACCATGGTATGAGAACTATATTTCAGGGCATTGCTAAGACCATCGCATGCATAAGCGATGATAACGATATGCAATATGATACAGAACAAGCTACTCGAACCGATGAGCAGCCCAGGGAGGATCACGTGCTAAACAATTATTCCTTTCGTGAATAATGTCACATTGCTGCACCAAAATATTGCTGGGCTTTTGAATAAAAGGGATATTTTAGAAGTTTGTCTGCTGGAATTTGGTAATAAAAATGTTGATATTGATGTACTTTGTTTATCAGAAACTTTTATTAAATCAGGACACGAAAATAACATATTCATTAAAGGTTTCGAACTAGCTTCATATTACTCACGGAAGACTCAAAAGCGTGGAGGGGTTGCGATACTTTGCAAAACGCATATTGAGTATAAGCGGTTATTATGCCTTGAAAACGTAGCGACTGAACAAAGCTTTGAATGTTGTGGCATTGAAATACCAAAATACAAAACAATAGTAATATGTCTTTATAGAATACCTAAACCTAATGAAACAAGTATATTCTTACAGAACTTGGAAAATGTTATACACAAACTACATAAGCGTAAATCTTTTAAAATCATTCTCACAGGAGATTTTAATATAAACACAATGGAAGATTCACGAGATAGCCGAGAATTACAAAGAATTGTACAAAATTATAACTTCCACTTTCATATAGACAAACCGACCCGATTAAACTCTTGTATCGACCACATAATTAGTAACGGACCACATGGTATCGCTACCATACACGATTTAGGCCTCTCCGATCACACAGGGCAAACACTATCTTTCTATACTGAACATAAAAAGCCTTCAATTGAATATTGGTATATATCAAAAAGGGATTTTGGTCAGGATAACGTTCAAAAATTTTGTGAGTGTTTGAAAAGCCTTACTTGGAGCAATGTTTTCAAACAATCGTACTTGAATAGCGCTTTTGAGGAATTCCATGACACTTTTGTACTGTTTTTTAACTTATGTTTTCCGAAGAATGTCATCAAATTGTCTAATAAAGGAAAGAAAACTAGATGGATTACTAAAGGAATAAAAAAATCATGTTCTACTAAAAGAAAGCTACGGTTTAATTTCTACACAGTCAAATCCACAGCTGCGAAAATGGAATACTATAACTACACGAAAATACTCAAACAATGTATTCGCAGCTCGCAGAAAAAGGAAAATACCTCTTATATTAACAATTCTAAAAATAAATGCAAGGCTTCATGGGACCTTATTCAAAATAAAGTGTACAAAAATAATAAGCCCCGACATTTACAAAAGATTAAAACGGGGGACAAAATACTCACAAACCCAAAAGAAATCGCCGCTGTTATTAATGAATATTACATAAATCTAACTAAAAATAAGTATAATCACCGGGAACACCCATTAATACATATGAATACTTGTTATTCAACGATGTTTTTATATCCATGTGATGAACTGGAAATTATTAAAATAATAAAATCTCTAAAAAATACTACCGCCGTGGGATATGACGAATTACCAACATCAATCGTAAAGTCATGTGCCTCTCTAATAGCACCTGTGATGAGCTTTTTACTAAATTTATCATTCAAACAAGGCACATTTCCCGAAAAATTAAAGCTTTCCGTCATAAAGCCGATGCATAAAAAAGGAAATAAGGAGGATTTAGACAATTATCGTCCAATAACCTTGTTACCGGTTATGTCTAAAATTTTCGAGAAAGCAATGCACGCTAGGATTACAGGATTTTGTAATAAATACAATTTAATTAAAAATGAGCAAAACGGATTCCAGAAAGGTAAATCTACCTCATTAGCGACTTTTGTGTTGGTCAGTAATATAATTGAGCAAGTCGACAAGAATAACCCTGTGTCAGCCATATTTTTCGACATGAGTAAAGCATTCGATTTTGTTTCACATGAACGCCTTCTTCTTAAGTGTGAAATGTATGGTATAAGAGGTGTTGCTCTAGATTGGCTGAGAAGCTACTTAAATAATAGAACTCAGTGTGTTCAAGTTGACAACATTGACGATAAACTATTATCTGGCTTAAATAGGTCTAACTACGAACAAAACAACGTTGGAGTGCCACAGGGTAGTGTTTTGGGCCCGTTGCTGTTTTTGTTGTACATCAATGACCTACCTAATGTAACTGAATATAAATGTGTTTTATTTGCTGACGACATTGCAATAGTAATCCCATGTAAAAAATTAAATACCTACAACAATGAAATTAATAATCTAATAAAAAATGTTATAATATGGTTAAAATCTAATAATTTAAATGTTAATTTGGATAAAACAAAATATATACAATTTTATAATAGAAAAGGAGGTGTTGACATTCATGCAGAATATGAGAATACTATTATATCCGAAACTGACGTGCACAAATTCCTAGGCATTATACTAGATAATAATTTTTCTTGGAAGCCTCAAATAGACAAGAAATGTAAAGCAGTTAATAGTTTTGTGTATCCGATTCGAAGGCTTGCAGCAGTTGCCAATAAAGAAACGGCTCTTCAAGCGTACCACGGCTACGTGGTGTCAGTGCTCAGGTACGGACTGCTGCTGTGGGGAAACTCCTATGACATTAGCAGGCTATTCATCAGTCAGAAAAAGTGCATTAGGGCCCTCTGTAACAAGCCACCACTAACATCTTGCAAACCGTTATTTGATGAGTTGAAGCTACTCACTCTTCCATCACTTTATATATTGGAAATGAGCAAATTTGTAAAACTTAATTTAAATCTATTTACTCAACTCAAAAATGTTTGTAGCTTCAACACCAGGTATCCCAGAAAACTAGTACAGCAGAAAACAGTATCCAAATTACGGAAAAGAAATTGTTATTGCATGGCTGTAAACATTTTTAATAACATTCCGAAAGACATAATAAATTTGCCATATAATAGATTTGTTGGTATGCTATGTAAATGGTTACTAGAAAAAAGATTTTACTCTGTTAGGGATTTTTTATCTGTAAGAAATAATTAGTGGCAAGTCATGTAATGTTAAAAAATATTAGGGTGTTAATGCATGAAATTGAAATTAAACCTAGGTACTTATTAAAATTAAGGGTATATAATTTAAGTTTTAATACACAATCACATTTGCATGCTGGTGTTGCCGGCGAGAGCGCTGACCCAATTTATATTATTTTTATCAACCAATGTAACCGCATCTCAAGTGAATAAATTTTGATTTGATTTGATTTGATTTGATTTGATGAGAACGGTTGTTACGCGAGGACGATTTGACACTCGACAAGGCGATGGAGATATGTCGAGCCGCTATTGTTTCTCGTATGTACTCCGATAACATAAAACAAAGAAATGTACATGACCTGAAAGAGAACTCTCTAGATACCGAAAATTCATAAAAAGAAATATTTGCGTTGCGGAAAAAGAACACATATTTAGGAGGGGCGTCATCACGTAATTGGAACAGTGAGCCGAGCGGAAGAGGCGCAAGCGCCGCGCGAAGTGGGCGAATTGAGGAATCAGAGGAACAGGTAAATAATTCAATTAATGATATGAACAATGTGTGGAACACTAAATTAAAAATTAATAATACAGAGATATGTTTCAAGTTAGACACGGGTGCAGACGTGAATGTATTACCTAAAAAGTATTTAATTAAAATCGGAATAATATGTAAAAGTTTACTTAAAACAAATACGCGAGTGACTGGATACTCGGGTGCGAGCATAAACGTTCTGGGAAAAATATTTTTAAGGACTTATTATAAGAATCAATTGTATGTACTTGAATATAAAATTGCTAATGTGGAATCCTGTCCAATCTTGGGTCGTCATGCTTGTACAGAATTGAACTTAGTCAGGCGTGTCATGTCTTTGCAGCAGTCGAGTGATACGGACACAGATTTTGTTCGGGAATATAGTGACGTTTTTTCAGGAATAGGATGTCTGCCCGGCAAATACAGTATAAAATTAAAATCAGATGTCAACCCGGTGATTCATGCACCTAGAAAATTACCATTTGCAATTAAAGATCACGTAAAAAACAAATTAATTCAAATGGAATCAGAACCGATCATCAGTAAAGTCGAAGGGCCTTCGGATTGGGTTAGCAGTATTACTGTTGGTAAAAAAGTTAACGGTGATTTGCGAATTTGTTTAGATCCCAAGGAGTTAAATAATGCAATTAAAAGAGAACATTTTCGGTTACCGACCTTAGACGAAATCGTGTCAAATCTATCAGGTGCTCAATATTTCAGCACCTTAGACGCAAGTTCAGGGTTTTGGCAAGTTAGACTTGATGAAACCAGTAAATACTGTACATTTAACACGCCGTTCGGTCGATACAAATTTTTAAGGATGCCGTATGGGATATGTTCCGCTTCTGAGGTTTTTCATAAAAAGATTTACGAAAATTTCGATGACATTGAAGGGGTATGTATGTACATAGATGATTTGTTGGTGTATGGGCGGACGAAGAAAGAACATGATGAAAGGTTGAAAAGAGTGTTAGAAAGATGTAAGAAAGTAAATTTAAAACTGAATAAAAATAAGTGCCGATTTAGTTTACAAGAAATAAAGTATTTAGGCCATCGTATAACAAAGGATGGGCTTAGCCCGGATGATTCTCACATCACTGCTATAAAGAACATGCCCACTCCAGCAAATAGGAAGGATATAGAAAGGTTTTTAGGTCTCGTCACATATGTAGGCACGTTTATTCCTAATCTATCAGAAAAAACCCAACCCATAAGAGAATTATTGAAAAAGGAAATTGAATGGCATTGGAATGAAATACAGGATAAATGTTTTAATGATCTCAAAGAATGTTTGACTATGCGACCCGTCCTGCAATATTATAGCATGGACATTCCTATAACAATTTCGGTCGATGCAAGCAAATACGGGCTCGGTGGTTGTCTCCTACAAAATAATTTACCCGTTTGCTACGCATCAAAGTCGTTAACGAAAACCGAGCAAAGGTATGCTCAAATTGAAAAGGAGCTCTATGCCTGCGTATTTGCTTGCGAAAGATTTTATTCTTATATTTATGGTAGGTCAGACATCACAATTGAAACTGATCATAAACCTCTGATAAGTATTATTAAGAAGCCGATAGTAGACGCACCCTCCCGCCTTCAGAGAATGCTGTTGAGGTTACAGCGTTATACGTTCCAGCTTGTTTACAAGCCAGGGAAACACCTGTACATCGCGGACGCCTTGTCCCGCGCGTACGAGGGCGGCGGCGGCGGCGGCGGCGGCGAGCGCGCCGAGCACGCGGGCCGCGACCGCCTGCACGACGAGGTGTGCGCCGTGACGCGCGTGCTGTACCGCGCCGCCGAGGCGCATCTCTCGGTACGCACAATTCATTGCGATACAAAAACACACGGACACTGATGACGAATTAAACGAATTAAAAAAATACATATTAAAAGGGTGGCCGGGCGATAAGAAAGACACGGTGGATGTAGTTAAGCCATACTGGTCATATAGGGACGAGTTAACTACGGCGCAGGGAATTATTTGGAAAGGTGATAGAATTGTAATACCTAAAGCGTTAAGAAAAGATATGATGTCGAGGATACACATCGGGCACATGGGTATGGCGAAATGCAAGCTGCGAGCTAGAGAATTGTTATTCTGGCCGTGTATGAATAATGATATTGATAACGTAGTAGGCAATTGTAACATATGTCTGTCCCACAGAAAAAACAATCAAAAGGAAGAGTTGGTACTTCACGAAATTCCAGAAAGGCCGTGGCTAAAGATAGGCGTAGACCTATTTCAACTTAAGGGTCTTAACTATTTATTACTGATTGATTATTATAGCAAATTCATAGAAATTGTTAAGTTAAGAACGACCACGTCTGACCACGTGATATCCTGTCTAAAAGACATATTTTGCCGTCAAGGGATACCCAGCGTGATAATGACAGACGGTGGTCCACAATTCACTTCGTTAAACTTCAAGCAATTTGCAAATGAATGGGGTTTCACACACACAATGTCCTCTCCAAGATACCCACAGTCTAACGGTCAAATAGAACGGACAGTACAAACTGTAAAAAATATTATGGTCAAAACAACCGAAAACGGTACTGACTATAGGTTAGGGCTACTAGAGTACTTAAACACACCGCTATCAAGTGACTTGGCATCGCCAGCACAATTGTTACAGAGTAGAAAAATGCGAAGTGTTATCCCGATTCGTAATAAACTATTAAAACCAAAAGTACAACCGAACGTTAGAAATGATTTAATCGCTAAGCAAAATATTCAAAATAAATATTACGACAGAAACGCTAAAAACTTATCTGTTTTACTCCTGGGGGACAAGGTAAAAGTATTGCTGGATACAAATAAAAAAAACTGGTTATCTGGAACCATTTCTAGGATACTAGGTCCTCGCCGGTATCAAATTAGAATGGTGAGTGGTAATAAAATTATTAGAAATCGTCGACATATCATAAGAGACTCGCCGCAGAGACATGATGCGCCTGATGATTTCTTCTTTGATTTCGATGACGTCAAGGCGAGCGGCCATCCCTCGCCCGCCGCAAACAATAATGTGCTGACTCACAATAACATTGTAACTCGTTCTGGCAGGACAGTGAGGCCTCCGGATAGATGGGGCGACTGGGTCTGACACCGTCCCGGCCGGACTCGACCAGCAGAGTTACACATTAATTTAGATTATGATAAGAGATAAAAGTTACTCTTCTCGAGAAAATGTAACAATATTGTTTGTGATGAATAAATAATAAGTACCTAATATGAACGAAAGTATGATGCACTTTAGGTACAGAATAAAAACTTGTTAATGCATGCTAAATTACTGATGTATTACAATTGATTTTTAAACTTTAATGTACAATGTAAGGATAAATTAACTATTTTTTTTTTAAATTATTGTTGTATGAAATGTATAAGTATATGGAGTCTTGTGAAATGTATGTAATTAGACAAACATTCCTAATTAAATTAAAATGTAGGAAATGTAACCATAATTATCATACTGTATCCTAAAATACAATACTATTCAATATTCATTGGATATTTATGTCTTAGCCATAAGTCCTCCTATTTCATCTTATCATATATGCATAATGATGTTACTGGCATGAACGAATAAAAATATTGTTGTCACTAGCCATAAGTATTAATAAGCAATCAATTACAAATGCATGTTTCTCACTCTATTTACTTTGTTAAGAAGGGAGATGTCATATTATGATTACGTGTAGGTAGATATCAAAGTAATGTTTACCTTGTGAAAAATAATAAAAGTCAGTCATTGCTAGAATCTCATGTTTGATTTGTGGTGTCCCAAATACCTAACACAGTTCTAAGTAAAGTCTTTGAAAAATTAATGCTGAATGATATGTTAGGTCACATTAATAGAAATAAACTACTTAGCAATAACCAGTTCGGCTTTACCAGAGGTCGATCAACAATTGATGCGGCATCTTTACTCGTTAAATATATATATAACAGTTGGGAGACATCTTGCGATGCAGTAGGAATATTTTGTGATCTTTCTAAAGCATTTGATTTCGTAGATCATGCGACCCTTATTTTAAAATTAGAACATTATGGATTGTCCAATAAAGCTTTAAATCTTATGTCTTCATATTTAAGTGATAGAACTCAAACAGTTGTTGTTAACAAAACGAAATCTGTTGGAGCTACAGTAAAAATAGGAGTTACTCAAGGCTCTATTTTAGGTCCTTTTTTATTTTTGGTTTATATAAATGACTTACCACCAACAGTAGATAAACTTTGTGACATTGTACTTTTTGCTGATGATACTTCACTTATTTTCAAGGTAAATAGAAAATCCGTAGACTACAGTAGGATAAACGCCACACTAGATAAAGTACTTAATTGGTTTACTAGCAACAATTTGCTACTAAATGCTAAGAAAACTAAATGTGTTAGGTTCGCTTTGCCTAATGTTAAATCGGTAAATTCAAGTATTTTTCTAAATGACGAGTGTCTGCAAATGGTAGATAAGGCAGTTTTCCTAGGCATAACAATAGATCAAAATTTGCAATGAAGTCCCCATATAGCTGTACCGGCTGGTAAACTAAGTTCGGCTTCTTACGCCGTTAGGAAAATTAGACATCTAACTAATGTTGAGACAGCTCGCTTAGTTTATTATACTTATTTCCATAGTGTTATGACGTACGGTACCCTGATTTGGGGTAAGGCAGCTGACATACAAACTATATTTGTGATACAAAAAAGGGCCATTCGTTCTATTTACAACTTAAATTCCCGTGACTCCTTAAGAGAACTTTTTAAAGAAATTAATATCTTAACTGTAGCGTCTCAATTTATTTATGAGAATATTATTTATGTTATTAAGAATTTAGATTTGTTCACCAAAAATTCTGATATACATAATTTAAATACTAGAAATAAAAATAAAATCGCTATTCGAAAATTCCGTGTCCGTAAAGTATATAAATCATTTGTTGGTCAATGCATTCATTTCTATAATAAATTACCTGACGTAGTTTTAAAGTTACCCTTTTCAGCACTTAAAAATTACTTGAAAAAGTCGTTAATGTCTAAAGCGTATTATAGGGTCGAGGATTATCTAGCAGACAAAAATGCATGGCCTAAACTCGAAACTTAGTCAATAATAATTTGTTCAAATGTAAAACCTTTATCTTGTCTAGGGGACACTGTTGATGTAGGAAAACATGTCGAAACTTTTATGTCGATGGTCCCACCGAATAAACGTGTATGTGAAAAAACATGATTTTACAGGAAAAAATAAATACGTTAGAACTGTAATTACGAACAACTGTGACAACATAGGTATATAAGATGTATATACAAAAGATAGGTAAAAAAATAATCTTTCTATTAACATTTTAATAAGTTAAGTATGAAAGCTAGTTTTTGAGAAAATTGAGAAAAAGCATGTTATTTTTTTATTCTAGTGAAGGTAAGCGCAGATACTTTGTGTTTAAAACGTTTACACGTTTTTTCGTGTTATAAGGAGCGTCTTCTTTAAATGTAATGCAAAGTAACGTTAGTTTTTGCGTAAAATCAAGACTATTACCTTGATGGGTACTAAGCTCTTGCATGTTTCTTTAGGTAGAAATATACGATTATTCTAAACAGTAACTTACTTTTCCAAGATTTTGTAAGGTAATTAATGTTGTGCAAATAAACTTAACAATAACTAAAGCATTCTAATTATTATTTTGTAACTAAAACTGCCTTGTTTTTTTACTGTTAAATTTATCAAATCTTTTGTTATTTTGTGAGCTTTATAACAAAAATGCTTATATTAACCGATTTATAAATAAAACACATTCTAAACGGGGTTTTATCATCGACATAAATACAGCAGGCTTGGTCAAGATGCATAACGTTAACGTTAGCGGCTTTGGAAAAAAGTGTCTTATTTTATTATTGTGTCTTATTAAAACAATAAAACATATTTACCATATGCGAACACTAAGTAAGGATAGCCAGCTGGCCCAGGTAGAAGCAAAAATGCTAAGGTACAAGCTTCAGATACTCGGTCTCAGAGAGGTTCGCAGGAAGATGAAGAGACCGCCCGTGAAAATGTAGTGAGATTCCTCTTTACTGATGCGGCGAAGAATAGTCTTTTTGACTGGAATCCCTTCTCTGAGTGAATCATAACAGCCCGCTTTAACAGCAAAGCCCGAAAAATCACCATCGTTCAATGCTACGCACCCATGAACATGGTTTCGGAAAAGAATAAAGAGGATTTCTATAAAGCCCTCAACTCGACTTTGAAGAAAATCCGCAGACAATATAAAGTCATTGTAGTGTCAAGGCATGAACAACGATGGATGCTAAAGATATATGGGAAGTAGCGGTTCTTGGAGTTCTGTCAAGGTAACGATCTGACCATCGGAGGTAATTTATTCATATATGGAGAACACCTTAAAAATACATGGAATTCACCCGATGGAGTCTCGGAAAATCAAATTGACCACCTTGCCATCAGCGCTAAATGGCGCTTATCGCTGCCCGATGTTCGCAACCGCCGAGGGGCGGACATCGATGGTGATCACCACCTAGTGGTTGCTGAAGTGCGGCTCAAAGTAGCTGTCGCTTAAACTGCTGGCGGGACAACCAAAGTTTGAGGTTAGCAAGTTATGCGCTACTCAATGCGCTGTCAACAGTGCTGGACGACCTGAGGCTGCAATACCGCCAGATGAGAAAAACTATCTACCGGAGTACAAGGCGTGACCGACGGGTATGGACGGATGTTGTAGCCGACAATGCGCAACGTGCCACTGACTCTGGCAATCTCAGTGAGTTGTATAAGGTGACACTGACCAAAAATTAGAACCGGAAGAAGAAGCCCCAGAAAGACAAGAAGGGCCAACTAATAGTGACATCTGAGGGACAGTTTTAGCGCTAGCGGGAGCTCTTTGAGGAGATCTTCCGAGTCCTCGACGACCCTATGAGCATATCTGCACCTGATTTCAGTTTGCCTCTGAATAGCCCAAACATAAAAATTTCTCCGCCCACAGAAACGGAAGTAGCGAATGCCGTCAGATTGCTCAAAAATGGCAAGGCCCCCGGAGTTGACCTGATCACAGCGGAAATTCTTTAAGCCGACCTGCCTTTCGCCGTGATCTCGCTGACGCCGCCGACGCCACTCTTAGGAGAAAAAAAAAATACCGGACGATTGAAATAAAGGCCTTTACTTGGCCTATCACTGTGCCAAAAAAGGGAGACCCCCTTTCGGCTCATTCTAAGGTGAACTCCAAGATCATTCTAGATCGGCTGTCAGGGGCCGTTGAACCTCTTATTCTTCTTCAAATTATTATTATAATATTATGCAGGGAGCACGCTGGATTCCGACCTAGTCGATCTTGCAAGGATGAAATCAACACACTGCGCATCATATTAGAATGGGCATCAGAATGGCAGAGGGAAATGTATTTAACCTTTGTAGATTTAGGGTGGTCTTATATCTGGAACTGACTGCGTAGGATTAGTGTTCCCGACAAAATCACGAACCTCATTAAGGCCATCTACAACAACTATTTTTGTAGAGTGACGTGTAAGGCCTCATCTCGGAGGACATATCGATACATGCGGGTGTACGACAAGGGTGTCTTCGCTCACCTCTCTTTCTTGTTGTTCTGGATAGTTTACAGTAGCGTGTCGCGTCAGAAACTGGAGGAACCGACTAGGACATCGCTGCGAGAATCGCCAGAGCAACCTTTGCGCAGCTCCGCCCGGTATGGCAATGACGGAAATTGACACGGAGGATTAAAACTAAAATATTTCGGTCGAACGTCAAAACCGTATTGCTAGACGGATGCGAGACATGGAAGGTCACAAAAGACACCTCGCGTCGACTAAAAACTTGCATCAACCGCTGCCGTCGCCGGATTTTTAACATATTATACTGGCCATAGAATAGACGAAGGATCATTGTGGAAGCGGAGGCATAGGGAAGACTTGGAGCGAGTAGAAACGCGATGCAAAACACCGACCGTGCTGGCGACGCACTGTCATGGATGCCCTCTGTCCCATCCAGGGGACATAGGACCGTAAGTCAAGTAAATCAACCTTTTCCAGATTCGTCGTATATAATTTTGAACATTCTTTTGCACCGAGATGAACCAGCCGTCGTTGCTCTCTTCATTTTGGATACGCACAACTAATTTAAATAACACAAAACCACTAACTTATCACCACTTATTGTCTTATTAACCCATTGTTTTTATTATTTGTAAACTCATAATTATCACGTTCCGCACGACTGACTGACTGATTGTTAAGGGAGCGAGCCCACCTAGTGGCAATGTCACGCGCTGCCCCCTACCCCTCTTCGAATAAGCAGCCATTGCTGTTTTAATAACAGGTGCGAAGATAGTCTAAGCACTTAAAACTAAATTTGTCGCAAATAATATTGTTAGTGAATAAGCGTATTTTGAATTAATACAATACCACATTGAGAAAATTATATGCTGCAACCGTTATTACACAATGTGAGTATTATTTATTAAATAGCAAACACTTGTTACTATAACTTTTATAGCAACTTTATACGGCAAGAAGCAATACGCTAAAAACTCGTATCGTCCATAACACCAAAAAGCGTGCACCAGAATAATACACAAATATAAAGTTTAGTAAATTTGTGTATTCACTCACGCACGTTTATTCGTGTTAAGACGATAAATTGTAATTTGTGTAACAAGTGACAATACCAATATTCGTGTGGCCTTACTGATTATATTTTCCGTAGAATAAAAATATTTTATTTAATAAATTGGAAAATAACAAGCATACCCCCCTCAAAAAATTAGGGGGGGTGTATTACAACCTCAGGAATCGAAATCAGCAAAAAAAATTTTTTACGGTATTAACCCTTGCACGTTTATTCGGTGGGGCCATCGATGTGGTCGTCTTGTTGTTTTCTTGTTTTTTTTTGCCTTTTTCTCCCTCTATATCTCTCCTAATATTTTTGTCATGTTTTCCTGCATGATATTTGATATTATATTTAAATTAATATTTATAGCTTTATATAATACTAGACTAAGTTGTATCATTGTAATAAGAAATATGGTTAAAAAAATGACTGACTGCTGAGTTTCTTGCGGCGTTTCTTCTCGGCAGTGGTCTCCTCTTGGGAAGCGCTGGTAGACTCCTGACGTGTAAAAGTGCCCATGCGGCCTACTTACTGAATAAATGTCTTTTATCTTTTTATCTTTTAAAGACTTTCAAACGTATGTAGCATTTTACGGTAGTTTACGAATAAAATGTATTACATAACGTTTTTACCGACGGCAGTACCTAATCATGTTTTAATTTCCAACTGATTATTGCGTATTCTACACCGAACACGGTAATAGCGATACTAGCCCTCACAGACGTAAGCGGAACTATTTGTCCCTACTATCACGCAATTCTTAACTTTGTCAATTCATTCACTCGTTCGACTACGAGATCACTTCTGCTTGTCATTAGTGTCAAATTGAAAAACTCCTATTTCAGAGGTGAGTTAGTTTAGGGTGCGGTTTCCCTAAACCGAAGCAAAGGTGAAGAGAGAAATGAACCGATCAGAAAATGCGTTACGTGTCGTTTTCACTCTTTCAGCATTGTTTGAGTGGAAACGTTCCCTGACTTCTCAGACGAAAGATGGCCGCCATCTAATGGCTGTGTAAATATGAATGAAGTGAATTTATTGACCTTACCTATTAGGAAAATGGTTGTGTTACAAGTGATGGTGGTGAAATATTATTTTGTATATTTACGTTTGTTTACAGTTGCTACTGGAAGAAGGGACATAGTTCTGTTCTGTTCTGTTCTGTTCTGGTGACGCCTCCAGCCAGCAGTTCTGCTGCAAGGAGCCGTACGCGCTGACCGCGACGGAGAGGAGATGTTAGATTAGGCTAGCGGGGAAAAGCAAGCCCGCCCCGACCGGTTCGGTAAGAGTAGCGGAGAGCCGGCAGAGCACGAGAACCTTAATCCGCACCGACCAGCTACTAATACTTAACCGATCAGGGCATGCGCGCCTCGTCGCCTTTGCACCAACCATCTCCGCCCGCCACAGGTAGCAGCGCACCTGCCCGAGATACTGGAGAGTCAAGTAGATTGCTTTTTCTGACCATACTGCGCAAATATTAAGATGTCCTGTTGCCAAAACCTGTGTCTTCACATATTGGTATAAACTCCATAGAAATCTTAGTGAGGAAAATATAGTAAAATTTATTGAATGTTTACAGAGTTTAAGCTTTAATGATGTTTACATGGCTAATAATCCTAATGAGGCATTTAATTTATTTGCAGATAATTTCAAATTGTTCTATGACTTGTGCTTTCCTTCTAAAAGAACCAAAATGCTTATCTCTAGTAAACCGAAGTGGATCACAACGGGCATTAGGAAGTGTTGTAAACGGAAACGATGTCTACTTTGGGAATACAGATTATCTCCCGATTTAAATAAGAAATTATACTTTAAGCAATACGCTAAGCGACTTAAAAGAGTAATCTCACAAACACAAAGGGCCCAAAATGATTACTATATTAAGAATTCAAGTAATAAGTCAAAAGCCACATGGAAAATAATAAAAAACAATAAAATGAACTATCCGAAAGAATATATCAACAAAATCATGTCAAGTGGAAAAGTAATAACTAATCCAAAAGAAATCGCACAAGAATTTAATAATCACTACATAGACCAAATATATTCAGTCAATAAATCTAATTCTAGCAAATTATTATCATCTAGCAAATCAGACAACTCTTATTCTTATTCTAATAATTCTGACGCAAATAATTCAAATTTTAATAATTCAAATTTTATGAACTCTAATTTTAGTAAACATTCCACTTTGACTTACAATTCAATTAATTCTTTGTTTATGTACCCTACTAGTTCTGGTAATATTCAACGTATAATTAACCAATTACGGAATACTAATAGCACTGGTTATGATGATATAAGCACGAAAGTGATAAAAAGAGTGTCTCATATTGTTGCCCCAATAATAAGTTATATTGTAAATGTATGCATCGAAAATGGTGTTTATCCAGACAGACTGAAAACTGCCATCGTAAAACCCCTTTAAAAAAGAGAGGATAAACTTAACATGAGCAATTACAGACCTGTAGCTCTAATTCCTGTATTTTCCAAGATTATAGAAAAGGTCATATACAATAATCTATATAATTATTTTGAAAAATATAATCTCTTCGTCAAAGAACAAAATGGGTTCAGGAAAAATAAATCAATAAATATTGCTATATTTGATCTAATGCGAAAAATTATTACGCAGATGGATAAAAGAGTCCCAGTATCAGCGCTTTATATGGACTTGACTAAAGCATTCGACTTTGTAGATCATAACATCCTTTTAGAGAAACTAGATGCATACGGAGTTCGAGGTAATGCATATAATTTAATTAAATCATACCTTAGCAATAGGAAACAAATGACCCATATAAATAAATTATGTCTTAAAACAAAAACTGAGATGACGCACTCATCTGATATGAGAGAAATTCGCTACGGTGTTCCGCAGGGTAGTGTTTTAGGCCCCCTGTTATTCCTCATTTACATAAATGACTTGCCTAAGGCCATTAAGCAATCAATGATTCTTTTCGCTGATGATAGCACTGTGATATTTACTGGGCTTAACCTAGACACATATGAATCTGAAATTAATCATACTCTGGAAATAATAATAGACTGGCTGACAAAAAACAACTTAAAAATTAACTTAGATAAAACTAAAATCATGTCATTTAAACAAAGGTCAAATTTATTAGGTAACCTTAACATAGCCTATAAGGGAAATACAATTAGTCAAACGGACATCACAAAATTTTTAGGGCTAAATGTAGACAGTAAATTGACATGGAAGTTTCACATTAATAATTTATGTAAAAAGCTAAATCGGTTTTCGTATGCGCTTTACAATTTAAAAAACAAAGTAAACCAATCAGCACTTTTAACAGCTTATCAAGCTTACGTAACGTCAACCTTAAGGTATGGAATCATATTCTGGGGGAACTCGACGAATCGTGAAATGGCATTTAGAGCACAAAAAAAGTGTATCAGATCTATATGTGGTTTACGATCGACTGACTCTTGTAGGATGCACTTTAAACAATATAAACTTCTAACCGTTCCATGCCTTTACATCCACGAAGTATCAGCTTTTGTTCAAGCTAACAGGAGCTTATTTAAAACCTTTCAGAGTGTACGACTCCAACATAAAATAAAACCAGTACCATCTCACACCGCTTTACTCAGTAAGAGTGTTCTTGGAATGTCTTCTAAAATTTTCAATAGGTTACCAAGATACATAAGAGAAAGCAAAAATACAACAATATTTAAGAAACATCTTCATATATTCTTAACAAAAAAGGCCTACTACTCCATCCAAGAATTTTTAGACGGGAGATAAAACGCAATATGTGTAATAGAATTGAATGTTAGTGAGTATGTCTATGTAATTTTAGTATAAGCGCGCTGCACAGCATGTTTGTATGCCGAGAAATACCACATAAAGGGACATAACCTTAACTATATTAAAGATCTATATGTATAAACCTATGCTGGACAAACAAATAAATGATTTATGATTTATGATTTATGATTTATAGGATAGGAGTGTAGGGCCTGCAGTCGATATGATGGGAGAGACGGAAGGTGGAGCCAACCCGAATTCAGGCATCGTTAAGTCAGCATTAGGGAGATAGATACTTGGTGTGTAATATATACTAAAGGTATGGACTGCTTAAAATCAAATCTAATATCGTTTAGATGCCCCAGTGGGTATCCATATACATGCTCTTCTTTCGCAAAACTTGGGACTTCTTGTGTAAATCTACGGCATCTTCTTCTTCTTCATCAGCGTGTATTCGCCCACCATTGGGAATACGCCTATCCAATTTTCCTCCATCCACAACGGTTTTCCGTTTCCCTTGTCCAGACTGGGCCTGCTGTCTCCTTAATATCATCGGACCAATGGGCAGGTGGTCCGCCCACAATACTCCTAGCCGGGGTCTCCACTTAAGAACGCGCTTGCTCCATCGTTTGTCGTGTCATCGGCACACGTGCCCGGCCCAAGCCCAATTGTAAGCTGACTCCTGCGCGACATATCTGGCAGAAGTAGTGTCTTGTATAACTGGTCGCTCTTGTATCTGTTCCCGTATCCACCGTAGGGCCTCCTCATGCGTCTCCCGGCACTGCTGGAACTGGTCTGGTGAAAGTGTGCTTAGGAAAAAATATTTGGTATGCTCAAATTTACTTGAAACTTAGCAGAAATACTTTTCAATGCAAATAATGAGACACGTATTTAAGCGATTACTAAAAGTCAACCCCTAGAGGGATAAAAGGGGGTTGCAAAGTTTGTATGGGAAGAAAATACTTTTACGGTCAAATTTACTTGAATTTTGGTAGAAATGCTCTTCAATGCGAATAATGAGACACCTATTTTAGCGATTACTAAAATTCAACCCCTAGAGGGATGAAAGGGGGTTGCAAAGTTTGCATATATATTTTTTTTATTATCAAATTTACTTGAAACTTAGCAGAAATACTTTTCAATGCAAATAATGAGACACGTATTTAAGCGATTACTAAAAGTCAACCCCTAGAGGGATAAAAGGGGGTTGCAAAGTTTGTATGGGACAAAAATACTTTTACGGTCAAATTTACTTGAATTTTGGTAGAAATGCTCTTCAATGCGAATAATGAGACACCTATTTTAGCGATTACTAAAATTCAACCCCTAGAGGGATGAAAGAGGGTTGCAAAGTTTGTATAGATATTTTTTTTTATGATCAAATTTACTTGAAACACTGCGCTGCGCTATAGCTGCGTGCGCGCGCGTGGCTCGGCCAGCAGGCGCGGCCGCCGCCGGCGCCCCGCATACCGCTCTGGCACGTTGAAACCCACCTCTGCCAGGACTTCCGGGGTGAACAGCTTGCCTCTCAATAGCTTAAAAATATACAGAGCCATTTACAGGCAGGATACAATAAACTGGAGGTAAGAAGGGAGCTAGCATTGGCTGAAATACGTGTCTACCAAGTTTTAAGTAAATTAGACAATAAAAATATTTCTTTCCATACAAACTTTGCAACCCCCTTTCATACCTTTAGGGGTTGAATTTCGAAAAATCCCTTCTTAAATGTGACGCCTCCATTACAAAATCATCTTCCCCTCAAAATTCCAAATTTGTATCTTCAGCGGTTTAGGCTGGACGTTGATGAGTCACCCGGGACATTGCCTTTTATACAACGTGTTACAAAATACCCCGTAAAAAATATCATAAAAAATTATCAAAGCCAAAAATATCGTCAACCCTAGTAAGCTGTCATGTCAGGGAACCGGAGTTAGCATAGATTATTTAACAGAGAGGCCAACCTACCAATTTTATAATTGTCAACTTTAATGTTTTTTCCGGTTTTCATCCACAAAGGTTCAATTCTATGATGTCATTATGCTTAAGTACTGGCTTCAAAAAACGTCAAGGCGGAAAAAAATATATTTTGTCAATTTCAAATCTTCTTATCGATACTCTACAATTGTTTCGTGTTTTTTTCCAAAATGACGATGTTTTCTAACTCAGAATATTACGACTCCAAAACTCGACTTGTAATATCTATCTAATAGAATTCTGTACATTTCGTTAGTACCTGTCTCTTGATCGTTTCACAAATTAGGTAAAAATGAACATTGTGTATTGTCTAGGGGACACGGTTTCTGTAGGAGAATGTATAGAAACTTTTTATGTGTTGTTTTGCACCGTCATAGGTAAGTATAATTATTATTAATTTTTTTATATTTACTACTTATGAGTTCTTGTAGAAATTTTGAGTTTTGACACATTTTTCTGCTCAACTACGTATGATATATATATTCATATTTTTTGTTACATTCATTGTTTTATATAATGCTAGGTTAATTATTTTTTTCGTTGTATAATATCATTTATCATAAGCAATATTTAAAAAACGACTGACTGTTGAGTTTCTTGCGGCGTTTCTTCTCAGCAGTGGTGTCTTGCGAAGCGCTTGTAGATTTTTGACGTGTAAAAGTGCCCGTGCAGCCTACTTACTGAATAAACATCTTCTGAATAAAAATCGGGTAGGCAAACAAATAAGAAGCAAAACTGTTGGTGCGCCTTTATATAATTATAAATAAATAGTATTTCACAAAAAATTAACTTAATTTAAATGTTAATGTGAAAGAAGACACCTCACTACTGACTACTAGTACGGGCGGTAGTGTCACCCGATGTATGGAGAGGTCAAAATTTGGTATCGGATGAATTCACTTGGCACAGATGTATCCTAGGTCAAACTCAGCTGATTTAGCCCGGTAGCCATCAGCCACCCCCTGGTGGGTAGGGAGGGGGGGTATTCAAAGTTACACGCCACCGTGCTTCAGATAAAAAATTATATCGGCTTCAGTTTACCTATCACTTCGAGTGTGGTATCATTTTCTGATAAACCATAGATGTGGCTTACATTTTTGATATAATAATTACACTCTTTCATATAATTTTATTGAGATACATAAAGAAGTTTCACAACATCAGCTTATCTTTTTGTTTCAACACACAAAAAAAAATACGGTCCAATAGCCCAATTTATGCAAATTTCAAAAACATATATAGTTTTAATTTATACCATTTATTTGAGACGAGTAGAATTAAAAAAATACACCCGCGCGGCAGCGCGAATTAAGACAGCGGGCGGAACTAACTGAGGCGAGAACTCGCCATGAAGCATTAAAATTTATCTACTACCTCGTGTGTGGTGTCATTTTTTGATCAACCAGACATGAGGAATTCATTTTTGGGACATTTAATATACAGTTTTCTAGAAAAATTGTAAAATGTTGTCGAAAATATCAAAACCGATTTCTATTTTTTTTTAATTAAATAGTCAGTATGTTTGAAAATACTAAAGTTTTTGCAAAGAAAAAAATAACATCTCAAAGAACATTTATTCAGCTTTAAAAAAATATATATTTTATATATAGTTATCATACAATGTCTGTGTGAAAAAACCGGCCAAGTGCGAGTCGGACTCGCGCACGTAGGGTTCCGTACCACTATACATCTAAATAAATGTTTTTCTTAATTCTTTATTATATTTGATTTGATTGAATGAAAGATAAAATGCGGTTTACGATTTATAACGTATTAAAAAAAAACTAATTATTAGATCTCGTTCAAACCAATTTTCGGTGGAAGTTTGCATGGTAATGTACATCATATATTATTTTTACATTTATCATTCCCTTATTTCAGAAGTTACGGGTTAATGTGTTAATGTGTGTGTGTCCCCACACACACATTTTTCCACTTTAGAAGCGTCTCTCGCGCAAACTATTCAGTTTAGAAAAAAATTATATTAAAAACCTCAATATCATTTTTGAAGACCTATCCAGAGATACCCCACACGTATGGGTCTGACGAAAAAATAATAATTGAGTTTCAGTTCTAAGTATGGGGAACCCCAAAAATTTATTGTTTTTTTTCTATTTTTGTATGAAAATCTTAATGCGGTTCACCGAATACATCTACTTACAAAGTTTCCATAGTATAGCTCTTATAGTTACGGAAACAAGTGGCTGTGACATACGGACGGACAGACGGACGGACGGACGGACAGACATGACGAATCTATAAGGGTTCCGTTTTTTGCCATTTGGCTACGGAACCCTAAAAATCGAACATCCAAGTCAATATTTTAAAATTAACTATTCCATTTATCAAAATTTTGAACATCTAACACTCACCAGTGGGTCTCATCTCAAGCAACCCTCCCCGTAAAGTACGGTGGGCTTGGCATTTGGGCTATTAGTAGTGCTTCTCCGATACAGAGGATGCTTGGCGTGTCTGTGACTCGGGTGAGAATTTGCCAGTCGAAAAAGCTAACCAAGCAGCATGGGACCTCATTTCGGTCTAAATTTGCCATCGCAAACTTTTGAAAACAGTCAAAATTCATCCGAGAAGGCGCGTTGCTCCCTTCACGAGCCCTAGGAGGGACTCTTTTAGATTCTAATACTTTAAGGATAGCAGTGTGCCTCCGCCACGGTCTTAAAGTCTACGAGCCGCATCCTTGTTGCCGTTGTGGAAATGCAGTCGACGACCTAGGACACAACGGTCTGTGTCACCAATCCAGTGCTGGTCGAGTTTAAAGACATGCATCGATAACCTTTTTGATCCGTCGGGCTTTAGCACAATTTCATTCCCGTCTTCGCTTGAGCCCACTGGCAGGTCTGCCAGACGAACCCGACTAACGCACTTTAGTACTGTGGCATCTTGGTCGTCCCTTGGCGTGAGATGTTACTTGAGTTGATACGCTAGCAAAGTCTCATGTGCAAGGTTCTGCTCGCAAGCCAGGGACCGCCGCAGATCACGCCCAAACCATCAAGTGCTGCAAATACGCTTTTTTAAAGTCAAATTATGTAGTTGTTTGCAAGCGAAACTTGTAGGCCGTGGTCATCTGACACAGACAAATTTATAATAGAAGTGTCAGATAAATTAATCAGCGTCTCTGGCGACCACAGGCAAGGCTCCTTTTTTGCCCTAAGACTGAGCATCGCGGTGCAGCGGGGTAACGCTGCGAGTGTGCTCGGCACGATGCCGTAAGTGGGTGCAATGGAGGGTTTTACTAAAAGGGTCGTTTAAAAAAAAAACATTGTTCAGGCGTTTAATTAAAACAAAACTTAATTCATTCCTTTATGTAACGAAAGTTACCCATATAGTTTGTATGCCTAACTTTCGTTACACAAAGGATATGCGATCGTGATTTTGTAGTGGGAAACTAATTCTGCGCGTACGTCCTCCTAGTAAGTAAAGTAAGTAAGTAAGTAAACTCTTTATTGCACAAAAAGAAATCGTATAACAAATAAACACTTATAAGAATATGAACTATGTACAAAGGCGAACTTATCCCTTTAAGGGATCTCTTCCAGCTAACCTTGTAATGACTGGGTGAGGAAAACGCACGAGAATGGCAAAAAACAAGTTTAAGCATTAAAAATACTTTTACTTTATATATACAACGCAATTACATAACATTAAATATATATTAACTATATAAATAAACTAATATATAAATACAATAATAATATAGATACAATATATACTTACACCAACTAACAAACTTACCTAAAAACGAGTGGTATTATAAAACAGCAAATAGTAAAATTCATTCATTTAGCCACATTTCTTTAAGATTCCCTTTAAACGAGCCAACAGAAAGGGACTGTCTCAAACTCTACGGAAGCTCATTCCACAACTTTACAGAGTGCACCGAGAAAGATTTAGCATAGACAAGCGTCTTATTTGACGGGATAGCGAGAGAAAGGTTGGCGCTTGACCGCAAGCGGTGCCCGCTACCTTGTGCTAAATAACTAAATCTCTCTGAAAGGTAGGGAGGTGAGGATGGAAGGAAAAGAACATTAAAAAGAAGTGACAAGATATGTACATCCCTGCGACGACGGATGGGTAACCAGGCCAGCTGCGCGCGGAACTGGGACACGTGGTCATACTTACGCAGGCCAAATATGTATCTGATACAGACATTCTGCAAACGCTCAAGCTTGTCAAGCAGCTCCTCCCTAAGATCCAGAAAAGCAATGTCACCGTAATCAAGAAGGGGAAGTAAGAGAGAGTGAGCTAGGGTTATCTTAGTTTTCAAAGGTAGAAAGTTCTGCAGGCGCCTCAGAGAATGAAGCGACCCAAATAGCTTGCGGCTCACACCATTGATGTGGGCTGACCATGATAGTGTCTGATCCATAGTGATGCCCAAGTTTTTAAGAGACATGGAAAAAGGAATTGGAGTGCCATCGTAGATTACATCGCAATAAAATGCGGGCTCCCAATCACTATAGCCTGAGATTTGCTCGCATTAACCTTCAACCCAAAAGAATCCACCCAAACACGAATCGACTCGAGGTCGGCGTTAATTTGGTTAACAAGAGCAGGGAAATCATCGAGGCTAGCCGCCGCGTAGATCTGCAGATCGTCTGCATACAGATGGTAAGAGGAAACTAGAGAATCGGTGAGGCCGTTAATAAAAATTGAAAAGAGAAGGGGAGAGAGCACCCCACCCTGGGGGACACCGGCAGACAGTTCACACCATTCAGAGTAGCTGTCATCCAGCCTCACACGCTGGCGCCTCCCAGAGAGGTATGCTTGAAACCAGGAGAGGGAAGAAGAAGAAAGATTAAGAGAACTAAGCGTACCAAGCAGAATATCAAGATCCACGGAGTTAAAGGCGCTACTGAAATCAATAAGAACCAAAACAGTGAGCTTTCTACACTCAATATTAAGACGAATGTCGTCAGTGACCTTTACCAAAGCAGTGACTGTGCTATGCCCGGGACGGAAACCTGATTGAAAGGGATTAAGGAGATTATTTCTGTTGAGATGGGAAAGGAGACGACGATTTACAAAATGCTCAATGATCTTGGATAGGGTCGGAAGAATGGAAATGGGACGATATTGATCGAACGCTGAAGGACTTGAGGTTTTAGGAAGTGGAATTATGTGGGCATGCTTCCATACCGACGGAAAGGTGGCAGTGGAAAAGGAGAAGTTGATAATACCAGACAAGACAGGAGCAATCCAGTCCGCCGCGAGCAAAAGCATGTCTAAGCTAAGGCAATCTTCACCAACAGCCTTCGTCTTAATAATGCCTAGTAAATGCCATAAATTACAATATGAACCATAAGGACCTAGGCATAAAAATGTAGGTATCTTAGAAATGTAAACTATCGTCACAGTAGTATTTTTATATAGATATTACTGCGTTTATGCCATTATTACATTTTCCACCACAGTAGCATTAATTCGGTACATTTTAACAGTTTTATTCGACAGTTGCACCTAACACCGCACTGTGACTTGCTCTTGAACCGAATTAGTTCCAGACAAGCTGTAGCAGCAACGGGTGCAGTATTCGGAATTGGTTTCCAATTGTGATTCGATTGTATTTCCCATCCCCAATCCGCCGGACTGGGAAGAAGAATCGGCACCATCGCTTGGCCCCATACGTGCACACCCTGGTAAACGGCTCTTAGGAGATGCTGCTGGAATCTGGCATCCGTAGGCGGAATATTCTTTAGTTTTGGGTCGTAAAATAACTCCGTTTAATCAATTCGCCTTAAGTTTATCGTTTTTTTTTTCACATAGACGTTTTATGATAACTATATATAAAATATATTTTTTTTTAAAGCTAAATGAATTTTCTTTAAGATATTATTTTTTTCTTTGCAAAAACTTTAGTATTTTCAAGCCTGGCCATTCCTCATGCCTGGTTTATCAAAAAATGACACCACACTCGAGGTAGTAGATAAATTTCAATGCTTCGTGGCGAGTTCTCGTCTGAGTTAGTTCCGCCCGCTGTCTTAATTCGCGCTGCCGCGCGGGTATATTTGATAATTGTACTCGTCTCAAATAAATGGTATAAATTAAAACTATATGTTTTTGAAATCTGCATAAATTGGGCTGTTCAACCGTATTTTTTGTAAATATGATGTTGTACATATATGACGGCGGCATCGTCGTGACGTGTTAAATTGAGGATATCTTATGTAGCAACTTGATGTAAACAGCACCGGCAAATGGTTCGAGCGCATCACGCCACCCTGCACCTGCTGAACTTGTAAACAGCACGTGCAGCGATTCAGGTGGTCACGCCACGCCGCCCTCCCTAGTCTCCCTACTACGAAGTTATTCTGCTGTTGATATAAAAGTCCAGTCTCTTTGACGGAGGGGCATTCGAGACTTAGACACGAAGCAATGCACCGGCTGAGTGGCTCTTGAAATATCCTCATAACTGTAGATTATTAATTAATTAATTAATTGTCAGTACCGAGTGTACCTTTCAAAGATACAATAAAGTTATTGTAATTTATATTGCCGCTTTTCTCTCCGTTGCCGGACCTTATTCTTATATATATTATAAAATATTTATTTATTTATTTATTTATTTAGGTTAACAAACAGTAACACAATCTAGGCTTATGATTAAGTAGTTATACAGTGCAACAAGTTACGTTATTGTGCCACCAACACCGTTAACCACAGATTACTAGAGTAAACATAAGTTACTAGAGGTCGTACTCCTAATTATGATATGGTCGGATATCGTAAGTTCTTAAATAAAAAATAAAAAGAAAAAACATATTTATGACCTCAACTGTACTTACATATCAGATGAGTTCCTAAATTAAACTTTAAACTAGTTGTGACATTGCTTCAGTATTTTCAAAACTTCTTTTTTAAATTTTCCAATGCGAGTAGACATTATATCAACAGATATAAAGTGTTTATTGTATGTGTCTACTAGTCGGTAAAGTGGTGACCGTTTACCAGCATTAGTGCGACAGGTGGTAACTGCAAAAACGCGACATTGCTTACGACAGTGCGTTCTATGTGGGACTCCATAACATAGTTTATTAGTGAGGGCAGTACAGTCGTATCCATTTTGACAAAGGTCATATAGCAACATTGTATCCAGATACATACGTCTAGATTTAAGAGTGATTAAATCATATTTACATAATAATTCATTATATGGCAGTTTACTACGATTACATTTGTAATTTATAAAACGTAAAAATTTTGACTGAATTATTTCAACTGCTTCAATGTACTTATTATAAAAAGGATTCCATACGGGTACAGCATACTCCAATTGAGAGCGAATAAGTGATTTATAAATATAAATAAATGTTGAGGGTCGGATGAACACAGCACACGAGCGCGCGGTGAATCCATACATCTTAAAAGCTTTGCTCACGATACTATCTATATGTGTGTTTAGGTGCAATTTGGTATCAAGGACGATTCCAAGGTCTCTTATAGACTTAACAGTATCTAAGGAAACTCCACATAACTTATAATCGTAATGTACAACGTTTTGTTTTTTTGTAAATGTCATCAATTTGCATTTGCTTATATTTAAGTTTAATTTATTTTTGACACAGTAATTGGAGAAAGTATCTAAATCTTTTTGCAATTTGTAGCAGTCATCAATATTTTCTATTGTATGATAAATCTTTAAGTCATCTGCGTACAAAAGGAAATTACAAAAGTTAAAACAAGAGCAGATATCATTAATAAATGTTATGAATAAAAGAGGACCTAGGATTGATCCCCGAGGGACTCCTGAGCTGACAGAAACAAAGTCGGACTCGAGACCATTGATGACAACTTTCTGAGTACGATTGGTGACATAAGAATTAAACCATCGCCACAAATTTCCCCTAATACCATTAAAGGCAAGTTTTTCTAACAATATTTTATGGTCCACCCTGTCAAAGGCCTTTTGGAAGTCGGTATATATACTATCGGTCTGTTTACTAGCATCCATACTTTCAAAAAGATAAGTAAGTAGAATAAATTAATAGATTGTTCGTCGTGGAGCGTCTTTGAACGAAGCCATGTTGTTGCTTAATAATAATGTTATGGAGCGATGGGTAAATTTTATTGTGAACCAGTTTTTCAAAGACCTTCGACAGAGTGGGTAGAATTGATATAGGGCGGTAGTTTTCAACATTATTTTTGGGACCGCCTTTGTGTATGGGAACTATGCGTGCGGCTTTCCAGATTTTGGGGAACACGCCTTCGCGTAAACATTGATTAAAAACGTAATGAAGAGGCCACGACAGCGATGTACTTGTTGATTTTAGGAATATTGGGGGAACATTATCAAGACCGCAGCCTTTATAAATATCAAGACCACGTAACTCTTTACGTACATCACTTTCAGTTATATATACATTACTAATAATTAAATCAGATTCTTGATTATCGGGGATGCTGTTTACATCTAAATTACTGTCTAAGGTTGATGGTTCAAAAACAGAGTGGAAAAAGTTTGAAAATAGATTACAAATTTCAACAGGCTCTTTAACGGTTTTTTCCCTGGCAAACATACTATTAGGGATACCCGCCCTATTCTTACGACTATTTATGTAATACCAGAAGTTCTTTATGTTATTACAGATACTATTTTCTACTGCTTTTATGTAGTTGCTGTAACATTTGTGCGACTCCACTTTAAATCTTTCTCTTAATATACAAAATACGTGATAATCTGAGATATTTTGGTATTTTTTCCATTTAATCCAAATTCTATTTTTATTTTTAAAAATGTGTATTAGTGCAGGTGAGAACCAGACCGGGAATACAGAGCACCTCAAACTTTTTGTAGGTGTATGTATTTTTATAATGTCAAAAATGATTTCATACAGTGCGGATACTGCATCCGTTGGATGAGTAGTTTTTGCCGGTTTATTTCTTTAAGGCAGACTAGTCAGTAATGTTTAATTTCGATATTATGTATTTGTTTATATGTAAGTATACATATGTACATATTTATATATTTATGTAGGTGTATATATACACATATATATATATATATATATGTATATATATATATATATATATATAATTTTATGCATAGTTTATGGATGTTTGACTCTAGAAATATTCATTTATTTACTTTTTGTGCACTTTCTTGTTATTTTGCCTATCCTCGTACAGTTTCCTCAGTCATGATCAGGTTAACTGAAAGAGATCCCTTAAAGGGATAAGTTCGCCATTGTACATGTTAATCTTAAGTTTATGTACGAAATGATTTGAAATTGTTTTTTTTGTGCAATAAAGAGTTTACAAACATACATACATACATACATATTTTTTTTATCATGAACATTCTGCGTTCTCTTTAATTTTACTGAAATAGGGTTTGCACATCAATGAAAACAATAATGATTTTATTTTTTTAAGCCGGTAAGACATACGGTGATAGTACGGTTCTCAAATATTGTAAATGGACTTGTTATAAGGCACCATTTAACCCCCTTTCGGCTTTACGGGTATTTTTGTAACACCTTGTGTGTGTATATATATATAACCGTCATTAGTAACTTTTAAATTGTTCTTTTGGTTTAGCTTCCTTCTTGTATAATTGTAAATGTAATGACTATTCCAATGCTGGACACCAGGCTCACACAGCCAATGCTTGGATTTCCAGGGTCCGCCGCTAGGCGTACTCCAGCTGCGTGAAGCACAACGGATCGCGTTCTACAACCTGTCTACTCTTCTTGGCCGGAGCGGCCTCTACCAGGTGACCAGGATCGTCGATCGGGTTCCGGTGCTACACACCGGGTGCTACCCCCGACGCTACGATCCTGTCATCGCACACCGTTGGGCTGCCGACGGTTTCTTCACTGCTGCTCCGTCATTAACTGAGAGGGAAGTGCTAGCTCGCTTCGCGGAACCAGACCACACCCAGCGAACCTACCTACCCTCTTCTGATCACACTACCCTACCGGCGTTCTTTTTACCCGACTGCGTCAGAAGGAGGGTTATGTTTTTCGAGCGTATGTATGTATGTATGTATGTAAGTATGTATGTATGTATGTATGTATGTCTATTTCTGGGCACGCTCTGCAGCCTAAACGGCTTGACGGATTTTAACAAACGAGGTGTCATTCGATTCGTCTTAATTGCCGTAGTGACATAGGGTATATAATATTTCAATATGGCGACCGCGAAAAAAAATATGGATTGGGAATAAAAAAAAATATTTTTTATTTTAACAATATGGGTATCAAATGAAAGCTATGAAATAGCCCATTTCAAATATATATACATTATAACACTTTGATACTACCATTTTGACAGAACATAAACTCCTTTTGCTAGAATGAGAGTTTCGCTTGTAATTTGTTAGTTGTAGCTTCGCGACATTAAAAAATCGATCTCTGGAGCTTATGTATCGCTTAGTAATAATTAATTAAACCACTATTTTATTAATAAAAACTAAAAAGAGAGAAATAAATTAAAATTATTTAAAAAACAAAAAACCCAACTGCAATAAAAAAACAACTGAAAAGGGAAAAACAAGCTCTATAATTTATAGAAAATTGTACGAGCAAAATTGATATTTAATTATTACAATTTAAATTTAACTGGAATATTGGGTAAGGTATTGCAGGCGGAGATAAGCTAGTCCAAATGTTAAATTTTACCAAGAAATAGGATTTGTAATTCATTGCTTGTCCCCGCCTGCAATACCTTTTCCAATATTCAAGTTAAATTTAAATTGTTATAATTAAATATTAATAAGTACATTGCTCTTACAATTTTCTATTAATTATAGAGCTTGTTTTTTCCTTTTCAGTTGTTTTTTTATTGCAGTCGGGTTTTTGTTTTTTTTTTAATTAAATTATTTAAACTTCTCTCGAGTTTTTACTTGCCACCCGGTGGGACGTGACAATAGATAGGTGCACTTATTCTATTTTTATCTGTCCCCACGCTTTTTATTTATTTCGCTTGCCTTAGATTTGCGTACTTATCTACATTCCAAAACGTTCGACGCTCGGCCCGGCCGACGGGCTCTCGCGCGCTCAGCTGACGAGGTAAACGACCGCGCAGCCGCGACCGTTATGGTAGCCATACACGAGGCAATTTACTTGCGCCAGTTTAGACTTGCACAAATACAAGTTATTGTTATAGTCAGAAATTTGCGCAAGTATCTTCCAATACACGTTACAGTATACTTGTGCAAGTCTAAACTGGCGCAAGTAAATCGCTTCGTGTATGGCTACCATTACAGTTGCGAGGTTTTGCTGCGCTTTGTTCGCTGCGCTTGCGCGCTGGCTCTGCACGGGTAGCACAAGTTGTATTTTCTCGCTTGTCGCTCAGTGCGTCTCTATCGTTACAGACTAGATGGAAAGGGAGATCCGAGCGACAAACAAGTCGCGGACAACATGTGCTAGCCGTGCTGCTTGCGTGATTTTCTGCTTGCATTCAAATTTAAGTACTTACTTTCAACTTTTATCCTTCTTTACTTTTTATTTTATTTTCTTCCTGATTCTTTGCACATTTCATCAATTTTCATCTTGGAAATGGATATAAAGGCGCTGAGAAGATCAAGCGGCACGCTTAAATCTAAAGTTACAATATTTAAACAGTTTTTAGATACGCTTTCATCGTGCGAAAGACTAAAGAGTTTGCAGACTAGACAATTATCGTTGCGTTTGGATCTAATAAGACCTATATACGACGAATTTATATCGTGCAAACTGACATAGAATCATTATGCCAAATTCCAGATGATGATTCAAAGGAACTAATGGAACGGGGCAGCTTTGACGACGACTTCTGCACTGCAGTTGCAGTTGGCAGAGGAGTTGCTGAGCCAGAATTGGACCCGAGCTGCATTTGAGGGCGACGACTCTTCTCAGGTGACAGACTCTGGTACTGCTATCGCTAAAGGTGGGCCAACATTAAAATTACCAACTATCCACTTACGGTCCTTTTCCGGAAGCTATCATGATTGGTTAGGCTTCGGTGATCATCTCTTATACATAACTAGCCGTTGGTGAGGACGGCCTGAGTGTAGACATGCTTATGCTCGTTGCGGAATTCATCGCTCCTATCCTATCCAATATTATTAACTTCTCCTTTACTTCAGGCTCTTTTCCTTTATCATGGAAATTAGCACGTGTCACTCCTCTTCCAAAAACTTCTAACCCTTTGTCTGTCTCCGATTTTCGACCAATTTTTATTCTCCCTGCCCTTTCCAAAGTTATTGAACACTTCACAAATCGAAGACTGTCCCGCTTTCTCAACTATCACAAACTTTTCAATCCTTTCCAATCCGGCTTCCGCCCCGGGCATAGCACTGTCACTGCTTTGGTCAAAGTCACTGATGACATTTGTCTGAATTTTGAAAACCGGAAACTTACCGTCCTTGTCCTGTTAGATTTCAGTAGGGCCTTTAATACCGTAGATTATTATATTCTCCTAAGCATACTGAAGACTTACAATATCTCCCCTGCAGCCATTTCGTGGTTTCAATCGTATTTCCTTGGGAGGCGCCAGCTTGTCAAAGTAGATGATTCTGTTTCCTCGTGGTCTAACCTAACTGCTGGTGTCCCTTAGGGAGCTATACTATCCCCTCTTCTCTTTTCACTTTTTATCAACAGCATCACTGCTTCTCTTAAATCTTCCTACCACCTCTATGCGGATGACTTGCAAATCTACGCGGCGGCTTGTATTGATGATTTCCCCTCCCTGATCGCTTTAATTAACAGTGACCTCGCGGTTATCCGAGACTGGGCGGCTAGTTTCGGCTTGAAGATCAATGCAAGAAAGTCGCAGGCAATTGTCGTCGGTAGCCCTCACTTCATCGCAAAGTTGTCAGATCTTATGATACCTGAATTAATCTTTGACGGTACTGCAATTCCTTTTTCTTCTTCAGTCAAAAATTTAGGTATCATTATGGATCAGACCCTTTCTTGGTCGACTCAGGTAGCTGCGGTAAGTCGTAAGGTCTATGGATCCGTCCATTTGCTTAGGCGCTTGCAGAACTTCCTTCCTCTTCGCACCAAGATTACTCTTGCTCATTCCCTACTCCTCCCTCTTCTCGACTACGGTGATATCGCGTATCTGGACTTAAATGAAGACCTGCTAAACAAACTGGAACGCCTCCTTAACTTGTGCATTCGCTACATATTTGGGTTGCGAAAATTTGACCACGTGTCTCATTTTCGTGCACAGTTTGAGTGGTTACCGATTCGCTTTCGAAGGAATGTTCACGTCCTGTCGTTGCTTTTTAACATCCTTTTTTATTCTCAGTCCCCACCCTACCTTTCTGAACGTTTTAACTTTCTGGCCTCTGGATCTCAAAATCGCTTGCGTTCAAGTGACAATCTTTCCCTTGCTTTCCCATCAAATAAATCCAAAACGTATTCTAAATCCTTTTCGGTTCACGCTGTGCGGTTGTGGAATTTATTGCCTTCTGAAATTAGGCAGTCTCAGTCTGTAGATTCTTTCAAATCTAGACTAAAGAAGTTCTGGCTTGACACTTGTTCTTGAACTTTTTCCTGCTTATTGTATATATATTTTTATTATATTATTAGGGCTATTGTATAAATATGTGTTTGTTTATTATATCTGTTAATATTTATAGAAATTTATTTTAGTGTTGTACTTATTTGCTTATTCGTTGTAATAGTTATTTCTCAATCGCTCAAAAGTTAACTGGAAGAGATCCCTTAAAGGGATAAGTTCGCCTTTGTACATCCTTGTTATATTTTTGTCTATTTTATAATTGTTATCTCTTTTGTTTGTACAATAAAGTGTTCACATACATACACACTTACATACATACATACAAAATAAATTCACTGCCTCTGAACGATAATAGTAGCCGCCTGATCCTGGCGGCTGGGTTGTATTACCGATCTCGTGGTGGTTGAAGACGTTGACTCCTGTCCCCGAAGTCTGGCGCGGGTTCGAATCGTGCAGGCTTCCAGGGATTGTGATGGTTGACGTTGAAATGTGAACACTGGTGCTTTTCTACTAGTATTTAATCCAAGTTAAACAGTAAAACACGAAATACAATATGACGAATATGATTTGCGTCCGGCACGCTGTGAATTGACAGGGGAAGAGATGAAGCAGTGATCTAACCTCAAAGCGTTGACAGCTCTGAGTCTATGACTAAACTAGATTAGGTCTATGTCTATGGTTATAAGGCGGCTCCACACAGCACAACCTATTTATATATACGATCATACAAAATAAATTAGAAACATGTGAATTTGCATGAACAGCCTCTCTTTCACCATTACGTTTTTTTAATACGATTCTAGATAAATTTGCCATATTTCTATACAAACAATTAACCCACTTAGCAGAAGATTTTCGAAAAACACCGAAGCTGAATATTTTCTGCATGTTTGTGTAATTTGAATGTTACATAATTTCGACACAAACTTTACAGTCAGTTGTCTTAGATCCCAAGTTTTTCCCTTTAGTTATTTTTTATTGATAATGGATTTGCTCTTAACTCACTATTCTTTAAGGTGCAGATGTTTAAAAAACACTGAAGATTGCAATGTTTTAGATGCTATAATTCATGTACCTGGCTAAAAAAAACTCCTATTTAAACTTTCACCCGCTTTTCACACTGTTCAGGGATTGTTTTAAAAAATGGTTATTATTTAATTTATATTGGTGTTGATACCGAGTTTCATGTATCTAACTTCAGTCATAAATTTAATTTGTAGGTAGGTAGGTTTTTTGTAGGAAGGTAAACATTACAACATTTATTAATACCAATTTTCACATTTCTCACTTCAAACATGACCAAATTTCTACCAAACGTCTACCCCCCATTTAATCACCTTTGGGATAGTTTTTTCTAAATCGACGAAAGTAACTTTTTTTTGTTTATGAAAACAGTAGCGTAAATATACACTTCCACATTTTTTCCTTCAAAAATTATCATAATCCCTTACAAACTTCTATTGCCAATTTACCCCTAAGTGTTTCCAAAATCGCCGAAAGCTATATTTTTAATTTATAACTACAGTAGCCGTTACAACATTTTCCACGTTTCTCACTTCAAACATATACCATAAAATTTTCTACCCCCGTTTTACCTCTTCAGAGGTAGTTTTTCCTGAATCGAGCATTCCTACCAAGTTTCAAGTAAATTTGATCATAAAAGTATTCGTTCCTATAGAAACTTTGCAACTCCCTTTCATCCCCCAAGGGGTTGAATTTTAGTTATCACGTGACTCATTATTTTCATTGCAGAGCCAGCATTTCTACCAAGTTTAAAGTAAATTTAAACATACCAATTTTTTTTCCTAACCAAACTTTGCAACCCCCTGTTTTATCCCTCAACGGGTTGAATTTTAGTGATCGCTGGAATACGTGTCTCATTATTGGTATTGAAGAGCATTTCTACCAAGTTTCAAGTAAATTTGACCATAAAAGTATTTTTTCCCCATACAAACTTTGCAACCACCTTTTATCCCGCTGGGGGGTGAATTTTAGTAATCGCTGAAATACGTGTCTCATTCTTTGCATTGAAGAGTATTTCTACGAAGTTCCAAGTAAATTTGAGCATACCAAATATTTTTTCCTCAACTAACTTTGCAACCCCCTTTTATCCCTCTAAGGGTTGAATTTTAGTAATCGCTGAAATACGTGTCTCATTATTGGTATTGAAGAGCAGTTCTACCAAGTTTCAAGTAAATTTGACCATAAAAGTATTTTTTCCCCATACAAACTTTGCAACCCCCTTTCATCCCTCTAGGGGTTGAATTTTAGCAATCGCTGAAATACGTGTCTCACTTTTTGCATTAAAAAGTATTTCTACTAAGTTTCAAGTAAATTTGATCATAAAAATATTTGATCTTTACAAACTTTGCTACCCCCTTTCATCAGCTAAGGGGATGAATTTTAGTAATCGCTGAAATACGTGTCTCACTTTTTGCATTGAAGAGCTTTTCTACCAAGTTTCAAGTAAATTTGACCATTAAAATATGTTTTCCCATACAAACTTTGCAACCCCTTTCATCCCTCTAGGGGTTGAATTTTAGTAATCGCTGAAATACGTGTCTCACTTTTTGCATTTAAGAGTATTCCTACCAAGTTTCAAGTAAATTTGATCATAAAAATATTTTATCTATACACACTTTGCAACCCCTTTTCATCCCTCTAGGGGTTGAATTTTAGTAATCGCTGAAATACATTTCTCATTATTTGCATTTAAGAGCATTTCTACCAAGTTTTAAGTAAATTAGACGATAAAAATATTTTTTCCCATACAAACTTTGCAACCCCCTTTCACACCTTTAGGGGTTGAATTTCGAAAAATCCCTTCTTAAACGACGCCTCCATTACAAAGTCAACTTTCCTTCAAAATTCCAAATTAGTATCTTTAGCGGTTTAGGCTGGGCGTTGATATGCCACCCGGGACATTGCCTTTTATATATATACTAGCTTTCCGCCCGCGACTTCGTCTGCGGAGAGTCAGAACTTCCGTTAAAAGTACAGTTATAGTTTACATCACCTTCAAAGGCTTTTTAAAAAAAGTCTAGAACGTGAATTTTAAGTAAGCGGTCCACATAAACATGCAAATGGCTAGAGCCATGAAATTAAAGTAACAAACAACAAAATCGACATACAAAATAAATTTACTGCCTCTCTTTCACCATTACTTTTTTTTAATACTATTCTAGATAAATTTGCCATATTTCTATACAAACAATTAACCCACTTAGCAGAAGATTTTCGAAAAACACCGAAGCTGAATATTTTCTGTATGTAATAGTAATTTGAATATTACATAATTTCGATACAAACTTTACAGTCAGTAGTCTTAGATCCCAAGTTTTTCCCTTTAGTTATTTTTTCTTGATCATGGATTTGCTTTAAACTAACTATTCCTTTAAGGTGCAAATGTTTAAAAAACACTAAAGATTGCAATGTTTTAGATGCTATAATTCATGTACCTGGCAAAAAAAAAACTCCTATTCAAAGTTTCACCCGCTTTTCACTCTGTTCAGGGATTGTTTTAAAAAATGATTATTATTTAATTAATATTGGTGTTGATACCGAGTTTCATGTATCTAACTTCAGTCATAATTTTTATTTGTTACTAGGTAGTTAGGTTTTTTGGGCAAGCGGAGGACTAGAATAATACAACCTTCTCGATTGAAGTTTGTTATATTAATAAAATCTAATGCTAAGAATACAGTGGGGCGCCTCTCGCAGGAGGTCTGTTCTAGACCTAAGTCAGCGTTCTCGTAGCTCCGGTGTTTATAGATAACACCGTACCAACGGGCGGATGCATAACTCCTCCCTCCTTAAGTTCGGAATCATCTGATGGTGGCACACCTGACAGATGATTGCGACTTTTGCAAACATCAAATACATTTGGTTTATATCTAAGCAGTAAAAATAAAGAAAAACTTAAAATTATGATTATATAAAGAAGCACAGTGCCTAAACTAACACTTTTCACATTCACTATAGAGACATTTTCACCAGAAGTTTCACTGATATCACTGTTTGCGAGTGAGTACGATAAAAGCTGTAAATCATTTAAATCTAGTCCTTCCAATTTAATCGGTCTCCTTTCATGGATTTTTATAGGATTTGTTCCTTCAGGGAAATGTATGATAGGTAATTTCTGATAAGGTACCTTTTGAGTGTCTGAATGTAGCATTCGAAGGTAATATCCAGAAATTTTTATTTCACATTTATCATCTAGAGTTAAAATGTATGTGCCTTGCAATTGATATCTTATTATCTCGTTGGGACATATTCTAACAAGCTCAGAACTTGATTTTGTATAGAGAAGCCATCGGTTTTTCTGAATTGATTCAACTTTTGGCACATTAATTTCTACAGGAATCTGAATACAGGAAACGTTGGTGGAGTACCTCATCAGATCCGCAATACAGGTATCTGCTACAGGTAAGATGACATCTTCTTCATTGCATAGGAAGGTGAAATCATCAACCTCCCGGCACGGCTTGGCGAGCGGTTTGGAATTTAGACCTTTCACTATAAGGTAGGGGTATTTAGGTAAAATGAGTAAGGTTTGGTTTGTATGGGTGTTGGTAATAGGAATAGGAACAATTCTATAGTAAAAATAAGTATCAATTCTAATTAATGGAATCTCCATTATAAATGTTATCAAAGCCTTCTTAAAATATGATTTTAGAACAATAATATTCTCAGTCTTAATTAGATTTTCAGAGTTTGACGGATACACAAGTTTTTCTGTTCTTTCTATATTTTTCAAAACTTTTAGAAGTTCATCGGAATTAATAATTGATTGATGTAATACTCCTAACTTACTGAAAGCGACGGACGTTTCAATTTCATCCAGTTTGAAACTAATTATTTGAAAATTATATAGAAATAAATGATATATTGAAGTTAATTTAAGTATAAGGTCATCTCTTTTTACTTCGTTAAGGTTTATATTTATGTCATTGATATTTTTTTTCCAACTGCATGAAATTTTTATTAACAATACCTGTAGCGTTCGAGACGATACCCGCCATTTTAGACATTAATGATAGTTTTCTTTGAATTGCATTTTGTCGAACTTTGACCTCATCTATTAGTCTATCATATTTAAGAGCATCTTCGTTATCTAAGTTTCCTGATATAGCTTTTATTATTGTACCAAGTGGATTTAAAATTCCTCTTTTAAATCTTAGTGTGGGAACTAACTGCTTTAATCTGTTAAGTGTAAGATTCTTTATATATTCTACTTGAACAATGGTATCTTTAAGGTTAGGGCTTACAGACTGGTTGAAATTTCTATAGATCCATTCATTAAACTCTGTGAGCTTAATGACATTACTATCTAAGTCTTGACTTATATAACTTAAATCTAAGATTTGAATCACTGTCCATTTGTCGTGACTAATAAGGGAAGTACCTTCCTTAATCGGCAGGATACCCGGATTATCTTCAATCTTTTGAAGTTGAAGGGCCTGGGTTAGAGTGACTTGGATCAGCAGCAGGGCGAATCTGCGAATAACGTTTTATATCTTTAATCGGAACTCTAGTGATACGATTTTGGGTTTGTACGGGTATAACATTTCTTCGTGCTTGATCCTGAACTTTAGCCTTTTGATATCTGGGTTTATGTTTGCTGCGTCTATTGTTGACACCTTTAATATAAATTGTGTCCCCCTTTTGTAAATCAAAGTCACTTTCACCACCTACTCTATTTCTTACTTTGTTTTTACCTTCTAATATTTTTTCTGATAAATGTTGGTACAAGTATTTAGTTCTTTTCGCATGTTCCCTAACAAGGTTTTGAGTGTACTCTTTATCAAATTCTACATTAAATAAACTATTGTTTTCAGTATGACCGAAAACCACCTCAAAAGGGGTTAGACCAGTGGCTGTATGTATGCTATGGTTATAAGCCATTAAAGAGTATGTCATAACGGATGCGGCATCCGTAATCTTTTGTTCGTACTTAGCAATGCGGTATATTTCAATTAGAGTTGAATGCAACCGCTCAATGAGACCCATTGAGTTAGGGTTGTTCGGGGTGCCTATGTGCAAATCTATTTTGTAAAATGATAACAATTCTTTCATCAATTTATTATTAAATTCGGATCCTGCGTCTGAACTAATTTTATGCGGTACACCATAGAAAGAAAAATATCTTATGAGGGCACGTACCACCTCAGGGGTAGAACGATTAGGGATTTCTAATGCTTGACCAAGTTTACTGAACGAATCTACAATGGTTAAAAAGTATTTACCTTCAATATTAAAGAGATCTATGAATATTTCTTGAAAAGGCCTAGATTGTGTTTGTGTCAGTTGTAATTTGGGTTTAAAAGGTTTTCTTTCATACTTCATACGCTTACATGTGTCACATGCGTTAATGATGCTTGCTACAGTTACATCCATGTTATCCCAGTAATAGGTTCGTCTCAAATGTACGAGGGTTTCTTTGATGCCTCTGTGGCAAGTCTTACCACGATGGTATTTTAAAACAATTTTTTCCTGTTCATTTTCATCATCTTCATAAACGACTCTTTCTGTACATTCCAAGAATTGAATAGTATTTTTCCGAAATAATTCTATAACAGTTTTAGTAAACAGTTTCCTATGATTTTTGTCTTCAAAATAGAAAAAATATTTTATTTTTGGGTTAATGTGCTCTTTTAAGAATTGTTTGATTAGATCGGGTCTATCGGTTGGTAAGTGTATTTCTAAGATTTTTTGCTTTTTATTTGAGATGTCTTTTACAGCTAGTTCTTGGCGGAACCAAGTAAAAACTAATACTTGGTTAGGTTTTGTATCTATAGCCTCTTTAAGAATGGGAATTCCGTCAGCATCTACATCGTCTGCAGAATGCGCGGTTTCTGTTTCAGATTTATCAGGTCCTTCAGAAGCAGTAATGGTACTACTTCCGGGTGACTGGACTGAGTAAGGAGAACGGGGCCTTTCTGTCGTTTCATTTTCGTCAACATTAACTGACATCGAGTCCTTATCTTCAGCGGAAAGAGAGCATTTAAGCGTATCCTAGACAGCGCGTCCGCGTTAGTGTTCTGATTTCCATTTTTATGTATTACTTTAAAATCGTATTCTCCTAAGCGTAATTTCCAGCGTGTCAATTTTGAATTGGGTTCTTTAAGTGAGTCTAGCCACGCGAGGGGCCTGTGGTCTGTATAGATAAGGAACTTGTTACCATAAAGGTAAGGGCGAAAGTGTTTTACGGCCCAGATTATGGCCAGAAGTTCTTTCTCTATTGTACTGTAACGGGTTTCTGGGTCATTAAGTGTGCGGCTAGCATAAGCTATGGGTTTGTCTTCACCTACGCGGCCTTGGGACAACACAGCACCTAAAGCGTAATTAGACGCGTCGGTAGTCAATATAAAAGGTTTGGAAAAGTCAGGGTATTGGAGGAGCGGTGCATTAGTTAATATTTCCTTACATTTTTCGAAAGAGTTTATAAATTGTTCATCTAGTGTTATATTTTTATTCTTTTTCAGGCACGCTGTCATTGGTTGAGTGATTTTCGCAAAATCCTTAATAAACTTTCTGTAATAGCCAATAAGACCAAGAAAACTTTTAATTTCTGTCTTGGTCCTAGGAAGAGGATAGTTGAGGATGGCATCTATTTTTTCATTGTTAGGTTTTAGTCCATCAGGTGTTATAGTGTGTCCTAAATAAGCTACTTCCTTACTCAAAAATTCAGATTTATTAAGTTGCACTTTAAGGTTAGTCTGTCGAAGTCTATTGAAGATTATTCTTAATTTAGTTATGTGTTCATCAAGACTGGACGAGAACACTATAATATCGTCTAAATATATAAGGCAATGAATGCCCTGGAGTCCACGCAGGACGTTATCCATGGCTCGCTGGAAGGTGGCAGGAGCCGTTTTGAGCCCGAACGGCATCCTAAGAAATTCGTAGTGTCCGAATTGTGTTGAGAAAGCCGTTTTAGGTCTATCCCTTTCTTCAATCTCTATCTGATGATATCCACTAGCTAGGTCTAGTACCGAAAAGTAGCTACTTTTACCAAGTTTATCAAAAAGGTCCGTGATATGAGGAAGAGGGTATTTATCATCAATTGTTATGTCGTTTAATCGTCTGTAATCTATCACCATCCTGTACTTTTGTTCACCAGTGGAATCCATTTTTTTTGGAACCAGGTGCACAGGTGCACTCCATGGCGAATAAGATTCCTTGATCACATTATTATCTAATAATGATTCAATTTGATTTCGAATTTCTGCACTTTGCACTGGAGGTTGTCGGTACGGCCTGACATAAATGGGATCTTCATGAATTGTTCTAATTTTATGTTTAACCTGGTTAGTGAAACTCAAAGGTAAGTGTTCGCAATAAAATATATCTTTATACTCTAAACAGAGATTATGAATTTTTGTACGCTCTTCTTCATTCATGTGACTTAACCTTAGTTTATCTAAATTTTGTTTCAATAGATTTTCTTTCTTATTATCTTCAATTAACATATTACTATCACACTGTTCACTTTCATACTTTTCTACATAACATGGCTTAATAAATCCTAAAGTTACAGCTCGGTCTGACGTATTTTGTAAGACTGTTACGGCAAATCCGTCTGTACATTTCACCAAAGCTGTTGGTGTTCGTACTCCTTTGCCAAAATCGATATGATTAATTATTGCCTCTCCATTTAGGAGGTCAACGGGTATTTTAACGCGTGTTTCAGTTCTGGGGTCTAAGTGAATCTCGAATGGTTTATTATAAATTATAGGTATTTCTGCGTTATTAGTTCGCAAAACCTGATTTTTCATATCGATATTAGCACCTAACTGTGTTAGCAAGTCTGATCCAATCAATCCATCATAATTTTTGTCCACATCATAAATATAAAATTTATGATAATTTGTGCTTTTAAATGTTTTTAATAAAGGTATATAAATAACCTCGTCATGAAAACTGCGAGCATGAGTGCTCACTACCTCAAAAGGCTCTTGGTGTTTAAAATCTGAAAAGAATTCTTCGGCTTTCGAAGAACTAATAAATGATCGAGAACTTCCGGTGTCGATCATGAAGCGAGCTTCAATTTCTGGTATTAAAATGTGTGGTAATTTTAAAGGAGTATTGCAATTTAACTCAATTATTTCAGGACTGTATCCGAGGCTTGAATGTAAAAATTTTCAGGCTCAGTGGTATTTTGAGTTTCAACAAATTGGTATTCGTTCGAATCGAATTCGTTGAAATCAGTAACGTTATTCTCATTAGGTAAGTAATTTTCTCCTACACTTTGTACGGGACTAAGTGTTTCTTCCGTATAGAACAATTGATTTGCAGGACGAGTATTCGACTGATTTGTGTTTGGTCTAAGCGGAACGGCTGTGCGCATAGACACGTCATTGTCATTATTATAAGTGCGCGGCACTTGTGGAGTTTGCTGCGGGATGCCGAAGCGAAATTGTGGTGTTTGGGGATTATGAAATCTAGTCGCATTAGCGTTATTCTGTGTGAAATTAGGTCTATAACCTAATTGCGGCTGAGATGGCTGGCTACCAAATCTATATCCTTGTTGTTGGTTACTTCCTAATCTAAAACCTTGGGGTTGTTGAAAAGTTCCAAATCTAAAACCTTGGGGTTGTTGAGAAGTCCCAAATTTAAAACCTTGGGGTTGTTGAGAAGTCCCAAATTTAAAACCTTGGGGTTGTTGAGATGTTCCGTGCCGGAACCCTTGATGCGGCGCATTAAATTTATTTTGAGGCTGAAATAATTTAAAGTTATGCCCACTATCATTTTGGGGTTTTGCTTGATTCGTAGTAAAAGAATTTACTTTCTTACTGCGTGAATTATACTGGTTCAAAAAGTTAACTTCCTCAGTTACAATGCTTAAACAGTCCTCTAGTATAGTCGCACCCTTAAGTCTAACAATGCGAAGTAAATCTTCGGGAAGGTTATATAAAAATACATTTAAGGCGGCGTTATTATATATGATCATTTTAGCGGCCTTAACACCTTGATCTGTTATTAGGTTAAGCTTAGAAAACAAAGTGCTCCTAACATTTTGAATTCTGCTACAAAATTCGATATATGTTTCTCCTTGTTTTATTTTTAAATGGTCTAATTCGATGGCAATGCATTCCTCGGAACGCGGATCGCCGAAATGCTGCGTTAGCACCGACTTTAAATCGTCCCAGGCGGTCAAATCGTCTCGCTCACTGATAAGATGCGCGGCCTTGCCAATTAAACGGCTTGTTATAGAATGGAATATATATAAATCTTGAGCTGCGTTACCCGCTCTACGATAAGCTCTAATTATATATTCACTTTTTCGTAAAAATAAATTTAATAGTTTTTCATCTCCGTCAAACTTTGGAATTAAACATAACATTTCTTTAGGAATCGTCGTAATTGTGTCCATTTTGATTTATATATATTTATTATATTTCACAATTAATTTAATTTTCTAATGTATATTTTCACTTAATAACTTTGTAATAAAACTTAACTATCGCTTAAAATTATCACAGCAAATTGGAATGAGAATAGGGAAAAGACAGGAAAGTGAAAAGGTCTACTCACAAACCGCTGAACCCCATTTCCTCCGAATTGTCAGCTGCGTCGCTTTGTTCTCCGCCCGCGCACGTAACGATATTTATTTGGTTCGTAGTACCCGGTTAGCGTAAAAACGGTAACTAAACTCGCGCTCGGACCGATTATAGTGTCCTCACAGGCGTAAGCGTCTTCCCGGATATCCTACCGGCTGCGCCAGTTAGGTTTTTGGGCAAGCGGAGGACTAGAATAATACAACCTTCTCGATTGAAGTTTGTTATATTAATAAAATCTAATGCTAAGAATACAGTGGGGCGCCTCTCGCAGGAGGTCTGTTCTAGACCTAAGTCAGCGTTCTCGTAGCTCCGGTGTTTATAGATAACACCGTACCAACGGGCGGATGCATAACTAGGTAGGTAGGTTTTTTATAGGAAGGTAAACATTAGGTTATCTTAATACCAATTTCCACATTTCTCACTTCAAAAATGACCAAATTTCTACAGAACTTCTACCCCCCATTTAACCATCTTTGGGATAGTTTTTTCTAAATACTTGAATGTAACTTTTTTTTTGTTTATAAAAATAGTAGCGTAAATATACATTTCCACATTTTTTCCTTCAAAAATTATCATAATCAGAATCAGAATTTTTTATTGCCATAACTGTTACATATTTATCACTTCAGTACAAAAGATACAGGACATGTTAAACAGAAACAAGATATGACTCGTCATAGGTAGAAACAATAATTACAATTTACTTACATATTATTATTCTTAGTGTAAAAAAACAATAGATTTATGACAATGAGTTACATTCGTATTGATTATACATTTATAGAGTTTTAGTAGCACGGAGAGGTTTGTTCTCATTGAATTTGCTATAGTCATTTCCTAGGTACTCGTTTATACTGTACAGCGTCTGGTCCATCAACAGGGCCCTTACGCGAATACGGAACACATGTCATTCTTAATTAGTTTAATGGCGTTAGGTAGCTTATTATACAAAATACGTCCCATTGCTTTTGGGGTTCTTTTTGTTAATTTTAATCTGGTAGGGGCAGGGGCGATAATGTTTAAACAATTTTTGGTGACCCTCGGGTTGTAATTTGCTCTTACTTTAAAGTTGCCGAGGTTAGTCCTGACGTACATTATAATTTCAAATATATACATTGCTACAGATGTGAGTATATTTTGTTGGTGGAAGTAGAACCTGTAGGAGTCTTTATATTTTGCACCAACCAGAACCCTTAGCGCACGTTTTTGCATTTTAAGCACACGTTCATAGTCCGACGAGCATCCCCAGATTATTATTCCATACATGATTATAGAGTGAACGTACGCAAAGTAGCTTTGTTTAAGGCTGTCATTGGAGATCAGAGGTTTGAGCTGTCTAAGTGCAAATATCCCTTTAGCCATTTTCGAACAGGTCATGTCTATGTGCCGGTTCCATGATAATGTACTGTCCAGCTGAAACCCTAATGACTTCACTTCTCCCACTGTCTGTATTATGATATTGTTTAGTGGGATGTTCAGACTTACTGTTGATGTTTTTGGGTTAAATAAGACTATACTCGTTTTTCCTGCATTCAGTTTTAACCCATTTATTGTGAACCACTCCTCGCATCGGCGCATTACCGTGGTTATCTTAGATTGGAGATCATTATAATTATAAGCACTGACTATTACAGAAGTGTCATCTGCGTAAAGAATCATTTTCCCGTCTATATCTATGTTTGATATGTCATTTATAAAAATTATGAAGAGTATATTGCCTAATGCGGATCCCTGCGGTACTCCAATGGATATTTCTAATGGCGGAGACCGGGTTTTTTTGTCTTTTATCTTTAACTCGACTGCCTGTTTTCTTTTTTTCAGGAATGAACTTAAGAGACCAAGGCTACGTCCACATATTCCATATACTTCGAGCTTCTTTAGTAAAAGCTCATGATTAACTGTGTCGAATGCTTTTGATAAGTCTAAGAAAATTCCTGCAACTTTTTGCTTTTTCTCTAGACAGTCCGTCACATGCTCTAAGAAGTTATGCGTAACCGTTGTTGTTGATCGACCTGCCCTGTAAGCAAACTGGACATCAGATAAGCTTTCATTCCGTTCTACATGGTCCATTACTGCATTTGCCATCAACGACTCTACTAGTTTCGATATTGATGGTACAATTGCGATTGGTCTGTATGATCCCACGTCAGACTTATCACCTTTGCCTTTGTAGATTGGACAGAGTCGCGTTTTCTTTAGAGAATCAGGGTATACATGCGACGTAAGTATTTTGTTAATGCCAAACGCTATTTGATCTATTAGGACAAATAATATACCATATACGAAACTACCCGTTAGGTCATATATATCTTTGGTGTTTGATCTAGATAATTTATTCTTAGCCAGTTTGATTAGTTCGTCATTGCTAACCCCCACGAATTGAAATTCCGGCTGTTTATCAGTAATACACTCGGTAGTTAATTCTAAAGATTTTGGTAAATTAGGGGCATTATTTGTTGCTACGTCGATTCCTATTCTTTGGAAATAATGATTTATGTATGTAGCCATTCCACTTTCCGTAACTGGTTTACCTGACTTTTTGTCTATCAGGTACCAAGTACATTCTTTATCTGATTTATTAGTTTCTTCTTTAATAATGTTCCAAATCTCTTTCTTCTTATTTTTTGTTCGCTGAAGTCTGGCTTCTAAGTGATCTTTTTTGTTGTTGTATAGTTTTAAATCTCTTTCTTTCTTTTTGGTATCAATGAGTTCCCTCATGTCTATTTCAGGGTAGTCTCTTTGAATTAAATGTAGATCTTCGATGTCCTGCATGATTTTTAATGCATCTTGCGCTATCCACAGTTCCCTTTTTTTATGTCTATGTTTTATTGATTTTATAGGAAATATAGTGTCAAAGTTGTAATTAATTTTATTCATAAAACTGTCAAACGTGCTGTTATCATCATATTTCTTAAAGATTTCATTCCAATCGTATGCAAGCATTGCATTTAGGAAATTTTGCATGTTTTCTTGACTGAATGTACGTTTTTCAATATATTTCCGACGAGGGTTCATTCTTAGGGTTTGAAGTTCGACTACCTGGCCATCATGGTCTGAAATTCCAGTAGCAATTGACTTGATACTCGTCCTTGTTTCACTGGTATTAGCTATTACGAAGTCAATGGAAGTTTTACTGTTTCCTTCAATCCGTGTTGGAAATTTGATGAGGTTTTCCACTTCATAGGTTGACATAATGTCTATCAGAGCTTTTTTCTGAACTGAATTAACCAGGAAATCAACGTTCCAGTCACCGGCTATAAAAAGGCGTCTTTTTGGGATACTGCTAAGGAAATCCAGGAGTTTTTCAATGGTTTTCAGCATTATTTGGAAGTCACCTTTACCTGTTCTGTAGACCCCTATTATGAATATTTTTTCCGAGTCTGAAATGATTTCTATAGCAGCGAGCTCACAATGATATTCTACAGATATATTTTCAATTGATTTACAGGTTTTGTATATTACGTTTTCTTTGGTAAAAATGGATACACCCCCGTGGATTTGCTTTTTTCTAATAAAATTACTAGCATTTTTATACCCTTTTATGCATATGCTATCTACTTCGTTTTCGTTAAGCCAAGTTTCCGTTAATATTAATACATTAGGCAAATACATTTCTATTAATCCATTTAGTAGTAACAATTTATTTCGCATGCATCTACAATTTTGATGAATTATTTTAAAGTTATATGACTTTTCAACATTAATGAGGTTCAGATTCATTTGTGACTTATAATTTAGTTGAGTAGAATATTTTAATACTGACTTCATCATAAAAAATTGATCCCATTATAGTATTCATTGTACATAATCCCTCACAAACTTCTACCGCCAATTTACCCCTAAGTGTTTCCAAAATCGCCGAAAGTAATATTTTTAATTTATAACTACAGTAGCAGTTACAACATTTTCCACGTTTCTCAATTCAAAAATGTACCATACAATTTTCTACCACCCGTTTTACCTCCTCAGAGGTAGTTTTTCCTGAATCGAGCATTTCTGCCAAGTTTCAAGTAAATCAGAACATAAAAGTATTCGTTCCTATAGAAACTTTGCAACCCCCTTTCATCCCCCAAGGGGTTAAATTTTAGCTATCACGTGACTCATTATTTTCAATGCAGAGCACGTATTTCTACCAAGTTTAAAGTAAATTTAAGCATACCATTTTTTTTTTCCTGAACAAATTTTGCAACCCCGTTTTATACCTCTAGGCGTCGAATTTTAGTAATCGCTGAAATACGTGTCTCATTATTTGCATTGAAGAGCATTTCTACCAAGTTTCAAGTTAATTTGATCATAAAAATATTTTATCTATACACATTATGCAACCCCCTTCATCCATCTAAGGGTTGAATTTTAGTGATCGCTGGAATACGTGTCTCATTATTGGTATTGAAGAGCAGTTCTACCAAGTTTCAAGTAAATTTGACCATAAAAGTATTTTTTCCATTCAAACTTTGCAATCCCCTTTCATCCCTCTGGGGGGTGACTTTTAGTAATCGCTGAAATACGTGTCTCATTATTTGCATTGAAGAGTATTTCTACCAAGTTTCAAGTAAATTTGAGCATAAGTACCAAATATTTTTTCCTCAACAAACTTTGCAACCCCCTTTTATCCCTCTAGGGGTTGAATTTTAGTAATCGATGAAATATGTGTTTCATTATTTGCATTGAAAAGTATTTCTACTAAGTTTCAAGTAAATTTGATCATAAAAATATTTTATCTATACACACTTTGCAAACCACTTTCATCCCTCTAGGGGTTGAATTTTAGTAATCGCTGAAATACGTGTCTCACTTTTTGCATTTAAGAGTATTCCTACCAAGTTTCAAGTAAATTTGATCATAAAAATATTTTATCTATACACACTTTGCAACTCCTTTTCATCCCTCTAGGGGTTGAATTTTAGTAATCGCTGAAATACGTGTCTCATTATTTGCATTGAAAAGCATTTTTACCAAGTTTCAAGTAAATTTGACTACAAAAGATTTTTTTCTATTCAAATTTTGCAATCCCCTTTCATCCCTCTAGGGGTTGAATTTTAGTAATCGCTGAAATACGAGTCTCGTTATTTGCATTTATTCCTACCAAGTTTCAAGTAAATTTGATCATAAAAATATTTGATCTATACAAACTTTGCCACGCCCTTTCAGCCCCCAAGGGGTTGAATTTTAGTAATCGCTGAAATACGTGACTCATTATTTTCATTTCAGAGTATTTCTACCAAGTTAAAAGTAAATTTGATCATAAAAATATTTTGTCTATTTACACTTTGCAACCCCCTTTCATCCCTCTAGGTGTTGAATTTTAGTAATCGCTGAAATACATGTCTCATTATTTGCATTGAAGAGCATTTCTACCAAGTTTCAAGTAAATTTGACCATAAAAGTATTTTTTCCCATACAAACTTTGCAACACCCTTTCATCCCTCTAGGGGTTGAATTTTAGTAATCGCTGAAATACTAGTCTCGTTATTTGCATTTAAGAGTATTCCTACCAAGTTTCAAGTAAATTTGATCATAAAAATATTTGATCTATACAAACTTTGCCACCCCCTTTCATCCCCCAAGGGGTTGAATTTTAGTAATCGTTGAAATACGTGTCTCATTTTTTGCATTGAAGAGCTTTTCTACCAAGTTTTAAGTAAATTTGACCATAAAAGTACTTTTTCCCATACAAACTTTGCAACCCCCTTTCATCCCTCTAGGGGTTGAATTTTAGTAATCGCTGAAATACGTGTCTCATTATTTGCATTGAAGAGCATTTCTACCAAGTTTCAAGTAAATTGGACCATAAAAATGTTTTTTCCCATACAAACTTTGCAACCCCCTTTCATACCTTTAGGGGTTGAATTTCGAAAAATCCCTTCTTAAACGACGCCTCTATTACAAAACCAACTTCCCCTTAAAATTCCAACTTTTTATCTTTATCGATTTGGGCTGGGCGTTGATATGTCACCCGGGACATTGCCTTTTATATATATAGATATAGATAGATAGATAGATATATATGTATAAAATATAATAATATAGATAATGAAACCATTCAAAAAATTCATAAATTTCACTATTTGCGCACGTCACTTAAGGATAGTGCAGCCTTAATTATCCAATCTCTTGATTTCTCGGCAGATTATGATATAGCTTGGCTATTGATTTGTGATCGCTATTGCAATGATCGAGTACTACTCATTATTTAATATTGAACCTTTGACTCGAGAATCGGCAAGGTTACTACGAAACATGATGGATACGGTTACCAAAAATCTTACAGCATTAAAAACCTTAAAGTTACCTACTAAACACTGGGATATTTTAATCATACACATTGCTACTAGTAAATTAGATTCCGTCATCGCTCGTGAATGGGAAGAAGAACGCAACAGAATGAAAAAAAAAAAACCACTTTAGACAATTTATACACTTTCATTAAAGTTTGCGCTAATCTATTGCAAATCATGGACGACTCGCGATACAAACAGCTACAATTACAACACTCGCGTGTCACATTACGCATACTCGCCAAAAAACATTTATTGCGTCACCCACTTTGTCGAAATACTCGTTCCTTTTATGCAAAGGACACCATTCATTATATCAGTGTTACAGGTTCAAATCATTCCCACCAGAGATAAGAGAAAACAAAGGAAATGAAATTGTGCCTTAACTGTTTGCGTAAGGGTCATGACGTAAGCGCACGCACGTTAGGTCATAAAAAACATTACTCTTTGATACATAATAGAGGAGAATAATAGGTCTGGTGCACGCAGTCTGCCGACGAATTCTAAATGCGTTGTTCTACCTGCATCAGAAAGTGTAACTAAATTAGAAATTCACACATCTATACCAGGAAATGTTACAATGTCACGTGCACATCAATCAGCTGTCTTGCTGTCTACCGCCATTAATTAGGTGTCACTGATAGTACTGGTAACATTTATCAAATACGTGCGTTACTTCATAATGGTAGCACTACCAGTTTTATAAGTGATAGTTTATATGCATAACTTAATATTCCCGCTCATAAAACTCAAGTCTTAATACAAGGTCTTTCAACATTCACAAATCACTAAACGTTGTAATGTGAATATTTCGTCACTTGAACTTATAAAACCTGTTGGTTTAGGTTCTGGAAGTAACAGGATAGGAACAAAACAAAATACTTGTATGATTCAAATGTGTAATTTAATCGTCGGGCATAAGGTGCATATTCCCCTTCATGAACATTAACATGTTGAAGTTCTCGTCTGAAAGTGAGGCTCGTTTTGGTGTTAAAATGTCTTTACCCGTGGAAAACAGACGTTCAACTGTAGTGCTTGAGGGTATAGCAGTATTGTATTTAATGAATAGATTTATGAATATCTGTTCCCCGAGGAATGCAGCATCGTTGAACGAGTCTTTTGATTTCAAGTCCAGCCACATTTTAACGAGACTTTGCACTTTACTCTTTAAAGAGTTGGAGCTCTTTGGTTTTTCTATAGACTGAGTGACAGAATTGAAAATGTCTTCCTCGTCATCATCGTTGTTACTCGCATTGCTCCCTCCGCCACTTAAACTAGCTCTGTCCTTCGAATTTCCCGCTGCTTCTTGTCGTAAGGCATCTTTTACCTTTTTTCCATGGACTTTTTTACTGCATCCACTCTACTACTATCATACGTTTCCAGCCATATCAACCGAAACTTTGAGTGAAATGCCGCGGCAAGTTGGTATTGTTCATCATGCAGGAGTGGTCCAAACCTTTTCTCTATGCCATTTAATAAGGCATTGGCTAAAGCAGTGCAATTTACTAGGCCCTTAGATTTAATATTTTTTAATTTATAGACAGTTGCTGCAATCGTCAGTAGTAGTGATCCGAGATATGCTTGAGCTTCTCCTTGGATACGATTGAGAGCATTCGCGACAGGTGCCATAACCTGTAAATAAGTATTTAATATAAGTATTGTATTGATATGATGTGGAAAGAAAATAACTTTACTAAACTAAAACTTTAATTTAAACTATATAGGTACATATATAAATTTACCTTTGCGTACTCCTTCATTACAGTCACATCTTGGTCATTGAAAGTTTTAATTTTTAGTTGAGTCATCATAACTTTGTGAAGAGCAGGCTTTTTTGTTTCCAATATACCGTTGAGAACGACAATTCAAAATTCAAAATATTTATTCAGTAAATTGGCCACATGAGGGCTCTTTTACAGGCCGGTTATATGGAGTGAATCTACTAGCGCTTCGGACAAGACCATCATTGCGGAGAAGAAGCGCCGCAAGAAACTCCAGCAGTAGGTAATTTTTTCCTATCATAAAATACAATAATACTTAAAAGTAACATTACAAGGTAATAATAGTATATTACTTAACAAGGGCTGTAAAAGAAAGAAAGCCCGAAATCGCAGGTATTTGAGACCCGAGCCGTAGGCGAGGGTTGTAAATATGCGATAGAGGGCTTTCTTTTTTACTGCCCGTGATGAGTACACAATTTTACGTCTTCACCTGGCCACAATGCGAGTTTTACCGTGCGCGCAGCGTGCGATAAAACTCACATTACGGCCAGGTGTTACGTAAAATAATAAATAATTATTTCAAAAAATAACACAAATGTAAGCACAATAACATTAAATTAAAAATATTGACTAGGAGAACAACATAACGAGGTCTCTACGTCAGGAACAGTAATTAAAATAACTAAATGGAAAACCGGTCCTTGCAAGCGTGAACAGACCGGACCCCACAGACAGCACCCGTTCACGAGTATGACGCGTATCTCAGCCATTGCCTCCCTCAACCATGTGTTCGGGAAGGTGGCGACCCGATCAACGACGCTGCCGTAAGCAAAGACCTTTGAGTGAGCATGACATGCTCATGCTGCCGGACAATACGACAATATAGCTGTCCGGCGAGAAACATCACAATGTTTTCTCATTTCTAAACTGTCTTGTGCACAAGAACCAACAAAATTACAACGAGAAAAGTAAACATTAGGTAAACTTAAATTTTAAAATGTCTACATTATTGGCTTAAAAGTATTTTGCAATAAGCGCTGCCCAGTACTCAGCTATTATTACTATTTAAAAAAGAAGAACCATAATTACACTACTTAAAAATGTCTTTATCATCTAGGAAGTCATTTACAGTATAATATGCCTTACTCATCAAGCAGCACTTAATGCGAGACTTAAATTTATTGAACGGCATATTGACAATATCAGTAGGTATCTTATTGTAGAAGCGCATACAGTTCCCGACGAAAGATGTACTTACTTTACGAAGACGGTGACCTGGGACTACGAGTTTATCCTCATTTTTACGTGTTGAGATTGTGAACGTCACGGTTATGCCTGAAGTCATGTATGTGTTTGCGTACATACATGATATTTTCAAAGATATACTGCGACGCTACAGTAAGAATATTAATTTCTTTAAATTTATCTCTGAGTGAGACCCATGAACCCAGCTGATAAATAAAAGTCAGCCGCTTTTCCCCACAATAAAATCCCATAACTCATGACACTATGAAAATAACACACCAGTCTCGCTGTCTCGACGTCTGTAAGTTGGCGGATGCGCTTTACCGCATACGCTGCAGAGCTAAGTTTACCAGCAAGTGTGGATATATGTGCTTTTATCTTCGAATCCCATCGTCTCATCCTTTAGTTTTATACTAGTCCCATTCACTCCTTTCACATTTGATGGAGAAAATTTAATGCACTTGGATTTCTTGGCATTTAAAAGTAAGTTGTTGGCTGTAAACCAGTCAACAGTTGTTGACAACGTATCATTAGTATCATTTAAATTTTCCTGTTTTCTATCTACTTTAAATAAAAGTTAAGTATCATCGGCAAACAGAACTATTTCATGTTTGTCGCGCATAACATAAGGGAGATCGTTGATATCAATCAAAAACAAAAATGGGCCCAGAATTGAGCCTTGAGGCACTCCCATAGCAACATCTGATCCAGGAGATTGCGTTCTGTTTATGTCCACCCGCTGAGTTCGGTGAGCAAGGTAAGAAATAATAAGATCAAGTGCACCGTTTTTAACAAACAATAGCATCATACAGAGAGTTCCACCTCGTCGTATTTGGAGGGACAAGTCGTCTGCCTAATTCAGCGTGAATGCTATCTGCTGCTACCGTTACTACGTGATTGCTGATTCCAGAGAGTACGTGCCTTGGCTATTATAGTTATTTGTAGAACAGCATCTGCATCTTTGCAAATTAAACGTATTTGCAGCACATCTCATGTGAACTGGCAAAGTATTAAAGTTTTCTAATATCTGTTCATTGATTTCATTGCACTGGAGACGATCAGGATCATTCAGTATGTTTTGTACTGAAATAAATTCTAAGTCATCATCTTCTTCTGAGTTTGGATTTAAAAGGTTGGCAATATCAGGATCAGACTCAGACTCTAAATCACATGATGGCAACCCTGGAAGTATGTCGATCTCCGAGCCGAATTGCACAAATGCCTTTACAAAGTTACTGCCATTATCCGTAGTAGTCCTAAAATAAAATTAATATAAAAAAAAGTTTTTAACCCTTAATATGACAAAAAAAATGTTGATAGTCCAAGTTTTGTCGAGATAAAAACACGCTTCAGACTACTTTGTTGACCATTTTTATAAAATATTTAACCAGCTTTTTAAGCTAGCCTACGGCTTGTACTGATCACAAGTCAGCGGGCATATGTAGGTATGTATGTGTATTTTTTTTTCCCTCTATTACATAAACGCAATTTATATCTATACATAATTATGAATAGGGAGTTTAGTGCCGTTGGATTATCAGTAGGTACGTCTGTTCATCTAGGCTAATACTGGATTTCCTAGCAATGACTTAATCCGAATGCGAACTTGTATATAAACTCAAACTGGGAAATTATACACATAACTTAAGTATAACGCCTACAACGAAATGAATAGCAAATGGGTCAAATGTGGGTAAGTGTTGGTCCGCTGTAGAACCTAGGCATAATGACAGTGTCAAGTGACGAAATAGAAATTACAAAGGAATTAATGGTTGGTTTTATGCTATAGGGTTCTATGTAGTTTGATGTTTGAAGTCCGTGGCTGTATTTGGGATATATGGAGATTGTTTGTAGAAGCAAGACATCAATATGAATATCTAAAAGGATATTATCGTGCATATAGATGCTAAACGGAATTAATCATAGCGTTAGGTTGCCGCATTTAATGCTAATTATTTTTAGTGAGAACATGTAAGGTAGATTGATAAGTGAGGGTACTTGTTCGATTAGCGTTGATAACATGGATATGCTTCGACGATTATTTCTTTTATAGTTGTTAATTATGTTTTGGACTGGAATAAATTTATAACAATTTGGAAGTATTAATAGTCGCGAAACTACGTAAGGGTGAAACATTTAATACAAATATGTAATTACTATCGTTCAAAATCACTTATTTCTCTCTTGACTGCTTGCAACATGACTATTCTTCCTTGTAATGCCACTCATTGTTTTCCTAATTGTTCCCCATCACTCTTAGATCTTGCTTTAACTTCTTCTTCTACTCTTGTTGCTAAGTTCGGTCAATACTCTGCGGACGCCTTCTCGTACCATGACTTAATTTATCTGTCGTATAAAGTCCGGCCCCCTAAGTCTAAGCCCAAAATTCTCCTCCAGCGCAATTTTAGTAGGTTGGATGCAGACAGTCTCCGTGAGGACGCTGTTAAGGTTGACTGGAGTGTTATTTCTGACGCTAATACCGTAGACGACCAGGTCGCATTGTTTAACTCCCTACTTACTCAGTTGTATGACGCCCATGCTCCAGTTCGGCCAGTCAAAATTAAGCATCTTCCTGCTCCTTGGCTTACTAAAGAAATTAGATCCTTGATTCACAAAAAGAATGTTGCAAAATCTAGATACAAAGTTGACTCATCAGATGAAAATAAACTTAAATACCACACCTTGCGCAACCGATGTGGCACAATATGTCGTGACGCGCAAAGTCGTCATATACATAAATCGGTAGAAAATGGTGATCCTGCTAAAGTATGGAAGTTTCTCAAATCAATAGGAGTTGGAAAATCTCAAGTTAATTCTAGTAACAACGATATTGATATCGATCAGCTGAATCAGCATTTCTCTTCTTCTACCTTGTTTAATGGTCCGGCAAAAGCCGACACGCTTAAATGTCTTTCTAACATCTCAACTCCTGATACTTCATCTTTTTCCTTCTCTCAATTCTCCGACAGTGATGTTAAGAAGAGCGTACTATCAATCAGTTCCAACGCAGTTGGTGTTGATAGCATTAGTCGTAACATGATCCTTCCCTTGCTTGACCTTCTTGTTCCTGTTATCTCTAGTATCCTTAATAGGTCCATTATGACCAATGAGTTTCCTTCGTTATGGAAGGATGCTGAAGTTGTCCCTCTCCCCAAAAAACCTAATCCCGCTTTTTTTTCCGACTATCGTCCCATATCCATTCTTCCTTTCTTATCCAAGATCCTAGAGCGCCTTGTTCATCAGCAATTGTCTTCCTACTTAAACAGATATGACCTCCTTAACTCCTTTCAGTCCGGTTTCCGTCCAGGTCATAGTACGGCTACTGCTCTTGTCAAAGTCACGGACGACATTCGCGCTGGCATGGATAACAGGAAACTGACGGTTTTGACGCTGTTAGACTTTAGCAATGCTTTTAATACCGTTGATTTTGACATAATGCTTGGAATTTTGCGCTCCCTTAACATATCTCCTGCGGTAATTGAATGGTTTCATAGCTACTTAATCGGTCGTCGGCAGCGAATAAAGGTGGATGAATCCCGATCTTCATGGTGCAACACGCTAGCCGGCGTTCCGCAGGGTGGCGTGCTGTCTCCGCTTCTTTTTTCTATTTTCATTCATTCTATTACGCAAAACCTTCTCTCTTCTTATCATCTTTATGCTGACGACCTTCAAATTTATTCCCAGGGTACGCTTGACGATCTTTCTTCCGTGGTTGACGCTGCCAATGAAGATTTAAAGCGTATATTACATTGGTGCAATGGGTTTGGGCTAAAGTAAACCCAACTAAAACTCAGGTAATCGTCATTGGCAGCTCCAAACTTATTTCTAGAGTCAACTTTGAAAATCTTCCCCCAGTATTTTTCGACGGTGTTCTAATTCCTTACTCTCTTCAGGTTAAGAATCTTGGTTTCATTATGGACCGCTCTTTGTCATGGGCAACTCAAGTTAGTGAGACTAGCAGGAAGATGTTTGCAGCTGTAGGTTCTCTAAGACGACTTCAAAACTTTCTGCCTCTAGCTACTAAAATTGCGCTTGCTCAAACTTTACTGCTTCCTATTTTAGATTATGCTGACGTGTGCTATTTGGACCTTACTGAGGAGCAACTTAATAAGCTTGAGCGTATTCAAAATTTGTGCATACGGTTCATATTTGGGTTACGCAAGTATGACCACGTCTCCATTTTTCGCAATCAGCTCAAGTGGCTCCCAATCCGTGCTCGTCGTAACTTTCATATTTTAAATCTCCTCTTCAGCATACTTTTCAACCCTGCAACCCCGCGTTACCTTAAGGAACGTTTCAATTATTTTAATTCTGTTAGAGCTTCCCAAAACCTTCTTTTGTCAGTCCCTTTTTCTTCCTCTAAGTTTTACTCCAATTCTTTCACAATCCAGGCTATAAGGCTGTGGAACGCTTTGCCTGTAGAAGTAAGGCGTGCTCAGTCTATGAACATTTTTAAAAGCAAGCTAAAGGACCACTATCTATCGCTTCCGTAGTTTTACTATGTTTTCCTTTACTTTTATTTTTACTATCCTATGTGTTATCTTTGTTTGGCTGATTTCTGGAATTTATGTATGTGTATATTATATAGATATATATTATTGTATATATTATAATATGTAGGTATTTAGTGTGTATTTGGTATGTAGTTTACCTCATTTACATGAGGTATGTGTGTATTTATATGTAGTTTATATAAATATGTATAAGTAGATTTTATTATAACAAAAGTGTTTCTTGTAGTTTAGTTTGAGTTCTGAAGGAATTAGTTTACACCGCCTGCCATGTATTTTTGTCTTATTATTTCTCTGTCCAAGGTTGTCTGGAAGAGATCGCTATTTAGCGGTAAGACCGCCTGTTGTATACATATATGTTATTCAAATGTACTGTTCCTTGTTTTGTTTTCTGGTGTTCAATAAAGAGTATTTGTATTGTATTGTAATTTTCCTAAGACATCTTTATTATTTAAGGCGTTACTAAAACATATTAAAGGTAATCAGTAAATATGATGTAATCAGAGATTTGCGTAGCGGAACGTCTGGGGTCAATTGTTATAAAGTTGATACACAAACGTCAAGAGTATCGAAAGCCTAAATGAATCATGTTCTTAATCTATAACGTGCGAAATACATACAACACGACTGTTCGTATGAATATAATATCAAAGCAAAAGATTAATATGATTAATGAATAATGTTGTTAATACAAAAACACAAATACTCAAACATATTACAAACTTCATAAACATATTCATCATATCAGACTGAATGTATAAATTTTCAGTCGATTAACATTTAACACCGAATGATGAAATTTATACTATGAGGGCGCTATAGTTAACTTCTCGCGGTAAGATAAAGTTAGGAAGGTTATGTTATGAGAATTATAATAAGTTAAATATTATTTAAGCTAATTAGATATTAGGTTCATAAATAAAGACCCCAAAATGTTTATTAATCATTAAATCTATGTAGTTAATGTCCTTTAAAGTACCTATCCAGCACACTCGAGTATTCCTTAAAAGAATCAGTTACGAACGGGTACAACTTAGGGTCCTAACTTTATTAAAACTAGATGATCACGCTGGCCAATTATTTGTTTATATGTTCTATTTATATATTTATTTATCTCTTTTCCGATCATTTTTGGGTGAAGTAGAGTACGTTTCATTACAGGCTGATTCATCATAAAGATCATAACATTCCGATAAAAAATAATGAATAAAAACTAATAATAATAACTAATGTACTTCGCAATACCTTTGAAAATATGTGAACAAAATTTCATGTTGATCGGCTAAGTAGTTTCTTCGTGAAAGCGTAACAAACTCACATTCACATTTATAAAGTTAAGTAAGGAATATGTAACCTATCCACATAACCGTAGGTACTTGTATGTGTAAGAAAAAAAAAACGAAAAATAGACTTAACTGACCTTGTGATTTTTTTATCTATGTGAAATTCATAGTAAATATCTATCATTGCTTGGGCTAGGATGTCGTATGTATGATGACCTTTTAGGCGTATACACGTTAATACTGCATGCATTCTGGCTCTTGTAATAGGATCTAACCAGTGAACTGTCATGCCCGAATAACTTTTGTTGTGAGCTGACCAACAGTCAGCCGTCGTTGCCACCCAATCAATTTTTCCAAGTAAAGTGAAATTAAAATTATAAACACATCACGTTTAAAAAAATGCTATAATAATAAATGAAAATTATACCTATTTTATGAACCCCTAATTATTTAAACTTTTTTCAAATAAAATTATACCTACTGTTAGAACAATTAGTTTCAATGCCTTGTATTGAGTAATATAAGTGAGCGAGTCTTGACAGCGCCACCTGTCATCCTTTATTATTAACTACGTTCATGATCTATATAAAATGTTGTATAGTGGCGCTGTGAAGAGTGAGGGTAGATGTGATTTAGAACTTAACGGGAGATGTGAATAGATGGAGGATTGATTTTTAAACGTGGAAAGTAAAACGTTGATCCAGTGGAACATTTCTTTTATTTCTTCGCCTTAACAAATCAGTGTGTGGGATAAATAGTGAAAGTTTTCATTTCATTTCATAACGGACTCTTTGCTCTAAGTATGGGTAACCGTAAGCGCCACCGATCGCGAGACCATTCTGAAGATAGGAGTATAGTGAAAGTTTTAATTTAATTTCATAACGTACTCTTTGCTCTAATTATGGGTAACCGTAAGCGCCGCCGATCGCGAGACCATTCTAAAGATAGGAGTACTAGGAGATCTCGTAGCCGAACACGACCTCATAAACGTTCTCAGAGGCGATCCAGATCAAAGAGTGATAATCGATTAGACCGTTTGGAAGATTTAATCAAGAATTTGGTTAAATCTCATGCCGACGGTGCTACAAGCTCGCATCAAACAACGCAAGCTCATGTGGAGCTTTCTACAACCCCGCCACTTCCTGCTCAGACCATTGCCTCAGGAACTGTAGGACAGCAAGGTACGTTGTCAAATTTGACGTTTAATACCGATAATACGCCAAATAGAACGCATGATCCAATTAATATTGTTGAAAACACAAGTAATTCTCATAATCCACTCCAACCAAGTACCCCAAGTGTATGGGTAGTATCAAGCGCTAATAATTTGACAACAAACCCGATTATGCCGACTACTTTGATGCCGCCGTCTTGTACCAACTATACTCCTACAGCAGATGTGTCGAATGCTCTTAGATTCCTCAAGCCTGATAATTGGCCGAAATTCGACGGCAATACTAATGTTTTATCTGTTTCAACATGGATACACCGACTGGAGTCACTCGCCAAAATTTATGGATGGGACGAAAGGACTCTTATTTACAACATGACAACGAGTCTTCAAGGCAACGCGCTGCTGTGGTTTGCTCATTTAAAGGACATCGATAACAGCTGGGAAGATTGGAATCGCCGACTCACCGACCACTTTCCTGCTAGCCGGGGATTAGCAGGCAAGCTACATGAATTTGTCAACGTGAATAAGCGCCGGGAAGAGAAGGTACTAGATTTTTATTATAAAAAATTGTCACAAGGTAAAGCATGCGAATTGTTGGACCACCTTATTTGTGATGTAATCATATATACTCTAGGCGACCCGCTGTTAAAAGCAGGTGCCCGTGGCGCAGGCTGTAGGGATACACGGTCGCTTTTAAACTACCTCACTGATGCCGCGTTTGATTCGCAACGTAAGTACTGAAAAATCGTTCTCAAACCACATCGCTAATGACGAACGTAGCAAATGTTTTAAATGCGGAAAACGCGGACATTCAGCAGCTCAGTGTAAGGGAGAAATTTTACGATGTAGTAAATGTGATAGACTAAGGCATAATGCAGACAGTTGTAGGAGCGGCATTATATGTTCACACTGTGGTAAAACTGGTCACGAGCGTGATAACTGTTTTATTTACAAAAACATGCTAAGTTCTAAACATAATTGTAATACTTTTCCCCGGTCGTCGGACAACAGAATAACACATGAAAAATCAACTCGAATGAGCCAAATTCATTCCATAGATGCAGGGAATCGTAAATACTACAAAAATGTTTTAATCAACAATCATGAGCTTTCTGCATACATTGATTTAGGTAGTGCTTGCAATACTATTACGCTATCTGCCGCGGCAAAAATCAATCTTACTTACAACAAAGACTGTCGCACTAGCATTAAGGGGTATGGTGGACAGATAACAACTCCAGAAGGGGTAGCTACCGTTACCTTAAATATTGATGGTGTAGAGGCCGAGACTCCTGTTTTTGTAGTTCGGAATGATTTACAGGATACGGACATGATTATTGGGCGGGCTTTTACCGAGTTGCCGGGCATCGATCTTACTAAAAGTGGGGAATCGTTGACATTTACTAAGGCAATCAGCTCTGCCATACATGATGAGCTGCCTTTTCAAAATAATTTGGAAGCACAACTATCGAAAATAGAAATTAAAGTTCCTCATGACACTCTGTTGGAGCATGGGTTAAACAGAATACTAGTGTTTAGCGATGAGGATATTTGTAATTCTGTTATGATTGTACAACGATCAGAACATAGAAGTCCGGGCAAAGAAATAGATATTCCTAATCAAACTATACAGCTCTGCGAAAACTTAGGTTATGTAAATATTTTTAATCACCAATTTGAACCAGTTACTCTTTACTCGTCATGTTGCATTGCTCGCGGGTATAACTGCTCCACAACCAATCTCGACACAGATGTTTCTGATGGAAATCTTCCCCGTCTTGAAGCCCTTTTATAAAAGTACAGTCATTGCTTTGACGATGACGCAGGAATAGGTAAATGTGAAGTTGAAATGGAAATAGAGTTAACCTCAAATGTTCTTTCATTATAGGCCCTATAGAATGTCTCTTAAAGAGCAAGTAGTATGTCGTAGGATTACTAGTGACTTAATAGAAAAAGACATAATCGAACCCAGTAATTCCCCTTACGCTAGCCCTGTCATCTTAGTGCCAAAAAAGGACGGGGACTATAGGATGTGTGTCGATTTTAGACAGCTGAATAAGGTAACTAAGAAAGATCGATATCCTTTACCGGTTATTCAAGATCAGTTGGATAGACTTAGCACGGAGCAATGGTTTTCTAAATTAGATCTGGCAGCTGGATATCATCAAATAAGAATGCACCGGGACAGTAGAAAATACACGGCCTTTGTCACTCCTTTTGGTCAGTTCCAGTATAAACGCATGCCATTCGGATTAGCCAATTCACCTGCGGTTTTCCAAAGGACCATCAACATGATGCTAGGGCAATACCGTTTTGTTTTTCGACCGCGTACATAGACGATATTTTATGTTTTTCAAAGAACTCCTCCACAGCAATAGACCACCTTGAAAAAGTTCTAAAATTGATAAGTGACTTTCATTTAACCCTCAAGCGCGGAAAGTGTTCTTTTCTCAAAACCTCAGTCGAATACTTAGGGCACATTATTACGCATGACGAAATACGACCCAGCCCCGACAAAGTAGAAGCGCTAGTCAAGTTTGTAGAGCCAACTAACATTCACAAATTAAGGCGTTTTATCGGCCTAGCTAGTTACTTTCGCAAATTTGTAATGTCATTTGCGTCGAAAATGCGGCCATTGTCATAGTTGTTAAAAAAGGATACTCCTTGGTCATGGGGCCAAACGCAACAAGCAGGTTTCGAAGACATTAAACTGACGATGACATCCGAACCGGTGTTAGCCATATTTAATCCAAATTACGAGACTAAATTACACACTGACGCGTCTAGTCATGGGGTCAGTGGTATTTTGCTCCAGAAGCAGTCAAATAACCAACTAAAGCCGGTTGCATATTTCAGTAAACAAAATACTGCAGCGGAGCAAAAATACCACTCATATGAACTGGAGGCTATGGCGGTAGTTTTCAGTGTGAGGAAGTTTAGAGTATATTTATTAGGGCGTCCATTCATATTATTTAGTGACTGTCAGGCTCTTAGTATGACATGGACGAAAAGGGACATGTTACCACGCATAGGGCGTTGGTGGCTCGAATTACAAGACTACGACTTTACGATACAGTATCGGCCTGGTGCTCTACTTTGAAATCCGTAATTCGGACTTCGTTAATTGCTATCCCTTATGCTCTCGATGCGTAACTTATTCACAAGAAAGTGACGGGGTGATCCGAAGTTCGAATTACGAAATTCAAAGTAGAGCCCCTGGTATAAGAATGCAACATGTAGATGCGATGAGTCGCAGTGCTCTACCGATTCAACATATTGACGAAACCAATTGGGTGTGGGCTGTCCAAAATAATGACCCTAAAATTCAAGATATTATAAATAATATATCTTCCCCTGAATTTAAAGACAAATTTATTATTCGGAATCAAATGTTATGTAAAAAAGTTGGTGAAACATATAAAGTTGTAATTCCAAAGTCTGTGCGTTGGAGAATAACGAAAACTTATCACGATGACAATGGACACTTTAACGAGAAAAAGGTGATTCAATTGATCGAGCGTGAATACTGGTTCGAAAAACTACGCAAGTTCGTATCAAAATATGTTCGTGGGTGTATATCGTGCCAATTTGCAAAGAAACCAACTGGTAAACAACGCGGTCTTCTTAATCCTATAAATAAAGGTAATATTCCATGAGTCACCTGTCATCTTGACCATTTAGGGCCTTTTTGTTGTTCCGAAAAGGGAAATACGTACCTTTTGGTAATAGTCGATGGTTTTACTAAGTTCACGTGGCTGCAACCAGTGCCAAACACCCGTACTACACCAGTGGTTACCACGCTTTCCCTGTTATCGCGAATATTTGGCCTGTCTGAACGTATTATTAGTGATAGAGGTAAGGCATTTACTAGTCGAGAATTTTCTGAGTATTGTATGTCAAATCAAATAAAACATGTACAAAATGCCGTCGCCTGTCCACGATCAAATGGACAGGTGGAGCGGTATAACCGCACGATTTTACAGTCGCTTATTGCGTATATTGACGGTAATGACAACGATTGGGAACGTTTGGTGCCACAAGTAGAGCGCGGTATAAATACTACTATTAACAGCACCACTCACAAAAGTCCATGTGAGTTATTTTATGGATATAAACCACGTTTTGAGATCGATATTTCAGGTAGAGATTCAGTTGTCGTAGATTTAACAGCAACACTTGCTGAAGCCGAGAGTAATACTGTCAAAGCAGCCGTAAAAAGCAAAGACAGATATTACAAACACAGACTGCCTAGTGTTAAGTATCAGATAGGTGATTTAGTTGAAGTTCAGAGACAAATGATTAAACAGGGTATAACTAGTGGAAAGCTGGTTGATAGGTACGCAGGGCCCTATAGAGTAATTAAAGTTTCCGATAACGATCGCTATCGGGTCTCTTCGCTAAATAAACGAGGCCGAAAGTATAATAACGTAGTATCAGCTGATAAGATGAAAAGGTTTGTAGTGCAACACCTGAGTGACAATTCAGAATCTGAACCTGAAAAATAAATAATGACAATGTTTTTGTAACATTTACTTTATAGTGGATCATTTTGTCGATAGTAACTATGATTATTTTATTAGGTTTATGATTTGCAGTGGCTTGCTAATTGTGACTAGTATTCTCGAGATGATTTAAGGATTAAGTTAGGTTATATTAAGACCAACGTACAAATATTTGTAAGTACCTTACATTTGTATACAAACTTAACCTAAACGTATATTTGTGTTATGTTTTAGTTAAGTCAATTTATTGGTATAAAGAATTGTTATTGATTTATGTCTCCTGGAGAGCCATGCAGGTGTGTCCCATGGCAGGTCAACTAGGTTTGTCCGTTGACTTGATGTACTAGCCATGCAGGTATGTCCCATGGCAGGTCAACTAGGTTTGTCTGTTGACTTGATGTACTAGCCATGAAGGTGTGTCCCATGGCAGGTCAACTAGGTCTGTCCGTTGACTTGATGTACTAGCCATGAAGGTGTGTCCCATGGCAGGTCAACTAGGTCTGTCCGTTGACTTGATGTACTAGCCATGAAGGTGTGTCCCATGGCAGGTCAACTAGGTTTGTCCTTTGATCATACTTATTTACCGATCATAAAGGTATGCCTTACGGATAGTTGTGAAGGCAAATTGTTCATGTGTTTGGTTATTCTATGGTAACATAAATTATATTAAGATTGTAATATTCGCACTAATCCAAATAATGTTTCTACGAGGACGTAAATAAATTATCAGGAAAGACCGAATGTTAGAACAATTAGTTTCAATGCCTTGTATTGAGTAATATAAGTGAGCGAGTCTTGACAGTGCAACCTGTCATCCTTTATTATTAACTACCTTCATGATCTATAAAAAATGTTGGATAGTGGCGCTGTGAAGAGCTCTTCTGGGAGGTAATACAAAATAACAATATTTCCTTAGGGAAAAATAAACCAACTCTAACCGAAACATCTTCAGGTTGGTTAATTTCGGGTGCTGTACCCTCGCTTTAGAATACACAAAGAAAATCATTCAAATGTAAAAACATTAAAAATCATGCTTGTAATATGCATAATTCATGTGAGTGTTCAAGCGAAGTAGTACAATCATGTAATTGCCAAAATACAGTCTATTGCCATTTCACCAGCTCTTGTGATACTGAAGATTTTTAAATTTAACAGAAACGTCTGTTTACGAAATTCTAAACTATATTAAAGCGAAAAAATTTCGTCGGTCTTAGGCAGGATTCGAACCTACATCTCCTATGGCTCTCCGGGCCGATGCAGGCGCATTACCAATTATGCCACCAAGACCCTACTTAAGATCCACGAAATTTGTAATCGCTTGCTTTTCATACTCGGAGGGTATGGTGACGCCATCTATCGTTGTTTATTAACAAACGACACTCATGTTTCAAGTTACATTGAAATTAGCACGAGTACAATGGGCCACTTCATCCTAAAGATTTTTAAATTTAACAGAAACGTCTGTTTACGAAATTCTAAACTATATTAAAGCGAAAAAAAATTGTCGGTCTCAGGCAGGATTCGAACCTACATCTCCTCTAGCCCATACTGGCTACTTCAATCTTGCACGATTTTTATGTCGATGACCTCGTCACAGGTCATGACGATAATAATGTGGTAGTGATCATCAGTAAAGGCATTAACCGTCAACTTAAAGGCGCTCATTTCAATTTGCGAAAATGGAATTCGAATTACTCAGACATACTGCATGACATACATGACGATGGTGAAAGGAATGGTGATCCTTTATTAATCATAAATAACGAAAGTAATTCAAAATTATAAGGTGTAAATTGGAACTGTCAAAATGATTACCTTTCATTTTCATCGTCGATATCAGACTCACCCACACATAAAAAACCAACTAAGCGTCTAGTGCTATCTACCATCGCTCAGATATTTGATCCTCTCGGACTCCAACCCATGCTTATTGCAAGCTAAAATTATACTTCAAAAACTATGGAAAAATGAATGTGCATGGGATGATGAAGTACCACTGAAACTCCAAATTCCATTTTATAAATTTATTGAAACTTTACCTTAATTGCATTCAAATCCCACGCCGAGTGTTATGTGATTTTCCTGTGACAATAGAACTACACACATTCAGTGACGCATCAAAACATGCCTAATCTGCGTGTGTTTATGTGTGTAGCGTATCCAGACAAGGCGAGGTTCACGTACACCTACTTATCGGAAAATCTCGAATTTCACCTTTAAAAAGAACATGACAATTCCCCGGCTAGAATTAGAAGGGGCATTGCTTGCTACTCGACTTGCAAAAAAGGTTAAAGCTTTAATGAGACTACAATTTCATTCTGAACATTACTGGTATGACTCCACCATTGTATTAGGTTGGGTAAAAATGTCAAAATCAAAACTAAAACAGTACGTATATAATAGAGTGACTGAAATTACAGATACTACGGATTCATCCGCCTGGTACCATGTTCCCACAGACCTGAATCCTACTGACAAAAGAACTGGTTTAATTCAAAGGATCAGCTATTAAAACTTAACCCTTTTATGGATTCTAATTTTAGGTTTAGAGTAGGAGGAAGGCTTTCTAACTCTAATTATTCGTATAACGCGAAACACCCCGTTATCATACACGCAAATCATCACATAACACGCTTGCTAGTTCAATATTATCATGAACTGCTACTTCATGCGGGGCCGCAGCTAATGCTAGCTTCATTACGTCATAAATTTTGGATTATTAGTGGACGTAACTTGGTTAGGAAGACTGCAAGGCAATGTACCACATGCTGCAGGTTTGCAACTAAATGTATTCAACCAATAATGGGAAATCTACCAAATGAGCGGCTCCATGCTGATTTTCCATTTCAAAATACATCATCGATTACGCCGGACCTATTATCATGATAACGGATTGGAATGGACGAGGTTGCAGGCTTCTTAAGGCTTACATATGTGTGTTTGTGTGCCTGGCGATACGGGCAGTTCACATAGAGCTTTTCACCGAGTTTAGTACTAACCGTTTTCTTGCTTGTTTAAACAGATTCGTCGCCCGCAAAGGTAGACCTGAGAACATATTTTCGGATAGCGGAAAAAACTTTGTAGGAGCCTGCAACGAATTATCCAAATTTCTTAACTTGAACTCTCATGTAATGTCTAACTTTGCAGCAGAAAATCACATTAACTTGATATTCAGTCCAGCATATAGCCTTCATTTTAACGGTCTAGTAGAAGGATCAGTAAAATCAATTACATTTCACTTAAAACGTGTCTTAGGACTAGCGAACCTTACTTATGAGGAGATGACGACATTGTTGGTGCAAACAGAGTCGATACTGAATTCAAGGCCGCTCAATCCTCTCTCTTCCGACCCTTCGGACCTTATTGTGCTTACTCCTTCACATTTTCTAATGGGACGAACAATTATTACTTATGCTCACTCCCCAGGTACTTGCTGATGACGCCGAGACACGTATTAATACTCTGACGAGATACAAACGAATAAAGTGTTTAAAAAACACTTTTGGAATCGGTATTATAGCGAGTATATTTCAGAACTACAGAAGCGGTACAAACGGCGCAATGATGACGGAGACTTACACCTTGACCAAATGGTGATCGTTAAGGATGACCGCCTCCCACCAAACCGATGGATGCTCGGGCGAATCACGTGCCTGTACCCTGGCACCTACGGAGTTGCCTGGGTTGCTGACGTACTCACCAGTTCCGGGACGCTGCGGAGAGCCTTCAATAGGCTAGTTCCACTACTGGAACATGATGTTCCAAGGCGGGCAGCATGTTAAAGCCAGCCACCGCCACCAGAGGGCCGCGCTTCAAGGCGCCCGCGCCGCCCGCGGCCCAGGCCGCGCCCCTCCACACCACTACGACCAGCGAACTCTCGCCGAGCGCACGCTCCTTTATTTACCTACCTACCTACCTACCTACTTATACGACAAGCTGTTATTTTGTATTTGCATCATTATACTCTTCAAGCCATCGCCGTTGGTATTATTTATACATAGAGATAGTTAATTTCTAAACAATTAGATCGGCTATTAAAGTATGAGAGAACGAACCATTTAGATGAAGTGGAAGCAGGTTATGGTGACTTAGATATGATTCGCTCGCAGTTCGAAGAGGTTCAAAAGTCAAAACTTATATCTCATAAGCAGTTCGTCGAAGCTGATCAAGAAGAAATACGTGATGCATATTTTACTAAATTATGTGACATTCGGGCAAAGTATGCGAAACTTAATTTAGAAACTAGTGATCGTAATTTGGATGACAGTTTTCACTCGAGTGTCAATAAAAGTAATATTAAGTGCAGTGTCGCGTTCGCTTCCATCGTGTGCGGACGTGTTTGTTGCGAATATCTAACCTCAAGTTGAAATTTATTTTTGCTAATTTGTAATTGGTCAAGAGTCAAATTTTAAATTCCTTTTTACTCTTGAAATGTTCTCACCTTAGACTCCTCCCAATGGGCGGTCCTAGAGTGAGACGGTGTCTTTGTATCATTTCGCCTGTTGAGCCAGCATCCCAACTCACCGAAAAAATATTTTGGACACCACTCGGGATCGAACCGGCGCGCCGCGGCGCCGACGAGACGGACGTTGCCTAGGCAGCCGTCCTATCCACTAGACCACGGACCGACGGCTCGGTGCGACGAAATACGCCAAATACGACACGCATCGGCTACGCCACTGTGTGCTACGGGCTACGCCGCGCCGCTACGCAACACCGCTACGAGGGTCACGTCGCTACGCTTGCTTAACGCGCTGCTTAGTCACTTAGTTGCTGATTTGCTTAGATATTGTTGTTTGTGCTCTTGCTACTCGAAAATGGATCTGAACAGTAGTATGATCTGTGGTGCGTGTCGGTTGGAGCTGATTGTAGGTGCAGAATTCTTGCAGTGTATGGTTGTGACTTGTGGTAAGTTATACCATTATGCATGCTACAAAAAAACTCTCTCTGAAGAGGAGAAAGCTTTTTGGGCATGCCCTGAATGCGTCTGTGTGGCTAAGAAAGGTGGCCGCAACTGTAATACTCCGATTGGGACCCCGGTCCATATTAAAAATGTGTCGTTGAGAAAGCCCTCTTCAGTCCCGCCGCCTGCACCTACTCCGTGTTCCCCGGATATTGATGTACCTATGTCTGCGTCTGCCGCCCTGGAATTCCAGTTATTTCGGGAAAAAATATCATTTTTGACGGAACAAATTACCGATGCTCTTTCTACAATAGGGCGGTACCACTCTGCGCTTACCTTATGTACTAGTAAGTTTGAGGTAATCAGTGAAAGGCTCAGGGAACTTGAACTTTCTATCCCGGACGTCACCTCAAGTTTCAGCGCCCCCTCCCCCTGCCTCTGGGTCTACCACTCAAGGGGACTCAAAGTTGGGTAAGGCGGCGGGAGTGCGAGGTTCAAAAGCGGCAGGGGGTGGCAGCCGGGAGAGGCAAGTCACAACTGTAAGGGCTCAGATCAATACTCATCTAACCGAGTCTACTAGCGGTGAACTGCCCTATGTACCTACTACCCATAACCATGATGACTCCAACCTTCCTCAGGGTAGCCTTCAATCTGTTAACGGTGGGTTATCTGCGACCCATGAAAGACCCGTGGATGGCGACGAGGCTTTTGAGGTTGTTCAAATGAGGAAGCAGAGACGCCTGACCTCCGTTTCCTGCACCGCAGGCCCCAGCGTCAATTCTCTGAGGGCGGTCGAATACCGAAAGCACATCCACTTGTGGAACGTGGTGTCGGAGGCTGGTGATATTGAGGAGTACCTGCGGGAGTTATGTCCTGATGGAACTTGTACTGTGGAAGAGCTCAAATCTAAGGGTCCACAAGCGTCTACAAGTCCTATAAGTTGGGTTTCCCGGCTGCGTGCTTCGATAAATGTCTGTCGGCGAATGTTTGGCCGGAAAATGCTCGGGTGAAAATGTGGTTATTTCGAAGAAGAAGTGATAAACACCAGCAAGTGCACGCCTAGATCTCCACACGGTAGTGCCACTGTTTCTTCCATCAGCATAACACATCAAAACGTTAGAGGCCTTGATACCAAGCTAAAATGTTTTAGACAAAGTATTCTTGCAACTGAAAGTGATATTGTTGGTGTTACTGAATCGTGGCTGAACCAGTTAGTTGTAGACTCTGAACTAGTTCGAGGTGAGTGGAGTTTGCTGCGACGTGATCGTGCAGCGGGTCGTCAGGGAGGCGGCGTACTCGTGGCCGCGTGGCCAGGCATCGTCTTTCGTCCCAGATCTGAGTTGGAGACGGTGGATGGCGAAGACCTTTGGGTATTCTTCTTGGTTGTTGAAAGTGTCTGTCATATGTGCGTCGTATACATTCCTTGTGCGGATGATGTCTATATGCGCTTTTTCATAAAGAAGAATTTTTTATTGACTCTCTTAATAGTGTTGTGTTAATTGTCTGCGATTTAAATTTAAACCCTTAGTATACGTCCTTTAGTATTTTAAATTATTATTGCTATTTTAGTACAGTTTGTAATCTGCGAGAGACGAATGGTGTTTTAAATGCGTTTGGAGGAGTGTTAGATGTGGTGCTCGTGCAAGAGAGAACCCGTGGCGTAAAGGTCGGTGAGGTGGACGGAAGTGGATTAGTTCCTCATCGTAACGCTTATCATCCTCCTCTCGATATAACTTTGCTGCTTACGGAAGTTGTGCGTAACCTCGTATTTGTTGAGCCGATGTGGACTATAGACGTGATTGAAACTTTGCCAAAGGTGATTATGAGCTTCTTTACCAACTTTTTTCTGAAATATCTTTGAGTGATATGCCGGAGTCTTGTGATGTCAATGTTGCTGTAGGGCTCTTTTACCGTTCAGTCTATGGTATATTTGACTTATGTATACCCAAAAAGAATAGGTCTAGCAAACCATGCAGGTGTTATCCAGTCTGGTTCTCAGCAGACTTAATAAAAGACATTAAGAAGAAAGCTTGTCTCTATCGAGAGTGGAAACGCTCTGGACATCGTGCCGTTTGTTTTTTTTTCTAACCTCAGGGCGGACATTAAATCTCGAATATCTCTGGCTTATGACAAATATATTCACCACATTCAAGCCAAGATTAATTGCGATCCTCGCGCCTTCTGGCAACATATTGGTAGTCTTAAGTCCAAGGGTGGCTTCGAATCCCAGTTAACCTATGAGAGGAAGGTTTACGAGGGCAGAGAGGTGGCTCAGGTGTTCGCTGATTTCTTTTCGAGTGTCTTTCTGCCCCGTGAACCTTTTCTAAACCACGAAAAGGTTACTTGTGAGGATCGAATTTGTGCGGCCAATTATGCCCACATCCACAAAATCACCTTTCATGATGTGGTTACTGGCCTGGCCCGACTTAAGCCGCAAAGTTTCCCAGGCCCGGACAGCTTTCCAGCGTTTATCCTTAAAGGATGCAAAGAGTGGCTAATGCCTCCGCTTCTTCACATTTTCAACCTAGCTCTTTGTACTGGGGAATACCCTGATCTATGGAAGATCACACGAGTGAGGCCTATCCCTAAGGCTAATAATACCGACTGCGTGGATGATCACCGACCCCTCGCCATTCTTTCTTCGATTGCTAAGCTGTTTGAAACTATCGTAAATAGACTTCTAGTTCCTCAAATAAAGCCTTACCTTAGTGACTCACAGTACGGGTTCAGGTCCCGGCGATCAGTCAAAACGAACCTCATAACCCTGGTTGATTCCATTTCAGATCACTTGGATAAGGGGATACAAGTTGACGTGTTGTACTTTGATTTTAATAAAGCCTTTGATCGCGTGGATAACGACGTGCTTTTGGTGAAGTTATGCGACATCGGTTTTTCGCCAAAGCTGCTTCGTTTCTTCACCGCAACGTGCGCACGTGCAACACGGATGCTTTGTCTCCGAGACCTACGGTACTCGATCTGTGGTCAGCCAGGGTTCAATTTTAGGCCCATTACTTTCTGGCCTAATGGTAAATGACCTTGCTTTGGTTCCTGAGCACTCTAGATGCCTACTTTATGGCAGATTGAAAGGGATTAAAAAGGTTGTGCATATTTAGAAAACGAGACAGTCTTTGGTTAACAAAGTGCTCTATTATTTTGGAAAGTACAGGGAGAATAGAAATACGATGATAATCGGACAAGGACACCGGTTTTGACACTTTAGGAAGAGGGAGTACATGAGCAAGTTTCCACGATATAGGAAAACAGCCACAAGAGAAGGAAAAGTTGATTATGTCGGAAAGGAGAGGAGCAATGGAATCCGCCACCAGCATGAGCATGTCTAAGCTTAGGCCATCTTCACCGACGGCCTTGGTTTTTATAGACTTCAGATGGAGTAATAAATCCTAAATCAAAAGGGGGAAAGTCGGGGTTCGGGGCATTAGCAAGAAGAGATAGTGTATTATTCTTTACGGAAGGGTCTAAAGTGACCGGAGAAGTGCTATAATGCTTATTCAGGGCGTTGAGATTCATTTTATGACAAGAATAGTGAGTTTGAGATTTGCCTACCCCTAGTGACTTCAAAAATTTACATAATTTATGGGGGGCACAATTCTGAATAGACTCATGGATATAACGATGTTTTTCTTCCCGGCACTTCTTGTTGCAACGATTACGCAGGATGACGTAGTTATGATGACTATTCTCAGACGGATCGTGGCGTAACCTCACGCGGGCGCGGTTCCTCTTCGCCATGAGGGCTTTGATATCCTGGGTCAGCCACGGCGCAGGGTAATGTTTGACGCGCATCGGCTTTAGAGGGGCGTGTCGGTCGTAAATTGCAAGCAATGTCCTGTTGAAAATCTCAAGTTTAAGGTCGATGTCAGTGCAAGTTTTGATAGACTGCCAATCAGCGTTGTGAAGATTGGAGAGCAGGGCCCGCAGATTCATGTCGCTAAGATTACGACGAAGGACGAATTTGTGTCTACGTTTCGGGGAGCGAATTTTGAAAGAGGCGTAAATAAGGTCGTGGTTCGAGAAGGCAGCAGCATTAAACTGGCCGTGAAATGAGAAAAAATCAGGGGATGAGGTTATAATAAGATCTAAAAGAGAAGGGAGACCATTATGAAGGAAATGAGTGGGACTGAGAGGGAGAATACTAAGATTCAATGAATTTACTAGAGACTGAAGCTTATAAGAGCGAATATCTTTTTAATGAGGCATGTATTAATGCATCGCATGGGAATAGTTAGAGGTGTCCCCACCGATCTTTCACTTGACGAATTTGCACTGGATGTTGAACTTCCATCGGGCTGTGGGGAAATTCTTAAAGCCAGAAGACTCAACCGGAAGATTCATAAGGTGGATGGTATAGAATGGGTTCCCACTGGGACAGTTGTAATCACATTTAGTGGACAAGTTCTTCCCTCGAGGATTTACTGCTGTTACACATCATTGCCGGTCGAAAAGTATCTACTACCTACAATACAGTGCCACAGCTGCTGTAAATTCGGACATATTGCGAATCAATGCCGGTCGAAACCGAAGTGCTTCAAATGTACACAAGATCACACAGGTAAAACCTGTGATGCTCCAGAAGACCTGATTTTGTGCTTGTTCTGCTCGGGCAAGCACTTTGCCACAAGTAAGACGTGCCCAGAACATACACGCCAAAAGACCATCAAGGTAACTATGGCTCAAGAAAATATTGCCTATCCCCAAGCGTGCGATAGGTTCCCCAATGTGAAAAGGTCCTATGCAGACGTCACACAGAGTTTTCATCATTCTCAAAATGAACCTATCCCGACACAGATGCATTTCCCTGCCTCCTCTCCTCAACCTCAAAGGATTGCCTATAAAAAAACTGTATCTATTCCAAGATCCCCACGTCAGCCCTTAGCTCAGGGCTACGATCGTGCTGCGTACAATGCCATAATTGGAGATCGAGTCCCTCCTCCCCCGAGGAATGGTGTTGCTCTCCAGTCCCCAAGCTCTCCCCTCCCCTCCTCCCTCCAAACCTCTTCCAGTGACAATTTACTGGATGTTCTTTTGTCCCTGCTGATCAATATGTTCAGCAAGATGGACGATTTCCCACTACCGCCCAACGTTGCCAATAAACTTTCCGAATTTATAAAAAAATTTAACATTCCATCTCATTCAGTAGAATAGTCACAGTATTCGCTCTAAGCAACACGAAATTCTACAAATGGTCGCCTCGTATGATCCTGTTGCCTTTGCCATTTCGGAGACCTGGTTGGTTCCAGGATCCCGGTTTCGGGTTCCTGGGTACTCCTGCCTCCGGCATGACAGAGATGACGGTAATGGAGGACCAGCCCTCCTTATCAAATCCTGTGTCACATATTCTCTTCTTCCTATCCCCCCTTCTCCCTCCTGCCTCAATGCTATTGCCGCTAAAATCATGGATTTCACTATCCTTTCCATCTACATTTCTGATCCTCATTCTATCCAAATCTCTGATCTAGACCTTATATTTTCTGCCCTTTCGGGCCCATTTCTAATTTTAGGTGATTTAATTGCCACCACCTTACGTGAGGAAGTGCGGACTACGACGCCTTGGGCTGTGAGCTCGTGGACCTCATGGTGGACAAGAACATCTGCCTACTTAATGATGGTTCCCCGACGCGCAGAACGGCCCCTGGCCAAAATGCTAGTGCGGTTGACCTTTCTTTATGCTTCTCCAATTTTGGCACCCTCCTCTCATAGTCAGGTCTTCACGACTCCCACGGTAGTGATCACCTCCCAATTTTAATATCGTTCCCTTCATTCTTTTCCCAACCCGCCGCTATTTCAAACATTAATAGGTACCACTTGCCCAAGGCAGATTGGGACCAATTTGTCATAGACATAGATGCTGCTGTCAGTGATATGCCATCTGTGTCAGCAGACAAGAACATCCCACTTAAAAAAAGGAGTAAAGCGTGTAGGTCCTCCCCCCCTTGGTGGGACTCTAAATGCTCGGATTTGATTCGCTAACGGAAGGAGGAAGAGTACTGTCAAAACATGTCTATAGATAACTTTCTCGCTTTCAAAAGGACTGTGGCCTCGACGAAACGTATGCTCCAAAAGAAAAAAAAGAATGGGTGGATAAGCTTTTGCCATAGTATCTCTCCCCGTACCCCTGCTGCAATTCTTTGGAAATCTATAAAGCGGTATCGTGGATCTTACCTAACCCGCGACCTTCCTAGTAATGACTCCAATGTTTGGCTCCAGGATTTTATTGACTCCTTATCTCCCTCCTCGGTTCCCCACTCTAATTCTCTTCCCTCTCCTTACCCTTCTAACTCTCCTCCTAGCAATTTCGACCAACCGTTCTCCTGGTTAGAGCTCCTTGCCTCCTTGGATCACCTTAATAACTCTTCCCCTGGCCGTGAAAATATCCCTTTCTCTTTTTTGTCAAATTCTGGACAAACAACCAAAAAATATTTTCTGAACCTCTTAAACTATTTTTTCGACCTAGGTTTTGTTCCAGAAGCTTGGAAAAAATAAATAGTTATCCCCATACCAAAGCCCGGGAAAGATCCCCTTTTACCATCCTCTCATCGTCCTATTGCACTATCTTCTTGTCTTCTTAAAATCCTGGAAAACATGATTAAAAAACGTCTCGAGTGGTTCGTGGAATCCAACAAAATCCTCGCCAAAAGCCAATTTGGCTTTCGGAGGGGAATGGGCACCATGGACAGTGTCTCTATTTTAACTACTGACATCAGAATTGCTCTGTCAAGGCACATGTTTCTTGTTGGAGTATTTCTTGACATATCATCTGCTTATGACAATGTGATTCTCTCCCTACTTAGAGATAAACTATCTAAGCTGAGTTTGCCGCAGAAGTTATCCCATTTCATTTGCAACTTACTTATGGAAAGGACTATTGAAGTGAGACACCGTGATGCCCTTTCCGCTCCGAGATCCATTTGGAAAGGTCTCCCTCAAGGTTCCGTTCTAAGTCCACTACTCTACAGCCTGTATAGACATGACCTAGAAGAGGTAGTTATCCCGTTCTGCAACGTGCTGCAATATGCAGACGACCTAGTTTTGTACTCCTCTTCCCACTCGGTCGAAGTAGCCTCAAGCGACCTCAATCAAGCTTTATTTTATTTGGGAGAATGGCTTTCGACTCAGTGTTGTTCCTTTCACCAGGAAGAGATCCTTCCCTCCCATCGAGGTAGCCTTTAGTGATGAACTGATCCCTGTTAGGAAGAATGTCAAATTTTTGGGCGTTATTCTGGACTCTCGTCTTTCCGGGTCTTCTCATATTGATTTTATAGTCCAAAAATGCCAATCAAACTTAAATATTTTACGCTATCTTTCAGGTGTATGGTGAGGGGCCCACCCTTATTCCCAAAAACTACTTTATAACGCCATTATTCGCAGCGTTCTAGACTATGGTTCTTTCACCCTGGCCCCTTGTAGTAAGGTGGCCCTGAGTAAACTGGATAAAAGCCAATTCCAGGCTTTAAGAGTCATTCTTGGAGCCATGAAATCTTCTCCGACCAACGCGCTTCAGGTGGAAGCAGTGGACCCCCCCCCTTTCTCTCCGGCGTCAATTTCTGGCTGACCGGTTCTTCCTCAGGTTTTCCCTTCTTGATGACCACCCCGTTATCCCTAAACTACAAGAACTCTCGTCATTGATCGAAGATAGTGGTTTTTGGTTTAATAAAAACCCACCTTACTTGATAAATAGCTTCCACAAGTTCTCTATGTTTTGGTCGGTGTATCATATAAATGATAAGACTGGACTTCTATTAAACTTGGTTTAATTATATCTTCTACAGTATTCCAAATTACTTATAAGAAAGTTAGCCGTGGTTGGGACGCCATCTTGACACAGGACGCCTTCTTATAGACTAGTGACGTTCCGTCACACTAGTGACGTTACCTACTCATAACATTCTCCTTATTAGAAAAAGTTGAATTATTATAATTTAACAGCTTAAGACAATTTAAAAATATTTACTTAATTCTTAACAATAACTTGACTAAATCAAAATAAGACTCAGTCTCTATCTATGTATATTCTAGACTTAACTAAATCAACCAGTCCTTCACAGTCATTGCTAAAATGTATGCTTAATTAACAAAACATTAACTCTTATAAATCTAACCGTCTTGGTGGTCTTATGACTCTTCCACACCTAGTGCGCATCTCAACTGGAGTTGTACGCTCTTCAATAGACGGTGCTACTATTATGAGAATTAGGAGATGTCTTGATATGTGGACTTTTTTGTAACATATCTTGCGATACTGTTTGAGGTGACTGCGGAGGCTTCAAAATATGCTGTCTGTTTCTCCTTCCTATAAATCCATCTGACCCTTCAACAGTATAAGACCTAGGCTGATCACATTTGGACCTTACTGTGCCTGTAATCCATGGAGTATCAGGCATTTTCTTAAAATAGACTTCATCTCCTTCTTGTAGTTCTGGTAATGATTTAGTCTTTCTGTCATAGTACTCCTTCATTTTATTTTTATTTTCTTCCTTTGTTTGTATATATTCTTGAAATTTGACTGTTCTTGGTATTAAGTTTTTTGTGACTGTTGGTAATTGTGTTCTAAGTGAACGTGACATTAATAATTGTGCTGGAGATGATAGATTTCCTCTAAGTGTATTCCTGAATTGAAGCAAAGCCAGGTATGGATCTGTCCCTGACTCCTCTGACTTGGTAAGAAAACGTTTACATATCTTTACTGCTGACTCTACCAACCCATTAGACCTTGGTATGTAGGGACTTGACGTATTATGATGTATTCCCCATTCCCAAATAAAATTCTTAAACTCTGCCGAATTAAATGGTGGCCCATTGTCTGAGAATAACTCAACTGGAATACCATGTCTGCTAAAGATACTTTTAAGACAAACAATTACTGTTTTAGCGTTAGTACTTGCCACTGCCATTAATTCAATATAATTTGAGTAATAATCTTGTACTACTATGTATTTTTTAGATTTATAATCCATAAAATCAACACCAACTTTTTCCCACGGAAGTAATGTAACATCATGTGGAAGAAGGGGTTCTGGAGCATTTGAGCTTCTATGCGACAAGCAAATATGACACGACTGAACAATGTTTTTTATATCAGTTGACATAAATGGACAAAATACATGTCCTCTAGCAAACGCTTTTGACCTTTCAATTCCCAGATGACCACTATGTATTATTTTCAAAATATCTGGCCTTAGTTTTTTAGGTATGACTATACTGTTACATCTGAAAATTAAATTATTTTCTGCGTTTAAATCAAATCTATACTGCCAATACTCATGCAGATCTTTGTGAATTTGAGTTTTACTTGACGGCCATCCTTCTTTACAGTATTTTTTCAAAATCTGTAGACTTTCATCTTCATTAGTGCCTCTGATCAACCACTGTAGACGTTTTGACGAGACTGGTAATGACTTAATCAGTAAATTTACATGAACAATGACATCATCATCTAATTCATCTGAAATTGTTTCAGAGAGTGCTGCTCTTGACAAGGTGTCAGCAATGTACATGTGACTACCTTTCTTGTAAACTACATTTAGGCTATAGGTTTGTATTTTCAACATCATTCGTTGGAGACGTGTTGGAACCTCGACTAAAGACTTTTTAAACAATGTTATTAAAGGAGCATGGTCTGTCTACAGTTACAGTTTGTCCATATATAAATTGATGAAACTTGATGCAGGCAAAAACTATTGAATAGAGTTCTTTCTCTATCTGAGCCATTTTCTGTTGTGTATCTGTTAAAGTTTTTGAAGCATAATATACTGGATGTTGATTTTGTAATAACACCGCTCCGACAGCACTCTTACTAGCATCACATTGTAGGACAATAGGATCATAAACATTGAAATGTGACAACACTGGAACTTGACATATTAATTGCTTCAGATGACAAAATGTTGCTTCATGATTGGCAGTCCACTGCCATTCAGTAGATTTTTTTAATAATTCGCGTAGAATTTCTGTCTCGCCTGCCATATTTTTAATAAAAGGACTTAAATAATTAAGTATGCCTAGAAATCTTTGTAAATCCTTTAGGCAGGTAGGAGAGGGTATCTCTTTCACTGCTCTGACTTTGTCCGGATCAGCTGTGATTCCGTCTGCTGAAAAAATATGGCCCAGATATTTAATACTCTCCTTGGTGAATGAACATTTTTCTTTATTAAACTTGACATTATATTCCTTTGCTCTATTAAATACTATATTAAGACGCTCATTATGCTCTTGTAGTGTTTGACCGCTTACTAAAATATCATCACTGTATACTGCCACCCCTGGTATGTCACCAAAAATTTCAGTCATAATTCTGTGAAAATACTCAGGAGCACAGCTGACTCCATATGGAAGACGTTTAAAACGGTATCGGCCAAAAGGTGTATTAAAAGTTGTGAGGTAAGAACTCTTCTCACTCAATTTACACATCCAAAACCCACTACTTGCATCCAAGGTGGAGAAATTTTTTGCACCAGCCACCTTGGCGCGGACCATGTCTACTGATGGAATAGGATAATGAGTCCTCTTAATTGCCTGATTTAAATTACGGGGGTCTACCCTTAATTGACCATTTTTCTTTTCTATCAAGATTAAAGAACTCACCCATTCAGTAAGCTCTGTGACCTTCGTAATGACATCCATTTTTTCCATCTTCTCAAGTTCTTGTTGAAGTCTTTGATGTAATGCAAATGGTACCTTCCTCGGAGCATCGACTTTTGGCTGAAACTCAGGATTTGTAGTTATGTGACACTCACCAGGAAGACAACCAAGACCGGTAAAAACAGAATTATTACATTCAACAAGTTTATTTAAATTTATATTTTGTGACTGACTTGACTGTAATGGAAATTACTGTGATTGACTTTTTGTGACTTTAGAACATGTTCTTTAACTTGAATTTGACTCATTTTGACTTACTTCAGAAAACAATTGACTAATATCACTTTCTGATGTTTGCATACTTGTAGTGTCTACACAGAAAACTCTTTTAATTAGTCCAATTTCAGAGCAAATGAGTTTACCTAATACAGTTGGAGAATCCACATTCGCAATTATAAAATTAATTTGTTTTGTCATATTGAGGTCATTAAATTGAAATTTACAATCTAAGTTTTGTTGACCTAGTACCTCTAGACTATTACCAGTATATGACTTAATTTTAACATCAGTTTTAGACACTACATTTTTAGTATTAAGTGAATCATAAACACTTTTTGACATAATATTAACATCACTGCCGGTATCAATAATACAATTTATTTGTGTGTTATTAATAAATAAATGAATTGTCCATTCACTTGACAACGACTTGGATGACTGAATATGACCTATAAACAATTCATCTTGTTCTGACTCTACCTGTTGTATATTACTATCTGACTGTACATATCTTATGGATTTTTTGCACTTTACACCTAATGCTGGACACCTATAACGATGTACCTGACCACACTTTGTACAAACTTCCTGTCTTGACTGCTGACTATATTGACTGACGTTCCTTGAATTAGACTTTGATCTTGAGCGTGACTGACTCGTATTATACAAGACTGAACTTTGTTCTGCTGTCAACTCATACGTTTGATGTCTGGAAGCAACCATGGCCTTTGCCATTTCTAAGGCCTTATCAAGATCTAGCTTATCTTCGAGCAATAATTTTTCTCTGATGTAGTTGTATTTTTGATGCATGTTACATATAAACATTATTTTGATTAGGCGTTCTTGCAGTTGTCCTAGCTCACAGTTTTGTGACCTTAATTTTAATGTGCACGCAAAATCGTCTAGGGTTTCATTTTCACCTTGTTTGTATGTGAAAAAATTATGACATTCATAAGTGAGGTTAGCTTTTGGGGCAAAGTAATTTTGAAATAACTTTGTAAGCTCGTCATATGTAACCTTATCCTCGTCTTTTCCAAAAGTATTGAATATGTCCACGCCCCTTTCCACGATGAAATGTAGAAATAAAGCTACTTTTCTGCCATCACTCTCTTCATCCAAGCCAGACGCACGTAAGTATAATTTAAATGACTGCACCTATTTTTTCCATTGTTGAGCCAAGTTACCATTCATCACCATGGGCTGCGGACTGGACATTCCAGAAAGTTTCTTGGGCTTTTTTTTTCATCAGACATGACGCCGACTTTTCACAATGACTATACGACACATAGATTACGAACCCAATTCTGACACCATGTTTTGGTCGGTGTATCATATAAATGATAAGACTGGACTTCTATTAAACTTGGTTTAATTATATCTTCTACAGTATTCCAAATTACTTATAAGAAAGTTAGCCGTGGTTGGGACGCCATCTTGACACAGGACGCCTTCTTATAGACTAGTGACGTTCCGTCACACTAGTGACGTTACCTACTCATAACACTCTAATCTCCCAGACCCTACTTTTTCTTCCTCTTTATTTCCTCTTTTTGCTGTCTCTTACGATTCTTTAATTTTCCAGCCCAGCATTATCCTTGACTTTGGTATACCAAAAAATGACCCTGGAGCTAACAAAGCATTCCTTGACAAAATTAATAGTCTCTGGCGAGATTGGCTTGTGTTATTCACAGATTCCTCTAGACATTTAGTTGGTGGGGCTGTGGGTTCGGCAGTTTGAATTCCGAAGTACTCTATAATCCTAAACTTCAAATGCCCTCCTCTTACATCAGTCTTTTCTGGAGAATTAGTAGCTATCTTGGAAGCCATTAAATATGTCATGTCCCACGGGATTCGCAGGTCAATAATTTTCTCAGATTCACTTAGCAGTTTGCAGTCCATCAAGGCCAATACGTTTTACTCAAGAGTCAGTTATCCCTTAGTGTTATTAATCAGGCAAAACCTCTATGAATGCCTTCTCCGCAACCTCGAGATCACATTGGCCTGGATCCTCAGCCATTCTGGTATTCAGGGCAATGAGGTTGTCGATTCCTGTGCTAAGGAGGCCATAGAAATTGGCAGTCTGGGTCACACCCAGTGCTACTTTTATGACCTCCTATCCTCTGCCAAATCAGACCTCGAATGTAACTGGAGCCAGCAGTACGAGCGTTCTTTGTCAGTCAAAGGACGTCATTATGGTGACATCCAACCCAACATCCCTTCCAAGCCATGGTTCTTCCGGTTCCGCCAAGCCAATAAACAAACAACGTCCGTCATTTGCAGATTGCGTATTGGCCACACTTGTTCCCCCTCCCGCCTGCACAGATGGGGCATTGTTCAATCCCGCCTCTGTTCATGTGGCCTAGAGAAAGGTACCCCAGATCACATTATTTTGAACTGCCCGATTGGGTCGGTTTCCCTATATGATATCTTACCCCCCTGTATTCCCAAGCCCATCAATCTTAAAACCCTCTTTTTCCTCTCATCATCTAACAAAAAACTTCTACTTTCCTTAGTTAAATTCATTGGTAAAGAAAAAATTTAACTCTAGGTGCTTTTACCCGCTTTTGTCTCTCCCAATTTCCATCTGTTCATTCGATCTGTATGGTCTTAAGTGTTTTGTTTTATCTATATGTCTTGTGTATGTTTTTTCCAGGGGCACAACAAACATACGTAACTACAACCGCCATTTACGGACCAACAACAAATTAAAAATTAAACTGGTCAAACACGCTACACACCATGCTGCTGTCATGTGTCATTGGCAGTAATGTAGTTGCTAACCTAAAGCGACTGGTTGCCACGAAAATTAAAAATAAAATAGAATAGAAAAATAGTAAAAAGAATAGAAGTTAAAGTAAAAAAGGAAATAAAAGTGAAGGTAGGATACTCAGAAATACAGAATGGCGAAAGGGAAGTTACGTAAACACTGCACAAATAACTACCAACATGTTACAAGAATAGATAAAGAAACCAACTTAAGAAGAAAGCCATAGATGCGCCTTAATGAAAAAAATGAAAGAGGATGTAACGTTGCATATCTTGCGTGAAACGGAACCTAAAGACTGGGGAAATATTTAAGGTGTTAATGGCAATACTGTTCATTACTTTTGATTGTCAAACGTCAACACCATAGTTTTGTAGGTTGGTGTTGCCGCGTTAGGGTAAATTACTTTGGATTAGAGGAATGTTAAATATTTGGAATTAATCAATAAATGGAGTAAATAGTTAAATGCATTTATTAAATAAACAAAATGATTCAAAGATCTTTTGGCAGTAATTGTACATACAAGAATTAAACAAACACATTTCAGTCAAAAAATAATTTAATCTAGTACTTTCATGTAGGTAATATATTAATTGGGTACCTAATTACCCAGACTACCTAAATTGTATAGCTACATTCTATGCATTTTGATTGCATCTATGTTTTGACTAGCTTTCATCAAGATGTCCAAGATGATAGCCCATTATAAAATCAGACTTATGCTAAATGACAGCGGAGGAGCCATCCTCGATAATGTAACCAGCACCTGCTGTGGAGATATAGTACATACTTTCAGTCATATTATTTCGGTGAAAGGAACTAGTAAGTAATAATTAATAACATCTTGCTGATGGAGGCATTTGTTGCAATATAATGTGCAATTGTCTGACCAAATGGTGAATTTTCAGTTATTTTTTCTCACACGCGGAGAGGAGGGAATATCTGAGCGTCGAGATTACCAGGGGTTTTCCTTGAAGTTTTCCGGTAAGATTCATAATTTTGTCAACCTTAAAGGTCAGCCCACATGTCTCACATAGTTCTTAATCGTAGTGCTAATCAGAGCAATTTCTCTGTCTTTACAGCTGGACTGGGTTTTCTAGTTTTGTCAGTAGGTTTTCTTTTTAGTATTCAGTAAGTTTTCTTTAGTTTCTGGATATTTTCAGTAGGTACTGATTTAAGTTTCCGTCTACATAGTTTCTGTTTTCTGTTAGCAAGTTTAGATACATTCAGAATAATTTAGCTTCCTGATTTGCTGTTATGGTTGGATGATTTATTTTGTAGTATTGCATTCAGTTATTCCGATTCAGGCTCCAATTATATTCAGGTTCAGTAAAGCTATGAAGTAGCTTATATAGACATTCAGTATTTGGCAGGAACTCTCATTAGATCTGTAAGTAATAAATTCATGTTTAGGTTCCTGATCATTCAGAAAACATATAAGTAATGAAGTAGGATATAAAGGTATAAACCAACCTTTAGTAGGCGTGCCATAGGCACGAGGATTCAGTAGACCTTCACAAGCTGCTGTGAGCTGCCCGAAGATACTGTGGCTTGCGACACAGTGTGCTGGGACCGCTCCACCAGTCTGCCGACCTTGACTACATCGAGTCGATCGTCCAGGAAGGAAGGTTTTCTTCAGATTAAGGTCTGTGGAAATTGTATTATAATTAGGGAATTAGGATATCAATAATAGTTATTTGAACTCAGATTGGATTGGTGGCAACTCTATAACTAGGGACTAACAAATTACTATCTAAGAATTGTGAATTATAACATAAGAACCTTTACTTGTGTAAAACGACCAGCCTTCCGCTGAGCTAAACATATTTTCTGGTAGAGTAAGAATTATGAGCAAAGTTATGTTCACAATTGATTAACATCATTGTATAGAGCTGCAAAAGAATAAAGACTGTGATATTTACTAACCTGTTTCATTGAGCTCCTCATCATACGTCCTAGAACACTCCATATCTTATTCTACAAACATTCTGTTTACGTTTTCCGTATCTATTTCGTTTTGTCACTTGGTAAAACCAACCGGGCATTATCAATTTGACAAAGACAACAATAAAATATTACTTAGGCTTGGCTACAGTCACTGTCCGTTTGGGGGCCTTGACACGCTGCGCAGGTGGCTTGGCGAGCTCCTGCACTGGAGTTGGAGTCTCGACAACGGGCTTCTTTTTAATGCAGCCAAGTGTGCCGTGGTCACTTTTAGTCGTGCCCGTAATCCCATTCACGCGGAGTACTTGTTGGGTGCGGAAGCTATACCCCGTGTCACCTCTATTCGTGATCTGGGCGTCATATTCGATACGCACCTCAACTTTCACGAACTCATGAAAGCGCTTGCTAAAAATTGCTATCGGAGGTAAGGTAGGAGATAAAAACTCTCTACACCGCTCTAGTCAAAAGTAAACTTGAGGCAGCTTCTGTGGTCAGGAACCCTCACGAGGTAACTTATGTCTTGCTTTTGGAGAAAGTACAGAAGGCGTTTTCGCGGTTTTTGTATAAAAAAACGTATGCGTACGTTTTGTACCCCACGAAATTTTTGCTTGGCGTCTTAGGTTTTAACTCTCTTGAGGTGAGGCGATATTATGGACTACTGACGTTCGCTAGCGGTATATTGCAAGGAGATTCCTACTGTCTGGAACTGGTTATGCAGGTGGTACGTACAAAATTTGACTTCCGTCCACGTTGCCGCCACCTGCTGGCGGTGCCTGCGGCGCGCACTCTTGCTCATACCAAGTCGCCACTGGTTCACGCCTTGCATTTGGTGAACACGCTTTTCGAGTCTGCCCTTGATTGTGATGTATTTGCCAGTGGATAGAAGATTGTGTGTATTGAATGTTTGAGGGTATGCGAGAAGATGGATGCCTGCATTTCTTCGATGTAAATAATCTATATGTCTATAATGTCATGTCATATATTATGTTTTTATTATTAATTTGATTGTCTCTTTTTTTTAATTTATATTTAGTATGTAGTTCTAGTGTTGTATTGTCATACTGTTATGCTGTGTAATTATTATTTTTAAATAAATAAATTAATAAATTAATTAAATTACCGAAATTGCCTTAACAAATATTTTCCGGTGATTATTCAGAGTGGAATAGCTTTAATGATTTTTATTGTTCAACAATAAAAGATAACAAATTTTGGTAGAACATTGAAAGATTCCATTATCTTCGTTCAAGTTTGCGAGGCGAAGCATTTAGTTTAATTAAGTGCCTGCCGTTAACGAGTGAAAATTTTGATCTTGCTTGGCAAACTTTAGAGGATAGGTACTCCGATAAGCGCCGCATAGAGAACAACCATGAGTGCCATTACGCAGTGATATTGATGTCAAAGGGATGAAACGACTGACGAATACTTTAATTGAAAATGAAGGTGCGTTAAAGGCATTGGATTTTCCTACAGACAAGGTGTTTTTTATTGTTGCACATTATTTTATCGTGAAAAAAACATAGACTGTGAAACGAGGCGTCGTTATGAATTGTCTTTAGACGAGGGCCGTGATAATCCGACAGAGGCATTTTTTTTTGGAATTCCTGGCGAAATAGATGCATGTTTGTGAAGCATCTCACCAGGCCTCACGAAGGTCACAGCCTAGTGGTAACGCGGGTTCGAGTAAGGCTAAGGGAACAAATTCTTTTACGACTCATGTCGACCATGATCAATTGTGTATTTCTTGTGGTGCTGAGCATCCGTCTATTAAGTATTCGAAGTTTTTGACCTTAGCTCCATTCAAAAGAATGAATTTAGTGAAACGTTTTGGCTTATGTTTTAATTGTTTTAGTGACAAACATGCGTCGCATGGTTGTCAGTCGGGTTCGTTATGCGACAAGTGTAATAGGGCTCATAACAAACTCTTGCATTATTCTCTTGAAGGTGCGCACGGGCAGGAGGGATCCCAGTCCGGGGCCAATTGTGACTCCAATGTGGCTCCCGCGAGACCCGGGGGGAGCAAGTCCAATGCGAGTGTTGCATCACAGACGCATCAGGGTGTGGTGAACCATGCGGCCATGGAGAGCTCTAATTGTGTGAGCTCGGCCGCGCTGCTGTCGACCTGCGTAGTGCGCGTGCGCCGTAGTGATGGGGGCACGCAGCTCGCTCGCGTGTTATTAGACCCCGGTTCTCAATCGTCATTTATGACGTCTAAATTCGCTAGCTGTCTAGATTTACCGCGATGGTTTTCCGTCTGCCATCAATAGTATGTTCGGTTGGCTTGTGATGGGCGGAACTTCCGGCAAGAGCCTAAAGTTTCTTGAAAGCGTGTCCTTTGATTCGGTGACCTCTGAGGAGAGCCTCGATGTTATTTTGAAGAAGTTTTGGGAAGTAGAGTCAGAGCCGGCGCGCGCGCCTCCTCTTAGTGTCGAGGAGATGCGTTGCGAAGATATTTTTGCTAATGGTCACCATCGAGACGAGACGAGTAGGTACGTGGTTTGACTCCCGTTTAAAACTGATCGTCCAAACCTCGGTGAATCGCGAGATATTGCTTCGTCGCGTCTACCATTACATTGAAAGAAGGCTCGCTCGTGACTCTTCTTCAAAGCAGGCGTACTCCGACTTTCTTAAAGATTATTTAGAGCCAGGACACATGGAGCTTTTAGAAAATCATACAGAAAGTGATTCGAAGCCGTTTTACATCGCTCATCATTGTGTTATAAAGGAATCAAGGTCAACGACGAAGCTGCGTGTCGTGTTCGATGGTTCAATGAAGTCAAGTAATGGTGTGGCCATTAACGATGAACTCCTGGTTGGTCCAAAGCTTTAGCAGAACATTGAGAAATTCTGCTTGATTTTCGATTGCATGATGTCGTATTTATTACTGACGTTGAACAGATGTTTCGAATTATTTAATTCCGAATTTGAAAAAGCCGAATTTCATAATTCTGAATTTTTACAATACCGAAAAAATGTAAGGCCGAATATCAAAATCTAGAATTTTATATTACCGAATATTAAAATCACGAAAACGTTTTTCCGAATATTATATTTACGAATGTTGACAATTCCGAATTTTCTTTTTACGAAAATTATAATTCCGAAAATTCACAAACCAAATCGATAGGTAATGAAAAATTTTGAACTAACCACTTGAATTGAATTAAAGTCTTCTACTTGATACAAAAGTTAGGTAAGATGACGAGCACATAACTAAACTAGGTCATCTTACCTTGATAGGTTAGGTTAGGTTAGAGTTGCATCAAGGCGCGAAGCGCCTCAGCTACGCAGAACAGGAGCAATATTTTATCAGGCGCTTATTTGAAATAAAAAATCTTAGAGAATTCGGGCTGCTAAAATTTCGGAATAATTAATATTCGAGATTCGGATTAGGAATAATCGGAATTGTGATATTCGGAAAAATATTTTTCGGGATTTTAATAATTCGGAAATGTGAACATTCGGAATTTTAATAATTCGGAAATGTGAACATTCGGAATTTTAAAAATTCGTGATTCTGAAACTTCGTGAAACTAAAATTCAGAATAGTGATGATTCGGAAATTTCAAAATCGGAATTCTGAAATTCGTGTTTATCAAATTCGGAAAAAAATATTTCGAGATTATGTAGTGTACCCGTTTCGTGGTATTCTAGTACACGAAACAGATCGTGATTATCAGCGCATTTTGTGGCGTGAGTGTTCCTCTGACCCAGGAAAAGAGTTTAGGCTGTGTACCATCACTTATGGTCTTTCGTCAGCGCCGTATCTCACGATACGGACGCTGCAGCAGTTGGCCACTGATGAAAAGCACAAATACCCGCGCGCAGCCACTGTACTCATCAACGATGTGTTCATCGATGTCGTGGTTAGCGGTGCGACGTGGCTGGAGTCTGCGCGTGAGCTGAAGGACGAACTGGTACAGTTGGGTGCTGCGGATGGTTTTTCGGTACGTAAATGGGCTAGTAATTTCCCCTCTCTTCTTGATGACGTTCCAGATTGCGACAAGGAAACTTGTGTCTCGTTTTCAGCCGCTGATGATGAAGGTGTCATCAAAGTCTTGGGTGTGCAGTGGAAACCGCAGAGTGACCAGTTTATTAACAATTTTTCGCCTGGTACACACACAGGAGTGCACGAAGAGAGCAGTGTTGTCATAGATTGCCAAATGTTATGACCCGTTGGGGTGGTTGTGTCCAGTTACACTATTTGCGAATTGTTTGATGCAAAAATTGTGGATTTTAGGTGTAACGAGCATCTATCTAATGATCTGCAACATGTTTGATTCCGATATAATAGTGAGCTACCGCTTGTGTCCAGTGTTTCTATAGATCGGTTTATTTTGAAGGACTTTGTGAAACCCGAACTTCATTCGTTCTCTAATAGTTAGTTAGGGTTTCGAGCGCCGCATGCAAAGTTTAAAATTCAATAGGGAAACTTTTGACGTGTCAAAATGTTTTTTTTTAAATGAAGAATACGGTAAGCTAAAGATGTAAACCATATGTAAACTGGCTGATATTGACTATTATGCTATAATAATCTGTGAAACACGTAAACGAAACGCAGCAATGCCAGTGGCCCGTTTCCCAAAGCTTCAAGTTACAAATTACAAGCGAAACCCTCTTTCTAGCTTCTTCACAGTTCCTAATAGTGCTCTATTTATGAAAAGTTGCAACCGCATGTCTGTAAAGATATTTAACGCCATTCCTGAAGATTTCAAGTCTTAACATTTTCAAACAAAGTTGCATCTTTGGCTTAAATTTAATGTTTTATTCTACAAGTGAACTATTTAACATGTAAAGTTTTCTCTATAAATAAGAATAGTTATCCTCATTGTAGACCGTGTACTATTATTGTTTTTATTTTAATAATGCTATGTGCAGTTAATGATAATGTTACTTAAAACTAAATTTGCATGCTAGTATCTAGCAAGATATGTCGTCGCACTCAATAGTAAACCAACAACACCTAATTGTATCATATTTTAAAGCAAATAAATGTATTTGAATTTGCATTTAGCAAAAGGATTTAGAAAGAGACTTCCGCTTGTAATTTGTAACTTGTAGCTTCGTGAAACGGGCCTCAGCAGACAGCAATCAAAAACGTCATTTACGTCATCTGCCTCTGCAGTCAGTCAGTCATTGTTTTGTTTGAGCTTTTTTCGTATTCGTGTAGATAGGTACTCAGTGACTACAATGGTGTTACCGAAGGCCTCGTCTTCCACCGCCTCGCTGTCTGAAGCCGTTGAGTGTAGGGCAAGTCTGTAGTGACCCGCTTGTTACGAAATCCTCTTCGGCGTCTCCGTGTGTGCTAGTGTTGGACTCCGCTTGTGCCAACGTCTTCTATATCTCCGTGTGTGCAAGTGTCCATAACGCTTTCGAAATGCCCCAGGAGCCAGCCTCTCCAACCTACACCAGATTCAGTGGCATTTACCTACTATGTCACTGTCTCCTGTGCCTGGCTGTTCTCGTGCTGCTGAGGATGATGCTGACGTAAGTACTTACTTTAAGGATGTTATATTTTATTTAGGTTTCATAAAGTAAGATTAGGTTTAATAAAGTTAGGTTATACTTATAAGGTTAGGTTAATTTAATTTAGGTTCGATTTTTTATTAGGTAGCTTGTTGATTGATTAGGTTAATGTGCTCATTTCTACATACCGCACTTCTCGATTAAAATAGTGTCAACTCAAAAAAGTTGCTGGTTTTATTTCAAGATCATTGAAGTTGTTTTAAAGTTGATTTTGAAATACAGTTTTATTATTAGTTAATTCTGTTTTAATCTAGGAGTGCTTTACTCTATTCTGATAATTTATTTGTTTGAAATCCCATAACACGACATTTAAAATGTTGATTTGTTAGGCTTCTATACAAATAAAAGTAATAAATAGGAATCGCAGGCAACAGCTTGTTTTGCCTTGTATGTATTATTTTTTTAATGTCATGGGTTGGTTTCCATGTCATTAAAAGAATATTGTATAGCAAATAATTTTAGTATCATACTCGAAAATGTAATTCAAGACCAAAATCTGACAGTTCCCATCTTGTTTATTACAGACCTAAATGTATTTCTACCCCCATCTCATCTTTGCGGTGCTTGTTTGCCCTACCCCTAGATTTTAAATAGAAGCCTGGAGGCGCGAAGGTAGAGCAGCCCCCGCCTGCTGTTACACAATCAGGAATTCCTTAAGTGCTTAAAGTGCTTTTTTAAAGGTCCGGAGCAGATGCTAACCACATTCTGCCCCGAAGCCTGACTGCTCAGGTCGAAGGTTTATGTAGGAGGTCCTGAGGACAGAAAGCTAGCGAGGGTCTTGTGCGTAATCGGCAGGAAGGCCAACGAAGCTGTTACGTCAATGAAAGGCCAAGATACTAAGCAGACTGGTTTATTTATAGAAATGTCTAACTACCCGATATATGGATATTAGCTCATATGCATACCCTACATAACACTTCCTTCTTATTTACTAAACACCTTTGACAATATTCACGAAATATCTAGGATACATAACATCACGTTTATATTTTAGTTACACAGGATCATACTTTCCCTTCCCCCACCATTAATAACAATTATAGGCACTTTTTAAACCAAAGGTGTCTTAAAATGTATACATGTTTATTTCTATATTATATTCGTATATATCTATCAATAACGAAGTTATTTGCGGAGTGACAAGACTATTACAATTAATTATAATTACCTATTTGTTTTTATGGAACTTTTGTAAACAACGCAAAGCGGCTTGGCGCCGAGTTCGAGCTTCGATCGCCAGCAGCGGTGGGGTTCCCTTGTGAGGCGAACCGTGCATCGGACTTTTAACTGGAGGCGAATGAGGCTCTGGCCCCTCCTCTGCAAATTGCCATTCATCGGCTGGAGTGTCTCCGCCATCAATATGATGTTGAGAGTGTTGAGACCCAGTATTTTCTTTAGAGGCTGAATCGTGGTTTTCTCCTAATTTTGATAACGAGAACCGGTTAGATCGTTTTAATATTTGATCTATGTGCCGCTTATGCAAGTGACCGTCCTCCGTTCTAACCTCATATGAAACAGGGCTCGGGCGTTCTACGACCACCCCTTCGGCCCATTTTCGGTTTCCCTTGGAGTAGTCTCTTATGATAACAGGGTCTCCGGGCGTGACGTGACGCGGCCGCGTGGCGTGGCGCTGTTCGCTGGACGCCTGCCGCTCGCGCACGAGCTCGGCTGTGTCGGGCCGCAGCAGGTCCAGGCGTCCGCGCAGCCGCCGCCCCAGCAGCGCTACCGCCAGCTCGCGACCGGTCGTGCTGTGCTCTGTGTTCCTGTAGGCGAACAAGAACCTACTCAAGGCGGTGTCGTCGTCTTCCCCCTCTACGTTTGCTTTTTTTAAGGCCCTTTTCACAGAACGCACAGCATTTTCTGCCGCACCGTTGCTCGCTGGATGATACGGAGCCGTGAGAGTGTGCTTTATACCGTTCCGTTTCAAGTATGATCCCAATTCGGCCGAGGTGAACGGGGGCCCGTTGTCACTAATTACCCTTTTGGGCAAGCCGAACCGTGCAAACATTTTTCTAAAGCATGTTATTACAGCTGAAGCGGATGTATTACAAATTTTCTCTGCTTCGATCCATTTGGAATGAGCATCGATCACGACTAAATAATATTTGTTTTTAAACGGCCCCAAGAAATCGACGTTGAGCCGCGCCCAAGGCTCCGTTGGTCACGGCCACGAGTGCAGCGGCGCTGGCGGCGGCGCCGGCCGCACCGAGCGACACGCCGCGCACTCTTGCGCCGCTCGCTCGATGTCTGCATCCAGAGTATCCCACCAAACATAATTGCGGGCAATCTGTTTCATTTTAACAATTCCTGGATGCCCGTCATGAATTTCTTTTAATACCACCGTTTGTAAAGTACTAGGTACTAAAATTCTATAGCCCCATAACAAACATCCCTGATCGATATGAATATTATCTTTACGATTAAAATATGCTTTACTGATTTTATCATCAATGTTCTTTGGCCAGCCAAACATTAAATTTTGCTCAGGGTATGATATTTTGCCGACTCAGTTTTGATATCTTTAAAACTGAGTGGAAAGCACTTCTGAACAAAATTGAGATAGCTGCATGTCTCGATCTCGCCTCTTTCATTGACTTTCATTGACGTAGCACTGGGGCGCTGCTAAGTACCTTTTTAATTTTGTTGAAAGCCACTTCACAACTGTCGCTCCACACCCACTCAACGTCCTTTTTTAGTAAATCATATAAAGGCTTTAATATGTCGCTCATGTTCGAGCAGAATTTAGAATAAAAATTTACTAAACCCATAAAACTTTTCAGTTGAGTTACGTTCGTGGGCTGTGGTGCTGCAACGATGGCTTTGATTTTATTCGAGTCAGTATGTAATCTTTGTTTATCTATATTATATCCTAAGTATGTTACGCTATCTTTAAAAAACTTACATTTGTCGAAATTGATACGAAGTCCGTTTTCCTTAAGTCTCTGCAACACCGCTCTTAAATTTGTCAGATGCGTTGCCCTATCCCTGCCAGTGACACAAATGTCGTCCGCGAACACCGCTGTAGATGGCAACCCGCTTAACGTTTCTTCCATAATTTTTTGGAAGTTTTCTGGTATACATTTTATACCAAAAGGCACCCGGCGGTACACAAAAGTTCCGACATGAGTAGTTATAGCCGTCATTGGCTGGGAGTTTTCCTCTAACATACACTGTTGAAACGCATTCGACAAATCCAGTTTTGTGTATTGCTCACCCCCCCTCAACCTTGTGAAAATTTCTTCAATCCGTGGAAGAGGGTAATGAAAATCTTTGAGAATTGGATTTATCCTGATTTTGTAATCTCCGCATATGCGGATGTTACCATTCGCTTTAATAACCGGCATGATAGGTGTTCCATAGTCAGATCTTTCCACCTTATAGATAACTCCCTCCTGCTGCAAGCGATCGAGCTCGCTCTCGACACGGCTACGCAACGCCAAAGGCAGCGAACGCGCTTTAACAAAAACGGGTTTTTCATCTTTGAGATAAAGACGAATCTGTGATTTAAATGTGCCTAGACCCTCCGCAAAAACCTCCGGATATTCATTTTTTAACGAGCTCGCTATCGAATCGCCCTCTATTATATTATGGCACTCAACGATTGCTAACTTTAATGTTTTTATCCAAGTGCGTCCCATGAGCGGGGGCCCGCCGTTCTCAATAACATATAATTCAAGCATAGCAGAACGGCGACCACACTGTACGTTTACTTCAATGTACCCAAGCGTTTCGATAGTGTCGCCCGTGTAAGATTTTAAGGTTAACACATTTTTCCTAATTGGTATATTCATAAAATATTTGTCATAAAACTTTTTAGATATTGCCGAAATTTTACTCCCTGTATCAATTTCAAATTTACAGTTAATATTGTTTACGCATAAACTTGCGTAGTAAGGCCCGTCAAAGTCTCCTTTAGTGACTAAATTATAAAAATAAGTCTCACTATTTTCAGAGTCGCTACTATTATTCAAAAAGTACTGACCTTTAAATCCCTTTTTGTCAAATTCACCACTCTCACCTTTATGTAAACACATAACTTTTAAGTGACCCTTTAAGCCACACACATCACACGTAAAGTTTTTATACCGGCACTTGTTCTGCGCCTGAGTCGCTTTTCCGCAGCGCGCGCACGGTGGGCGACCGGCGGCGACGCCGGGCCCGCGCGGGCGCGCGCCGCCGTCGCAGACCCGGTGCAGCCCGTCGTCGGGCGCGGCCGCCGCGCGCGCGCCGCTGGCCGGAGCCCCCGCCGCGGTCGCGTGCCGCTCCGCCGCCTCGAGCGCGCTGGCCAACTCCACGGCCCTTTTATAATCAATGTTTTTCTCGGCAAATAATCTCGAACGCATCTCCTCACTAAATAATCCCGAGACAAATTGATCTCGTAAATTTTCTTCGAGCGTCGAACCAAAATTGCATGTTTTAGCCAAATGTTTGAGACCTTGCAGGTATAAACGAATGCTTTTACTATGCTGTTGTGTCCTTTGCCGAAAAATATGTCCCTTGGCTATCTCGGATCTTTTGGGCTCCAAATGATTCTTGAGTAGTGTCACGAGTGCATCAAATGCTTTGTCCTCCAGGTTGTCGGGCGAACACAAATCACAAAGTAGATTGTAACACTCGCCACCAACTAAGGTTAGCAACGTGGCCACTTTGAGTTGATCTGTAATACTATTTAAGGCGATAAATTGCTTAACCCGACGCACGTAATTATCCCAGTTTTGTGATTCTATTTGGAATGGTTCTATTTTCCCGATAGGCATTGTAAACGGAACGTAGTGCACTTAATATAACACGAATTATATTTTTAATAACCGACTGCGTCAATGTTACGTCAATGAAAGGCCAAGATACTAAGCAGACTGGTTTATTTATAGAAATGTCTAACTACCCGATATATGGATATTAGCTCATATGCATACCCTACATAACAGAAGCAAGCCTTCGGGCGGAGCCCACCCCATTCCTCCCCCTTATAACCAATCACGTGAAAAAGTAATTGTTTTTCTTCTAGTTTCAGACAGACTATGGTCACCGTCCCAAACATTCACGAATCAAGAGCAGTCTTTGCCATCTTACTCAAAAGTGTCTGGTTCCAAATACAGGCACAAGAAACATTATAAAGAAAAAAATAAAATTCAAAGGAAATTCAAGAAATAAATCGACCTCTTTGGGAATTTAGAATTAAAGTTTTGTGGCAGACTTTATCAAAAGCTTTGCTGAAATCCGTGTTTCGTGTGTGTCTGATTGCTTTCCGGAATCTATTGCCTTTGAGAGAAACTCTGTAAAAGTGACGAGGTTGGTTTTTGTGGACCTGGCACCGACGAAACCATGTTGAAAGTCACTTAAGTGAAGATTAAAGTGCTTTCGAAAATATGGACAAGTGACTCGATTTTTTTTGCGAACGAGGACAGTATCGATATCGGCCTATAATTAGATACAAAAATTGTCATTACCCGATTTATACACAGGCACTACCTTTGCTATCCTCCACTGGACGGAAACACTCCTGTCATAAGGGACTTACTGTACAATATACTCACTGCCACACTCAGAGACGTCAATTAAATTTAATGCTTACTTAGTGACGTATTGTCTTATTCTATTGCTATAGCAAAGAAAGTGACAGCATCTACTTTAATCAAGCATTCAATTTAATTGACGTCTCTGAGTGCGGCAGTCAGAGGTCGAACTAACTCTAAAGCACACGAATAAATAAATATTGGATGGATTCCATGAGGCCCAGCTCTCTTATTGCGATCTATATTTTTAGCTTCCTTAACATTTCAACGTTATCAATTATTGGAGATGCTAGAATTTCACTGTAATGCGACAAAGAGATCAACGATTCATTTTGATTATTATCTAAGCTTTGGTTATCCTTAGTGTATACCGTCGAGAAATAAGAAGCAAACATCTCACATATTTCGTCATTTTTTGATGTGGTAATCGACACATTTGTCATTTCTAAAGGATATGAGCTTGATCCACCCCGCTTGGGTAAGTGCGTCCAGTACAATATTGGATTTTCCATGAGTTCATCCTCTATTTTATATATATATTTATAATTATTATATCTGGAGATCGCTAGACACTGTAAGCGCTTAATAATTAATTTTAATTCTAGGGAATCTAAAGGATTCTTATATTTTTTAAGACGGACTCTAATTTAGTTTTTTTTATTTAATACTTTTTGTAACTTTTTATCAAACCAGGGCGGAAAACTACTTTTTTTTACTGCAGTCAAAAGTATGTGTTGCCTTATTATTCCACGAAGAACCTAATAGAAAACCCCAAGCATATCGTTTACATTGACAGAGCCCTTGAAAAGGTTATCCCAGTCTTTCAACGCCAGTTCCTTTCGAATCGATTCATAATTGCCTTTATAAAAATTAGGCCTTAAGGATCTATTATTGTAAGGTAATCTACGTATTTTAGAGAGTTCCATAGTTATGAATAGCGGGGGATGTAACTTTTCAATATTGCTTAAACAGTTTCACTTTCAATGACATTACAGGCAGTGACGGTGGTCATCACAAGGTCAAGTATGCGCCCTGAACAATTTGGTATTATATTACATTGTTTCAGTTTGTTAAGATGGATAAAATCTAATAGTATTTCACATCCACTAGGTGCAACATAGCTATCAATTGAACTATCAATCAGTTTCCAATTAATATTTCCTAAATTAAAATCTCCAATTAAGCCAACATATGAAATATCTATTTTTTCAAGGACAGAGTTGTAGTGGTCTATCAAAAGAGTCAGATTTGACCGCAACACCGGAGGAGGGAGATACACTGCGCAGATACCTATTTGACGCGGTGCACCTGCACCAGGGATATCTATAAAAACCCAAAGGTCTTCAAAACAACTCTCCCAATTGGTGACCCGTTTAGATTGTAGATTCTTCTTCACAGCAATAAGTACGCCGCCTCCCTCCTTATTGTTTGCATACTAGACGTTTCTCTGTCTCTCCTGTATACCACGTATCTCCCATCAAACAGTTTACTGCTCATCACTGAGCTGTTGAGCCAGGTCTCAGTTAAAATGACGATCAAAATCGTCGCAAACTAAGTTACAATAGAAACTTAGTGTTTTAGTTCTCAGACCACGACAATTTTGATAAAATAACTTTAAATCGAATTTGACAACCACACGGAAAGAAAAATATTCTTAAATCAAGAGTATATTTATTGGTCAAGAATAATATAGTTTCATATATGGGGGAAACATTATATTCTTCATTTCAGTATTTTATTGTTTTGACCCTAATTCTTGAATAAATAAATTATTAACTCAAATAAAGAATAAATATTCTGAAAAGAAGATATAACAATAGTCTTATTGCAAGAAGCACGAACTTCTTGGCATTTAAGACGACAGATTTTCTGGAACGGAGTCGATTTAAGTCTTGATGCAAAGTTTTTGTATCTCCGAAGTAAGGAAAAGCTGTTTTCAATTTAAAATTTATTGTATTCTGACAAGAATATTTCGGTGCGAGAGGGTTATAATCTCTCATTAGTTGGGCGCGTAGGTGACGCGCATTCCGGGCCCAATGTTTACATTAACAGCATTAGCTGTATGATTTGTGGTTTGTCACAGAAGAAGTCTTTGTTCGGTGAAACGGGACAGTGTAGCATTGTCGAACGTGGCCGTGGGTCTTGGTATTTAATGTAATTTGACAAAGTTCTTTGTTCTAAGTTTTGGCTTGTATGCCGGGTGGGCATTCTTATTCGGCCTGTGGTTGAGACGGGACGCACGCTCTCCCGTGACTCGATTGTGCGAGACGTGTGTACTTGTACCACTTGACCCACGGACTCGTTTCCGTTTCGTGATAAGTTAATTTAAGAGAAAGGACTCAATTAGTTACTATTTTTGTAGTGTGGTGAACTTATTTTATATTGTGACTTTTATAGTGGTTTATTGACACTGTTTATTAGTGATTTATTGTTGTTTAATTATTCATTATACACTTTGTTTGGAACTGTACTCGTGTGCGTGATTACCCACCGTTTCCGCCCACAAATATGGATACCATCCCTGGCGCTTCGGATGCTGCACAAGAGCTCCACGCTCCGACATCAGAAGTGGGATCCGCGTACCGAGAGCCTGACGCAGATCATGGAGCTGATAATCCGGAAAATTTACAACAAGATCGTTCCTTACCTTCAGTGCCTATGGAGGTATATTACGAAAAGATGCTGAAACAACAAAGTGATCAAATTGAAAGATTGATCCAGGCATTAAAGCAACCTTCTCCAAGTGACAACAAGAAGACTAATTTTCCGGAATATAATCCCGACAAGAGGGACATGGAAGCAAAAGCTTGGTGCGATACAGTGGCATTGTGTATGGAAGAAAAACCATTAACAGGGAGTAATTTAATTATTTCCTTGAGCACTGCGCTGAAAGGTTCAGCCTCGTCATGGTTTTCACAAGTTAGTTATTCTGGTATGGATTGGAGCCATTTTCGGGAAATATTTTTGGCCAGATTTGACGCTACTGAGACTTTTGCTGCTGCGTTAGTGAGAGTGAACAGCAGTGTGCCTGCTGAAGGGGAATCAATGGCAGCGTTTGCTAACAGAACCTTGACTACGTTAATGGCCAGGTGGAAAGATTTATCTGTTGAGCAAATTGCCGTATCTACAGTGCTGGCCCGATGCGTACAAATAGAGCCACGGTTACAACGTTTGGCTTACACCACCGAAGTGAAAGACAGGACGTCAATGCAGCGGGAACTCATGGCACATTCCTACAAGAAACGTCCTAACAGTGATCATGCTTCAAATGAGCCAGTGAAGCGATCAAAAATTGTAACCTGTTACACCTGCGGACGGATAGGCCACAAGTCTAATGAGTGCCTAAGAAATCATAAGGCGAAAATTACCAAAATGGAATACAAGAAGACGGATGCAAACTACAAAGATGGAGTGCAGAAGAGGTCTGTGGTGTGCTTCAAGTGTGGAAAAGTTGGCCACATTGCTCCTCAATGTTCTGACCGTCGAGCATCATCGTCGCTGGCAGGCCGATCGAGTGGAACAGAGAAGCCGTCGACTGCGGAGCACCGGCGAGTGGACGCTTGCAGCGTAAAGCAGGTCTCGTCGCAGCTCACACATCATGGTCAGTCGTACGATTACTGTTTTGATTCTGGTTCCGAATGTTCTCTGATTAAGGAAACTTTAGCAAATAAATTTTGTGGCAAACGTTTTGGGTCTTTGGTCACGTTGTTGGGCATTGGTAATGCCGATGTTAACAGTACTTGTCAGATATTGTCTGAAGTATGTATTGATGATAATGTGGTTGAATTACTTTTTCATGTTGTACCTGATGATGCAATTAATAATGGCATTATGGTTGGCAGGGATTTGATTACCCTAGGATTTACAGTTGAGATTTCGAATGATAGTCTGATCGTAAAGAAATCTAAAGTTGTTAACTTGTGTGAAGTTGGTAAGCCAACATGTGACTTTAAGAATGTTGATACTGATGTCTGCGGTGAGCATCGTGAAAATTTAGTTCATATTTTGGAGAAGTATCGTACTTCATTTGTTGTAGGCACGCCGACGGGGTGCGCTAACACAGGGGAAATTGAGATTAAACTTATTGACCCTAACCGTACAGTTCAACGTAGACCTTACAGATTGAGCGCTGATGAGAGACAAGTTTGTCGTGATAAAATCAAGGAGCTTTTGGCAGCTAATATTATTAGACCGAGTTGCTCTCCGTTTGCGAGCCCTATCCTTTTAGTTAAAAAGAAGGATGGTTCAGATAGATTATGTGTTGATTATAGAGAGCTTAATCGCAATACTGTGCCCGATAAATTCCCATTGCCACTTATAAGTGACCAGATTCAACGGCTCAAAGGAGCTAATTATTTTACAATTTTAGATGCTGCGTCCGGATTTCATCAAATCCCGGTTCATAAAGATTCTGTTGAGCGTACAGCATTTGTAACGCCAGACGGACAGTACGAGTATTTAACTATGCCATTCGGTTTGCGAAATGCACCCTCGGTGTTTCAAAGGGCAATGTACAAGGCACTTGGTGATCTTGTTAATACATTCGTGGTCTGTTACTTAGATGACATGATGATTGTGTCTGATAATGAGGAAGAAGGATTAGAGAGGCTTGATATTGTGTTAAAAACTTTGAAAGAAGCTGGCATCTCTTTAAATCTTAAGAAGTGTTCTTTTTTGAAAACAAGTGTTGAGTACTTGGGTTATGAAGTCACTCGTGGGGAAATTAGACCTAACTCACGTAAAGTTGTAGCTCTTACAAACCTGCCTCCTCCGTGTACAGTCACGCAGGTACGGCAGTTCATTGGCTTAGCCTCATATTTCCGACAATTTATTCCCAAGTTTTCTCAGTTAGCAGCACCGCTTTATAAACTCACTACAGGGAAAGGTAAAGTTCAGTGGACACCAAAACACGAAGATATACGTCAGAAAATTATCTCTTACCTAACTAATGAACCTGTTCTAATGATTTTTGATCCAAATTATCCGATTGAATTGCATACTGATGCTAGTTCAGATGGTTATGGCGCAATGCTTTTGCAAAAGAAGGACGGTAAATCACATGTTATTGCGTACTACAGCAAAAAGACAACGGATGCAGAATCTCGTTATCATTCGTATGAATTAGAAACCTTGGCAGTTGTTAACGGAATTAAACATTTTCGGCATTTTTTGCAAGGTAGACAGTTTATAGTTATAACTGATTGTAACTCGTTACAAGCATCGCGTACCAAAATTGATTTGACACCTAGAGTTCATAGATGGTGGGCTTTCTTACAGTCGTTTGATTTTGATATCGTTTATAGAGATGGTAAACGAATGGGTCATGTTGATTTTCTTTCGCGAAATCCGTTACCAAGTAAAGAAATTAAACAGAAAGTTCAGGAAAAACGAGTCAATTTGTTAGAGATATCTAAAAACTGGTTACATGCTGAACAGCAGCGTGATCATGAGATTGCTGAAATTATTTCAAAACTAAATAATGATGATCTCCCACTAAGTCTTATAAACACATACCAAATTATTTCCGGTGTTCTCCATCGAAAAATACAACGCAATGGTAGAACACGTAGCTTACCCATTGTGCCACAGGCTTTTCGTTGGTCTGTTGTAAATCATATTCACGAATCAATTATGCACCTCGGATGGGAAAAGACTTTAGAAAAAGCATTTGATTTTTACTGGTTTCCGCATATGCGAAAGTACGTAAGGAAGTTCGTTGAGAACTGCATAACTTGTAAAGTATCTAAATCAAAATCTGGTAAAACACAAGCTGAACTTCATCCAATACCGAAAGTCACAGTTCCGTGGCATACCGTTCATATTGATGCGACAGGTAAATTCAGTGGACAACAAAAGTCCAAAGAGTACATTTTTGTTATTATTGATGCGTTTACCAAGTATGTACTTCTGCGTCATACATCGAATATCGACGCCATTAGTGCTGTTAATGCCTTGAAAGCTGGATTGAGTTTGTTTGGTGCTCCTACAAGAGTAATTGCGGATCAAGGCCGTTGTTTTGCAAATAAACATTTTCGAGATTTTTGTGATACAAATAACATCCATCTTCATTTAATATCAACTGGTACTTGTCGAGCGAATGGCCAAGTAGAACGTGTAATGAGTACACTTAAGAACATGCTGACTGCAGTTGAAGTCAATAAAGAAAGAACATGGCAGGATGCTGTTGATGATGTTCAACTTGCTTTTAATTGCACTATTAATAGGGTAGTCAAAGCCAGCCCCCTAGAGTTGTTGATTGGTAAAGTAGCCAGACCACTGTCGCTTCTTGCTTTAGGTGACCAAGACCAAGACGATGTTGACATTGTTGGAATCAGAGAACAAGCGGTTAATTCTATCAACGATATTGCTCGTATGGATAAAGAGCGATTTGATAGAGGAAAGGCTAAAGTTTCGAAGTTCACAGTTAGTGACTTTGTTTTGATTGAGAATCATGAACGGAATCAAACGAAATTGGATCCGAAGTTTCGGGGTCCGCTTAAGATAGTCGAGTTGCTCGATGGAGATCGATATCTTTTGAAGGCTATTGATAGCAATAGAACTTACAAGTATGCGCACGAAAGGTTACGTGCGATGCCAGATTGTTACGTTCCCACAGAGTTTGAAATTAGTTCCAATGTTGATGAAAGTGAGGAACAGTCAGAATCAGCCCGTATTGGTGAGCGTGTTGACGAGATGTAGTTGATGCACATGGCTGGCATGGTGCTGATGTGCACATGGCTGGCATGGTGCTGATGTGCACATGGCCGGCATGGTGCTGAAGTGCACATGGCTGGCATGGTGCTGAAGTTGATACACTTGGCTGGCATGGTGTATGGCAACTTGGTTGTTTTGGGCTTTTGCAACGTGATCTACTGACTTGGTCATTAGCCGTAGGTCGTATTCCAAACCCAGTTTAGCTGGTACGGAGGCTGCGCGGTGTGGTGACAAGCAGGAGGGTTACGGTTGCGTTTTGGTCCATGAGATGACATTGCATTGGGCAAGTTGTGGTCTGTGAGACCTTGTGTTTGTTGCAATGTGGTGTGTGTGACCTGCCCTGATTGGTCTGTTTGTTATGTGACCATTGATATCACATGTGTGATGTTGAGCCATGATGTGTTGGTATCGAATTGAGTAATTCGATTTTGGGCTGTATCTGACTTGTGTCCTATAAGAATATTGAGTAATCTAGACGTCTTGATGATAAGACTAGTTCTAAATATTGGGAACTTATCAGTTTGTCGTCGTTGTGACCTCGTGGCAGGATAGCCGAACAGGTTGTACTGTGTGGAATTTTGTTTGTTTACAGACGCTCTGTGACGTGTTTGGTGGCACACGAGGACGTGTGACAGTCAGGATCGCCGTTTCGGTGCGAGAGGGTTATAATCTCTCATTAGTTGGGCGCGTAGGTGACGCGCATTCCGGGCCCAATGTTTACATTAACAGCATTAGCTGTATGATTTGTGGTTTGTCACAGAAGAAGTCTTTGTTCGGTGAAACGGGACAGTGTAGCATTGTCGAACGTGGCCGTGGGTCTTGGTATTTAATGTAATTTGACAAAGTTCTTTGTTCTAAGTTTTGGCTTGTATGCCGGGTGGGCATTCTTATTCGGCCTGTGGTTGAGACGGGACGCACGCTCTCCCGTGACTCGATTGTGCGAGACGTGTGTACTTGTACCACTTGACCCACGGACTCGTTTCCGTTTCGTGATAAGTTAATTTAAGAGAAAGGATTCAATTAGTTACTATTTTTGTAGTGTGGTGAACTTATTTTATATTGTGACTTTTATAGTGGTTTATTGACACTGTTTATTAGTGATTTATTGTTGTTTAATTATTCATTATACACTTTGTTTGGAACTGTACTCGTGTGCGTGATTACCCACCGTTTCCGCCCACAAATATGGATACCATCCCTGGCGCTTCGGATGCTGCACAAGAGCTCCACGCTCCGACAAATATATATTTTTTCTCTCAAAAGCAAATAAGCTTCAAACAGAAAAACTTAGCATTTGAAAGAAGATTCGATAAATATTTCAACCAAAATGATCGAATGTTCATTCGATTTTAACCTTTTCTTAGTTAAAGTATAACGCTTTCGTAACAAGAACAAATTAATCTTGAGCCAATATCTTCTACATTTTGTATAAAATAATTAAGTTACTTAACTTAAGTATTTTTAAATTTTAAGTGAAGAGTAATTCTGTTTTCGCTCAATTTTAATATTTTCTTTGTTAAAGTAGTGGCGCTTTCGTATCAAGATCAAAGTAATCTTGAACCAAATGTCTTCTAGATTTTCTACACAATAATTAAGTTACTTAGCTTAAGTATTTATTAATTTTAAGTGAAGAGTTATGATATTTTCATTTGATTTTAATATTTTCTTAGTTAAAGTAGTGGCGCTTTCGTATCAAGATCACAGTAATCTTGAACCAATATCTTCTAGATTTTCTACACAATACTTAAGTTACTTAGCTTAAGTATTTTATTAATTTTAAGTGAAGAGTTATGATATTTTCATTCGATTTTAATATTTTCTTAGTTAAAGTAGTGGCTCTTTCGTATCAAGATCACAGTAATCTTGAACCAATATATTCTAGATTTTCTATTCAATACTTAAGTTACTTAGCTCAAGTATTTTATTAATTTTAAGTGAAGAGTTATGATATTTTCATTCGATTTTAATATTTTCTTAGTTAAAGTAGTGGCTCTTTCATATCAAGAGCACAGTAATCTTGACCCAATATCTTCTAGATTTTCTATACAATACTTAAGTTACTTAGCTTAAGTATTCTATTAATTTTAAGTGAAGAGTTATGATATTTTAGGCAAAATATTCAAGTTACTTAGCTTGAGTATTTTTTAAATTTAAAATAAAGACTAGTGATATTCTCCATTTGAAAAACCAGATTTTTCATTGAAAAATCAGATAATTGTCGGGTGAATAATTTGTATGCTTTAGCTGAAGAATACAATTGCTTTGCCACAAGATTCTTATTATCTTTAGGTAAAATAATGTACTACTTTGAGTTGAGAGTCATTTCTTCAGCTAAATTGGATTATTTTCTTGATTTAAGTAGTTGGGAATTTCATACCAAGAACAGATTTATCTTAAGTGGATAATGCTATAAAAATAATTAAAAATATCATATATTTAGCTTAAAAAAGCTTAAGATTTGATTTTAGAATGCTTTTTTTTAAGGTGAACATTAATGTTCTTAATTTGAGAGTCCGGAAGTGTTAAAGCAAGTCCAGAATTTATTAAACGTTCTATGGACCCTTTGATTTTTTTCCGAGTAGTTTGCTGGCTTTTTCTACACTGGCGAAGAGTAGGCAGCAGTTCCTAGCGGTCCAAGCGTTTATTCTGGTCTTGGTTCGAAACCTCCAGACAAATTAATAACATCAATAGACCAAACTAAAATCAATCTTCATTTAAATTAAGATTTTCCACTGATCCATCTTCTTTTAAATCTGCGCTCTGTATTAGATATGTCTAAGAAATTAAAATAAGAGTTATTTATAACACAAGTTTTATTTTGTTTTTAAATGTATACATTACACAAACAGGAGTATTTTTTTAAATATACAGATAAAAAGCTCCAGATCAAAAAAAGCTGCTGTGTTACTTCCGAAAGAGGATTCCGGAGGGGAATTAAGTCACACAGCAGCTTTATTTGATCTGGAACTTTTTATCTGTAACAAACGAACAAGATTTTCAACAGACTTCTTTCCTAGCTGTTAGTACCACTGCTAACAAGTGGGAGAAAAACTAAACTTAAACACATCATCAAAACAAAAACATCAACTCAACTCAATATCAACTGTTTTTTATCAGATTACAGAAAGCTGCAATGCGACATAATTGCTCCTCCTCTGAGAGAAAGTGAACATTAGCAAAAGTACAAAATTTTCATTAAGTATTCTGTTTCCAGTGGGATTTTTATTCCCAGTAGGTAAGTGGTAACAGTTGTGATAACAGGTGTCTTATACTATTATTTCATACTCTTAGAAGAAGGAATCTTAATTTTAGGCCAAGACTTGTGTCTTATACAGAGACAACGTACCATACAATTGGGTGGAGTACTTAATGTTCTTAACAGAAGAGATCTTCGTTTTAAGGCGGAACTCGGTACAAAGATTCCTTCTGCTAAGAATATTAAGGCCTTCACTCAGAAATATCTTGGCTAGCTATAAAACATACTGGTATTGTCTAAATACAAACATAGGCGGAACTCGTTACAGAGATTCCTTCTGTTAAGAATATTAAAGACTTAACTCAGAAATATGTTGCCTAACTATAAAACACACTGGTATTGTCTAAATACAATTATTATTTATATACGTTGATTGTACGTCTATATACAATACAAATGCAAATATTTATTTAGCTCCTATGAACACTTCTATAAGTGTTTTATTAGTGTAACAGAAGTTTCATGAAAACAACCAACTGATGATAAAAACAAAACAAATTATGCATCACTCAATAATTTTATAATAAAAGAAAAGGCGTACCTAAACAAAATAAATCTTTATTAAAATAATTATTTATTTTTTCCTTATGGACTGATTCCACCAGTGTAGGTGGAATCGCACCTATACACATACACATCCTTAATCAGCAGATAATAATTTATCTGAATTATGTGAAACATTAACAGCCTGTCCGAATCATCACACATTTACACAATCTTTATCAGCATATTATAATTATGTGAATTATTCACAGCCTATAGGAAAATATGGTCTATTCGGCCTATTCCCAGTTATCCACACCCCCTTTGTCCACACTGTGGACAACTGGGAATAAAAAATCCCAGTTGTCCACCCCCTCGAAAACAGGTGTGGACAACTGGGAATAAAAAATTCCAGTTGTCCACAGTGTGGATAACTGGGAATTTTTATTCCCAGTTGTTCACACTCTTTAATTTGACTCAACTGTGTTAGTTTTTATTAATGTACTTAAGTAGATATATTCGTATTTATATATATTTAAAGATAAGATTATATATTTTCAAAGTTGAGTTTTAAAGATAATATTAGCAAAAATACATGTATTCGTGATTATTTTCATATTTGTAGAACATTTTTTTGTAATATAAACCAGATTTTAAGTAAACGTTTGTTAGGTACTCTTAAATGACTCTTTGTATTTTCCTGAACCATGGTATAATATATAAATACGAATATATCTACTTAAGTACATTAATAATAACTAACTGGGATTTTTTTCCCAGTTGTCCACAGTGTGGACAAAGGGAGTGTGGACAACTGGGACTAGGCCTTCTATTCCCATTTGTGCCCATCCTTTATTCCCTAGTTTCCTTACATATCTTAATCAGCATAATAATAATTATCTGTATTATGTGAATTGTTAACAACCTATAGGAAACATTACACATTTACACAATGTTAATCAGCAGATAACAATTATCTGAATTATGTGAATTCTTCACAACCTATAGGAAAATATGGTCTATTCCCACTTGTCCCCACTCTTTATACCTAGTGAGGTCAGTTTTAAATAATAAACGCGATAAATCAGAATCGTATATAATAGTAATAATAAGAGAGCGGATTTGAAGTTGCGATTACAAGTTTAATATCGAGAAGACGAGTATTTATTTTTCATATCAACTGTACAAAGGGCATATAATAAATAAGATCTATTATGTTTGAGCTGTATAAAACTCCTTTAATTAGAATAATAGTAGTTTATGTGACTGTACATAATGAAGGGCATTAAACACTAGTGTGGGTTTATGAAACGAGCCGAAGGCGAGTTTCATAATAACATCACACAAGTGTTTTAATGCCTAATTATGTACAGTTACATACACTATTTTATCTTCCCACATATCATAAGCCTCCATGATGCATTCACAACCACAATTTTTAACCGGTAATGGCGGTAATGAAAATATAGGTACCCTAACGGTGAGTAAAATGAAGAAGTCCAAATTAACAAACACGCTTTTATTAAGGGTCCCACAAAGCTTCGTAAACTAGGATAGTCTTAACAGATTTATAAAGCGAACACGTAAGCACAAGAAGAAAGTCACACGCGCACGAAAGGAAAGTCACAAGCACCAGAGAAAGAGTCATAGGATAGAACACAGTTAAATATGCAAGCTTAGCACCGTCGGTAAGCAACTCGCGTACTTTATTAGGGAAGCTCAAAAGACATGCATTCGCCGTCGCAGTCGAGATCGGACTGCCGGCCGCTGCGCCGCGCGGGCGCAGGCCGCCGCGCGTACAACCGGTAACTCGCCATGCGTACACCGTTGAGCGCAAGTTTGATTTTTACCGACTTCAGCCGGGGAGGTTAATGAGTTTACGTTATAACTTTAATTGTTTATTTTCGTGTACTGTGGTCGCTACACTACTCCCCCGCTGAGACCGTCGCTTGCTACGGTCGATAGTAATCGGGAAAACGAACAAGTCGGCCACTGCGTGTTTTCCTTTCTGGTACCGTTGAAACTGTAGTTGCGTTTTCCTTAGCCATGTGAGCTGGTTTCACTCTGTCTACTGATACTGTGGAGTGTCTACCTTGGATGTCCAGCTTCATGGTCTTTGCTCCTCGCTCCAAGACCTTGTATGGACCGGTGTATGGCGGCTCAAGCGATCTTCTGGCGGCCCCTTGTCGTAGGAAGACATACTCAGCTGTGAACAGATTTTTGGGCACATAAAACGTCTTTTGTGAGTGCCAACTTGCAGGTTCTGGTGTGAGGTTAGCGATGTGGTGCCGTAGTCGTGCTGCGAAGTTCGTGACATCTAGAGTGTCGTTTTTGGATGGGACGAAGAACTCACCAGGTAGGCGTAAGGGCTCGCCGTATACCAGCTCAGCTGCTGACGCTTTGATGTCTTCTTTCCACGAGCTGCGGATGCCTAGCAGAACAAGTGGGAGCACCTCAACCCAGTGGATGCTCGTGTGACACATAATTGCCGCCTTCAACTGGCGATGGAGTCGTTCCACCATACCATTGCAGGCGGGGTGGTAGGCAGTGGTAGGCCGGTGATCTGCGCCCAGGATGCGTGAAATGCGCTGGAACAGTTCGCAATCGAACTGCCTGCCTCTGTCGGTAGTTATCTTCTCCGGACATCCGAAGCGTGCGACCCAGCCGGCAATAAATGACCGGGCGCAGGTCTCTGCAGTGATGTCGGCGATGGGATATGCCTCAGGCCATCGTGTATAACGGTCGATGGCCGTGAGACAGTATCTGAAACCAGAAGAAGATGGTAAGGGCCCTACGATGTCCATGTGGACATGGGAGAAGCGGTTGCTGGGGGTAGGAATAGGAGTTAGCGGAGAGGTCGTGTGGCGAGAAATCTTGGTTCTTTGGCAATCATTGCATTCTCTTGCCCATCTTCGGCAATCTCGTTTCATGCCCGCCCAGACAAATCTCTGCGACACTAATCTTGATGTTGTTTTTGCGCCAGGATGGCTCAGGTTATGCATTACATCAAATACTGATCTTCGAAATGCCGGAGTTACATATGGCCGAGGGTTAGCGGTGGAGACATCACAGTACACTTCTGTGTTTGCGTCTGGTGTCTTGACTCGTTGAAGTTTGAGTGATGTACCATTATCGAGTAGATCTTGCAGCTCAGGATCTGAATCTTGGGAATGTGCAAGAGCCTCGTAATTGATGGGTACCGTAACTGCCTCAATTCTTGAGAGTGCGTCTGCGACCACATTATCCTTACCCGCGACGAACCGTATATCTGTGCTGAACTGCGATATCAGATCCAAATAACGGAATTGCCTTGGAGAACATTTGTCACGGCGTGACGCGAAGGCATACGTCAAGGGCTTGTGATCAGTGTAAATAACGAATGGCCTCGCTTCGAGCATGTGGCGGAAATGCCTTATAGAGTCGTATATCGCCAGAAGCTCTCGATCGTACGGGCTATAATTTTTTTGTGCTGGCTTCAGGCGCCTCGAAAAGAATGCAAGGGGTTCCCAACCGTCTTGAACGCGCTGCTGGAGAACAGCCCCAATTGCTAAGTCTGACGCGTCGGTTTGTAATGCCAGCTCTGCATCTTGATTTGGATGAGCTAACATTGCTGCTTCCGAAAGGCTTGACTTGCACGCGCTGAATGCGTCCAACATTTCAGTAGTCATGACGATGGCTTCTGATCCTTTTTTTTTAGTACCTGATAGAACAGTGTTTAAGGGAGCCTGAATTGCTGAAGCCCCTGGGACGAATCGGCGGTAAAAGTTGTACATTCCCAAAAATCTTCGCAACTCCTTTACTGTCTTGGGTGCTGGGTAGTCCTGTATTGCCTGGACTTTACTTGGGAGTGGCTGTACACCTCTAGCGCTCACCTCATGGCCCAGAAACGTAATTGTTGAGACACCAAATTCGCACTTTGCTGTGTTGATTAGCATGCCATACTCCGACAGTTTCTGGAATAGCTGACGTAGGTGTTCGTGATGCTGGTTCTCATTTGCGGAAAATACTAGTAAGTCATCCAAGTAACCATAGCAGAACGGAAGATCAGCCAGTACCTCATCTATAAAGCGCTGAAATGTTTGCGCTGCATTTCTTAAGCCAAACGTCATATTAGTAAACTCAAACAGACCGAATGGCGTTGTGATCGCTGTCTTAGGTATATCATCCACAAACACTGGGATCTGATTATATGCCTTGACTAGGTCAAGCTTGGAGAACACCGTGCTTCCACTCAGCTGATGTGCGAAGTCCTGAATATGCCTGATGGGGTAGTTGTCTGGAATCGTGCGAGCATTAAGGGCTCGGTAGTCGCCACATGGTCGCCAACCGTCATCTTTTTTAGGTGCTAAATGAAGCGCAGATGACCATGAGCTCTCTGACCTGCGAGCCGTTCCATTTCTCAGCATATCTTCGAACTCCCCCTGCGCTATTTTCAGGCGATCTGGTGGAAGACGTCGTGGACGGCTGGTAACAGGTGGGCCGGGCGTGGTACGGATGTGGTGCACTGTATTATGCTTAGGTACCTTGTGTGTTCCGGCAGGGCGCGTGATCTCTGGGTACTCCCGCAAGGCTTGATGGTACGTGGACTCCCCTGATACCGCCTTGATAGAAGTAATTGCCTCGGTAGGCTTCTGTACTGGCACGGTGATGGAGAGTGACGTCAGGCTGTCTATCAAGCGGTGGTTCCTGCAATCTACCAATAAATTATAAAATGACAGGAAGTCGACACCAATTATTGGTTTAGACACGTCAGCCACTACGAATTTCCAAGTGAAAACACGACGCAATCCTAAGTTCAGTGAAATTTGTACCGAGCCGTAGGTGGCGATGACTGTACCATTAGCGGCGTAAAGCTGGTAATTGGATTTCGTACGCTGCTCCTTAACTGCTGAGCGGGGGTACACGCAAAGATCAGATCCAGTGTCCACCAAGTAGTGGATTTTTGACGTCCGATCCATGACGAAAAGGCGGCCCGGTATTGTTCGGCAGTCGCTGGCCGCTATTTCCGACCGCCGTTGGAGTTTTCCGCCAAATAGCTGCAGGGTGTCGTACATCTATTTGCCCTTGTCCCAAACCTGTTATGGTAAAAACAGTACGAGTCATTCCTTGGCCTCGAAAGTGACCGTTGACGGTTCCTCGATTTTGATCGGTCTCTATTCTGTGAGTTGAAGCGCGAGCGATTACGGGGATTATGTGGTTGCTCATTGATTTGAGCCTTTAATGATGCCACTTCCTTGCGTAGTTCTGACATTTGAAAGGTCAAATTGCTCATCACATCATTGCTGTTACTAGCATTCGGTTGACTCGACTTACTATAGCTGGAATGTTCTCCGACGGCCGAAACTTGTGTTACCGCGGGTGCAATATCATAAACTTTGTCCGCTAAGTCCGCTAGCATATCCATACTTAAGTTTGGTTGTGATGCTATAACCGTTTGCAAGTTAGGCGGCAGACGCGATGACCAGACGGTTTTTAAAAATTCATCCGTTACATACCCGCCGGCTAGCGTTTTTAACCGTCTCCAGTACTGTGACGGCCTCCTGTCACCCAATTCTTCATGCATCAATAATTCCCGATGCTTCTTTTCCAGCGAAGCCGAGAGGCGTGATACAAGTTCGGTTTTTAACTTCAAGTACTTATTTTCTGGTGGCGGGGTATTAACTATGTCCTTTACTTCCACTATGTATTGATGCTCTAGCTGACTTATTACATAATAAAACTTCGTCGTGTCGGCCGTTATCCCGGAAATTAAAAATTGGCCTTCCATCTGTGCGAACCATAATTCGGGTTCCTCGGGCCAAAATGGCGGCACTCGTACGCCCACTTTACATACGGCGTTAATCGGCACTTCGTTTGCTGCTGACGTACCCAGCGCCGGTACATTGCCGGTCGCCATCTTGCTATCCATTTTTCTTTATGCGTATAAAATGTTCAAACTAGGGGTCACCAGTATAGGTACCCTAACGGTGAGTAAAATGAAGAAGTCCAAATTAACAAACACGCTTTTATTAAGGGTCCCACAAAGCTTCGTAAACTAGGATAGTCTTAACAGATTTATAAAGCGAACACGTAAGCACAAGAAGAAAGTCACACGCGCACGAAAGGAAAGTCACAAGCACCAGAGAAAGAGTCATAGGATAGAACACAGTTAAATATGCAAGCTTAGCACCGTCGGTAAGCAACTCGCGTACTTTATTAGGGAAGCTCAAAAGACATGCATTCGCCGTCGCAGTCGAGATCGGACTGCCGGCCGCTGCGCCGCGCGGGCGCAGGCCGCCGCGCGTACAACCGGTAACTCGCCATGCGTACACCGTTGAGCGCAAGTTTGATTTTTACCGACTTCAGCCGGGGAGGTTAATGAGTTTACGTTATAACTTTAATTGTTTATTTTCGTGTACTGTGGTCGCTACAAAAAGATTGAAAAGTTTTCTGGCAGCTGTCATAGTTTTTTTTTAATTCATTGACAAACTAGAGTCGGCTCCAACTATCATATCGTTCGATATCTTACTTACGTGCGACATTTGTCAAATTTGTATGCAAATTGACAACTCATTTCGAACTAAACGTCATCTCGACTGATATTAGAATAGAGGTCAAATAAAAATTCTTTGTTTTTCAGAGATGTTCGAAATTTGAATGAAATAATATTATAGAAATCGATGTTATTATTTAGCAATAATAACATTTTTACAGATAAGAAATTTGTTCTAACAAAACGGTCTATTTTTATGGTGGTCATAATGTGCGGTTCTTGAACGCATCATGGAGGGTTTATGATATTTGGATAGATAAAATATTTTCTTTACATATAGTTTGTTGCAAGAATAACATTTATTGAATTTAATTATCTATAAGATTGCATTGCGGTAAGCAAGTAATAAGATAACTGTAAGACGAGTAAACAACATTACCTATATCTAATAAATAAATATATCTATTCTATCTAGCCAATTGTACTAGTCATATCCATATTAAACTTGTAATTGCTACTTCAAATCCGGTCTCTAGTAATAATCGTAAAAACCAAAGAAAATTATCATTGATATCAATCATCCTTATTAAATTATCAAGCTCATAGTATCATATTATGATTAAATATGGTGATTTTTACAAACAAAATAATTTACATTGTATAAATTTAGTTTTTATACTTGTAGAGGTATTTTGAAATTTTGGTAAACCAATCTTTATACAGTATTATCATAAAGGAATATGATGTTTAATAAATATGATTGATTAATATCACAAATATTTCTTACTTTGATATACTAACAATGACAAGTTTCTTTGGTTTTTGCGATCATTACACTAAAATATAGGATTTGGATATTATTGCTTAGGTATATACATGGGAATTATCATTCCCACTTGCACCTACTGGGGACAAAGCCTCTCTGAGACTATCAGAAGTACTAACTAAAAAATAACCAGCAAAATGATGAAGATATGACATGAGCCTTCTTCTATTCATGGTCTACGACAGAGGGCGGCAAACCGGTACCTCATTTATGTTTCCCTAACACACAGCGTTTTATAATGTTGAAGTCTCGTAAAGCACAGTACATTGACTAACAGAACTACTAAATAACCAGCAAAATAATGAAGATATGACATGAGCCTTCTTCTATTCATGGTCTACGACAGAGGGCGGCAAACCGGTACCTCATTTATGTTTCCCTAACACACAGCGTTTTATAATATTGAAGTCTCGTAAAGCACAGTACATTGACTAACAGAACTACTAAATAACCAGCAAAATGATGAAGATATGACATGAGCCTTCTTCTATTCATGGTCTACGACAGAGGGCGGCAAACCGGTACCTCATTTATGTTTCCCTAACACACAGCGTTTTATAATGTTGAAGTCTCGTAAAGCACAGTACATTGACTAACAGAACTACTAAATAACCAGCAAAATGATGAAGATATGACATGAGCCTTCTTCTATTCATGATCTACGACAGAGGGCGGCAAACCGGTACCTCATTTATGTTTCCCTAACACACAGCGTTTTATAATGTTGAAGTCTCGTAAAGCACAGTACATTGACTAACAGAACTACTAAATAACCAGCAAAATGATGAAGATATGACATGAGCCTTCTTCTATTCATGGTTTACGACCGTTTGTTAGTACTTTACCTCAAAAGCATAAAATCCTTGTAGCGATTCACCGGTTCGCATTTCACCTCGAACGTACAAAATCTCAATAGCTTATTTTCTTGAAGCAATATTTCATGTGGCTGTTCACTTTAGTATATGTAATTTGTAGCATCTTATTTTCCGAGTAGGGTTTCACCATAATCGCATTTCACCGCGACTGAGTTTTGTTTGGGACGCTGTTTTATTTGACGCGTTAATTGCTATTTGAAATAAACCTCGATAGTTTTATTTCTTGCATTTCATTTTTCGTGTAGTATTTTACCCTAGACGCATTTCGTCGCGATCGATATTTGTTTGGGACTCTATTTAATTTGACGCGTTAATTGACGTTCGCACTAAAATTCTGTAACATTTTATGTAAAACGTGTTTTGTACCTGTAGTTTCATGTCTTAAATGCTATCAAACTCATTGAAATATTAAGATACTGTCTAATACTGAAATAGACGATTAGAATACAAAGCGAAAATTTATCAAACGATTGGGGTGAAATGCGACAAAAACTACTATCCACTAAAAAAAAAGAAGATTGAGACGCAACGCTATACTTAAATTTACGATCGAGGTGAAATGCGACTAAAACTTATAGCGACTAAAAAAGTAGACGATCAAGGTACAACGCGATACTTAAATATACGTTCGAGGTGAAATGCGACAAAAATTAATATCAACTAAAAAAAAATAAGATTGAGACGCAACGCTATAGTTAAATGTACGATCGAGGTTAAATGGGACTAAAACTTATAGCGACTAAAAAAGTAAACGATCAAGGTACAACGCGATACTTAAATATACGTTCGAGGTGAAATGCGAACCGGTGAATCGCTACCAGGATTTTATGCTTTTGAGGTAAAGTACTAACAAACGTTTACGACAGAGGGCGGCAAACCGGTACCTCATTTATGTTTCCCTAACACACAGCGTTTTATAATGTTGAAGTGTCCTAAAGCACAGTACATTGACTATCAGAACTACTAAATAACCAGCAAAATGATGAAGATATGACATGAGCCTTCTTCTATTCATGGTCTACGACAGAGGGCGGCAAACCGGTACCTCATTTATGTTTCCCTAACACACAGCGTTTTATAATGTTGAAGTCTCGTAAAGCACAGTACAGTGACTAACAGAACTACTAAATAACCAGCAAAATGATGAAGATATGACATGAGCCTTCTTCTATTCATGGTTTACGACAGAGGGCGGCAAACCGGTACCTCATTTCTGTTTCCCTAATACACAGCGTTTTATAATGTTGAAGTCTCGTAAAGCACAGTACATTGACTAACAGAACTACTAAATAACCAGCAAAATGATGAAGATATGACATGAGCCTTCTTCTATTCATGGTTTACGACAGAGGGCGGCAAACCGGTACCTCATTTATGTTTCCCTAACACACAGCGTTTTATAATGTTGAAGTGTCCTAAAGCACAGTACATTGACTATCAGAACTACTAAATAACCAGCAAAATGATGAAGATATGACATGAGCCTTCTTCTATTCATGGTCTACGACAGAGGGCGGCAAACCGGTACCTCATTTATGTTTCCCTAACACACAGCGTTTTATAATGTTGAAATGTCCTAAAGCACAGTACATTGACTATCAGAACGACTAAATAACCAGCAAAATGATGAAGATATGACATGAGCCTTCTTTTATTCATGGTCTACGACAGAGGGCGGCAAACCGGTACCTCATTTATGTTTCCCTAACACAAAGCGTTTTATAATGTTGAAGTCTCGTAAAGCACAGTACATTGACTAACAGAACTACTAAATAATCAGCAAAATGATGAAGATATGACATGAGCCTTCTTCTATTCATGGTCTACGACAGAGGGCGGCAAACCGGTACCTCATTTATGTTTCCCTAACACACAGCGTTTTATAATGTTGAAGTTTCGTAAAGCACAGTACATTGACTAACAGAACTACTAAATAACCAGCAAAATGATGAAGATATGACATGAGCCTTCTTCTATTCATGATCTACGACAGAGGGCGGCAAACCGGTACCTCATTTATGTTTCCCTAACACACAGCGTTTTATAATTAAACATCGGTATCAACGTTCAACTTTCATGGCAAAGTACGGTTTGCAGAAAAACAAATACAAACAAATACATCTAGTATTTAGAACCTTTATTTTTTATAAATGAAAAGATAAATTACTTAAATTTGTTCCATGGATTTTTCTGTCAACATTTGACGTCTGTTATAATATATCCATTTTTTAATGACCAAATGACCTTTTCACACTAACTAGTATTTATTTGGTTTGACAATTAAATTGACATTTGTTTCCTATTTGGCATATATTACTTTTCGAATGCAAAATGAGTATTAAGGTTATATGACATTATTAAGATAATAAAGCTCTTTACGTATAAGTACAGTATTTATATAGGTACAGTTAACTGCAACATAATTAAATTTAAAAATAACACAGAATATAAACGTTATTATTCATCAAATATTCGAAGTATTTATTTTTTTGCTATCCTTACCTGGTGCCATGAAATTTGAACGTTGATACCGATGTATATTTATAATGTTGAAGTCTCGTAAAGCACAGTACATTGACTAACAGAACTACTAAATAACCAGCAAAATGATGAAGATATGACATGAGCCTTCTTCTATTCATGGTCTACGACAGAGGGCGGCAAACCGGTACCTCATTTATGTTTCCCTAACACACAGCGTTTTATAATGTTGAAGTCTCGTAAAGCACAGTACAGTGACTAACAGAACTACTAAATAACCAGCAAAATGATGAAGATATGACATGAGCCTTCTTCTATTCATGGTTTACGACAGAGGGCGGCAAACCGGTACCTCACTTATGTTTCCCTAACACACAGCGTTTTATAATGTTGAAGTGTCGTAAAGCACAGTACAGTGACTAACAGAACTACTAAATAACCAGCAAAATGATGAAGATATGACATGAGCCTTCTTCTATTCATGGTCTACGACAGAGGGCGGCAAACCGGTACCTCATTTATGTTTCCCTAACACACAGCGTTTTATAATGTTGAAGTCTCGTAAAGCACAGTACATTGACTAACAGAACTACTAAATAACCAGCAAAATGATAAAGATATGACATGAGCCTTCTTCTATTCATGATCTACGACAGAGGGCGGCAAACCGGTACCTCATTTATGTTTCCCTAACACACAGCGTTTTATAATTAAACATCGGTATCAACGTTCAACTTTCATGGCAAAGTACGGTTTGCAGAAAAACAAATACAAACAAATACATCTAGTATTTAGAACCTTTATTTTTTATAAATGAAAAGATAAATTACTTAAATTTGTTCCATGGATTTTTCTGTCAACATTTGACGTCTGTTATAATATATCCATTTTTTAATGACCAAATGACCTTTTCACACTAACTAGTATTTATTCGGTTTGACAATTAAATTGACATTTGTTTCCTATTTGGCATATATTACTTTTCGAATGCAAAATGAGTATTAAGGTTATATGACATTATTAAGATAATAAAGCTCTTTACGTATAAGTACAGTATTTATATAGGTACAGTTAACTGCAACATAATTAAATTTAAAAATAACACAGAATATAAACGTTATTATTCATCAAATATTCGAAGTATTTATTTTTTTGCTATCCTTACCTGGTGCCATGAAATTTGAACGTTGATACCGATGTATATTTATAATGTTGAAGTCTCGTAAAGCACAGTACATTGACTAACAGAACTACTAAATAACCAGCAAAATGATGAAGATATGACATGAGCCTTCTTCTATTCATGGTCTACGACAGAGGGCGGCAAACCGGTACCTCATTTATGTTTCCCTAACACACAGCGTTTTATAATGTTGAAGTCTCGTAAAGCACAGTACAGTGACTAACAGAACTACTAAATAACCAGCAAAATGATGAAGATATGACATGAGCCTTCTTCTATTCATGGTCTACGACAGAGGGCGGCAAACCGGTACCTCATTTATGTTTCCCTAACACACAGCGTTTTATAATGTTGAAGTCTCGTAAAGCACAGTACAGTGACTAACAGAACTACTAAATAACCAGCAAAATGATGAAGATATGACATGAGCCTTCTTCTATTCATGGTCTACGACAGAGGGCGGCAAACCGGTACCTCATTTATGTTTCCCTAACACACAGCGTTTTATAATGTTGAAGTCTCGTAAAGCACAGTACAGTGACTAACAGAACTACTAAATAACCAGCAAAATGATGAAGATATGACATGAGCCTTCTTCTATTCATGGTCTACGACAGAGGGCGGCAAACCGGTACCTCATTTATGTTTCCCTAACACACAGCGTTTTATAATGTTGAAGTCTCGTAAAGCACAGTACAGTGACTAACAGAACTACTAAATAACCAGCAAAATGATGAAGATATGACATGAGCCTTCTTCTATTCATGGTCTACGACAGAGGGCGGCAAACCGGTACCTCATTTATGTTTCCCTAACACACAGCGTTTTATAATGTTGAAGTCTCGTAAAGCACAGTACATTGACTAACAGAACTACTAAATAACCAATAAAATGATGAAGATATGACATGAGCCTTTTTCTATTCATGGTCTACGACAGAGGGCGGCAAACCGGTACTTCACTTATGTTTCCCTAACACAGCGATTTATAATGTTGAAGTCTCCTAAAGCACAGTACAGTGACTATCTGGGGGGTTATTATCAGAGGTCGGAATTCTCGTAGCACTTTTGAGCTGTCATAGGGACTTCTCGTCTATCGACTTCCGATATACATTATGTATATCGATAAAAATACAGAATACCATTCTTAAAATATGACTACGAGTAGAAGTAAACAACAGGCAGTCTTATCGCGGCGGTCTCTTCGAGATAACCTTTGGATACCAACTTTTTGGAAATTTTAAATAGGTATTAAAATAATAATATTTTATTGTTACTTATTAATAATTAGTGGATTTCGTGTATCTTTAAAACATTTTTTGAAAGAAATTGTAGCAAGGATTGCTATCGATTGTTTTCATTTACAAATCTCTATTTCACATTTTCAAAAGTTATTTGAAAGTGATCGCTCTTTAGTGATAAGACCGCCTGTTGTTTACCTCTACTTTCAATCTTCTTTAATACTTTGTGTTCTATAATGTATCGGTAAAATATGTATATCGGAAGTCGATAAACGAGAAGTCCCTATGACAGCTCGAAAGTGCTACGAAAATTCCGGCCTCTGGTTATTATGACATGGCTATGCAGTTCATTTTACGGCGAGCGTAAAGGACAGAGCTATAGCAGTTGCATACCTCTGTCCTATTCTCTCAGCGTAAACTGAACTGCATAGCTATGTCATACATAATAACCCCCAGAACTACTAAATAATCAGCAAAATGATGAAAATATGAAATGAGCCTTCTTTTAAAAAAATATTAAAAAGAAAATTAAATTAAATAATCAGCCAAAAAAAAATTACACTATAATATTAGCTGTTTTTTTTCACTACAGTTCCATACGAAATAAAGCTGCTGAATAAAGCTGCTGTCTGACTTAACCATCTTCAGTGTACCTATTAGGAATACTAAAATTACACTCAACATCTTAAGTCAACATACATATTTTGATTCACTTGGTGGATTATATTTGGCGTCAAACAACAACAATCATGTAATGAGAAACGAGCTAGGGCCGCCGGAGGGACTCTTCAAGAAACGAACACTTGATTTTCGAAGTGAACTTTAATGTCTCTTAACAGTATTCTTTAAGGTGCAGATACAGTGAGGTTCATATAACTAACTTAATTTATTGATCCAGATCGATCACACGACCTTACGCTACCGCGACGGAAAACATAAGACACTTGCGGCACCTGGATTCTCACCAAAGTCGATAATGTTCACTCAGCACTTTCGTGGGAGTCCGGCAATCGGTTATCGGGAAAATTGGGTGACTCAGTGAGTCACGTTGTCGCCGTGTGGGAACCGTATGGCGTAACACCTCCCCTCCTAGACGAGCGACTATTTGCCAATGCTTAATGCAAATGTCGCGGCTCGACGTTCCTCCGGAGTTTGGGTACCAGTGTCCATTCTCGGGAGTTCTATCTCAGTCTGAGTTAAAGTCTTCGGCCGGTGTTGGTAGTAGTAATAAAAGATAATCAGTAGAGTTGCACTGAATAAAATGATGCCATAAGTGGGTATCGTTGTGTGGTATAAACTCGAGAAATTTGTTTCGTCTGTCACAGCTGGTTGCTCCATAAGTACTTGATGTTGAATATTGTGCAAGGTGTTCAAGTCGATTGTAGTTAGATTGTAACGAAGTGATTGTTTCGTTGAAGTCGGAAAAAATACTGATTTGGGTAGCGTCATGATTTGGACAGCGTATCCTCGGGATTTGTCGTCCATGTTTATAATTGTGAATTCGGGTGTCCGTATTTTGCAATTTCGTGGGATAGTAGCCAAGAAACTTCCTTTAAGAGTACGATGTTCCTCCTGTCTGCATGATATCTGTACTTTAGTTTCTGCCGGAAATGAAATTATATAATGTTGACTATCAAGTTCCAAAAGGGCTTCTTTAGTAAGTGATACGGGCGTGGGTGTGCATAGCGTATCCATTTCTTGTTCGTGTATAAGGCGGGCGATGCAGTCTCGTTGAGTCCGGGTCTGGTGGATGGTTTTTTGCTTGCAGATGTACCATGTTTCAATCTTAGGGCATTCAGCCTCCATGTACACAAATTCCTTGGAATTGGTTGCCATAAAGGGAGAGGGCGGTATAATGATTTGGGAATATTTATTAGGTGCAGGACATAGTCTAAAAAGATCGTAATTTTCTGGGGACAGGATGGGAACTTTAAGTACGATTACAATCTTGTGATCAATAAAATAAGAGCCTAAATTAATCATATCATAGTAATGTCTTATATCTATGTCTAATATAGAGACAGGTCCGTAAAGAGCCTTTATCTTACTTATCATATTTCCTAAGTCATTTATCGTTAATAGTGAGTGGTGCATGGAATTGGTGCGACTAAAAGCTAATATATTTTCTAACCTAGTTAGTTCAGATAATAGATCTTGAACGTTTTCACTGAAAATACTAAATATCTGGGACAAGTGAGTATACTGAATAAAAAGGTTACTAGTTCCATTTGTGCTATTGATTAAATGTGCAACCGCTTTTTCTAGCCTATTTTGGTTGTAAGTTAAATTATTTAGAATGTGAGTTTGTTGGATAGTCAAATCTTTGTACAAACTGATGTGTTTATTAAAACTTGTAGAAATTGCTTGATTATCTTTTCGAAAGATAGCCAAAGCATTTTCTAATCGTAATGCGTCATCGTTATCCAGGTTACCAGTCACACTTTTAATAAGGGTACCGAGAGGATTAAGGAGACCACGTTTGATACGTTTCGGTTCAAAGGATTCTAACTGTAGCATAGTTTTATTTAATTTAGAAAATAAGTATAGGATTTGGGTTTTAAAAAGCGGGAAATTTTGGTTAGGGAGTTTGTTTGCAGCTTCCGATAATTGGATCTGTACCAGTTCTATTTGTCTTTGAATTTGGTCAAGGTCGATTTCTTGTATGAAAACATGGTAATGAGATATAATTTTCGTTGATCCCAATTTGAACAGTAAAATACCAGGTCCGTCAGAGAGGCTGTCAAGTTGTATGTTGTCAAGTGTCGGTGGATGGCCGGCTCGGGCCCGGGTCAAGGTTGCCACGAGAGTTAGTGTCCTGTAACAATTTAGAGTTCATATATTTTTTTGTCCGTTTAAGTCTGTTTTTCGCTATTGGTCCTCGTTTTCGGGAGGTATATATATGTATGGGTGAGTTAGATATGACCTTGTCGCATGTATAGCGCGGTGCTAATTTTTGTCTAGACGCAGAGGGATTTCTTATATATATTTCTTGGTTCTGATCGTAATTTGTTTCCGGTTCTCTATTGCTATTCCGTCTATTCATCATTTCAATGCGGTTAGAAAATGGTTCATCGTGAATAATTTTGTATACAGTTTCCATTTTTCCTTTATGTTGTTGCATGTACTGTTGTAAAAGTCTCTCGGTCAAGTTCAAGTCAGTCGGGTTCCTAGGGTCAAAATGTCCGGATAATAGATCGTAAGGTCTGCATTTAGTTAGGCTGTGAATTGAACTGTTGTACGCAATAAGTGCGTAGGGGATTAAATTTTGAGCAGGCTCATTCTTATGCTGAATTTTAAGTAATCTCAGGTGTTCCAAAAGTGTATTGTGAAATCTTTCTATCATCCCGTTTTCATTTGGTGTATGCGGGGCTGTAGTATGATGTTGAATATTATGGAATTTTAGAAATTCTCCTACTAATTGGTTCGTGAACTCAGTTCCATTGTCCGTGGTTAACGTTATTGGAAAACCATGGTGAGTACCAAGTGTCATGAGTGATTTGACAATATTCGGAGCCGTGCCATCAGGTAGACGGTACGCTTGTGCGTACTTCGAGAAGGCATCTATGAATGTTAAATACTTTTCGTGGTCAATTGTCAATACGTCGGCATGGACAAGTTCAAACGGTTTGGAGGGCGGGGGAACAATTTTAAATTCAGGTCTCATTGGTACGCGATCATACTTAGCGCAGTTACATATAGCGCATTGATTTATATGTCTTGTAATTGATTCTTTTAATTTAGGCCAATAATAGCGTTGGGATAGGGCTAGGGAGGTTTCATTTATACCTCTATGGTTGGTTTTTCCAACATGGTATTTGGAAATTATGTCTTCTTGATTTATGGGTTCGGTAATATCTTGGGTTTCATGTTTTACCATAATTAGGTTCATGGAAGAGTTTTTGAAGGTACGTTGCAAAATAGGGACAATTGTAAACATTTTATCGATAGGTTGAACCAAAATGGCTGTGCGAATTTTGGGGTTGACGTGTTCCTGAATGATAGAAACTAGGTCATTCTCCAAATTAGTTTTAGAAACACAAACTATCGTTTTCTGGAAAGTGTCAAAAGGTGTAATTACTTTAGGTTTATTTCTGATGATACCTTCCATTATTTTTATGATAAGCTGTCGTTTAAATTTGTTCAATGGGTCGTCTGAGATGGGAATATCTAAAATCGGGTGTTCCACGCTTGTATGTGCTGTAGATGCAGGAAAGATATTTTGTATTTCGTTGTCGTCTTGTGAGCTTGTAAAGAGGGGTGGACTAAATAAATTAGTTCTTGGGCTAGGCGCAGTGTCAGTTGAAGAATTACTTCGTAAGGGTCTTAGACTGGGGGCAGTATCTGTTGAAGACTGACTGATAATGGGTCTATCGTCAGGTGCCGTAATAGTTGATATAGAGGATCGTCGTGAAGGGGAATTAACTATCATTGAATCTAGTTCTTCATTGTGAATTTCTATTCGAGATAGGGCATCTGCATTTGTATTATTTTTACCTTTTTTGTAAATTATGGTAAAGTCGTACTCTGATAATTTAAGTCTCCATCTAGTGAGCCGGGAATTTGGTTCTTTGAGATTTAACAGCCATTGAAGGGGCTTGTGATCTGTAACAACTTTAAATTTACGACCGAAAAGGTAAGGTCTGAAGTATTTTGTAGCCCATACTATTGCTAATAGTTCCTTTTCAATTGTCGAATAGTTAATTTCACTTTCATTAAGTGTACGAGAGGCGTACGATATTGGTCTGTCTGAACCTATTAGTCCTTGGGAAAGAATGGCTCCAATGGCCAAGTTCGAAGCATCTGTAGTCAAGATGAATTCTTTGGAAAAGTCGGGATATTGTAGAATAGGGTCATTAATCAAAAGGGTCTTACAGTGTTCAAAACATTTTACATAGTCAGGTGTAAGTGTAATCCTGGCGCCTTTTTTGAGACATGACGTCATTGGCTTTGTAAGACGAGCAAAATCCGGGATAAAGCGTCTGTAGTATCCTAGTAGTCCTAGAAATCCTTTAATTTGTTTGGCCGTCTTAGGGATAGGGTATTTTAGTATTGCAGAGATTTTATCTGGATTTGGCTTCACGCCATCTGGAGTGATAACATGTCCTAGGTAAGGGGTCTCGTGTTTCAGGAATTCCGATTTGTCCATTTGAATTTTAAAATTTGATTCTCTAAGCCTATCAAAGATTTTCTTAAGATTTATCATGTGTTCCTGAAGCGATGTGGAAAAGACAAGAATGTCGTCTAGGTAGACTGCACATATAACGTTTTGTAGACCTCTGAGAACATTATCCATCACTCTTTGGAATGTGGATGGACTATTTTTCAGTCCCATAGGCATACGTAGGAATTCAAAATGACCATTTCCATCGCAAACACTAAAACCGGTTTTATGGATATCGTCTTCATGCATTTCTACCTGATAGAAACCACTGGCTAGATCTAATGTACTGAAATATTGGCATTTCCCAAGTTTATCAAGAATATCTGTAATATTGGGAATGGGATATCTGTCATCGACTGTTTTTTCATTGAGTTTCCTAAAATCTACAACTAATCGCCATTTAATTTTTTTAGACGCATCACTTTTTTTGGGTACAATCCATATGGGTGCATTCCAGGCTGACGATGAAGGCCTAATGATGCCTTGATCGAGCATTTTCCTAATTTGATTTTGAACCTCATGCCTATGTACGTACGGATATCTGTAAGTTTTACTATGTACGGGAATTTCGTCAACTGTCTTAATTCTGTGTTTAATTTTACTCGTAAAGGTCAATGGCTCATTGTCGAGATAAAACACGTCGGCATAATCTTTACAAAGAGTAAGCAAATTGGTTCGCTCTTCGTCATTCATATGATCCGTGCGCAAGTGCGATAGCACTTCTCGGAAACGCTCGGCCTTGCCCTCGCTGTCGGCAAGTGTTACATTCGGTATCGGACAACTTCTTTCGCTAAATATATGTGCGTTTAATGGCTTTGTAAAATTAAAACTAATCTCATCCTGGGTGGGGTTAAAAATTTCTAATAAAGCATGATTCTTATTTGCGGTAGTTACACAATCCAGTATGTAACATCCACACATAGTTTGAAAGTCTATGCAGACGTCACCATGAGAAATATTAACTGGCACTTCAATCATTTGACTGGACTGTGCGGGAATTGTAATTGTAGTTAGCTTTAAGTTATGTGACTCATACATACGAATCGGATTGTCAGCAAATTCTGTTCGTAATGAGCGGGAATTGAGATCTATTTTAGATCGCCATTGTTCTAATAAATCGAGACCAATTAATCCGTCGAAATATTCGTGAAATTTGTATATATAAAATTTTATGGGTTTATTATCATTGATTTCAAAGAAACAGGGAACTGTAACTGAAAAATCATTCTGGGTTGTTGCGTGAATGTTTGTGACAACAAAAGGGTCATAGTTAAATGGGTGATTTGAGAAAAATTGTTCCGCGGCTTCTGGGCTAATAAAAGATTTATTCGCACCTGTGTCAATTAATAGCTTTAAAGGCGGATTGGCAATTTGTATGTACGGAAGCTGTCGCTTATCTTGTAGGTTAAGTTCTATTTGGGGGATGTCTGTTGAGGCTTCGAAGAAAAATTTTCCTGTTGGTTTTCATCAGTTTCCGAATTTTGATCGGAAGTTTCATTTTCGTACAAGGTCGCGTGCTGGTCACAAAAATCGTCATAGTAATAGTCGGGGCAATACTCGTCATCATTATATTGGTAGTAGGGGTCAAACGAATCATTCATATTAATTTGATATTGTCCATTTTGTGGGGTAGGGGGCAAATTTCTAGCAATTGGATGACTGACGCCACTCATGGGTTTTGGATAATTTTGTTGAACACCTGGGCGAGGCGGGACTCTAAACCCGGTGGTCATATTCGATCGTGGTAAAGCTCGCATCATTTGTTGGGTCCTTGAAGGCCATTGCCCATAAGGAGCAACATGGGGCTGGGAAGGCGGGGTAAATTTAGATACACTTGGGTTTTGATTAGCAGGGTATTGAGAATTGAAGTTGGAATTATTGTTAGATCGTGGTGGGTTGAAAATATTCATCGGAATTTGCGGGTTATGGGGCATCATTTGAGGGACGTTAAATCGATTAAAGTTAAATGGTTTTAAAAATTGAGCCGGTTTTGTAGATGTAAAGGGAATCTGAGGCTTTTTGTTTTTTAAGTAAAGGACATTTAACTCCTCCTGTGCAAATTCTAAAGCTTTTTCTAAGGTTTCAGGTCGCATGCATCTCACTCGCGACCCGAGGGGTTCATGTAAACCTCTAGTGTACGTTTGAAGGGCTAATTTTTTGTACAGTTCACGCTTGGCGGAAACCGTAGTAGGTAATGTTTCATGTAACTCACAATAGGTCATTATTGTACTTAATAAATTTTGAACTCGTTCGTAAAAAACGTGGGGGGTATCGGAACCTTGCGTTAACATGGATAAGTCAGTATACAGAGCAGATTCATCTCTATGATCTGAAAATGAATTTATTAATGCATTTCGGATGCCATTCCAGTTAGTTGGAATGCCGTTCGCTGTTAAAGTAGTGGCGGCACGACCAGTTATTTTATTTAATATCCCATTTAAAATGGCTGAATTGTTAAGGTCATTCCCGGGGGTTGTATCAGAATACGTTAAAATTAATTTGTCGCATATGTCTAAAAATCTGATAAGTACATTTGAATTTCCATCAAACTCTGGTACTAATCTCAAGGCTTTCCAAATTTGATCAATCTTATCTACATTGCGTTCAGTAACATCGTTACCTGAGTTCGCCATCTCTACGCTTTCGTCTTCTAAAATATCTCCTAAAGGTGATAGATCTCTATGGAATCTGTGCGTTCGCCACGAATCGGGCTTACTAACACGATCTGCGCGTGGGTGAAAAATTTTGGTTAAAATACTACTTGCTATCTAGGACAAAAGTAACTTAAAATAGGGCTGCAAATGGGTTTGACAGCTAAGTTAACTAGGATATCATAGGTGTAGCTGATTGGGTTGGCAACCAATAGGATTCATGTAACTTCTTAATTCTAAACTCACAGTACAAGTATCTGCATCGCAAGTGGAACTTGACGGATCGATGTGTGATGCCGTTGTCCGCTGCTGCTACCGGTCACTCGGCCACTCGTAGGTTCTCCTTGTAGACGTTGCGTCGACGAACGACTCTCAGCACAGCACAGCACTCGAAGTTGGAGGCACGCACTGATAATGTCCACAAGAACCGACTGCGCCAGAAACGAGCTAGGGCCGCCGGAGGGACTCTTCAAGAAACGAACACTTGATTTTCGAAGTGAACTTTAATGTCTCTTAACAGTATTCTTTAAGGTGCAGATACAGTGAGGTTCATATAACTAACTTAATTTATTGATCCAGATCGATCACACGACCTTACGCTACCGCGACGGAAAACATAAGACACTTGCGGCACCTGGATTCTCACCAAAGTCGATAATGTTCACTCAGCACTTTCGTGGGAGTCCGGCAATCGGTTATCGGGAAAATTGGGTGACTCAGTGAGTCACGTTGTCGCCGTGTGGGAACCGTATGGCGTAACAAATGGAACAACTTCTACTCCATTTGTTTCACCAACATGATAAGCCATGTAATGTGAAGAGTAACCAAGTGTCTTTAAAATTGTCACCAACAAAACAATTTTATTATCAAATTTATTAATTAAGACACATTTGATTCTGTAAAAAACCGGAATATCTTCCTCAAACGAATGCAAAAGCACATTCAATTTAGAATAGCTGTAACCATTTACTTCAACACTGTCAACATAATCAAAAGTATCAAAATCGTAAAAGTTTGTCGAGTCATAGTCAGGTTTAATTTTTTTACCATACTTGATGCGATCTGTAAATCCTTCACGCAATCTTTGAAAAATCGTCAACTGATGTCGAGTAGCCAGCGTCAAAGGCAAGTTTTTTCGATTTGCCATTGATTGTGAAATTTTTTTTAACTCCCTATGTTTTGTTTCGAACTTAAATGCACTTGCAAGAATCGGAGGGCCGAGCTTTTCAATAATTCTCGAGTAGTGAAGAAGCAAGTGATGTTTTGGTTTTAAAGAGCAATTGAATTTTTCAACTAAATTTTCCATATAACTTTCAAGTAAGCTTTTTAAATAGTCTAATAACTCAGATGTGAAAGTTTGAGAAGTTAATATTTCTGTTATTTCCAATAACGTTAAGTAAAGGCACCAAATTGGATCATTTTCTGGAATAAATTCTCCTACAATATATCTAAAATTTCTGACCAAACACAGCATTTCTGATGCTGAGAAAATAATTTGACCGTTCAGCAAGTGTCTTTTCAGGACCGGAGGAGGCTTATTTTTTTCAAATTTCAAGTATGTATGGTAGTGAAGTCTAGAATTTAAATTATTTAGTTCAAAATGCTTCGAGTCTACGAAGTATTTGATAATCAAGCACATATTATATCTATGTATACCTTCACACAAGTCATGCATGACATCACAACTAAAGTTATTATAAACATGGAAATAACTTAGTTCGTGCCAAATACATTTATGCTTAATACCAATACGATTATCGCAATGAGAGTCGTAATCACGTTGGCTCCTTATGTTTTCAGGTCTTTCTTTAGTATCTACTTTACTTTGTGCTTTTGACGTTGTACAAATACGACAAAAATTATTCGAGGAAAAACTTTCGTGAAACCCTAATATTGAGTTCAGACCTAAGTTATCACCAGATATTATGCCAACCGCAAACTTTACAGTGATTGAAGTGGGATTATCACATATACTGATTCCTTCTTCGTACAAAAACTTTAATTCCTCAATCAAAGGTTTAAATATAGATTCATTACCAAAGGTATCTCGATCTTGAGAGTAAAACAATAGGACTGGCCAAACATATTCTAAACGACTACTATAATTTGGAGGAATGGAAGATATAGTACTATAAAATGCACCAATTTTTTGGCTGCCTGAATGGCTGCCTAGGGGGTTGCCAGACTCGAAGTCGTCGAAGTAAACCGTTAAGGGAATTATATTTTCATCTTTACTGTTACTTTTTGTTTCATGCCAAGTAGTACTGTTTACAACGTTTCTCAGAACAGTTGAGTCTTCAGTAACGTTTTTTTGGTAATTTAATATAGTTTTTAGTACACCAGGAACCTCTAAAAAAATCTTGAGATATTCCCGCAAGGGCATAAAATATGACATTCTGGTTTTTAAAACCATCTCTACGTTTCCATTCTCCCGTTTACTATCTTGAGAGACACCAATTGGTTTTGGAACAGGTTTAACGTATGTGTCAAGGTTTTTTAAGTATGTCATTCTTTTATAGTCTGTATTAAAATTGTTAAATGCATCCTGCAGAGCTGAAATCATCAGATAACCATCTTCTGAATCTTTTAACGATTTCTTCAATAAACAAAATGGTTCTGATGAAACCAAATCTGTTACAAGTTCAACAATGGATTGAATGGTATTTCTGGGCAAACTAGAAATATTATGTAATGCTGTCATAAATGTGGTGACTGAATCATTTACTTTTGAGGCATATTCACCAAAATCTGTAACTATTTCCTTTATATTATCATCAAGTGATTGTTGTTGTTTTGAACCGTCATGATAAGATGCTGTTTCCGTTTCATTTTGTTTTCTAGTATTAACATCAGAGCATTCATTTTTCACATTATTAGTATTATTTTTCTTATCAAGTACATTATGGTATGATATTAAATGTTTTTTAAAGTCACTTTTAGAATGATACAATCTTTGACAGGTCTTTTCAGGGCATGAGAAATAATTAGTTATATTATGAATGTAACGCAAATGGACGAAATAGGTTTTAAATTGGTCATATTCATTAATACACTTAGGACACTTCAACATGTTGTAACTTGAATATGAATATTTACGTGTCTAAATTACAACTACATTTTAGCTTGAGACAACATATCAGAAATGTATGGCACTACCTTGTCATATTTTGTAACGAATCCGTAAACGCACCTTTGTATTAACAAGTACAAATGCGCAGCAGCTGACGGGTAGCTGGCATGGAGAGCATGATAGCTCTTGAATAATGTGTCGAACGCCTTCGGTGCAGTGTCAAACCTGTACTTCACCTTATCAATTACCAGGTAATATTTACGCTTGTTGTCATCTCCATCTGACCCACAACTAATCAGGAATGGTTGCAATGTTTGCTTTTGGCTTCTTGACTTTGCATGTAATTCTTGAATTCTTGACTCAATATCTCCAAAGTTCTGAAAGAAGTGGGATATTTATTTAATCATTATTGCTTAAAGTGAAAGTGTATTACATAGTACATAGACAATAAAGATATGATAAGAAATAGACAAAATTGATATTAGATAGTATAAATTACATAATTCAAAATTCAAAATATTTATTCAGTAAATTGGCCACATGAGGGCTCTTTTACACGTCGGTAATATGTAGTGAATCTACTAGCGCTTCGGACAAGACCATCATTGCGGAGAAGAAGCGCCGCAAGAAACTACTGGGACCCATAGAAATTTGGGACCAAGATTGCAATAGAGGCATTGCAATAATTCAATTACATTTCCATATTCGATCTAGTAGTTCAATTTTAGAGACAACAGAGTGATCCAAAAATTTAACTTACATCAACATCAACAATGAAGTTTTCTATGCATTCCAATATTGAAAATTTTGTTCGCTTGTTTAATCTCCCTCTCGGCGGAATTAAATAACATAGCAGCTTTATTTGATCTGGAACTTTATTATCTGAAAATTAAATAAAACAGTTGATATTATTAATGTAATTTTATTTTGCTCGTTTCTTTTTTTATGTAATTAAATAAAATCATTAAGGGACATAAATAAATATTAGCGAACAATGTCACACAAATTGACCTAGTCCCAAACTAAGCTCTAGGCTTGTACTATGGGCACTAGACAACAATTAACATGCTTATGTAGAGAAAAACATACCTATACTTAAATATATAGAAAACTAAATACTCAGGAACAAATATTCGAGCTCATCACACAAATATTTACCCTTACCAGGCTTTGAACCCGGGACCGCTAGCTTCGTAGGCAGGGTACTACAAACTAGGCTAACTGGGGCCCGTTTCTCAAAAAGTATTAGTCTAATAATATTAGTGTTTTGTCTCATTTTTTAGTTTTATTTACGAGACAAAACACTAATATTATTAGTCTAATACGCTTTGAGAAATGGGCCCCAGGTCGTCTATATTTACTCATTAAAATATTCCACTTTAATATTTAATTTTATGTACAAAAAAAAGAATTTTCCGTGGAGAATGCTGCTGATTTGATTCAAATTAAACGCTTTTAAAAATGTGCTACAATTCTTAAACGGCACCACAATGGTAGCCAGCAGATTAAGACATAGTCATTCTTTAAGATACTAAAATGTAAACAGAATAGAATTTTGTCACTTACCATCGTCCGGCTGTCTTATTATATTTTCATATAAAGTTGCCAATGTCTCATCTCGAGAACTATCAAATTTTATACTTATAATTTTATTGATGAAAGGATGCCATTTTGTATAAAAATTCGTAGATTTTTCCTTGTACTTTTGTTCAAAATCCAGGTTGATCTAAAAAAAAAGTTATGAAAGGTTTTGGAAGTTCCTTAAATCAGAGCAAAAGAAAAAGAAAAGAAAGGTTGGGACTGATTCAGTATAACTTGGCAAGTTTGTTTAGTTAATTAACTCTTATATCTTGCAAAGTTTCACACTATTTAAGGAACCTCCAAAGAACTTGGCACTTAGGATAAAAAATACATTTGAATCAAGATTTCTTACCAACACCTCACCCCTTGGATCGTTAAGGATTTTCCACTCTTCCAAAAACTCTGCCACGCTTTCGGTGGTAGAGCGTTCCCTTAGAGGATAGGTTGACAGCCAATGCTCAATAATTTGAGTCCAAGGTTCTACGTTATTTCTTAAGAAGGCAATTTTGTCTTCTTGTAAGTCTGCAAAACATTTAAAAAAATTAACAGGTATTCAATGAATGTAGTTTTATTTTAATTGTGGCTTGTATCTGAATTTGCTTACATTGTAAAGAAAAAGAAAAATACATATTACATGAAGTCTACATGCAAATTTGTCAGCTTAAGTACCAATTTCACCAAACGATGTTAGCAACTTAACAGACAATTAGAGCGTTAATAGCTGTCAACATGGACGAACTAACAGTTGTTTAACATTGGTTAAATTTAACATTGTTTGGTGAAATTGGTACTAAAGCAAATACCTTCAGATTATGATCTCATTATGGCTGAAGTATTAAAAAGCTGCCTTGTTTATTTTCTGCACCCTTCAATGCTGGTCTAGGAATACAGTTCCCAGTAATATGGAAAATCTTCACCATAATCATGTACAGTCAGCCGCAAAGAAAATAACGCCATTACTAGTTTACTAGTTGTTTCATGTTTGGCTTCTCCATGAAATATAAAAAATATACATAGTTAACTGGGACCCCCTAATGCATAGAAGTTAATTAGCAAGATTACTTTTCTCTGCAGCTGACTGTACATCATTCACAGTCATTTTCATGCATAAAATCTGATTATAACCAACAGGCTGCTGGCAGATATATACACTAAATACTACTACTAAATAAATACTACCTATAACAAACTAAAAATCTATCAAAAGAATGTACAAGAGATGAGGAAATAATAAAAGCCTATTTTATCGTCTCCACTTCACTAAAATAACGAAGCTCAGCCACTTCTAGGATTTTGCTCTATAACAATACTGGCCAATGATAATAGTGACAATGAAAAAAACTAGGTACAATATGATGATAATGATGATGGTTCCGTCAACTGTGACAACCTGACCTATCCATGATAACATAATAAAATTGCTATAACCGTTATTGTTATTACAGTATTTCAAAATAATTATTGTTACGATATTTTTGAAATATTTTAGGCATTTGTAATATTAAAGATAGGTAATATGTCAGTTATTATTTAATCTTGTCACATTAAGTTAGGTTTACAGTAAGTATACAAACAAGTAGATAATGTATTGGATGATGACAATAATTATATGTACAAGGACTAGGTACTACTACTACTACTCTCCAACTGTATATATAATTATTATGTGAATCAAACTACCGAAATAACATATCAACATTTTCTATTAAATACTTTGTACGGTAGTAGAGTTCTTAAATATGTATATAATTTTTCAATGGGATAAGGTTCAAAAGTTTATATCTGAGAACTCTGCTGTAAAAAAAGCTTGCGAACTACAAAATTATTCTATTCATCCCAAACTATCGACTACCCGGAGGATTGTGTTAGATGTGCTGTGAACATCAAACACAATGCCCTAAGACCGGGCTTTGGAGCTACTACTGCATTCATAATTGCATTTTAAACCTTTTAATTCTTCATTATATTTTTTTTGGGAATTTTTTCTTGACTCAGTTTCAGTACAGGATTTTCTTTTTTCACCAGATTTATATAAAGTATTTCTAATTTTATCCACTAACTTTCCCTTAGCAAACACTGGTTTCCCATTAATGGATTCATTTTTCTTTACTGGTCGTACAAAATAAGTTCCACTACTCTCATTAGGGAATAGGACAATTATTTTTCCTGTTATTATGTTATATTCTTCATGAGTTATTTTACTGGAAAGGTTAATAGGGACTAGGTTAGATGTGATAGTGATAGTACTGAAATGTTTGTATAGTAACAGTCTATAAATACATATAATATAAATTTAAGCAAGTTTCCTTATCAACTTTTCATAGTAATATGCACTTTCTTTTGGGTAAGTAATACGAGATATAAGAACTGATAACATAACAGTCACAATATATAGGTACACTCACTTTATATAAACCCTCACTTTATATAATGTCAGATTTTGTATGTATTATGATCGCTATATATACATATACGTACTTTCGGTAGAACAAAGGCACAATGTCCTATATGACAAGAGCAATTGTGTCCTTGTCGTACAGAAGGTGCGAATATGTCATGTATGTTATACGAAAAACATGGTATAAAATGAATATTATGTTAATTGACCGTTATTCGTTATAAAAATATTGATTTTTGTAGTTATATCTCGTGAGATGCACCCCTTACTTTTCTTTTTTCATAACAACAAAAATACAGAACCAAATCATGTCTTGACAATCTTGAGAAGATTATCATTCATTATTTCTATCCAGAAATAATGAAAGTGGAATATTATTAGTAATGATTAATGACATAGTAATGATAATGACTATCAAAGTATCTGTTAGGCTTTAGCAAGCTGCAGAAATGGAGCACATCATGTTGGTTAGTCCTCAAGTGCATTTAAAGCCCAGGATTGAAAAATAATAATAATGTACTTACTGATTCACAATCCTGGTAAATATGTGTCTTACAATTATATCCACCAACTGGTTTCGGTGTTTGTTGGCTAAGGTGTTATGTAAACTATAATAAGTGATGATACTTTTTCCACATGGTGAGGTAGTAAGTAAAGTTTTTAAATCGAACTCTGGAAAAGGGGGTCGGGCTGTTGAAAAAAGATTTTCAATAGCTATGTTATCCAAGTCCTCAAGACTGTCTTCAACATCACTTATTATGGACTTCGATGTAACCGTAGTGGCAGTATCTGTCTGAAAATAAATTAAGCTTAATTAAGTTGTTTTAAATCTAATCCCTCAATTCCTCACGGATCAGGGGATCCTATTATATATTATCCTATTATTAGATTAAGATTTGGTGACATTGGAACCACCTCGGAAGTATATTCTATCAAACCAAAGAAGATTTTTAAAATCATACAACTCTGTAAAAAGTTCAAACTGAGAACCTCCTTTTATAAAGTCGGTTAAAATACTAAAACCTTCTTCTAAGTGTAACAAATACTTTTCAGAAAACCGCATCAAAATCGGTTCTCTATTGGATGGCATAAAATTATTTGTAATAATATTGTTACGCATAATTGCTTTTAGCCGAAATAGCGATGTGCATAATCAATCATCTTTACGCATAAATCTAAAAAGCATGAATACAGAAAGCATAATCGTCATGAAGACTAACATCAAATAGCATAAATACAAAAAGTCATAATAATAAATTGGAATCATTATAAAATGCATAACAATATTGTCCTACAAAAAGTCATGTACAAAAATGGCACATAGCAATAAAATTGCAATAGCGAAAGTCGTAGAAGTACTACGTGAAAAGGTTAGTTTAGTGTTTATATATATTGTATATATTTAGGAACTAAGGCGAGGTCGACGGAGGCCCGCTGCGGACCTCCTATTCTGGGTTGCTTGGGCGCTTCGCGCCTGGATATCATACTAACCTTTTTTTTTTTTTTAACGGAGAGGAAATGCATTTACGCATCCCCTTCCGGCTAGGGTAGCCAATAGAAGTGGTATGACGGACTCACGACCACCTCAGTCTCCTGCGAGACCCTGTGGTGGTGGCCTACCGTCTAAAACCTCTCCGGTGTAACCTCCAAGGGCTGGTGGCAGGGGCACCGTGGGCTGATGACTATGCCACCACTGGGTGCCCCCCAAGGATATCATACTAACCTAACCCAACCTAATGTACAGTACCCCAACGAAAATGTTAAGCCCTTTAGTGCATTGTCATAGTAAACTTCAAACGGAACATCAAATGACACACATGTCAATGACAATGACATTCACAATGACAAGGTTCTAAGTAGGTATGCTCAACATTTTTATTGGGTGACTGTACCTAACGTGACCTAATTTAACCTTACCTTATATGTAACAACGAAACTGTTTAGAAAACTGAAATTATGGTTAATGACAGATATAACAAATAATTATTAGCCCAAACAATAATATGCATAATGTGTAATACAAATTAGGTCAACTGAAATTATTCTAATAGCGTAATATGCCAAAAAAGTAGTATGCTGTATTATTATGCGACAGTACTATTATGCCAAAACAATTATGCGAAACAATAATAGTCTAAAACAAATTATGCTATCCAAGGGGATCCCTCAAAATCGGTTCAGCCGAACGCGAGATAATCGCGAACAAACATACATACATACAGTCACAACACGGGAATGTTAAGCCAATTGCTACTCTTCGTAATTTAGCCGAGTAATACATAGGTACTGGATACACGAGTATAACAGACTAAACCAGATTTGCATTACACGGTCAAAATACGAACAGTGGCAAGTGGCTCAACAATCCCGTGTTGTGACTGTACATACAGGTCAAACTGAGAACCTTCTTTTTTTGAAGTTGGTTAGTAAAATAAATAAACAATAGCATAAAACTATCATCTTTCGCTATTACGATCCATACTGAATGATTTATGCGTGTATTGACTATAAGGAAATATGCCAAAGTATAAAAATGTCTACCTTTAAAACATTAATTAGTCCAAGTGCAGTGTTCACCAACAATTAAACGGACGGTTAGCAGTTTAACGGTTGTCAAATGTACTGACTAACAGCTGATTAAGACTAACCGTCTGTTAAATTAGTTGGTGAACACGACCATAAGTATAAGAAAACCAATACTTCAAAACGTCTAAGTCTTATTAAGTCGAAATATAGAAATGACTACTCTCAAAGTATAAAAATGTCTACAATCATAGTAAGTAAATGTCTTCTATAAAAATCGACTATGTATATAAATATTCAAGTGGACATTTTTATACTTCGGCATATTTCCTTATAGTCTATTGTCGTAACATCTTTATACGTCTCGTCTAATATATATGTGCACATTTCTATACTTTGACTAAATTATGCACGGACGAAATTATTCAAGTGGACATTTTTATACTTTCGGCATATTTCCTTATAGTCAATACACGCATAAATCTACTAAATTACTAATATAATATAATAAATGTGAAAGTAACTAGTCTGTTTATTAAGCTTTCACGGATAAACCACGGAAATTTGTATGTTAACACTTTATTGCACAAACAAAAAATAACAAAGTGAAAGAAAAAACTAAAAAGGAACATGAAAGGTAACAACAAACAAAATTTAAGAGACTGAAGATAAAGATAAAAATAGCAAAAAACACATACATTTATTAAATAGGATAAATAAACAAATAAAAGAACGAACATAATGTACCAAGAAGGATTTTGAATAATAGTTAGATAGTTTGAAATCCCGGGGCAGAACATCTTTTTATCTCGTAAAATTGGACGGTTGCTCAGGGAATAGCGATAAACGAGTTCTACGCGGACGGAGTCGCGGGAAACAACTAGTTACTGATAAAGCTTCATAAATCAATCAAAACTTATTAAAATATATTTAGTCAGTAAAATTATCATATTAATTAATAACATTAAACGAAAAATAAAAGGCAATATTACATTTAAAAAAAGGATCAGAAACTTCACAAGTAGGTGCAGAACGCGAGCTCTTAAAAGGGTTTTTTGGAAATAAACCAATTTCTATGAAATCCATGAGAACCATTTACATGAGATCTTTTTATGATGGTAGGTAGGTACGTACCTTAGCTGCTGCAACATCAAACTCCCTTAGTTTCGATTTGATGATAAGCCTATGTCCTATGACAGGGCAAAGCTCTTTAAAAATGTCTTCATTTAGGCACAAATCTACTAGTTGTTCAGATCTTACTTCGTTTTCTGTAATAAGAAAGACACCAAAAATTATTCTTATATCCCATAAGGTACTTATATGTAAAGTAATTACTAACGTAGATCATCTACCTTTATGACATCTTGTTCATAATTTACTTTATTACAGATAGTGACCCGCCCTCGCTTCGCTTCGGTTATATGAGATTACTTTGCCTATTTTTTTACACCTTGGGTTACATTATTGATTGTTTTAGTAGGGATACCTAATATCTTTCTAGTAATAAATATAGCCATTATTATGTCAATGTAGCATTCTAATGGTGAAAGAATTTTTGAAATCGGGCCAGTAGTTTTGAGTTTATTCATTACAAACATACAGAAATACAAATCTTTCCTCTTTATAATGTTAGAGTGCCTCATAAATTTATAATTCAGTCACCCTCGGAAATTATTATTTGTTTATTGGATTGGATGGCTACATAAGAGCAATGCCACCTATTAATAAGTAGACAATTTTATGATATAATTATATTAAATTAAGTAAGTAAAGGTTAAAAATTTGGTCCGGGTATTGCAGATTCGGTTCTGAATAAAAAACCTTATTTAACTTTCAGAGTTCATTGATACCGACATTCAGATAGACAGTAGCAAAATCATCTACATAACATATATCATATAGGAAAACTGTTGCTATGTTGAAATATAAAATTGTATGATTTAATTACAACTATTCGGCTCTGTAAAATTTAATTGTTATGTACGTACTATGAAAAGTACAACAGTAGCTACCGAGGTGTGTAAAAGACAAACTTGTCAAATAGGTACTGCTGAAAAATCATGTCTTTTTGAAATTTGCGAACAAACAAGGTTTAATTTCTTTGGTTTAGGTAATTTTTGTTTTATCTTGACACCTTCCAACACGTGGTAGAAATTAATGAACAAGTCTCAAGTATTTTTTCATACAGTAATGCAATAACCATGTAAGTAGTCATTTTTTAACTAAACCTATGTACCTAACGAGCTTTGCAGACTAATACGGAGACCCAAACTATTAGAATAATCGTAGTTCATCCTATCGAATAGGTATTGGACGAACTATAATAGGTTGACTGAGGCAAAACATGTTTGTCCTAAAATCTGGTTTGGCTGTTATTTTACAAAATCTCCAACTAAGTAACCAACATAACTTGGTAAACTGTTACTGTGCAGAGCATCAGTGAAAACATAAATAATAACGAAAACCACACATATTTCAAATAAGTGCTACTTACCCTTGAATCGATCTATAACAGGTGTAGGAATACCCCAACTTTTTAACAACAACTCTATCTCTGGCGGCGGTTCAGGAACTTCTGGCCCTGGCCGGAACTCCACGCGTTGACCTTCAATGGTTTCCATCTACAAAACAACGAAAGTTTTAACACAACAATATATTTTTACCACCAACCTATTTATAACAAAAATTTACTCACTTTTGATGAATTTCTGGGAAATAAAGAACGCAAGGGGTTCACAGGTCACAAGCACACGCAGAGAATAAAAATTCGAAGTCTTCACCAGCACAGCGCACAGCAAGCAACAATCCGACAATCCGTTGAAAGAAAAAACCTGTCTGAACCAGTCTGAACTTGAAAGAAAATTTTAAACACCGACCGACCGAAACAGTGTTGCTAGATTCCGAAATCAAATTACCCCTACTGGCAACAAAAAAACATCGATTAAATGGCGGTCTGTTACAGATATGTGGAAAACATATTTAAATTAAACAGGAAAGTAAACACGAGTTTCAAAAAATAATTTATAGCACGACAAAAATATTTTCGGTAGATTCAAAGAACCGTAATAAAATTAGTCGTACTTCTAAAGTCGTTAAATTAATGTGTCCCCTCGATTTATTTTTACCATCTCAATCAAGAAGTAGTTTTAATGTTTGGCTGTATGTATGTTTTTTAATGGCAAGTTAAACACTCAGGCTACCATGGTAAGTGGGATCTGAAACCTATAGATATTAGAATTCTCAAGACTGAAATCCTAAGACGTAAAATGCGTTGCCAACCCTGACGACTAAGATGGCATACCTCTATGCTAGAAATTTCATCGGTTCTCTTATCCCCACACCGGAACTCAACAATGCGAACACTGCTGCTTAGCGGTGGGTTTATGCATGTTCACCGATTACTCGGTCAATTGTGGATCGATTATGAATATTTTTTTAGTTTATAGGGTATACTTTCGAGGTGGTCCCAATGTCACCAAATCATGTATCTGATGAGAGGGTCCGTGAGAAATTGAGGAAACTCTTCAAATAATATAGACATATACATAGCGATTTTGGTATTTTCAGTGACTAGTGGTGAAGTGAAGACCATAGATGGCCTCCTGAACTCCTCATTGGTACTTACTTCATGGGTAGCGACCGATGATGAGATATCTCGATTAAGATAGTTAAGAGACTATGATGAAGCACATTTAAATAGTTTGAATCTAATATATAAAATTCTCGTGTCACAGTGTTTGTAACAAAACTCCTCCGAAACGGGTTGACCGACTCTTATGAAATTTTGTGTGTATATTCAGTTGGTCTGAGAATAGGTCGTAAAGTATATTTCATAAAGGTTGTGTGAAAAAAAAATTACACCCGGGCGGCGCCGGGTGCGGACAGCTAGTATGTATATAAAACACTATTACGTACACGCGGCGTTACTTGCAGCGTGTTTGTAGGTAAGGTACAGTTTCTTATTCATTGAGAAATGGGACTACATAACAGCATAATCACTAAAAAGTATAAAATAAAAATATAAGGTTTTAAAAAACAAAAAAACATTTTTTTTTTTCAAATAATAGGTCAGTCAAACTGAAGTCGGCGTCCTACAACATATTAAACCAAAAGCCCTTCAGTTGGACTGACCTGTTATCATTTGAAAATAAGTTATTTTATGTTTTTTTGGAGGCGGTTTTTTTATTTTAAAACAATTTTAATATGGGATGCTATCAAAAAAAACAAGGTAAAGTTGTATTGTTACGTGGCCTAAGATATACCTACCTATTTTGTTGATTAAAGATATGAGATAGTTTTGAAAATACACAATAAACTTTGTGATTATAATTAAAATTCCAAGGTAATTAATTATTAAATATTGTTAGACCCACTAAAATTACCGAAAAATACAAACAAAAGGTCGGTTGAAACATCAACAAATATGTCACTAGGTACCTACATTTAAAATCAAAATAATAATTGATATATTTGTCAATTTTATTATAACTAGGAGAATAACATGATGAGGTCTCTACGTCAAGAACTACCTATAGCTAAAAAAAACTTAATGGCAACCATGTGCTTGTCCCCATGTCCCATGTCCTTGGCGTTCTTGCAAGCGTAACGACTCCACAGACAGCACCCTTTCTCGAATAACGTGTCTCTCAGCCATCGCCTCCCTCAACTCAATGATTGCAACTTCGCAAGTGAATGTTACGTTCGAAAATAAATAGTTTTGTATATTTATTTTCCTGAGTGTGTTTTAAACACCCCAATAATTAATAGGGAAATCAATTTTGAGATGGCAACACTGTTTATTCTCCAACGATTTTTGTGAGTGAGACAGCTGCGAAATGTCAAGAAACACGATTTTGATTTAAAAACCCTGCAATCTTGAATGAAGACTTTTACGTTTTCAATTTCAATTAAGTACTTCCCTATAGATTTATGTTATTTTTGTTTAATTTTCTCACATCTTGTTTTGTACCTAGGTAATCGTTATTTTATTCAGTCTTTTCATGTCATGATCATGACGTATAACGGGGATATTTATATTATTTAATGTCAAGGGGTTATTTGAAAAAATCCTACGTACTGTCTTAAGTAAGTTTTGAGTAGGTATCTACCTACCTACCTAGAGATATTATTTGTCATGACACGGCAGTATAGATACCTATGTAAAGTTGTTTTATTTGGCGACACAATATTTTTTTAACCGACTTCAAAAAGGTATGTACTTAAGGTTTTTTCAAGTAAGCATGTTTACCGATTTCTCCGTCAATAGTGAATCGATTTAAAAAAATAGGTTTTTGTATAGGTACCTACCTACTATCCAGGTTGTCCTAAGAGTTGTCACCAATTCAGAATCTGATAGAAAGAATCTATGAGGAATTGAAGGAACTCCTCAAATATTATAGGCATAGGTACCTACCTACTTACACAGCGATTTTGGTATTTTCAGTAACAAGTCCGAGTTTGCATTTATAAAGTACCTAGGTACCTATCTATAGGTACCATGGTTGCAAGGAATAAACGAATATGAATATGAATATGAATATCTATCATTGAATTTTGTAAAGAAAAAAGAAGTTATTTTCCAGTTTTAGGGTTCTGTACCAAAATGGTAAATGGGCCCTTATGGGAGACCTCGTTGTTTGTCGGTCCGTCTGTTTGTATGTCACAGCAGGTTTTCTCAGCAACTAAAAATGATATCAACTAGAAATTTGGCAAAGTTGTACAACTTGCTTGCCCGCATCTGTTATGAAATTAATTTTATAAATAATTGAAAAGGGGTCTAGAATAGGGGGTTAAAAAATTAAAGCGGATTGATTATAGCAAATGGAGTGTCATAATATTATAAAAGGGCTCAATCTGCACATTTCAAAACTATTTTTTTTTTAATTTTCTTGTATTTATGTACTTTTTGATTTACCTATTGCCAAAAATTTACAAAAAATGACCGTGCATGCATGTAGATAATTATTTATATTTATTGGGAAAAATAAAATAAAGTGTTAATTATTTACACTTTTTGACAAATGAAAAAACTTCAGTTACCTATCGGTTTTAAAATTTATCCTAGTCAAAATAGACCTAATTGCATAGAAAATAAAGTTCATAACAAAATGAGTATCTTCTTTTGCGGTTGCCAAGCAATTTTAAATACGGAACCTTCGGTGCGCGAGTCCGACTCGCACTTGACCGGTTTATTTTAAAACGGGGTTCATTGCTTCTTAAAACGAAAACTATTTGTAACCAAATCAATTAAACGACTAAAATTATTAAATAATAAGTTTAGTCGTTTAGTTGATTTGATTACAGTACACATGTTTTTTTTAGAAAAAAAAACCCAAAAGAATATTGTTAAACAAAGTATGTTTTTTACCCGACTGCGTCAGAAGGAGGGTTATGTTTTTCGAGGGTATGTAAGTATGTGTGTCTATTTCTGGGCACGCTCTGCAGCCTAAACGGCTTGAGGAATTTTAACATGCGAGGTGTCATTCGATTCGTCTTAATTGTCGAAGTGACATAGGGTACATAATATTTCAATATGGCGTCCGCGAAAAAAATATGGGCCACAAATGAAAGCTAATAAATAGCCACTTTGATGCTACCTGCATTTTGGCAGGAAAATAAAAAAACCGGCCAAGTGCGAGACGGACTCACGCACGAAAGGTTCCGTATAATATCTATCTATACAATATTAGCAAAAACGGCAAAAAAAACACGTTTGTTGTATGGGAGCCCTCCATAAATATTTATTTTATTTTGATTTCATTATTTATTTTTTAAGTGAATATACAAATTAGTATTCTGTGAATATTTCAAGCGTGTACCTGTTGCTGCTATTAATATCGAGCAAAAAATGGCAAAAAAAAAACACGTTTGTTGTATGGGACGCCCCTTTTAATATTTATTTCATTCTATTTTAGTATTTTTTGTTATAGCGGCAACAGAAATAAATCATCTGTAAAAATTTCAACTGTCTAGCTATCACGGTTCATGAGATAAGTACAGCCTGGTGACAGACAGTTGGACAGACGGACAGACAAACGGACGGACAGTGAAGTCTTAACAGATACAGAACTAACTACTCAGTAATGAACTTCTTTTGATAGCAAGAGAGTTCCGCTTGTAATTTGTCACTTGTAGCTTCATGAGATCCAGAGCTCGTTTAACGCTTCGTAATAATTAAGTAATTTAACCACTCTTTTATTAATAAAATCTAAAAAGAGTGAAATAAACTGGAACACCTTTTCCAATATTCAAGTTATATGTATATAATAGTACAAATTGTATTATTGCTCTTACAATTTTCTATAGATTATAATCTATAGAAAATTGTAGAGCTTGTTTTTTGCTTTTCAGTTGTTTTTTATTGCAGTCGGGTTATTTTTTAACAATTTAGTTTTTTCATACAAAATAATAAATAATCTTGTATCTAATAATATTAGAATTTTAATCTAACAATAAATTTTACTCACATTAAAATTCATTCGTCTTACGAGAAATCCTTTTTTTTATTGTTTGTGAAAATTCATATTTTCTCACAATGAGAAGCGGGAAATATTTATAGAAAAAAAGGCACGTTTCATTTTTATAATATAATTCTTCAGTAAAGACATGTATTGTTTGAAGAAAACATATTGATTAAATCTCAATAATTTTCTCCTCGCAAAAAGTTACCAAAAGCTTCATTCAAAACACTTATATTCTGAATTAAAACCATAAGTTATTCTATCAAAACAAAAAAGTATTGTTTTAAAACATTCGCCTATGTTATGTTGAATTATTATATTTTTACATCAATACTACTATTTACTTAGGTACCCAAAATAATATTGTTAAACCAAGTATGTTGTTTTTCACACAAAATAAAAAATAATCTTGTATTTAATAATATTAGAATTTTACTCCAACAATATTTTTTACTCACATTAAAATTCATGCGTATTACGACAAATCCTTTTTTTTTATTTGTGAAAATTCATATTTTCTCACAATGAGAAACGGAAAATATTTAAAGAAAGAAAGGCTTGTTTCATTTTTATAATATAATTCTTCAATAAAGAATGTTTTATGTACTTATTGTTTGAAGATTTGTTAAATCTCACTTACTTTCTCCTGCCAAAAATTTACCAAAAGCTTCGTTCAAAACACTTAGATTCTGGATTAAAACCAAAAGTTATCCAACCAAAACAAAAAAGTATTGTTCAAAAACATTTGTCTTTCTTATGTTAAATTATTAAATTTTAACATAAATACTACTATTTACTTAGGTACCCAACATAATATTGCTTAACCAAGTATGTTGTTTTTCACACAAAACAAAAAATAATCTTGTAGTAATTAATATTAGAATTTTAATTCAACAATAGTTTTTACTCACATTAAAATGCAAGCGTCTTACGACAAATCCTTTTTTTGTTGTTTGTGAAAATTCATGTTTTCTCACAATGAGAAGCGGAAAATATTTATAGAAAGAAAGGCACGTTTCATTTTTATAATATAATTCTTCAGTAAAGAATGTTGTATACATTGTTTGAAGAAAACATATTTATTGAATCTCACTTACTTTCTCCTGCCAAAAATTTAACAAAAGCTTCGATCAAAACACTTAGATTCTGGATTAAAACCAAAAGTTATCCAACCAAACCAAAAAAGTATTGTTCTAAAACATTTGTATATCTTATGTTGAATTATTATATTTTTACCTCAATACTACTATTTACTAAGTTACCCAAAATATAAATGTTAAACCAAGTATGTGGTTTTTCACACAAAACAATAAATAATCTTGTATTTAATAATATTAGAATTTTAATCCAACAGTATTTTTTACGCACATTAAAATTCATGCGTCTTACGACAAATCCTTTTTTTGTTGTTCGTGAAAATTCATGTTTTCTCACAATGAGAAGCGGAAAATATTTATAGAAAGAAAGGCACGTTTCATTTTTATAATATAATTCTTAAGTAAAAAATGTTGTATATATTGTTTGAAGAAAACATATTTATTGAATCTTACTTACTTTCTCCTGCCAAAAATTTAACAAAAGCTTCGATCAAAACACTTAGATTCTGGATTAAAACCAAAAGTTATCCAACCAAAACAAAAAAGTATTGTTCAAAAACATTTGTCTATCTTATGTTGAATTATTATATTTTTACATCAATAATAACTATATACTTACGCCAAAAAAAATATTGTTAAATCAAGAATGTTTTTTTTTATCAAAATAATAAATAGTGTTTCAATTAATAATATTTGAGTTTTAATCAAACAATATTTTTTACTCACGTTAAAAATCATGCGTCTTACGACAAATCCTTTTTTTTTCTTTGTGAAAATTCATATTTTCTCACAATGAGAAACGGAAAATATTTAAAGAAAGAAAGGCACGTTTCATTTTTATAATATAATTCTTCAGTAAAGAATATTTTATGTATTGTTTGAAGAAAACATATTTATTAAATCTCACTTACTTTCTCCTGCCAAAAATTTACCAAAAGCTTCGTTCAAAACACTTAGATTCTGGATTAAAACCAAAAATTATCCAACCAAAACAAAAAAGTATTGTTTAAAAATATTTGTCTATCTTATATTGAGTTATAATATTTTTACATCAATACTACTATTTACTTACCCAAAAATAATAATTGTTAAACCAAGAATGTTTTTTTTTTGTCAAAATAATAAATAGTGTTTCAATTAATAATATTTGAGTTTTAATCAAACAATATTTTTTACTCACGTTAAAAATCATGCGTCTTACGACAAATCCTTTTTTTTTCTTTGTGAAAATTCATATTTTCTCACAATGAGAAACGGAAAATATTTAAAGAAAGAAAGGCACGTTTCATTTTTATAATATAATTCTTCAGTAAAGAATGTTTTATGTATTGTTTGAAGAAAACATATTTGTTAAATCTCACTTACTTTCTCCTGCCAAAAATTTACCAAAAGCTTCGTTCAAAACACTTAGATTCTGGATTAAAACCAAAAATTATCCAACCAAAACAAAAAAGTATTGTTTAAAAATATTTGTCTATCTCATATTGAGTTATAATATTTTTACATCAATACTACTATTTACTTACCCCAAAAAAAATATTGTTAAACCAAGAATGTTTTTTTTTGAACAAAATAATAAATAGTGTTTTAATTAATAATATTAGAGTTTTAATCGAACAATATTTTTTACTCACGTTAAAAATCATGCGTCTTACGACAAATCCTTTGTTTTTTCTTTGTGAAAATTCATATTTTCTCACAATGAGAAACGGAAAATATTTAAAGAAAGAAAGGCACGTTTCATTTTTATAATATATTTCTTCAGTAAAGAATGTTTTATGTATTGTTTGAAGAAAATATATTTGTTAAATCTCACTTACTTTCTCCTGCCAAAAATTTACCAAAAGCTTCGTTCAAAACACTTAGATTCTGGATTAAAACCAAAAATTATCCAACCAAAACAAAAAAGTATTGTTTAAAAATATTTGTCTATCTTATATTGAGTTATAATATTTTTACATCAATACTACTATTTACTTACCCCAAAAAAAATATTGTTAAACCAAGAATGTTTTTTTTTGAACAAAATAATAAATAGTGTTTTAATTAATAATATTAGAGTTTTAATCGAACAATATTTTTTACTCACGTTAAAAATCATGCGTCTTACGACAAATCCTTTTTTTCTTGTTTGAGAAAATTCATATTTTCTCACAATGAGAAACGGAAAATATTTAAAGAAAGATAGGCACGTTTCATTTTTATAATATAATTCTTCAGTAAAGAATGTTTTATGTATTGTTTGAAGTAATAATAAAAAAATTGTTTCAATCGTCTGTATGTCTTGAATTGAAACAATGTACTCTCTTATCAAGCCACATGAAATTAATGATTTAAGAAAGTAACACATTGTTGTCACAACACTAAAACCTTCTTGAAACGAAGATCATTGTTTTGATTTTAGTAAAAATAGGAAGAATAATATGGTTTTTCGTTGAGAATATCATTTCTGTTGAGCTAAGACATTATTATTAATCCAAGAAAATATATATTTGATACCAAACAATATTACTGAAACAATAAATATTCTTGGTTGAAAACACATTTTACGAGCATTTTTTTCCGTGCAATGAGTAAATACAGCATGAACAATTATTTAACATAAATGTAATTATTTCATTTTATTTACGTTGTCCAAGTTTCTAACGTAGAGGTAATCAGAGTCGTCGGTTTTCCTAGCGTAGATCCTGCCATCACGCACCCAAACGTACTTGTATCCACGCTCCTTAGCCTGAGTATTGATTCTCTCAAAAGCAAAGGTGAGCGAATGCAGGAGTGAAGTCCAAGCGGCGAGTTTAAGTAGTCCCGTCAAAGCGAACAAAACACATTTCAGCGCGTGTATTCAATTTGGCAGCATGGCTTCTCGAACGTATAAGGCTGCCTAATTGAGAATGCACGCGCTTAATATGTGTTTTGCTCGCTCTGACGGGACTACTTAAACTCGCCGCTTGGACTTCATTCCTGCATTCGCTCACCTTTGCTTTTGAGAGAATCAATACCTTGTTTTCTGGCGGCCACATGAAGGATCTTGTTCGCTGGAGATAAGTGCTCCACTAGATACACCGGTGCTTTATCGCCAACTACTCCCAGGTGCAGGCTATGAAGCTTATCTTGCGGGTTCGCTTTGTTTAAAGCTATAGTTTTAGCCAACAACTCATTGCGTACTTTCGGGGAAGATAGTTGTAGTACAGTCAGCTCCATAAGTGCATGGACAGATGGCAAACAAATTCCTATGAGGCAAAACATTACGCCATCTATCTGCTCATACTGTAAGATCAGTTATCTATAATCTGCACTAGTTCAGTAATATTCTACTAGATGGCGTTGAATTACCTTAAACATAAAAACTTAATTTCTGCTTACACCAGATAAGATTACTAAGCACGACATTACTCCTTTACTTTACTTTAAAGGTTACCGTTCCTATACTTTATTATTATTTAGAGACAGTCAATGTTTCGATTGTTTCGAATGTCCAATCCCCAATCCTATTATTACAAGTTTCAAATACAAAAACATTCGTCACGGATGTAATGCATCGATTGGGTTCGAACCCGAGAGCGCGGGGACTACGAGTGATTCCTTACGCCACTCGACCATCGAATGATTACCTATACCTCCGAAATTCAGTATAGCTTTGTTATCCTTGGCTTATTTTCCAACAAATATATTTATATTAACACTTAGGGTAGTCTGAAGATTAATAAATACCTTTGGATTTCACAAAGACTTCTGTTCGTCCTTTCGTTCGCTGCTTCTTTGTTTCCTTTTTGCTAAATATTCACTGTTGTTAGATCATTCGATTATAATGAGTTCTCGTTGTAATATTGACATGGTCAAGAGAGCACAAATAATTGCTTTCTATAATGAAGGCAAAAATATGTCGGATATTGCTCGAGATACCGGTGTAAACGTAAGTAACTAGTTTTTTTTTGTATTGTCATGTTTATTTCTCAAAAGATTTACAAAATCACTTCCTAATATTGTTTTCTAATATTGTTATCTTTAGGAGAAGAGGCCAGTTACACTAATCTTTGTTTAATTAATTTGTTATCGATAGGATTATTGATTAGGACAAAATCTCTCTAATAAACATATGGTCTTAGAAATAAAAAAGATTGTGAAATTTAACAATAATAATTATAGCGAGTGTTTTTTTACCTGGTTCGATTCCCGGGTGAGACAAGAAAATTTTAGAAAATCTTTTAATGCAGTTTTATTTCTTTTTGAAAATAAAAGAATGTTTCGTTTAAGATATAATGATGTGTTTAATAATATGTTTTGTATATTAAAATGTATAATTTCTAATTAATTACTTACTATTATGTATTCAAATGTTTGATTTTTGCTACAGCGGAAAACGGTTGCTTTATGGGTACGAAGATACCAAGAGGAGGGATCTTTACTCCAACGTCAAAGATCGGGTCGACCACGTCTCATAGACACACCGCAGCGTCAAGCCATGGTACGCGAGTATGAAGAAAATGGTTTCATACCGACAAACCATTACGCCGGCTTATTCGGTACGAGTGCGGGCACTGTTCGTCGTGCTCTTCATAGCGAGGGTTTGCATTATCGGAGGCATGCCGTAAAACCTTTACTTACGGAGAATCATAGAAGAGCACGGTTGGAGTTCGCAACACAGTACTTGGATTTCGACTGGAGTGGTGTAATTTTTACCGACGAAAAAACTTTTAAATCAAGCCAACATGGTCGTTTAAGTTTGTGGCGTCGAAATAATACGCGATACGATAGCGGACACGTTGTGCCCAATATGGAATCTGGTCGTATAACAGTGAACATGTGGGGGTGGATGAGTTCAGCCGATCCAGGTGAGCTAGTCAGGATACCTAGTCGAGCGAATAGCGCTAACTATGTGGAAGTGCTGGAACAGACCATGTTGCCTACAGTACGAACCGTATATCCGGGAGAAGAAACGCCGCTGATTACATTCGTGCAGGATAACTGTCCGGTGCATCGTTCGCGTAGCGTGCGGGAGTGGTTTGGCCAGCACAACAACATCAACGTTATTCCTTGGCCTAGCAGATCGCCGGATTTGAATCCCATAGAAAATTTATGGGGGGTTATTGTCCAACGCTGGGAAAACCAGAACGAGCGAACTCCAGAAGCGTTAGAGGCTCACTGTTTAAAAATATGGGACAGTATCCGGGGTTCAGATCTGTGCAAGAATCTCGTCGACTCAATGCGCTTCCGCTTACAAGCTGTCATCGATCAGAACGGAGGTTATACTCGTTATTAAATTAATAACGAATTAAATTAATTTAATTAAGTTTGAGGTTTTAAATAACTATGTAAGTTTTGATGATGGAGACCGGGTTACACTTAACTTAACTCAATATTTAAAACAAAACCTAAATCCATTATCGTCTTATTTTTGTTTCTATATCTTTGTGATTATTCATTTTTACCTTATTTTAAATACTTAAGGTCAAACCAAATACTATAGCGTACTCTTAGCTATTCGTACTTTCAATAATTGATAAGTAAGGTAAGTGATAAAAACTGCAAAGTAAAATATTACCAGCACCTAAGCGTAACCTTTATGGTAACCCGGTCTCTAGTTTCACATTATACTAAGCACTATATGTTACTTTGGTACAGCTTCAAACCTCTTTCCGATTTCGGAAACGAATACTTAAGCTATTACCTCAATAATAAGGTTGGTGGTTTTATTGTTAAAAACGTACGGTGTTATTAACAAAAACTTAAACAGTCGCTAAACATGTTTCTATCAAAATGTCAATTCATAGAAAATATAGAAATCTGTCATTTAAGACGTGTCTAAGAAGTGTCTAACTTTTTTGTAATAAGTAATAGTTAACACCGTTAATATCGTTATCGGAATATTGAGTTTGTCAATTTATCTTAATAAGTAAATTAAAAATGAATTAAATGTTAAGTAAGTGAACCATACTATATGTATAACCACCAACCATTATTCAATGCGATTACTGGTTTATTGTAAAAGAAATAAATATATTTTTATCTTGAAAATTAAGTTTCATTATATCTGGTTAAAAATAATTATTTTCAAAATAAACAAATCGTTAAATCAAACTAGAATCAATAATTTTATCCCGTAATATTATAATAAAAAATACCTTCTCGCCCCAGTCGGATTTGAACTCCCGTCCCGTGGAATCATATCGCGGTTGAGGCGAGGCACCGACCTATTAAGCCAGCGACTCATTCAGACAAACGTTCGAATTATCGATTCAAATAGTAAGAAGTAAAGAATTATATTGCTACACCTAACTAAACTAGGGTCGTTAACAGCGCCATCTAGTTCTATTTTTGTGAACGTGATGTCAATGGCGCACACGATTATCGTCGTTAAAGTGTCCATGCACTTATGGAGCTCACTGTACAATAGATATCGGGCGTGTACTCTCAGCATGGATTTTAGCTATACGGGTACAACGCATTATTCCAGTCAACGTGCAGCCAACTGTGGTTGCTAAGTTGTTCACGATAGAGAACAGATTTTCCTGTTTATTTTCTGGAACACACTGCAATTCTAAATTATTCGATCGAGCCTGCTGCTCCAAATAATTAAGGTGTTGGTTCAATTCCACGACTTCAGTTCTCATTTTTCGGTTTTCTTCCTGAAGGTCACTTGCCGCTCTTTTTGCATCAGCTTGCTCAGTCTCAATGTCCTAGTAGTCCTAGGTAGTCAAATCGTGAATATCTTGCATTGCTTGTTTTAACGGGCTCAGATGTCGGTCCACAATGCTTATCATATTGGTGTTCATCTTCTCTACCAAGGAGCTAAGCTCGGTTTTTATCACATCCTGCACTATAGCCCGAACTTCTTCTGAGCTGACAGTGGTGGGCTCTGAAGGCGAGTTCAGGGCCGGCCGTTTCGGTTGTCTCGTGTTAGAAACATTTCGAACAGGAGTAGAGTCTTGCTTAGAGGTTTTGGGCGTACTGTTAATGCACGAAGGACATTTCCAGATAGCCGGCAGTTTCGAGTTTTAATTGTGTCCCACCAACACAGTTTACGTACTGCTCATCCTCTATATTTTCATTAAAGCAACATCCCCTGTGTGTCATTATTTCGTGATTTATCTATATCAACGGCACCTCGCAAAAAAACTGGACAATAAAATGAAAATATATTTATTTAGTGTCACAACTACCTCTCAGAGAAATTTACCAACGTTCACAGGTCTAGTGTCGAGCCTGCGATAAATATTCTTTAAGGCGCAGCGTACTCTTTCTTTTGTCCAACACTCACGCGAAGCGATAAGGCCTCGCAAGCCGTTCACACTCTTATGCGCCGGGCGTAGCCGCGCAAGCGGCTTGCGCACTTGCGCTCTCACAAAAGTTTCGTATCCGCGGGTAATTGAGTAACACCTCGAATTTCACTATAGTTTTTAGTCTTTTGTAGCTTTTTATGGAGTTCAATTGATACACACTTATTATAAGATCGATTAGTAATCCACTTTTTCACTTCTAATGCACTTTCATTGCACTTTATGCAACATTTAAAATAAAAACTAATATTTTTCAACGGATGCGAAGTAGACATATTTTCACTGTAAGAGTTCCAAAGAATAGATTATAAAGTTATTTAAAGATGAATTTATGTACTTATGAGGCAATTTGAAAGTTCTATATAAATATAATACGACTCGTCGAGGATATACTTGATTCAAGTCGAGTCTCATCAAGGGTTATAAACTTAATAAAGTTTGTTCGTCTAGTCCATTTTCCAACCTGACTTCACCGTAATACACTCACACTATAGCAGTATTACCTTATAATTACACTTTTAAAAACTTAAAAGCACAGCCAAGGCGGCCTTTTAACAATTTTTTACCAATTCTCAACTCAATTCTCGAAGACGATCTACTACCGGCCGGCGGAGCCGGCCGGCGTAGGTGGGAAAGTGTGAATGAAATGAACCTTGACCAACCTAACCTGTGAAAATATTTTTATCAATTGACTAATTTTAAATAACAAATAGGTACTATGTTTTTATTTTTATTATATTACGAAGTTAATGTTATTAACTATATCATCATTTAATGCCATGTTCATGGCAAAAACTAATCACTCGTTAGCTTTTCTAAAACAAACAAGTGAAAAAAATCATAATCTACTTCCGTTTTTTTTGTTTTTTGGTAGTGGCGTACCTGTGCGTAAGTAACCTTTATTTCCCGCTTCCGTTCTAGCTGGGGTCCTACTGAGCAAAAGTGTTATAATCTTGCGTCGAGTAATGCCACTGGGCATGGTTATTAATACAGGTCAAACTGAGCTGAAAAAGACCACTAGCCAACCTTGACTCCGCGACAGGGGGGAGGGGGAGGGGGGGTCAAAATACCGAACTTCCGGCGTTTGGAAAAAAAATCTCGTGGATGTAGTTCAGGTAAAAAGTCAAGTTCGGTGTCATTTTCGGATAAATCAAAGACGGCCAATTCATTGGCCAACACATTTCTGTATGTTTTGATACAAAAAAAAATTATACCTACAAGTGGTAATAAAATACAAACAAACCCAAATATATTCCGATTTTTAGATGGAAGTTGTTAAAAAAAAATACTCAACAAAAAGCCATTTAAATTTAGATTACACAAACATTAACATTTAATAACTTGGTACATATTAATAATGTAAAAAAAATTGTATTCGTATGGCGGTGTTTGGTGCCATAGTATGAAAAAGAGCTAAAATATTGCAATTAATCATTTTGATGTGTCGATTCATATTCGGATGCATATGAAATCGAAATCATTTGCATCCTTCAAACAGAACAGTCCTTTGAAAAGTATAATTACACTCTTGAAACAACTTTCTTCAAAAACCTCTCGTGGGTGACAAATTCCAAAGGTGGGATTTACTATTACATCAATAAATAGACGGAGTAAATTTATAAAAAAAGTTTTATTTGCAGCTACCACCACACTTGCACAATTCCGTGCATTTCAGCTGCTGTTTAAAACAGTTGCACCTTGTGCCGCTAGATTTAAGGCACTTGCATCTTATCAATTCTAGGCACGCTTGAGCAGCCATGGCCCTATGAGTCCATAGTGGCAACCAGGTGTCGTTTTCTTTCTGCCAGCCAAATTCAGAAGGGCAAGGTGTGTCTTGCTGTTTTATTAAACACTGGCCCCAAACGTGAAAAACTGCCTTTAGTAGTTACGTGTTGTTTGAGAGCAGCTTCTGTGGGGGGTATGTTTTCAATTTGCCTGTCTTTTTTTGTGAACAAATACTTTCTACATTCATTCACCGTCTCCGATGAGCACGATCTGTAAAAAGTGATATTATTTATTTATTTATTTATTTCATTGTAAAGTCATGTTTACATTTCATTTGCAGGTGCAGGTGTTACATTTATTAGGTCAGACCATGACGCCCTGAAAGGGCACACAATATAAACTAAAATAAAATAATAAATTTAGCTAATAGTACATGCACATATCAAAGTTTGATCATCTGATTATTTAAATTGGTCATCTTTCAAAAAGTCTTCAACAGCATAATAACATTTCTCAATTAATATTTTCTTAATCCTATTTTTAAACAGATTGTCAGACGGTTATTGTTTAACCGAATCGGGAACTTTATTAGTTATAATTATACATTTATAATGAGGACTATTCTTATACATTGCTAAGTTAGTTTTTGGTAGCAATAATTTGTTCCTATACTACGTTCTAGTTTTCGGTAAATCCCTTTTCAGTTGGAATAAATGTGGGTTTTCACGAGCAAAAAGAGCTGCTTGCATTATATAAATACAGTGCGAGGTTAACAATTTATATTTAATAAAATACGGGCGACAACTATTGGGGATGCGTATGTAGGCTAGCACCCGAATACACTTCTTTTGCATAACAAAAAGTCATCGGGCCTCAGGGCTGTCTCCCCACAGCACCACGCCATAGCGGAGCCACGCATGTGCGTATGCATAGTACGCAGATAACGCACACTCAAAGTCTGTATTAATTTTTAGTACATTTAGCGCATACACGAATTTGGACAATTTTGTTTTAATATTTTGGATATGTGCTTTCCAATTTATACCAGAGTCAATCTTTATACCTAATAAATTAAATTCCTTAACTTCTTCTATATTAAATGTGTCTATGTCTTATTTCAATTCCAATGCCTTTTTTGGTGTAGGTTTAAACTGTATAATTTTAGTTTTTTTCAAATTCATTTCCAAATTACGGTCATTTAGCATTTTTTTACGTCGTAAAAATTATATTTAAGCTGTAGATTACATTCGGCACTATTTGTACAATCAAACAACAATGAGACATCGTCTGCAAACATAACGCAGTATTTGTGTTTAGAATTTTCGGTAGGTCGTTTATATATGCTAGAAATAGCAGACATCCACAAACACTACCCTGCGGAATCGAACATGTGGTGTGACGCATTTCAGAGGTAGCCTCGTTTACTTCTTTGGATTTCTTATTAAAGTAGTCTATTTGCACGCATAGCGTAATGTGTAGCGTAATGTGTAGATTATTTGTTGGGTTCTGGGTTTCGGTAAGGTCAGGTGTATTGTTCTCCTGCAAAGTGCTCTCGTCGTGGTTTAAAAGTTCGTCTATCGACATTGTTGAGTCGTCTAATTCGGGCATCTTTCTAGAGCCCACAGGGGCGTCGTCGTTTTTCCTGCATGTGATCCCGTTATCACAAGCAGGACACTGCCAAGATTGCCTTAGCTGTTTAGTGTTTTCCCTGTAATAGGCTGCTGTCATATTTGTGCACTTGTAATGGTGTACTTTTTTACAGGTTGTGCATGCTAACATCTCCAATCGTACGTAATTTTTTTGCTGGCATGCATAGCAATTCATTTTTGCAATTGATGTTTTTATTGAACGGGTAGATATTATACTTTCCTACTGGCGCTGTTATCTGCGTGCTGCGTGCGAGCAGCGTAGACAATACGCGCCCCCGTGCGCATGACAGGGACGCACGCGCGAGTAACGGATTCGCAGGTTAACTTTCGTATCACTGGATTAATTTTCACTATTTAATTGGTTTTGAGGTCACAAATCATTAAAATGTATCACTTGTTAATATACACACTTTGTTTTACACTTCTCTTTATGTAAATTACAATTGGGTAAGTAAAGATTTTTGAAGGGGTGTATATTATATTTTTTTCTGATAGTGTTTGGTCTATAAACCAATAATGTACAGTTATTTTATTTTTAATCATTATAGTTCTTCTAAAATATATTTTTTAAAGTCGGTTATGACAGTTCTCTGAGCGTTACGGAACTATACGCGTTACCTTAGCCTAAATGATAATTTAAAAAAAAGACGTATTATGACAGTACTTTGTCCGTCTGTTGTCAAAATTGACAAACGAATAAAATAATAGTTTCGCTTTCGTTTGTTTACCTCCGTGTTATTTACCAATTGTTTCCTTGAATTTTACGACGTCTTCTGCTCAGACCCTTGGATTTGGATATTACCGCATTTCTCGACGACCACCGCAACGCTTTATTGGACTTGGATTGGACCTACTCTTGACGACGACTCCCGCGCGTATTTTGGCTGACGATTCTTACTATCCCTGACGACCTCTGCATTGTTTTTGGACTCCGATACAAGTTGTTTGCATCATCTTCATCCTTATATAATGGATACATCAAATATTAGTCCTGCAAATGCTGCTTGTGATAGAACATATTACAAGGATGAAGTAAGATGTTACACCGTCGTGTAAAAAATTTAGAAGAGACTATCCCAGTGCCACTTATTCTTGTCCATACCAAAAGCTCTAAAAGCTGCATGGTGCCTAACCATGGAAAGTAATTGCCCAAAACGACTCTTGTATGTCTATGAAGAGCATGTCAATGTGATTCAGCAAGTCAGTATGAACTTCAAAGAGGACATAAGGCAGCCAGGATAAAATCCATAGTAAGCAGCTCTAATATTAAAGCAGTATCTTTAACCAAATTTTCTTTCATCAAGTGGCTTTTCGATACCAACACTGTTTGAGCCCTCAAGCCCTTCAACCTCAACATCATCAAGCAACAAGGAAAATGTGTTTGCAAAGCACAGAGATTTTTCTGGACGGCAGCACATAATGAGCCTTTTAAAAGAAAAACCCAATATGTATATTGAAGTGCCGAAACAGTATTATTGGGTTATACGGCCGCACTCAGAGATGTCAATTAAATTTAATGCTTGTTAAGTGACGTGTTGTCTTATTCTATTGTTGTAGCAAAGAAAGTGACAGCAGCAACTTTAATCAAGCATTAAATTAAATTGACGTCTCTGAGTACGGTAGATAGACTTTTAGGCAAAGCAATGTAAACTAAACCTAATTCACATTTTAATAAATAACTATGTTTAAAATAAAACAAGTTGATACTCTACAAAGAAGACCATTTTAACTTGAGCAAAGTCACCGTTCAAAAAATATTAAGAGTATGTATGCTGCATCAATGTATGGGGCAATGAGGACAGCCCCCACTCAGGCCCTGGAGATAATGCTGGACAGGACTGAACCCCGTATATCTCGAAGCGGAGAAGAGAGCCACAGAACAGTGGTATAGAATAAAAATGAGCAGAGAGTGGATTGGATCCGAGATGGACAAAAGACACGCAAGCATACAAAGGGAGTCAATGATAAACATGAACATGCTCATGATCAACAACAACCTAATAAAGAAAAGGAAGATCTTCGACAAGAAATACAGAATCCATATAGGAGAGAGAGATAACTGGGAGACAGAGATACCGGAACCCAGAGTGACATGCTTCACGGACGGTTCATGGAAGTCTTCAACTAAAAGAGCAGGGGCAGGCATTTATAACCAAGAAACGGATGAGCATACCACGATACCACTGGGGGGCTTTACCAGTGTGTTCCAGGCAGAAGTGTATGCCATCCTGAAGTGTGCACAGAGTCTCAAAGAAAGAAGCAATATAACGGAAAGCCACGTTATAATCTACTCAGATAGCCAAGCAGCACTGAAAGCGCTAGATAATCCGGTAATCAAATCCTCCCTGGTGCAGGAATGTAGGGATGAACTGAATAATCTAGGCACACCATCCTATGTAACACTGGCTTGGGTACCAGGACACAGCGGAGCAATAGGAAACGAGAAGGCAGACGAACTGGCCAGAGCAGGGGCGGACCAACAGTATCTGGGCCCGGAACCAGCACTTCCGATATCCGCAATGGTAACAAAGGGAGTCATCGCCAGAAGAATAGAGACAAAGACAAATGAGATGTGGATGACAGCACAGGGATGCCGGCAATCCAAACTCATGATAGGAAGGGTAAATAAGATCAGAACAAGGTACCTATTAAATCTTGGTAAGTACAACCTAAGTATACTAACAGGAATCTTGACTGGACACTGTCCACTCAACAGACATCTGACGGTAATTGGAGCTAAGCAGGATCCTCGATGCCCACACTGTGGCAAAGAGGAAACTAGTCAGCACGTCCTGGCCGAGTGTGTAATGTACTCGTCACTGAGATACCGCACATTTGGGCAGGATGCGCTCAGTAGAATCAGTAGAATCACTTAAAAGCATTAACTTACAGGACGCACTGGTGTTCTGTAGGAAAACAAGAAGATGGGATCAGTGCTGGATGGGAGCGCCGCCGAGCCGGTAACCTGAGGCTCGATCAAGGGGAACAGGGCGGAATGAATGGAGAGCCACTCGACCGCCCGTCTGCCTCGGCCGCGTCCCCACTCATCATCATCATCATGCTGCATCTGGAAAAATACTTGAAAAATATTATTTTTAACTGCCAGAACCAGGCCAGATATGCAAATGTCCAATGTATTATTGATTGTTTCGAAATTCAAATAGAGAAGCCTTCAGACCCTGTAACTCAAGCCAGGACATGGTCACAATACAAGTCCTGTAACACGTTAAAATATCTTATAGCTTGCTGCCCAAACAGTTTTATCTGTTTTATTTCTATCCTATGGAGGAAGGATATCAGATAAAGCCATTACAAAATGTAGTGGCTTTGTTGATATTGTTCCTCCAGGGGCTGTGGTATTAGCCGATCGAGGCTCCAAAGGGATACAGATGGGGAGTTTCAAAAAAATATGAATTGTCCGTTTTGTTACCAAGAAACTTATTGGATTTTGATAACAAAACGGAACAATTCCATACATATTTTTGGGGACATATTGGGATACAATTTTTTCTAGTTCAGAATAATGATCCCAACCAACGTGCAATTTTTTTCCCAGATCTAAAGAAAAAGTAAACGCTGTGCTTTTTTTTTTAAACTCCCCATATTCTTCTTCAAGACAAACATGTTAAACTCCTTCGCCCTCCGAGTGTATCATCAACTGAAACACCGACAAAAAAAGAAGTCATTCAAAGCAAAATCATCACAAGTCTAAGGACACACGTGGAGCGCGTGATATGGAGGGTGAGGGAGTTCACTTTCCTGAAACCTCACTCAGTAATTAATCACAGTTATATAAGATAAATTGACGAGAGTTTGACCATTGACAGGGTAGTATAATAAAAATACAGAGAATATTTAAATACTTTGTTTTATTTTATTAAAGCACTTCATAATATTAACACTTCTGACTTTGACTAAAATGGGTTCACTAAGGGCCGCTTGCTAGAAGCAAAAGGATAACCTGGTTTTAGATTTCAATCTAATTTGACATAATTATAGTTCCATACTTAGTTTGACTGAAACTAGATATTTCCTGCTCGAACAAATGGCCCTAAGTTAAGAAAGAAAGCAGTAGTATAGCTTTTTCAAACCACATGACACGGCGCCCTCCGCCACTTAAAGGTTCGACCCCACCGCTGCTTAAAATACGACTACGGTACGGAATCGCAGTGACGCATCGTATCCGTACCGTTTTTATCGCATGCCCTCCACACCGCTGCTTTAAAATACGGTGTCGTTGTGTAAACCACCGTCATGTTCATATTACGTAAATTTCTGGAATCAGCTTGCACGAACTCGTTTGACGCACTCATTATATCGCCTGGTGTCAGGGCAAAAAAAGTGTAATTCAAAGGCAGAGCTGGGGTCGTCAGGGATAGTAAGAATCGTCAGCCAAAATACGCGCGGGATTCGTCGTCAAGAGTAGATCCAATCCAAGTCCAAAAAAGCGTTGCGGTGGTCGTCGAGAAATGCGATAATATCCAAATTTAAGGGTCTGAGCAGAAGTCGTCGTAAAATTCAAGGAAACAATTGGTAAATAAAACGGAGGTTAACAAACGAACAAACGAAGGCCAAACCATTATTAGTTTGACAATTTTGACAACAGACAAAGTACTGTCATAATACGTCTTTTTTTTTAATTATCATTTAGGCTAAGGTAATGCGTATAGTTCCGTAACGCTCAGAGAACTGTCATAACGGACTTAAAAAAAATATTTTAGTAAAACTATAATGATTAAAAATTTAATAACTGTAGATTATTGGTTTATAGACCAAACACTACCAGAAAAAAATATAATATACACCCCTTCAAAAAACTTTACTTACCCGATTATATCGGTTTTCTTTGAATAGTAATAGAAATATATTCGCGGAGCGTTTTATTGCGTGCGGGCTCGGCCGGCCGGCATACGTCTCTCTATTAATTAGGTAAGCTATTTTTTTGTTACTAAAATATTTATTGTGTTCCTTACCTATCATACATAGTGATGATAAATTTTTAAATGTCAGGATCTGCTCTCTCGTAATCTCCTTAATAAAAAAAATTCAATCCCTGTGGGGTATTGGGGTATGCTTTCCAGGCCTCATAAGCGGTTTTTTTTCCCCCTCCCGTTAAACGATGGTGTTGCATCGCACCCAGTAAGAGAATGAAATAACGGCAGAACGTGTGTTTTTTCAGGACCCAAAGTAATAAAAGAGAATCCCTTAAAATACTAAATTATAAAAAAACTTTGCGGAAATCAATTGGTTTTACATGATTTACCTAAACAGGAAGCTTTTGTGTGGCAGGCAGGCCAGATATTGGTGGGATTTCCCAGTCCCAATGTGCACCCACAGTCCTTCCAGTCCTTGTAGTTTTAGAACACATGACACTGCTAAAACTACGACATCTGTGTCTACGGTTCTCACCAATACTTTTGAATGCCCTCTTGAAACCGCGTCAGCTACGTGGAGCATCATTCGCGTGTCGGCCTCTTCGTGATTGCATGGTGCAATATTTTCATAGGGGATACTTTTACTGAGAGCTTCAGAGGTATCGGTGATTACGAACTCTTTATCATTTGGAATGGCCATGCTCGAATAGCAGTGGGTTGATAGTAGGTGAAATAGATCTTTTTTGTTTCCTTCTTCCCTGAGAAAATTTACCCATCCTTTTGGGATTTTTGTATTTTTATCGACTAACGTGCGTTGGCCACTACGTCGTTCTTCTCGGGTGGCATTCTTTAGGCTATATTTTTTGTACGTATCCCATACCACATCCAGTCTCGACACATTTAAAAGTTCTTGAAGCAGAAAGGAGCACATTAGCTGCATAGTCACCGAAGGTTTTTGACAGCCCTGGGTTCAGCATAATTATGAACTATAGCAGAGTCATCCAATATTTTTGCTGTCACGACAGGAGCTAATGGAAAACTTGTTTCTTGAAATTCTGTGAGACATTTGAGCAAGTCTGACTTTACGGCAGATCTCAGTGTTCCCATGGTCGATAGGGTAGGGGTGGGGGGTGGACTGCTTTGGTTTTCGTGGGCGAAGAAAGTATTAAGGTCACCGGCTCTATGCTCACATGTTGCAATGTATAATTTGCTGAAGAGATTACAGTCGTTTTTTAGTGACGACATTTTGGACTTTACCTTAGATTCATGCCTCTTATTACAATTATGGAAAAGTGGAAACTTGTTAAGAGGGATTATATCGTGTAGCCTTTTCCCTTGTAGAAATCTCTCCTCACAGAATTTTTCGTCTAATTCTTTTCCCTTTTTTTCAATATTTGTGATTGTTTCAACAACTTTTGTAGGCGCTACCATTTTCGTATCTATATTAAACAATTCAGTAGTGTTTTCAAGTAACGGATTTCCCATGGTTTCTAAGGTCGATTTAAGAGATGTGACTGCTGATACAATCCTGTTTTGTTCAGAGGTGGTATCTGAAGTATGGTAAATGTCAATGCCTTTCTCAGTTTCCTGTTCTGAGTCATATTCTGCATCATATGCTGTTTTTTTGTCATGGCTTTGAAAATAGTCTTTCTCGAAATCGTTAATCATTGACATAAGTTCTGGAGCAGCCAGGAGCCATTTGTTTAGAGATTCCACGTTTTCAGTCAGCCCAATCATACCTTAAAAGTATTATAGAAGCAGTAGATATAGAGATAACGGAATTGAATATAATAATGCTAAAGGCGTATCATATAAGGTTACTACCTAAACAAAACTCCAAAGACAAATTTTAAAGAAGGTTATACAATTATAGTCGAGAACTAAATAGGTCACCATAGGCAGCAGTTTTAAAGATAGGTATTATCTTACTACTTACATTTTACAAAATACTTGTAAGTGGTGGGTTATTTTGTAAGCCTTTTTTACTAAATAAAAGTTTGAAATTTTGAATATTATTGGAAGTTATAATATGACTGTATTTACCTCCATCTCCTTTCAATCGTAAATTGACTTGCACGTGCGCCTGGTCTAAAGCGATACCAGAATAATTTCTATTAGTTTTTCGGGCAACAAACTGTCCCGCGTCAAATTTTTGTTTTAAATAAGGGTACTTATCTGGCAAATCATCTAAATCTTTGACGTGAACTGAAAGCCATCGCGAGTAATTGGTATGATCCAAAGCAAAAAACCATGGTAGAAAACGCTTCATTGAATCGACGTAAGTTTTAAAATCTCCGGTTCGAATTGAACGCACAAACTGTAATAATAAAAGTTCCAATTGCAAAACCGTATCCCAATATTTGAATTGTGGGATATGTTGCAGTTTGTGAGAACGCCATTCTTCAAACGATATTGAAGGACCCTGCGTGGTACTTTCTTCATGGGCCTTTTTTTGTAGCTGATATAGTGTTGCTGCTGTTACCTGTAAAAAATCATAAGTAATTAGTATATAAGAACTGACTGTTAAACAAAAGCGTAATGATTAGGTTTACACTTTTTTTCTTACTTGATGGGCAAATCTAGTTCATTTGACGTGTGCTCCAGTCAACATAGATTCAGCTCTTCCTGATGTCGTAATCTGTGATTTTATAAGTGCATCCACCCAGCCACTTCCATTTAAGAACTGCCCAAGGACTTTTAGTGCAGCCATTTCGATATGGAGAGCACCCATTATGATAAAAATGTATTGTTCTCCAAACTTATTTGAAAATAAATATTGAAGCTGCTTCAACAATGCATAAGGTTGACTTCCATGGGTAGCGGCTGATGCGGCAGACGCGTGCGGCTGACGTGCGCGACAGTCGCGCCCGTCAGCCGCACGCGTCTGTCACATCAGCCGCTATCCATGGAAGTCAACCTTTATAATGGTTGATCAGCGACTAATACTGGAATTCGCTCAGGATTTACAAATTTTATAGCTCGAATGACGACATCTATTGCATGAAACATCATTGCTGATGAATCGGGCGCGGGGGACGCGGGGCCGGCGCCCGCGCCGCCGCGTGGCCGGCCCGTCGTGCACCCCACCGAAAACACTTTTTTCCTCCGACCAGCAGACCAGCGAGAGGTTCATTCGTTAATACGGGGCCTAACAAATAAAACTAGTTTTGGTATCGACGAAATACCGTCTACACTAATTAAATTGTGTGCAGACGAGTTAACAATACCGCTGACAAATTTAATTAACCAGTCCTTCTCTGAAGGGACTTATCCAGACCTATTAAAAATAGCAATAATTAAACCCGTGCACAACAAAAACTCTAAGACGGATCCTAATAACTACCGCCCCATTGCATTATTGCCAGTCATTTCAAAACTATTTGAAAAGGTAATGTGTAAACGTGTGTACTCGTTTTGTGAGAAATTTAATATATTCGATAACTCGCAAAACGGGTTTCGTAAAAACCGTTCAACAACCCTAGCGGCCTATAAGTACGTAAATGGAATTTTAGATATTCTGAACAAGAAACAATATGCTCTTGGAATATTGTTCGATATGTCAAAGGCGTACGAAAGGGTTAAGTTTGACATACTTTTGCATAAACTTTATGGCATCGGAGTCCGCGGAACTCCTCATAAGTGGTTCCAGTCGTACTTGTGCAACCGTGAGCAATACGTCGCTGTAGACCATTTTGATAATAGGTCGAGGGTAGTTAGCACCGTCAGGTCTGAGGCGCGCGCCGTGACGGATTCAATTCCGCAGGGTAGTGTGCTTGGATGTGCTCTGTTTATAATTTATGTGAACGATCTTCCAAAACTATTAAACGAACCGTGCGTTATGTTTGCTGACGATTTTTCTTTATTAGTACCATGCAATAATAATATTAACTTAAATGTAAAATTGAATTCAATTGTAAATAATATTAAAAATTGGATGGATGATCATAATTTAGTTATAAACCTTTGTAAATCGAAAATAATGCAATTCAGACCGCGCCAAAAAAATGAGTTGGAAGTAAACTTCACATTTAACAATAATAAGTTGGAATGCGTTCCTACCTTTCCCCTATTAGGAATTACCATTGACTCGCATTTAAATTGGAAGGCTCACAAAGATAAATTGAAAGCAAATTTATCCCAATTTGTTTATGCGTTACGGGAACTAAAAAAAACCACGGACTTGCAAGCCGCTATGGCTGCGTATTACGCATACGCGCACGCGAGGCTGAGGTTACGGCGTCACCCTGTGGGGCAATGGCACGAGTGCGAATGATCAGGGGGGTAATTCTGTCAAAAGCAGGAGTGATCGAACGCAGAGGCGATCGCACATCACATCGCCATCACATTGCCTGTCATTTCTGACATTGACAATTGACTTTTGCTGTCATATTAGTAAAATGACGTTTGAAACCTAAGGCTTGTCGCAAATGCCCTAAACTAGCCCTTATTTATATACTTACTAAAGAGTTTTAAAATTACGTATGTAGCATTTTCCGGTACTTTAGTAATAAAATGACCTAATACATAACGATTTTACCGACGGCAGTACCTAATCATGTTTTAATTTCCAACTAATTATTGCGTATTCTACACCGAACACGGTAATAGCGATACTAGCGCTCACAGACGTAAGCGGAACTTTTTGTCCCTACTATCACGCAATTCTTAACTTTCTCAATTCGTTCACTCGTTCGACAATGAGATCACATTAAATGTCAAATTGAAAGGCTCCTATTTTAGAGGTGAGTTGATTTAGGATGCGTTTTCCCTAAACAGAAGCAAAGGTGAAGAGAGAAATCAACCAATCAGAACCTGCGTTACGTTTTGTTTTCACTCTTTCACTCAGCATTGTTTGAGTGGAAACGTACCCTGACTTCTCAGACGAAAGATGGCCGCCATCTAAAATAATGGCTGTGTAAATGTGAGTGAAGTGAATTTATTGATTTTGCCTATGAGGAAAGTGTGAAAGATGTGTTACAAGTAATGGTGATAAAATAATATTTTTGTGTAAGGGACATAGTTGTGAAATATTATAGCAGGTAATTTTTTTCTTATTTGGGTAATAAACTCATTCATTATTTGACTGAGCTAACCTTAGTAGAGGTTTAAAACAATATAATTTTGTCACGAGTTGGTTTACCGATTGCTTGTTGCTTTCGTACCTAGCCTTTAACTGTTTTGCGAGGCTAATCTAACAAGTTCACAAATTGATGTTTCTACTTTTTTATTAAACGTAATTGTTACGAAAAAAACATACCTGAAGCTTACATTATTTATTTGGTATTTATTTTACCAGTAGGACCATCATCAGATGATCTCCCCCACATGTTATTACTGGGTTGTAATTGAATTTGCATTATGCGTCCTTACTAAATTTTATTGTAACAACTCTTCATTCATTCACTTCATTGTTACAATGAATACCTTATTGATAAATACAAGGGTAAATAGGATGACAAGCTATTACATTCCAAATTATGAATCTCATACATACCACACGTCAGAAGAATTAAAATGAACCTATTGCCTGTGAAATCTCTGGTTATTCTTGGTGGTATGGAAATGTATGTTAGTAAGTGGCTGAAATAAAAATATGACAATCTTATACAAATTGATTGTAGTCACAAAATAATCTTTAGGTTTGTTTGTACTCTGGCTACTAGACAACATACGTATTTATATTAATATTATATTTATACTAGCTGTCCGCGCCCGGCGCCGCCCGGGAGTATTTTTTTTCATCCAATACTTAAGAAATATACTTTTTAGTCCTATTCTCAGACCTACTGAATATACAGACAAAATTTCATAAGAATTGGTCAAGCCGTTTCAGAGTAGTTTTGTTACAAACACTGTGACACGATAATTTTATATACTTATTAGAGAGATAGGTATGTACCAAAATGAAAATTAAATATCCAAGACTCAAAATAGGTCATTCATACAATATGTGTTCTTACCGGGAATGGAACCTGGACTGCTAGTTTCATAGGTAAAACACTATTTACAAAATAGTTAGTAGGTATCCGTGTAATTAAGAAATTCCTACACTATATTTAGCCTTAATGTTGAAATAGAAGCCTTCATTCCAAATTACCCATAACTTCACCCGATTTCACTCAAATTTTGGCATACAGTGTGTAAATGGTACCTATACGGGCGTTCCTTTTAACTGTGGTAAGAATAGCCCCTAATGAGCAAATTTAGGCAGCTTTTGTTAAAAGTAAATAAAAAAAATTAACCATACAAAATAATTTAACACGCAATGTATAACAAAAAAAGCAATTAATTAAAAACGCAATTAATGATGTTTCAAAGTTATGACAAATGGAATAAGATGTACATTGCGGGTCGATGGTATGTTCAAAAATTAATAACGGTGTATACGTTAGCGTAATCAAAATTATTCTTTCTGTTTATGATTATTAGAGTCTTAATCTATGTCCATTTTTAATAAATGCCCGTATACCATTTACACACTGTATAAAGACTCACTTGCTACTTTTAAAAACAACTACTTATGTAAATAAAAATATTACACATGGAGGTACCATAGAAGTAGTATGAGGGGTGATCAATAAGTTTTTAGAATCGGTATAAAAAATGGGAGATATGTAAATCATTATATTTTAATTGGAATATGCACACTTTCTATATTTGCAAACATTTATTAAAATAATTTAAATGTTTTATTTTACCTCTATAAAAATATTTTTTTCTTTTGGAGGTCAAATTTTGTACCTTCACTAGATCATCATCAGCATGTGATTTTTATGTAGTGGTTTTTGTTTCATCAGTTTTTTTTCTTTTAAATCCATAATTATATGGCAGAATAATGTTACATAATTCTCCTAGGTTATTTGATAATTGCTAAAAGCTAATATCACAGTATTTATTTGTAGGCCTCAATCATCCCGGAAAAAGCCGAAAAAGCCACCTTACATTTTGGTGACCGAGCTGGAAATAAAAAAGTCCAGTGCAAACAACTTGTTTATCCTTTAAATCATGAGGGCATCAGGACTTTCTCCACACCGCTCCAAATAGGTAATTACAAAACTAACTCTTATTTTTACCGTCTTATAAAGTTATTTATACAGATGTTTTTTGTTTAGCTATCACAGAAAAACAAATTAATAATGTAAATTATTGTTTTCTCTTATTTAACGTTTGTTAGTGCCATGGTATAATCCACATTAAAATAATATTATTATGGTTCATAACAATTCTAAAAACTTATTGATCACATAATTTAATCATTATGATTTTGGTAACAATGCATTTCCCTATAGTCACTAATGATAATACCATGTACAATTATATCATTATAGTGTGGTTAGCAGAATAAGTACACATAAGCAAGCTACAATTTTTTATAAGATTGTATGTTAACTTCATATATAATTTTACTTCATAAATAGCTATTAAATAAGGCCCTCATTTTAAACTGCCATCTTTGCAAAAGTGTAGTATAATTATAGACTTATTAGTTATTAATCATTTCATTAGACAAAATGATCCATAAAATAATCAGATATTGTTAATAAATGCCTCATAAGTATGCCCAGATATCCCATTGATATGAATATATTCTAATAGCTCATAGAACAAGTGCAAGTGATATCGACATCTTCAGTAACTTGTTGCAAGTCTTTAGGACCAAGTAGGGAGCTATCTAATATAATTGAATAATTTGTTACCTAGCTACCTTAATTTAATTGTACAAAGGTTAGTTAGCTTAATAGCGCTAATTAAATTGTATAAATAGTAGGAGTGCTGAATACATTTGCTCCGGTATCGCACACAGAATTAAAATGATTAATTGTTAATTGTGTAATTTTAACAAATAATCAGATATAACTATACTAGAAAATCTAATTTAAGACTCAAACATTGTTGGTGTCGCAAAGCCCAATTGAACATTACAGATATACCTAGCCAACCTTTTTGCATTGATAATCAAATTGTTGAAAATATTATGTAGACTAACAATTTCAATATCAAAACTTACCTATATAACAATAGGGAATATGCATTCAATGTTTTTTCTACCCGATATTCAAAAACATTAAAATATCTCAAAACAAATATTTTCTGATATAGTGTGTGTTTAATCATTAAATGGCGGGTGTGTGTGTTAAGTGGCGATTTTTTATCAGCTAAAACAAAATGACTGGCCAAATTCGGATTCCTTATACTTAATTTATTCTTGATTCAAACTTTACCAAGTGTTAGTGCGAAGTTCATACATTTGCTACTTGCGACTTAACAGCAAATGTATGAACTTCGCACTTGCACTTGGTAAAAAGAAGAATGTAACTAAGTTTCTTTTCTCGAACCGGTAGTAGCTTCTGACACACACACACACTTTTGGTCTTTTATTTTGTCGAATAGCTAAACACATGTACTATTTAAATTGCTAACGTTGTTTACAACTATTGTTTATTTAAATTCAAATTCAAATTCAAATTCAAATTCAAATTCAATTTATTGCATGAAATAATGTTACATAGATCTTAAAATTAATTATTACAGTTCATTATTTCGCCGTCAAGGCATGCAATTTGTATACGAAGATCATAAATTCCGTATATGCAAATACACAAGCATCATAGTTTAGAATTGAGAAAATTAAATTAAATTAGAAATAATAACAATACTTTATAAAAATAGGTGCAAAATAATAAGATTAATATGATACATTACAATGGTACATTATATTTCAGCTCTTAAGAGAAGTCTACATTTCGTGAAAAATTCTTCTAATGTGTAGAAAGCTTCATCAACTAACAATTGATTAACTCTGGTAAAGAATTGATTATTAGGTAAATATGTCCATGCGATAGGAAGTGAATTATAAATTTTAATTGCCATCTGATAGCTGTTTTTACGACAGAGTTTTAGCCTACATTTTGGAGCTAGCAACGCTTTATGAGTAATAGTACGTTTATGTACATTACATTTTTTTATAAAAAGTGTAATATTTGCCCTAACAAACTTGCAAACCTCCAGTATGTAAAGGCTCGGGACTGTAAGAAGTTTAAACTCTATAAACAGTGGTCTACATGTCTCTCTCCAGTTTAAGCCCCATATCATCCTAATACATTTCTTCTTCTGATTTAGTTTATCGTACCAAATGTTATTAAAACCTGAAGTATTACAAGTGCAATAACAGTTTTGCTACCAAAAATCTTCTATGGTTAAATATTTAACATGGCATCGTGTATTTGTGTAAGCAACTTGAATTAACTTGTTTATTAAAATCGAAGGTTTAAAACTACCAATAAATAAACAGTCTTGTGCGGTCTTTGAAAAGTGGAAATATACTTTTTTTATTTTATAGTGGCAACCCACGTTGGTCTTTAATTAGATTTTCGAGTATAATTGTGTTATCATTTCAGAGCAAATTTTTTAAATGTAGACACATGTAAGTAAATGGATATTGGAAGACAATTTCACTCAAATTGAATTATTATAATCCCAAAATTAGCTTTAGTACTAGAAAAACTAAATTCTGATACTCACTCATAAAAATCCACATGCGGTGTTCCCGGGACTGCTAACCTTTTTAGGCAAGGATTTTAAATTATAGCTTAAACAATATTTTGATATTTGATGTTGACATGTCACATACAGACATTATATGTATAGTTACCAGGGTGGATACTGGATCACTCAATGTATGAATACATTTTTTTTTGCTTCAACCGTATTCAGCTACTTAGAAAAAGTTTTTAAACCTACTTTACAATCATAACAATATATAAAATATAAAAGAGGTACAGTCAAGTTCATAAATATGTGTACACATTAGTACCTTGTCACTTTAATTGATGTGACAATTCATATTATGGCAGTTTTAAGATGCCATTAAATAGACAAGGTACTAAAGTGTACAAATATTTATGAACTCGACTGTACATGAATATTTTGTACTGCCCCAAACTCACGGAACTTTAAACAAATGGCCTAATTCCCTATTTTGTAAAAGTTCCGTTAGCTTGATGTAGTACTAAATATTTCTGTATCTCTTTTATATTTTATATATTATTATGGATGTAAGGTAGGTGTAACAAGTTTCTCATATTAGCAAAAGAGGATTAAAGCAAAAAAATACGTTTTCATACCTTAAAGGTTGACTTCCATGGGTAGCGGCTGATGCGACAGACGCGTGCGGCTGACGTGCGCGATTGTAGCGCGCGTCTCGCGACAGTAGTAAGCACTATGAAAAGGGATCCCCTTGGATCGCATAATTTGTTTTAGACTATTATTGTTTCGCATAATTGTTTTGGCATAATTTGTATTGGCATAATAGTACTGTCGCATAATCATACTTTTGCATACTACTTTTTTGTCATATTACGCTATTAGAATAATTTCAGTTGACCTAATTTGTATTAGACTAATACACATTATGCATATTATTGTTTGGGCTAATAATTATTTGTTATATCTGTCATTAACCATAATTTTAGTTTTCTAAACAGTTTCGTTGTTACATATTAGGTAATGTAAAATTAGGTCACGTTAGGTACATTAGGTTGGGTTAGGTTAGTATGATATCCAGGTGCGAAGCGCCCAAGCAACCCAGAATAGGAGTTCCGCGAAGCGGACCTCCGTCGACCTCGCCTTAGTTCCTAAATATATAATATAAACACTAAACTAACCTTTTCACGTAGTATTTCTAAGACTTTCGCTATAGCAATTTTATTACTATGTGCCATTTTTGTACCTGACTTTTTTTAGGACAATATTGTTATGCATTTTATAATGATGCCAATTTATTATTATGACTTTTTGTATTTATGCTATTTGATGTTAGTCTTCATGACGATTATGATTTCTGTATTTATGCTTTTTAATTTTATGCGTAAAAAATTATGCGTAAAGATGAGTATGCCCATCGCTAATTCGGCTAAAAGCAATTATGCGTAACAATAATATTACAAATAATAGAGAATGTCAGCCAGTTTAGATTTTTGGCTTATCGTATTCTTCATTAAAAACAAAAAATTGCTTTAAAAAAATCATGTCGATACGTCAAATACTTTTCGAGATATTGAATTTTAAACTTCGTATGCGGCGTTCGAAACTCGGCGGCTAGCGCTCACGGATGATGACGTCATCGTTCAACTGCGGTACGCGCCCTTATATGAACGAGTAAGTTTACAGGGCTATATATTTTTAACCGTAATAAGTAGCCAGTTGAAATTTTCACAGAATACGTGTTATTATAAAATCTATCGTTTAAAACTATAAAATGAACAATAAATCAAATCCCAAGAGGGGTCCCCATACAAGAAGCATGAAAAAAAATCTTTTGTTTTAGTATCTTTATACGGATTGTATTTTTATAATGACTTCTTATTTTGATGCTATTTTAAGCTTAAATTGTGGTCTAATTTTCATTGTTTACGACTAAGTAGCAATCTTGAGTAAAACTTCTACAAATATGTGACAAAACTGATTTTATCAACACGATGGTTTAGGCGGTCACCCATCCTGTTTTAGACTACGCTTGTAGTTGCTTTATGGTAACCCGGTCTCTAGTTTCACATTATACTAAGCACTATATGTTACTTTGGTACAGCTTCAAACCTCTTTCCGATTTCGGAAACGAATACTTAAGCTATTACCTCAATAATAAGGTTGGTGGTTTTATTGTTAAAAACGTACGGTGTTATTAACAAAAACTTAAACAGTCGCTAAACATGTTTCTATCAAAATGTCAATTCATAGAAAATATAGAAATCTGTCATTTAAGACGTGTCTAAGAAGTGTCTAACTTTTTTGTAATAAGTAATAGTTAACACCGTTAATATCGTTATCGGAATATTGAGTTTGTCAATTTATCTTAATAAGTAAATTAAAAATGAATTAAATGTTAAGTAAGTGAACCATACTATATGTATAACCACCAACCATTATTCAATGCGATTACTGGTTTATTGTAAAAGAAATAAATATATTTTTATCTTGAAAATTAAGTTTCATTATATCTGGTTAAAAATAATTATTTTCAAAATAAACAAATCGTTAAATCAAACTAGAATCAATAATTTTATCCCGTAATATTATAATAAAAAATACCTTCTCGCCCCAGTCGGATTTGAACTCCCGTCCCGTGGAATCATATCGCGGTTGAGGCGAGGCACCGACCTATTAAGCCAGCGACTCATTCAGACAAACGTTCGAATTATCGATTCAAATAGTAAGAAGTAAAGAATTATATTGCTACACCTAACTAAACTAGGGTCGTTAACAGCGCCATCTAGTTCTATTTTTGTGAACGTGATGTCAATGGCGCACACGATTATCGTCGTTAAAGTGTCCATGCACTTATGGAGCTCACTGTACAATAGATATCGGGCGTGTACTCTCAGCATGGATTTTAGCTATACGGGTACAACGCATTATTCCAGTCAACGTGCAGCCAACTGTGGTTGCTAAGTTGTTCACGATAGAGAACAGATTTTCCTGTTTATTTTCTGGAACACACTGCAATTCTAAATTATTCGATCGAGCCTGCTGCTCCAAATAATTAAGGTGTTGGTTCAATTCCACGACTTCAGTTCTCATTTTTCGGTTTTCTTCCTGAAGGTCACTTGCCGCTCTTTTTGCATCAGCTTGCTCAGTCTCAATGTCCTAGTAGTCCTAGGTAGTCAAATCGTGAATATCTTGCATTGCTTGTTTTAACGGGCTCAGATGTCGGTCCACAATGCTTATCATATTGGTGTTCATCTTCTCTACCAAGGAGCTAAGCTCGGTTTTTATCACATCCTGCACTATAGCCCGAACTTCTTCTGAGCTGACAGTGGTGGGCTCTGAAGGCGAGTTCAGGGCCGGCCGTTTCGGTTGTCTCGTGTTAGAAACATTTCGAACAGGAGTAGAGTCTTGCTTAGAGGTTTTGGGCGTACTGTTAATGCACGAAGGACATTTCCAGATAGCCGGCAGTTTCGAGTTTTAATTGTGTCCCACCAACACAGTTTACGTACTGCTCATCCTCTATATTTTCATTAAAGCAACATCCCCTGTGTGTCATTATTTCGTGATTTATCTATATCAACGGCACCTCGCAAAAAAACTGGACAATAAAATGAAAATATATTTATTTAGTGTCACAACTACCTCTCAGAGAAATTTACCAACGTTCACAGGTCTAGTGTCGAGCCTGCGATAAATATTCTTTAAGGCGCAGCGTACTCTTTCTTTTGTCCAACACTCACGCGAAGCGATAAGGCCTCGCAAGCCGTTCACACTCTTATGCGCCGGGCGTAGCCGCGCAAGCGGCTTGCGCACTTGCGCTCTCACAAAAGTTTCGTATCCGCGGGTAATTGAGTAACACCTCGAATTTCACTATAGTTTTTAGTCTTTTGTAGCTTTTTATGGAGTTCAATTGATACACACTTATTATAAGATCGATTAGTAATCCACTTTTTCACTTCTAATGCACTTTCATTGCACTTTATGCAACATTTAAAATAAAAACTAATATTTTTCAACGGATGCGAAGTAGACATATTTTCACTGTAAGAGTTCCAAAGAATAGATTATAAAGTTATTTAAAGATGAATTTATGTACTTATGAGGCAATTTGAAAGTTCTATATAAATATAATACGACTCGTCGAGGATATACTTGATTCAAGTCGAGTCTCATCAAGGGTTATAAACTTAATAAAGTTTGTTCGTCTAGTCCATTTTCCAACCTGACTTCACCGTAATACACTCACACTATAGCAGTATTACCTTATAATTACACTTTTAAAAACTTAAAAGCACAGCCAAGGCGGCCTTTTAACAATTTTTTACCAATTCTCAACTCAATTCTCGAAGACGATCTACTACCGGCCGGCGGAGCCGGCCGGCGTAGGTGGGAAAGTGTGAATGAAATGAACCTTGACCAACCTAACCTGTGAAAATATTTTTATCAATTGACTAATTTTAAATAACAAATAGGTACTATGTTTTTATTTTTATTATATTACGAAGTTAATGTTATTAACTATATCATCATTTAATGCCATGTTCATGGCAAAAACTAATCACTCGTTAGCTTTTCTAAAACAAACAAGTGAAAAAAATCATAATCTACTTCCGTTTTTTTTGTTTTTTGGTAGTGGCGTACCTGTGCGTAAGTAACCTTTATTTCCCGCTTCCGTTCTAGCTGGGGTCCTACTGAGCAAAAGTGTTATAATCTTGCGTCGAGTAATGCCACTGGGCATGGTTATTAATACAGGTCAAACTGAGCTGAAAAAGACCACTAGCCAACCTTGACTCCGCGACAGGGGGGAGGGGGAGGGGGGGTCAAAATACCGAACTTCCGGCGTTTGGAAAAAAAATCTCGTGGATGTAGTTCAGGTAAAAAGTCAAGTTCGGTGTCATTTTCGGATAAATCAAAGACGGCCAATTCATTGGCCAACACATTTCTGTATGTTTTGATACAAAAAAAAATTATACCTACAAGTGGTAATAAAATACAAACAAACCCAAATATATTCCGATTTTTAGATGGAAGTTGTTAAAAAAAAATACTCAACAAAAAGCCATTTAAATTTAGATTACACAAACATTAACATTTAATAACTTGGTACATATTAATAATGTAAAAAAAATTGTATTCGTATGGCGGTGTTTGGTGCCATAGTATGAAAAAGAGCTAAAATATTGCAATTAATCATTTTGATGTGTCGATTCATATTCGGATGCATATGAAATCGAAATCATTTGCATCCTTCAAACAGAACAGTCCTTTGAAAAGTATAATTACACTCTTGAAACAACTTTCTTCAAAAACCTCTCGTGGGTGACAAATTCCAAAGGTGGGATTTACTATTACATCAATAAATAGACGGAGTAAATTTATAAAAAAAGTTTTATTTGCAGCTACCACCACACTTGCACAATTCCGTGCATTTCAGCTGCTGTTTAAAACAGTTGCACCTTGTGCCGCTAGATTTAAGGCACTTGCATCTTATCAATTCTAGGCACGCTTGAGCAGCCATGGCCCTATGAGTCCATAGTGGCAACCAGGTGTCGTTTTCTTTCTGCCAGCCAAATTCAGAAGGGCAAGGTGTGTCTTGCTGTTTTATTAAACACTGGCCCCAAACGTGAAAAACTGCCTTTAGTAGTTACGTGTTGTTTGAGAGCAGCTTCTGTGGGGGGTATGTTTTCAATTTGCCTGTCTTTTTTTGTGAACAAATACTTTCTACATTCATTCACCGTCTCCGATGAGCACGATCTGTAAAAAGTGATATTATTTATTTATTTATTTATTTCATTGTAAAGTCATGTTTACATTTCATTTGCAGGTGCAGGTGTTACATTTATTAGGTCAGACCATGACGCCCTGAAAGGGCACACAATATAAACTAAAATAAAATAATAAATTTAGCTAATAGTACATGCACATATCAAAGTTTGATCATCTGATTATTTAAATTGGTCATCTTTCAAAAAGTCTTCAACAGCATAATAACATTTCTCAATTAATATTTTCTTAATCCTATTTTTAAACAGATTGTCAGACGGTTATTGTTTAACCGAATCGGGAACTTTATTAGTTATAATTATACATTTATAATGAGGACTATTCTTATACATTGCTAAGTTAGTTTTTGGTAGCAATAATTTGTTCCTATACTACGTTCTAGTTTTCGGTAAATCCCTTTTCAGTTGGAATAAATGTGGGTTTTCACGAGCAAAAAGAGCTGCTTGCATTATATAAATACAGTGCGAGGTTAACAATTTATATTTAATAAAATACGGGCGACAACTATTGGGGATGCGTATGTAGGCTAGCACCCGAATACACTTCTTTTGCATAACAAAAAGTCATCGGGCCTCAGGGCTGTCTCCCCACAGCACCACGCCATAGCGGAGCCACGCATGTGCGTATGCATAGTACGCAGATAACGCACACTCAAAGTCTGTATTAATTTTTAGTACATTTAGCGCATACACGAATTTGGACAATTTTGTTTTAATATTTTGGATATGTGCTTTCCAATTTATACCAGAGTCAATCTTTATACCTAATAAATTAAATTCCTTAACTTCTTCTATATTAAATGTGTCTATGTCTTATTTCAATTCCAATGCCTTTTTTGGTGTAGGTTTAAACTGTATAATTTTAGTTTTTTTCAAATTCATTTCCAAATTACGGTCATTTAGCATTTTTTTACGTCGTAAAAATTATATTTAAGCTGTAGATTACATTCGGCACTATTTGTACAATCAAACAACAATGAGACATCGTCTGCAAACATAACGCAGTATTTGTGTTTAGAATTTTCGGTAGGTCGTTTATATATGCTAGAAATAGCAGACATCCACAAACACTACCCTGCGGAATCGAACATGTGGTGTGACGCATTTCAGAGGTAGCCTCGTTTACTTCTTTGGATTTCTTATTAAAGTAGTCTATTTGCACGCATAGCGTAATGTGTAGCGTAATGTGTAGATTATTTGTTGGGTTCTGGGTTTCGGTAAGGTCAGGTGTATTGTTCTCCTGCAAAGTGCTCTCGTCGTGGTTTAAAAGTTCGTCTATCGACATTGTTGAGTCGTCTAATTCGGGCATCTTTCTAGAGCCCACAGGGGCGTCGTCGTTTTTCCTGCATGTGATCCCGTTATCACAAGCAGGACACTGCCAAGATTGCCTTAGCTGTTTAGTGTTTTCCCTGTAATAGGCTGCTGTCATATTTGTGCACTTGTAATGGTGTACTTTTTTACAGGTTGTGCATGCTAACATCTCCAATCGTACGTAATTTTTTTGCTGGCATGCATAGCAATTCATTTTTGCAATTGATGTTTTTATTGAACGGGTAGATATTATACTTTCCTACTGGCGCTGTTATCTGCGTGCTGCGTGCGAGCAGCGTAGACAATACGCGCCCCCGTGCGCATGACAGGGACGCACGCGCGAGTAACGGATTCGCAGGTTAACTTTCGTATCACTGGATTAATTTTCACTATTTAATTGGTTTTGAGGTCACAAATCATTAAAATGTATCACTTGTTAATATACACACTTTGTTTTACACTTCTCTTTATGTAAATTACAATTGGGTAAGTAAAGATTTTTGAAGGGGTGTATATTATATTTTTTTCTGATAGTGTTTGGTCTATAAACCAATAATGTACAGTTATTTTATTTTTAATCATTATAGTTCTTCTAAAATATATTTTTTAAAGTCGGTTATGACAGTTCTCTGAGCGTTACGGAACTATACGCGTTACCTTAGCCTAAATGATAATTTAAAAAAAAGACGTATTATGACAGTACTTTGTCCGTCTGTTGTCAAAATTGACAAACGAATAAAATAATAGTTTCGCTTTCGTTTGTTTACCTCCGTGTTATTTACCAATTGTTTCCTTGAATTTTACGACGTCTTCTGCTCAGACCCTTGGATTTGGATATTACCGCATTTCTCGACGACCACCGCAACGCTTTATTGGACTTGGATTGGACCTACTCTTGACGACGACTCCCGCGCGTATTTTGGCTGACGATTCTTACTATCCCTGACGACCTCTGCATTGTTTTTGGACTCCGATACAAGTTGTTTGCATCATCTTCATCCTTATATAATGGATACATCAAATATTAGTCCTGCAAATGCTGCTTGTGATAGAACATATTACAAGGATGAAGTAAGATGTTACACCGTCGTGTAAAAAATTTAGAAGAGACTATCCCAGTGCCACTTATTCTTGTCCATACCAAAAGCTCTAAAAGCTGCATGGTGCCTAACCATGGAAAGTAATTGCCCAAAACGACTCTTGTATGTCTATGAAGAGCATGTCAATGTGATTCAGCAAGTCAGTATGAACTTCAAAGAGGACATAAGGCAGCCAGGATAAAATCCATAGTAAGCAGCTCTAATATTAAAGCAGTATCTTTAACCAAATTTTCTTTCATCAAGTGGCTTTTCGATACCAACACTGTTTGAGCCCTCAAGCCCTTCAACCTCAACATCATCAAGCAACAAGGAAAATGTGTTTGCAAAGCACAGAGATTTTTCTGGACGGCAGCACATAATGAGCCTTTTAAAAGAAAAACCCAATATGTATATTGAAGTGCCGAAACAGTATTATTGGGTTATACGGCCGCACTCAGAGATGTCAATTAAATTTAATGCTTGTTAAGTGACGTGTTGTCTTATTCTATTGTTGTAGCAAAGAAAGTGACAGCAGCAACTTTAATCAAGCATTAAATTAAATTGACGTCTCTGAGTACGGTAGATAGACTTTTAGGCAAAGCAATGTAAACTAAACCTAATTCACATTTTAATAAATAACTATGTTTAAAATAAAACAAGTTGATACTCTACAAAGAAGACCATTTTAACTTGAGCAAAGTCACCGTTCAAAAAATATTAAGAGTATGTATGCTGCATCAATGTATGGGGCAATGAGGACAGCCCCCACTCAGGCCCTGGAGATAATGCTGGACAGGACTGAACCCCGTATATCTCGAAGCGGAGAAGAGAGCCACAGAACAGTGGTATAGAATAAAAATGAGCAGAGAGTGGATTGGATCCGAGATGGACAAAAGACACGCAAGCATACAAAGGGAGTCAATGATAAACATGAACATGCTCATGATCAACAACAACCTAATAAAGAAAAGGAAGATCTTCGACAAGAAATACAGAATCCATATAGGAGAGAGAGATAACTGGGAGACAGAGATACCGGAACCCAGAGTGACATGCTTCACGGACGGTTCATGGAAGTCTTCAACTAAAAGAGCAGGGGCAGGCATTTATAACCAAGAAACGGATGAGCATACCACGATACCACTGGGGGGCTTTACCAGTGTGTTCCAGGCAGAAGTGTATGCCATCCTGAAGTGTGCACAGAGTCTCAAAGAAAGAAGCAATATAACGGAAAGCCACGTTATAATCTACTCAGATAGCCAAGCAGCACTGAAAGCGCTAGATAATCCGGTAATCAAATCCTCCCTGGTGCAGGAATGTAGGGATGAACTGAATAATCTAGGCACACCATCCTATGTAACACTGGCTTGGGTACCAGGACACAGCGGAGCAATAGGAAACGAGAAGGCAGACGAACTGGCCAGAGCAGGGGCGGACCAACAGTATCTGGGCCCGGAACCAGCACTTCCGATATCCGCAATGGTAACAAAGGGAGTCATCGCCAGAAGAATAGAGACAAAGACAAATGAGATGTGGATGACAGCACAGGGATGCCGGCAATCCAAACTCATGATAGGAAGGGTAAATAAGAACAGAACAAGGTACCTATTAAATCTTGGTAAGTACAACCTAAGTATACTAACAGGAATCTTGACTGGACACTGTCCACTCAACAGACATCTGACGGTAATTGGAGCTAAGCAGGATCCTCGATGCCCACACTGTGGCAAAGAGGAAACTAGTCAGCACGTCCTGGCCGAGTGTGTAATGTACTCGTCACTGAGATACCGCACATTTGGGCAGGATGCGCTCAGTAGAATCAGTAGAATCACTTAAAAGCATTAACTTACAGGACGCACTGGTGTTCTGTAGGAAAACAAGAAGATGGGATCAGTGCTGGATGGGAGCGCCGCCGAGCCGGTAACCTGAGGCTCGATCAAGGGGAACAGGGCGGAATGAATGGAGAGCCACTCGACCGCCCGTCTGCCTCGGCCGCGTCCCCACTCATCATCATCATCATGCTGCATCTGGAAAAATACTTGAAAAATATTATTTTTAACTGCCAGAACCAGGCCAGATATGCAAATGTCCAATGTATTATTGATTGTTTCGAAATTCAAATAGAGAAGCCTTCAGACCCTGTAACTCAAGCCAGGACATGGTCACAATACAAGTCCTGTAACACGTTAAAATATCTTATAGCTTGCTGCCCAAACAGTTTTATCTGTTTTATTTCTATCCTATGGAGGAAGGATATCAGATAAAGCCATTACAAAATGTAGTGGCTTTGTTGATATTGTTCCTCCAGGGGCTGTGGTATTAGCCGATCGAGGCTCCAAAGGGATACAGATGGGGAGTTTCAAAAAAATATGAATTGTCCGTTTTGTTACCAAGAAACTTATTGGATTTTGATAACAAAACGGAACAATTCCATACATATTTTTGGGGACATATTGGGATACAATTTTTTCTAGTTCAGAATAATGATCCCAACCAACGTGCAATTTTTTTCCCAGATCTAAAGAAAAAGTAAACGCTGTGCTTTTTTTTTTAAACTCCCCATATTCTTCTTCAAGACAAACATGTTAAACTCCTTCGCCCTCCGAGTGTATCATCAACTGAAACACCGACAAAAAAAGAAGTCATTCAAAGCAAAATCATCACAAGTCTAAGGACACACGTGGAGCGCGTGATATGGAGGGTGAGGGAGTTCACTTTCCTGAAACCTCACTCAGTAATTAATCACAGTTATATAAGATAAATTGACGAGAGTTTGACCATTGACAGGGTAGTATAATAAAAATACAGAGAATATTTAAATACTTTGTTTTATTTTATTAAAGCACTTCATAATATTAACACTTCTGACTTTGACTAAAATGGGTTCACTAAGGGCCGCTTGCTAGAAGCAAAAGGATAACCTGGTTTTAGATTTCAATCTAATTTGACATAATTATAGTTCCATACTTAGTTTGACTGAAACTAGATATTTCCTGCTCGAACAAATGGCCCTAAGTTAAGAAAGAAAGCAGTAGTATAGCTTTTTCAAACCACACGACACGGCGCCCTCCGCCACTTAAAGGTTCGACCCCACCGCTGCTTAAAATACGACTACGGTACGGAATCGCAGTGACGCATCGTATCCGTACCGTTTTTATCGCATGCCCTCCACACCGCTGCTTTAAAATACGGTGTCGTTGTGTAAACCACCGTCATGTTCATATTACGTAAATTTCTGGAATCAGCTTGCACGAACTCGTTTGACGCACTCATTATATCGCCTGGTGTCAGGGCAAAAAAAGTGTAATTCAAAGGCAGAGCTGGGGTCGTCAGGGATAGTAAGAATCGTCAGCCAAAATACGCGCGGGATTCGTCGTCAAGAGTAGATCCAATCCAAGTCCAAAAAAGCGTTGCGGTGGTCGTCGAGAAATGCGATAATATCCAAATTTAAGGGTCTGAGCAGAAGTCGTCGTAAAATTCAAGGAAACAATTGGTAAATAAAACGGAGGTTAACAAACGAACAAACGAAGGCCAAACCATTATTAGTTTGACAATTTTGACAACAGACAAAGTACTGTCATAATACGTCTTTTTTTTTAATTATCATTTAGGCTAAGGTAATGCGTATAGTTCCGTAACGCTCAGAGAACTGTCATAACGGACTTAAAAAAAATATTTTAGTAAAACTATAATGATTAAAAATTTAATAACTGTAGATTATTGGTTTATAGACCAAACACTATCAGAAAAAAATATAATATACACCCCTTCAAAAAACTTTACTTACCCGATTATATCGGTTTTCTTTGAATAGTAATAGAAATATATTCGCGGAGCGTTTTATTGCGTGCGGGCTCGGCCGGCCGGCATACGTCTCTCTATTAATTAGGTAAGCTATTTTTTTGTTACTAAAATATTTATTGTGTTCCTTACCTATCATACATAGTGATGATAAATTTTTAAATGTCAGGATCTGCTCTCTCGTAATCTCCTTAATAAAAAAAATTCAATCCCTGTGGGGTATTGGGGTATGCTTTCCAGGCCTCATAAGCGGTTTTTTTTCCCCCTCCCGTTAAACGATGGTGTTGCATCGCACCCAGTAAGAGAATGAAATAACGGCAGAACGTGTGTTTTTTCAGGACCCAAAGTAATAAAAGAGAATCCCTTAAAATACTAAATTATAAAAAAACTTTGCGGAAATCAATTGGTTTTACATGATTTACCTAAACAGGAAGCTTTTGTGTGGCAGGCAGGCCAGATATTGGTGGGATTTCCCAGTCCCAATGTGCACCCACAGTCCTTCCAGTCCTTGTAGTTTTAGAACACATGACACTGCTAAAACTACGACATCTGTGTCTACGGTTCTCACCAATACTTTTGAATGCCCTCTTGAAACCGCGTCAGCTACGTGGAGCATCATTCGCGTGTCGGCCTCTTCGTGATTGCATGGTGCAATATTTTCATAGGGGATACTTTTACTGAGAGCTTCAGAGGTATCGGTGATTACGAACTCTTTATCATTTGGAATGGCCATGCTCGAATAGCAGTGGGTTGATAGTAGGTGAAATAGATCTTTTTTGTTTCCTTCTTCCCTGAGAAAATTTACCCATCCTTTTGGGATTTTTGTATTTTTATCGACTAACGTGCGTTGGCCACTACGTCGTTCTTCTCGGGTGGCATTCTTTAGGCTATATTTTTTGTACGTATCCCATACCACATCCAGTCTCGACACATTTAAAAGTTCTTGAAGCAGAAAGGAGCACATTAGCTGCATAGTCACCGAAGGTTTTTGACAGCCCTGGGTTCAGCATAATTATGAACTATAGCAGAGTCATCCAATATTTTTGCTGTCACGACAGGAGCTAATGGAAAACTTGTTTCTTGAAATTCTGTGAGACATTTGAGCAAGTCTGACTTTACGGCAGATCTCAGTGTTCCCATGGTCGATAGGGTAGGGGTGGGGGGTGGACTGCTTTGGTTTTCGTGGGCGAAGAAAGTATTAAGGTCACCGGCTCTATGCTCACATGTTGCAATGTATAATTTGCTGAAGAGATTACAGTCGTTTTTTAGTGACGACATTTTGGACTTTACCTTAGATTCATGCCTCTTATTACAATTATGGAAAAGTGGAAACTTGTTAAGAGGGATTATATCGTGTAGCCTTTTCCCTTGTAGAAATCTCTCCTCACAGAATTTTTCGTCTAATTCTTTTCCCTTTTTTTCAATATTTGTGATTGTTTCAACAACTTTTGTAGGCGCTACCATTTTCGTATCTATATTAAACAATTCAGTAGTGTTTTCAAGTAACGGATTTCCCATGGTTTCTAAGGTCGATTTAAGAGATGTGACTGCTGATACAATCCTGTTTTGTTCAGAGGTGGTATCTGAAGTATGGTAAATGTCAATGCCTTTCTCAGTTTCCTGTTCTGAGTCATATTCTGCATCATATGCTGTTTTTTTGTCATGGCTTTGAAAATAGTCTTTCTCGAAATCGTTAATCATTGACATAAGTTCTGGAGCAGCCAGGAGCCATTTGTTTAGAGATTCCACGTTTTCAGTCAGCCCAATCATACCTTAAAAGTATTATAGAAGCAGTAGATATAGAGATAACGGAATTGAATATAATAATGCTAAAGGCGTATCATATAAGGTTACTACCTAAACAAAACTCCAAAGACAAATTTTAAAGAAGGTTATACAATTATAGTCGAGAACTAAATAGGTCACCATAGGCAGCAGTTTTAAAGATAGGTATTATCTTACTACTTACATTTTACAAAATACTTGTAAGTGGTGGGTTATTTTGTAAGCCTTTTTTACTAAATAAAAGTTTGAAATTTTGAATATTATTGGAAGTTATAATATGACTGTATTTACCTCCATCTCCTTTCAATCGTAAATTGACTTGCACGTGCGCCTGGTCTAAAGCGATACCAGAATAATTTCTATTAGTTTTTCGGGCAACAAACTGTCCCGCGTCAAATTTTTGTTTTAAATAAGGGTACTTATCTGGCAAATCATCTAAATCTTTGACGTGAACTGAAAGCCATCGCGAGTAATTGGTATGATCCAAAGCAAAAAACCATGGTAGAAAACGCTTCATTGAATCGACGTAAGTTTTAAAATCTCCGGTTCGAATTGAACGCACAAACTGTAATAATAAAAGTTCCAATTGCAAAACCGTATCCCAATATTTGAATTGTGGGATATGTTGCAGTTTGTGAGAACGCCATTCTTCAAACGATATTGAAGGACCCTGCGTGGTACTTTCTTCATGGGCCTTTTTTTGTAGCTGATATAGTGTTGCTGCTGTTACCTGTAAAAAATCATAAGTAATTAGTATATAAGAACTGACTGTTAAACAAAAGCGTAATGATTAGGTTTACACTTTTTTTCTTACTTGATGGGCAAATCTAGTTCATTTGACGTGTGCTCCAGTCAACATAGATTCAGCTCTTCCTGATGTCGTAATCTGTGATTTTATAAGTGCATCCACCCAGCCACTTCCATTTAAGAACTGCCCAAGGACTTTTAGTGCAGCCATTTCGATATGGAGAGCACCCATTATGATAAAAATGTATTGTTCTCCAAACTTATTTGAAAATAAATATTGAAGCTGCTTCAACAATGCATAAGGTTGACTTCCATGGGTAGCGGCTGATGCGGCAGACGCGTGCGGCTGACGTGCGCGACAGTCGCGCCCGTCAGCCGCACGCGTCTGTCACATCAGCCGCTATCCATGGAAGTCAACCTTTATAATGGTTGATCAGCGACTAATACTGGAATTCGCTCAGGATTTACAAATTTTATAGCTCGAATGACGACATCTATTGCATGAAACATCATTGCTGATGAATCGGGCGCGGGGGACGCGGGGCCGGCGCCCGCGCCGCCGCGTGGCCGGCCCGTCGTGCACCCCACCGAAAACACTTTTTTCCTCCGACCAGCAGACCAGCGAGAGGTTCATTCGTTAATACGGGGCCTAACAAATAAAACTAGTTTTGGTATCGACGAAATACCGTCTACACTAATTAAATTGTGTGCAGACGAGTTAACAATACCGCTGACAAATTTAATTAACCAGTCCTTCTCTGAAGGGACTTATCCAGACCTATTAAAAATAGCAATAATTAAACCCGTGCACAACAAAAACTCTAAGACGGATCCTAATAACTACCGCCCCATTGCATTATTGCCAGTCATTTCAAAACTATTTGAAAAGGTAATGTGTAAACGTGTGTACTCGTTTTGTGAGAAATTTAATATATTCGATAACTCGCAAAACGGGTTTCGTAAAAACCGTTCAACAACCCTAGCGGCCTATAAGTACGTAAATGGAATTTTAGATATTCTGAACAAGAAACAATATGCTCTTGGAATATTGTTCGATATGTCAAAGGCGTACGAAAGGGTTAAGTTTGACATACTTTTGCATAAACTTTATGGCATCGGAGTCCGCGGAACTCCTCATAAGTGGTTCCAGTCGTACTTGTGCAACCGTGAGCAATACGTCGCTGTAGACCATTTTGATAATAGGTCGAGGGTAGTTAGCACCGTCAGGTCTGAGGCGCGCGCCGTGACGGATTCAATTCCGCAGGGTAGTGTGCTTGGATGTGCTCTGTTTATAATTTATGTGAACGATCTTCCAAAACTATTAAACGAACCGTGCGTTATGTTTGCTGACGATTTTTCTTTATTAGTACCATGCAATAATAATATTAACTTAAATGTAAAATTGAATTCAATTGTAAATAATATTAAAAATTGGATGGATGATCATAATTTAGTTATAAACCTTTGTAAATCGAAAATAATGCAATTCAGACCGCGCCAAAAAAATGAGTTGGAAGTAAACTTCACATTTAACAATAATAAGTTGGAATGCGTTCCTACCTTTCCCCTATTAGGAATTACCATTGACTCGCATTTAAATTGGAAGGCTCACAAAGATAAATTGAAAGCAAATTTATCCCAATTTGTTTATGCGTTACGGGAACTAAAAAAAACCACGGACTTGCAAGCCGCTATGGCTGCGTATTACGCATACGCGCACGCGAGGCTGAGGTTACGGCGTCACCCTGTGGGGCAATGGCACGAGTGCGAATGATCAGGGGGGTAATTCTGTCAAAAGCAGGAGTGATCGAACGCAGAGGCGATCGCACATCACATCGCCATCACATTGCCTGTCATTTCTGACATTGACAATTGACTTTTGCTGTCATATTAGTAAAATGACGTTTGAAACCTAAGGCTTGTCGCAAATGCCCTAAACTAGCCCTTATTTATATACTTACTAAAGAGTTTTAAAATTACGTATGTAGCATTTTCCGGTACTTTAGTAATAAAATGACCTAATACATAACGATTTTACCGACGGCAGTACCTAATCATGTTTTAATTTCCAACTAATTATTGCGTATTCTACACCGAACACGGTAATAGCGATACTAGCGCTCACAGACGTAAGCGGAACTTTTTGTCCCTACTATCACGCAATTCTTAACTTTCTCAATTCGTTCACTCGTTCGACAATGAGATCACATTAAATGTCAAATTGAAAGGCTCCTATTTTAGAGGTGAGTTGATTTAGGATGCGTTTTCCCTAAACAGAAGCAAAGGTGAAGAGAGAAATCAACCAATCAGAACCTGCGTTACGTTTTGTTTTCACTCTTTCACTCAGCATTGTTTGAGTGGAAACGTACCCTGACTTCTCAGACGAAAGATGGCCGCCATCTAAAATAATGGCTGTGTAAATGTGAGTGAAGTGAATTTATTGATTTTGCCTATGAGGAAAGTGTGAAAGATGTGTTACAAGTAATGGTGATAAAATAATATTTTTGTGTAAGGGACATAGTTGTGAAATATTATAGCAGGTAATTTTTTTCTTATTTGGGTAATAAACTCATTCATTATTTGACTGAGCTAACCTTAGTAGAGGTTTAAAACAATATAATTTTGTCACGAGTTGGTTTACCGATTGCTTGTTGCTTTCGTACCTAGCCTTTAACTGTTTTGCGAGGCTAATCTAACAAGTTCACAAATTGATGTTTCTACTTTTTTATTAAACGTAATTGTTACGAAAAAAACATACCTGAAGCTTACATTATTTATTTGGTATTTATTTTACCAGTAGGACCATCATCAGATGATCTCCCCCACATGTTATTACTGGGTTGTAATTGAATTTGCATTATGCGTCCTTACTAAATTTTATTGTAACAACTCTTCATTCATTCACTTCATTGTTACAATGAATACCTTATTGATAAATACAAGGGTAAATAGGATGACAAGCTATTACATTCCAAATTATGAATCTCATACATACCACACGTCAGAAGAATTAAAATGAACCTATTGCCTGTGAAATCTCTGGTTATTCTTGGTGGTATGGAAATGTATGTTAGTAAGTGGCTGAAATAAAAATATGACAATCTTATACAAATTGATTGTAGTCACAAAATAATCTTTAGGTTTGTTTGTACTCTGGCTACTAGACAACATACGTATTTATATTAATATTATATTTATACTAGCTGTCCGCGCCCGGCGCCGCCCGGGAGTATTTTTTTTCATCCAATACTTAAGAAATATACTTTTTAGTCCTATTCTCAGACCTACTGAATATACAGACAAAATTTCATAAGAATTGGTCAAGCCGTTTCAGAGTAGTTTTGTTACAAACACTGTGACACGATAATTTTATATACTTATTAGAGAGATAGGTATGTACCAAAATGAAAATTAAATATCCAAGACTCAAAATAGGTCATTCATACAATATGTGTTCTTACCGGGAATGGAACCTGGACTGCTAGTTTCATAGGTAAAACACTATTTACAAAATAGTTAGTAGGTATCCGTGTAATTAAGAAATTCCTACACTATATTTAGCCTTAATGTTGAAATAGAAGCCTTCATTCCAAATTACCCATAACTTCACCCGATTTCACTCAAATTTTGGCATACAGTGTGTAAATGGTACCTATACGGGCGTTCCTTTTAACTGTGGTAAGAATAGCCCCTAATGAGCAAATTTAGGCAGCTTTTGTTAAAAGTAAATAAAAAAAATTAACCATACAAAATAATTTAACACGCAATGTATAACAAAAAAAGCAATTAATTAAAAACGCAATTAATGATGTTTCAAAGTTATGACAAATGGAATAAGATGTACATTGCGGGTCGATGGTATGTTCAAAAATTAATAACGGTGTATACGTTAGCGTAATCAAAATTATTCTTTCTGTTTATGATTATTAGAGTCTTAATCTATGTCCATTTTTAATAAATGCCCGTATACCATTTACACACTGTATAAAGACTCACTTGCTACTTTTAAAAACAACTACTTATGTAAATAAAAATATTACACATGGAGGTACCATAGAAGTAGTATGAGGGGTGATCAATAAGTTTTTAGAATCGGTATAAAAAATGGGAGATATGTAAATCATTATATTTTAATTGGAATATGCACACTTTCTATATTTGCAAACATTTATTAAAATAATTTAAATGTTTTATTTTACCTCTATAAAAATATTTTTTTCTTTTGGAGGTCAAATTTTGTACCTTCACTAGATCATCATCAGCATGTGATTTTTATGTAGTGGTTTTTGTTTCATCAGTTTTTTTTCTTTTAAATCCATAATTATATGGCAGAATAATGTTACATAATTCTCCTAGGTTATTTGATAATTGCTAAAAGCTAATATCACAGTATTTATTTGTAGGCCTCAATCATCCCGGAAAAAGCCGAAAAAGCCACCTTACATTTTGGTGACCGAGCTGGAAATAAAAAAGTCCAGTGCAAACAACTTGTTTATCCTTTAAATCATGAGGGCATCAGGACTTTCTCCACACCGCTCCAAATAGGTAATTACAAAACTAACTCTTATTTTTACCGTCTTATAAAGTTATTTATACAGATGTTTTTTGTTTAGCTATCACAGAAAAACAAATTAATAATGTAAATTATTGTTTTCTCTTATTTAACGTTTGTTAGTGCCATGGTATAATCCACATTAAAATAATATTATTATGGTTCATAACAATTCTAAAAACTTATTGATCACATAATTTAATCATTATGATTTTGGTAACAATGCATTTCCCTATAGTCACTAATGATAATACCATGTACAATTATATCATTATAGTGTGGTTAGCAGAATAAGTACACATAAGCAAGCTACAATTTTTTATAAGATTGTATGTTAACTTCATATATAATTTTACTTCATAAATAGCTATTAAATAAGGCCCTCATTTTAAACTGCCATCTTTGCAAAAGTGTAGTATAATTATAGACTTATTAGTTATTAATCATTTCATTAGACAAAATGATCCATAAAATAATCAGATATTGTTAATAAATGCCTCATAAGTATGCCCAGATATCCCATTGATATGAATATATTCTAATAGCTCATAGAACAAGTGCAAGTGATATCGACATCTTCAGTAACTTGTTGCAAGTCTTTAGGACCAAGTAGGGAGCTATCTAATATAATTGAATAATTTGTTACCTAGCTACCTTAATTTAATTGTACAAAGGTTAGTTAGCTTAATAGCGCTAATTAAATTGTATAAATAGTAGGAGTGCTGAATACATTTGCTCCGGTATCGCACACAGAATTAAAATGATTAATTGTTAATTGTGTAATTTTAACAAATAATCAGATATAACTATACTAGAAAATCTAATTTAAGACTCAAACATTGTTGGTGTCGCAAAGCCCAATTGAACATTACAGATATACCTAGCCAACCTTTTTGCATTGATAATCAAATTGTTGAAAATATTATGTAGACTAACAATTTCAATATCAAAACTTACCTATATAACAATAGGGAATATGCATTCAATGTTTTTTCTACCCGATATTCAAAAACATTAAAATATCTCAAAACAAATATTTTCTGATATAGTGTGTGTTTAATCATTAAATGGCGGGTGTGTGTGTTAAGTGGCGATTTTTTATCAGCTAAAACAAAATGACTGGCCAAATTCGGATTCCTTATACTTAATTTATTCTTGATTCAAACTTTACCAAGTGTTAGTGCGAAGTTCATACATTTGCTACTTGCGACTTAACAGCAAATGTATGAACTTCGCACTTGCACTTGGTAAAAAGAAGAATGTAACTAAGTTTCTTTTCTCGAACCGGTAGTAGCTTCTGACACACACACACACTTTTGGTCTTTTATTTTGTCGAATAGCTAAACACATGTACTATTTAAATTGCTAACGTTGTTTACAACTATTGTTTATTTAGTTTATCGTACCAAATGTTATTAAAACCTGAAGTATTACAAGTGCAATAACAGTTTTGCTACCAAAAATCTTCTATGGTTAAATATTTAACATGGCATCGTGTATTTGTGTAAGCAACTTGAATTAACTTGTTTATTAAAATCGAAGGTTTAAAACTACCAATAAATAAACAGTCTTGTGCGGTCTTTGAAAAGTGGAAATATACTTTTTTTATTTTATAGTGGCAACCCACGTTGGTCTTTAATTAGATTTTCGAGTATAATTGTGTTATCATTTCAGAGCAAATTTTTTAAATGTAGACACATGTAAGTAAATGGATATTGGAAGACAATTTCACTCAAATTGAATTATTATAATCCCAAAATTAGCTTTAGTACTAGAAAAACTAAATTCTGATACTCACTCATAAAAATCCACATGCGGTGTTCCCGGGACTGCTAACCTTTTTAGGCAAGGATTTTAAATTATAGCTTAAACAATATTTTGATATTTGATGTTGACATGTCACATACAGACATTATATGTATAGTTACCAGGGTGGATACTGGATCACTCAATGTATGAATACATTTTTTTTTGCTTCAACCGTATTCAGCTACTTAGAAAAAGTTTTTAAACCTACTTTACAATCATAACAATATATAAAATATAAAAGAGGTACAGTCAAGTTCATAAATATGTGTACACATTAGTACCTTGTCACTTTAATTGATGTGACAATTCATATTATGGCAGTTTTAAGATGCCATTAAATAGACAAGGTACTAAAGTGTACAAATATTTATGAACTCGACTGTACATGAATATTTTGTACTGCCCCAAACTCACGGAACTTTAAACAAATGGCCTAATTCCCTATTTTGTAAAAGTTCCGTTAGCTTGATGTAGTACTAAATATTTCTGTATCTCTTTTATATTTTATATATTATTATGGATGTAAGGTAGGTGTAACAAGTTTCTCATATTAGCAAAAGAGGATTAAAGCAAAAAAATACGTTTTCATACCTTAAAGGTTGACTTCCATGGGTAGCGGCTGATGCGACAGACGCGTGCGGCTGACGTGCGCGATTGTAGCGCGCGTCTCGCGACAGTAGTAAGCACTATGAAAAGGGATCCCCTTGGATCGCATAATTTGTTTTAGACTATTATTGTTTCGCATAATTGTTTTGGCATAATTTGTATTGGCATAATAGTACTGTCGCATAATCATACTTTTGCATACTACTTTTTTGTCATATTACGCTATTAGAATAATTTCAGTTGACCTAATTTGTATTAGACTAATACACATTATGCATATTATTGTTTGGGCTAATAATTATTTGTTATATCTGTCATTAACCATAATTTTAGTTTTCTAAACAGTTTCGTTGTTACATATTAGGTAATGTAAAATTAGGTCACGTTAGGTACATTAGGTTGGGTTAGGTTAGTATGATATCCAGGTGCGAAGCGCCCAAGCAACCCAGAATAGGAGTTCCGCGAAGCGGACCTCCGTCGACCTCGCCTTAGTTCCTAAATATATAATATAAACACTAAACTAACCTTTTCACGTAGTATTTCTAAGACTTTCGCTATAGCAATTTTATTACTATGTGCCATTTTTGTACCTGACTTTTTTTAGGACAATATTGTTATGCATTTTATAATGATGCCAATTTATTATTATGACTTTTTGTATTTATGCTATTTGATGTTAGTCTTCATGACGATTATGATTTCTGTATTTATGCTTTTTAATTTTATGCGTAAAAAATTATGCGTAAAGATGAGTATGCCCATCGCTAATTCGGCTAAAAGCAATTATGCGTAACAATAATATTACAAATAATAGAGAATGTCAGCCAGTTTAGATTTTTGGCTTATCGTATTCTTCATTAAAAACAAAAAATTTCTTTAAAAAAATCATGTCGATACGTCAAATACTTTTCGAGATATTGAATTTTAAACTTCGTATGCGGCGTTCGAAACTCGGCGGCTAGCGCTCACGGATGATGACGTCATCGTTCAACTGCGGTACGCGCCCTTATATGAACGAGTAAGTTTACAGGGCTATATATTTTTAACCGTAATAAGTAGCCAGTTGAAATTTTCACAGAATACGTGTTATTATAAAATCTATCGTTTAAAACTATAAAATGAACAATAAATCAAATCCCAAGAGGGGTCCCCATACAAGAAGCATGAAAAAAAATCTTTTGTTTTAGTATCTTTATACGGATTGTATTTTTATAATGACTTCTTATTTTGATGCTATTTTAAGCTTAAATTGTGGTCTAATTTTCATTGTTTACGACTAAGTAGCAATCTTGAGTAAAACTTCTACAAATATGTGACAAAACTGATTTTATCAACACGATGGTTTAGGCGGTCACCCATCCTGTTTTAGACTACGCTTGTAGTTGCTTAACTTTGTAAGTCGTAATACTCGTAATTATTTTTACGAATTCGTTTTGATGTTACTATGGTAGTTATGGTTAGGTATCTATTGTTTTGTATTACATACAGTTTAACTAAACAAACTTTCTGTCACTGACCGGCTTTTCTGTTTGTAATGTTTGTCGAGTAAGTTGGTTAAATAAAATTAGAATAATAAATAGGCACTTTTAATTTTGGGTTCACCGTTTTTTACATAAAAATACCAATAAAGTATGTTGATAGCTAAGGTGAAACATGCCAAAAATTAAAAACCAAGTGCGAGACGCGGGACACAGGCGGCCGAGCCTGCAGCGGTAGGTACTGTAGAGTACAAAGATATGTATACATTTGTGGCCCTTATTTCAATGGAATAAGGTGAAAAAGTGTATACATATCTTTGTACTCGACTGTACTATTCAACAATATTATGATTCACGCAGTTCGCTATATACGCGGTCTCGTACAGCGTACCCGTAGTTTTAAGTGATCTTACTCGTTTAAAATATCGGAGCCGTAGAAGTCAAGATTGTCCTCTATTGTACCAAAGTGTAACAAAGGGCGTTGGTCCCACAAAAAAAACCAACACACACTACCTTGAGTGAGGAACCTGGTAGCGCCCGCGCGCGAAATTTGAAATCAATGTAATTAATACACGAAGTATCAGAACTACTACTAGGTCAATCAAAAAATCATGTTTTATAGTTCGTTCTTTTATACGGTAGCGATATTAATTCTACATTACTTAACACGAAATTTGTAAAGAAAGGCCTACCACCAAAGTTAAGCAACCACCGCTTACCTAAACATCGTGTTGATTTAAACTAGGCACATTTAAACATATTTGTAAGAGATTTACTACAGTTTACTGTTTGGTCGTAAACTATATATTATGTTAGTATGGAGTTTAGATTATCATTTAAGCTTAATGTGACACCGAAATAAAAAGCTATCATACAAATACAACCCGTATTTCGTCTTCCAAAGTTAAGCAACTACACGCGTAGTCTAAAACAGGATGGGTGACCGCCTAAACCATCGTGTTGATAAAATCAGTTTTGTCACATATTTGCCGAAGTTTTACTTAAGATTGCTATTTAGTCATAAACAATGAAAATGAGACTACAATTTAAGTTTAAAATAGCATCAAAATAGGAAGCCATTATAAAAATACAATCCGTATAAAAATGCTAAAAATAAAGATTTTTTTTCATGTTTCTTGTATGGGGACCCCTCTTGGGATTTGATTTATTGTTCATTTTATAGTTTTAAACGATAGATTTTATAGTAACACGTATTCTGTGAAAAATTCAACTGGCTACTTATTACGGTTAAAAATATATAGCCCTGTAAACTTACTCGTTCATATAAGGGCGCGTACCGCAGTTGAACGATGACGTCACTCAAGCAAGATGGCGTCCACGCGCTTTAATATTATTGACCCAAATTTCAAACGTTTGTAGAATCAAAACTACAGGGTCTATTTGAATGAAATAAAAAGTATTATGTTTGTTTATTTATAAACATTACTGTTACAAAGTTTCAAGCGATTTGGCGTACCTACTGACATTCTTCATTTTATGCCATCCAATAGGGAACCCTATGAAAACGTATGGCACCGCTTTCTCTTTTCGTGATTTTCGTGATTCTAGTCGCCTGAAAGAAAACAAGTCAAATTGCGAATATCAAACGGGACAAATAGTGAATGTGTCCAATAAAGAATGAGATCAATTTCTAAAGAGGCCAAATAAGAAAAAAAAACGAACTTAGAACAAGACCAAAGACGATAGCACGAATAACGAATGAGACTAAAAAAGAGATAGACTAACACCGATCATGACCAAAAAATATGAAGACTAATAACGGAATGACCCGGAATAAGAAAAAGACAAACAACGAATATGACCAAAGATGACAAAGACTTCCACCGAAAGTGACGAATGAAGAATGGATGACGAAAGCAGAATGAGACGAATTAAGAACTTGACAAAAAACGAATGGGACGACCCAAGACGATACCGATTATTTATTCCATATTTTTCATACGACAGTCGGCAGGTATTATGTCATAAGTTGTGTTGTCTTGTCTTGCTTGTCATGTCATGTCAGAGGCTCTACTTTGAAATCCGTAATTCGAACTTCGTCTATTGCTATCCCTTTTGCTCTCGACGCGTCACTAATTCGCAAGAAAGTGACGGGGCGATCCAAAGTTCGAATTACTGAGGCTCTACTTTAAAATCCGTAATTCGAACTTCGTCTATTGCTATCCCTTTTGCTCTCGACGTGTCACTAATTCGCAAGAAAGTGATGGGGCGATACGAAGTTCGAATTACTGATTTCAAAGTAGAGCCCCTGATTTCAAAGTAGAGCCCCAGCTTGTGTGACATATGGACACAAGGCAATTTTTCATTTTACGCAATCGTGCAAGCTGTCAACCTTAGTTTAAAAGTATATGTAATTAGTATATTTAAATTAAAATATAGTTCTGTAAAATTATCTTTTTTTATTTTTATTAATTTCAATAATTAAGTACACTAAAACACTCAATACGTGAAGCAGACCATAGACCCGTTTCATGAAGCTACAAGTTAGAAATTACAAGCGGAAGTCTCTTTCTAACTCATTTTTCTAGAAAGAGACTTCCGTTTGTAATTTGTAACTTGTAGGCTTGTAGCTTCGTGAAACGGGCTACAGGTTGGTAGAAATTGACTGTCTATGTAAGTTGGTTATAATCTGTGGACTCTGTGGTACACGGTCGGCCTTATAAGAAGCTGTAGGTACACTTTAGTGTTTTGTCACTTTAACGTCATGTTTGAACGGCTGCACTAATCTGTCAAAGGCGTTAAAGCGACAAGGTACAAAAGTGTGCAGCTTCATATAAGGCTGACTGTACTGTGGTTAGTATAGTGAGTGACTAAGTGCCGCACTCAGAGACGTCAATTAAATTTAATGCTTGTTTAGTGACGTGTTGTCTTATTCTATTGCTGTAGTAAAGAAAGTGACAGCATCCACTTTAATCAAGCATTAAATTAAATTGACGTCTCTGAGTGCGGCAGTTAGCAAGAAAGAAAAACTAGAGTGTAATATTTTTTGCAGGACACGTGCAGTCTTAATTTCAAGAATATGCCTGTACAAGCGCCGGCGCGCGCGCTCCCGGGACCTGCCGCCGCGAAGTTTGTATGGAACTATGGTACATTTTTATAGTCGGAAACGTGGTAATTGGTTTTTAACACTTTAACTGCCAAGAGCTCTGATTTTCATACAAAATGGACTGGCCTAGCAGGTTGGCGGCAGTTAAAGTGGCTACTGTTTATAAGCAAATAAAAAAAAATACAACTTTCATTGACTTTGGAAACAATGTCCACAAGGCAATAAATGGGGGGTAGAACTTTGTATGGGAGATTAATTATTTTTGAAGTAAGCAACCACCAAGGGTGTCATTTTCTTAGATTACGGTGACGCAGATTTCAAAAATGATAACGAATTTGAAATTCAAAATGGTGGCCTTGATATTTTTTTAAAGTCGTCATGGGTATCATTTTCTTAGATTTTGGGGACGCAGATTTTGAAAATAACATCAAATTTGGAATTCAAGATGGCGGCAATGACTTTTTTTGAAAAAGTGTACATGGGTGTCATTTTCTTAGATTTTGGGGACGCAGATTTCGAAAATGATGTCAATTATAGGTAGAAATTCAAAACGGCGGCCATGATGTTTTTTTTTAAATTTTTCATAGGTATCATTGCCATCGCCATCGTAATCGCCATTGCCATCGCCATCGTCATCGTCATCGTCATCATTATCATCATCATATCATGTCTTTTACACTTTTGGTCAAAAACATTCAAAGTCTTTTTTCAGTGGTTACCCTCTGCTACACCCTAACCGGCATATCATGTGCGTTGCCGCCCCCCCCCCCCCTTTGCCCCCTTTTTTTTGCTGGACAAAATGAAATATTTTGCTTACCTACTGATTGTTTACCAAAATTTGATTAATTGTGGGTCGCTCAATGCAGCTCAAATATTTAATTTGCTGACCAAAATAATTTAGAGCAGTTCAGTATATTATCATTAATTGCAGACAGATTTATAAATGTTTGCTAACCATAAGTTGCTTACCAACTATATAGCTATTTTCGCTGACCAAATACATTTTTCTTTTCACCAAAATAAGAATATCTTGCTGATCGGTTAAATGATACCCGTTTTAATCTAGGAGTGCTTTACTCTATTCTGATTATTTCTTTGTTTGAAATCCCATAACACGACATTTAAAATGTTGATTTGTTAGGCTTCTATACAAATGAAAGTAATATACAGGAGTCGCAGGCAAGAGCTTGTCTTTCCTTGTGTATTTTATTGTTTGTATGTATTTGTTTTTTTTAATGTCATGGGTTGATTTCAATGTCATTAAAAGAATTTTGTGTAACAAATAATTTTAGTATTATACTCGAAAATCTTAATTATTTAGTTGTTTAACATTATTTCATAAAAACATGAATTAGAACTTGTGTAACCAGTAACATTAGGGTAAGTTTTATTGATAAAAATACCTATACTTAAACCAAAATGCAATAATCACAGCGAATGTGAGCCCATTACCTAAGGTAAAGATTTTGGTCTTGAATTAGATTTTCGAGTATAGTAGTAGTATTATTTAGTGAACATTTAATGAAAACGAGATGATAGTCATATTAAAGTAACAGACCCAAATGTATTTCTACCCCGATTCTTTGCGGTACTTGTTTGCCCTACCCCTAGATTGTAAATAGAAGCCTGGAGGTGCGAAGGTAGAGCAGCCCCTGCCTGCTGTAACACAATCAGGCACTCCTAAAGTGCTTGATGGGTTACGCTAGGGCAGAGGGACTGGTCTTAACAAAGGTCCGGAGCAGTTGCTAACCACTTTCTGCCCCGAAGCCTGACTGCTGAGGTCGAAGGTTTGCGTAGGAGGTCTTGAGGCCAGAAAACTAGCGAGGGTCTTATGTGTAAGCAGCAGAAAGGCCGACGAAGCAAGCCTTCGGGTGAAGTCACGGGATGACTGGAACAGGATCAGGAACAGGAAGTGGTATGGGTTAGAAATAGCAAGAGTCCAGGGCAGGATTATTCATTAAAAGTCTTCAATTAATTTAAACTATAAAATAAGGCACCTGGAAACAATACAAAAGGGGAAACTTATATATATATATATATATATAAAATTAGGAATAGATGAAGGGATGGTCTTAGATATTAAAAGGTATAAACTTACAATTAGTGTTATAAACAGGGTTATTTAGATGAAGGGTTATACTTTATATGATTCACTTCACAGTTTTATAGTACATTGTGCATCAAGGGCGGTAAGAAAGGGATTGCTAACGAGAGACTATTAGAAGCCCGACGCCGTAGGCGGAGGGCTTTTAATGACTCGAGTTGGTAATCCCCTTACTGCCCGTGATACACACAATGTTTTTCATCACATTTGCGAGAAAGTAAAAAAAATAGGGAGAAAAAACAACAATTAAACAAATTAACTCGACTCGCTAAAAGAGTTTGTTAACTATTTTCATCAATTATAGTCTTCAACAGATAATGCTTAGAACTGATAAACTTATAATTATTATACTTATACTATACTGCCAGATAGTATTGATTTTCAAAATGAAATTTGTTTAATTATACAGTAAAATTGGTTTGTAGCCAAGTTTCGTATATAGGATATAAACCTTGGCTGAATTTACACCTCCTTAGTCTGAAATGATGTACGAGTGGATTCTATATTTAAAACTAAACTCATAACTCCCTAGGTAGTTATAAAAAACCATAACTCATAACTCACTAGAGAGTTATAAAAATACATAACTCCCGCGGGAGCTAAATCGGCTATAACTGTATAGACATCTGCGTGTTATAACACCCTTTCCGAGCAAGTGTGATGAAAAAATAATTATATTATATTGACTTGAATTATAATAGTTATTTATGTGACTGGTGCATAATGAGAGGCATTATACACGAGTGTTTTAATGCCTAATTATGCGTACAGTCGCATACATAACTTTATCTACATACATATCATAAGTTTTCTACAATATGTGAGAAACCTGTATCCGTCGTTACCCTGCATCTTAATGTACCTGCATCTTAATGTTCACATTAAAGTGCAGGTCACTTATACTGTAAAGTGAACATTAAGATTCAACTACAGCGATAACCGATACTTTATTGACATGTTATACTTTAATGTTAACATTACAGTGCAACCACAGATACAGGTAACATAATGTAGGGCATTTGCTTATCGCTTCTGAACATATTATATTGAAATTATGATATGGATGTAGATAAAAATGTATTATGATTGGAACTTGTTCATAGTTTGGAAGCATGTGAGCGACTGAACTTGTCGTCATGCGCAGGCGATCGTAAAATTAAGAATGAACTCAAATTTAGAATTAAAAATAGATATAGCCTGATAGAAAATGCCAGAACGATTTTAGTTGAACAAGGTGTAACACATAGGTGAATACACCTCGTTACAAGCCCACCCCCTTCCTCCCCCTTATGACTAATCACATGTAAAAGTAATTGTTTTTCTTCTTGTTTCAGTTAGCAGCCATCACAGACTTTTTATGGCCTCCGTCACAAACATTCACGACGCAAGAGCAGTCTTTGCCGTCTTGCTCAAGTGTCTGGTTCCAAATACAGGTACAAGAACCATTATAAAGAAAAAAATAAAATCCAAAGGAAATTCAAGAAAAAATCGATGGGAACCGCTGATCAGTGTTTACATACATAACCGAACGTATTATGTTAGTGTTGTATTTTATATAGTAAAATGTTAAAAAGTTATACAGTTGTTTAATTTATCTCTGTCTTTAGTGTACTGGTATTGGTAATTGAATTAAATAAAAATACAACAAAATGTTAATATAATTCAATTATCTTATCTTGGATTTAATTCACCAATCACAATTACTTAAATGGTAAGGTATTGTGTTTTAAGAATGTTTTATCCTACCCAAGTATTCATAGTTACTACTGGTTGTGACTGCAGCAATGAGAATAATTGCTGGACCCTTATTCTCGTGACTTCGAGATGATTTTTCATGCGATATGCACTGTCAACTGCGTACATTTTTTTGACATATCTCGCATGAAAAATCATCTCAAACTCACGAGAATTGGGTCCCTGCAGTCAAAACCAGTAACTTTGAATACTTGTGTAGGATAAAACATTCTTAAAACACAATACCTTACCATTTAAGTAATTGTGATTGGTGAATTAAATCCAAGATAAGGGAGAATGATATTTATAACAATTGGGTACTAAGTAAAGTTTTTTGAAGGGGTGTATATATTTTTTTTCTGATAGTGTTTGGTCTATAAACCAATAATCTACAGTTATTTTATTTTTAAACATTATAGTTCTTCTAAAATACCTTTTTTTTAAGTCCGTTATGACAGTTCTCTGAGCGTTACGGAACTACAGTGCCCGGCCGTTGGGAAGTCAATCCTGACAGCTGTCATTTCAGTACAATTTATAACCTATTCTTGGGTTTGAGGTTATAAATTGTACTGAAATGACAGCTGTCAGGATTGACTTCCCAACGGCCGGGCACTATATACGCGTTACCTTAGCCTAAATGATAATTAAAAAAAAAACCGTATTATGACAGTACTTTGTCTGTCTGTTGTCAAAATTGTCAAACGAATAAAATAAATAAATAATGGTTTCGCTTTCGTTTGTTTACCTCCGTGTTATTTACCAATTATTTCCTTGAATTTTACGATGACTTCTGGTCAGACCCTTGGATTTGGATATTACCGCATTTCTCGACAACCACCGCAACGCTTTTTTGGACTTGAATTGGAACTACTCTACTCTTGACGGCGTATTTTGGCTGACGATTCTTACTATCCCTGACGACCTCTGCATTAGTTTTTGGACTACGATACAAGTTGTTTGCATTATCTTCATCCTTATATAATGGATACATCAAATATAAGTCCTGCAAACGCTGCTTATGATAGAGTATATTACAAGGATGAAGGAAGATGTTTCGTACCGTCGTGTAAAAAATTTAGAAGAGACCATTCCAATGCCACTTATTCTTGTCCATACCAAAAGGTCTAAAAGCCTAATAAGTGCCTAACCATGGAAAGGAATTGCCCAAAACGACTCTTGTATGTATGTCTGTGAAGAGCATGTCAATGTGATTCAGCTAGTCAGTATGAATTTCAAAAAGTACATAAGGCAGCCAGGATAAAATCCATAGTAAGCACAGCGAATATTAAAGCAGTATCTTTAACCAAATTTTCTTTCATCAAGTGGCTTTGCGACACCAACAATGTTTGAGCCCTCGAGCCCTTCAAACTCAACATCATCAAGCAACAAGGAATATGTGTCTGCAAAGCACAGACATTTTTCTGGACAGCAGCACATAATGAGCCTTATAAAAGAAAAACCCAATATGTATATTGAAGTGCCGAAACAGTATTATTGGGTTATAGATTTTTTGGCAAAGCAACTATGTTTAAAATAAAACAAAATGATACTCTACAAAGAAGACCCATTTTAACTTGAGCAAAGTTACCGTTCAAAAAATATTAAGAGTATGCCGCATCTGGAAAAATACTTGAAAAATATTATTTTTTAACTGCCAGAACCTATAGAAATAAAAAAGACGTTACCTCCAGTATTTAAGGCCAGATATGCAAATGTCCAATGTATTATCGATTGTTTTGAAATTCAAATAGAGACCCCTTCAGACCCTGTAACTCAAGCATGGTGACAATACAAGTACTGTAACACATTAAAATATCTTATAGCTTGCTGCCCAAACGGTTTTATCTGTTTTATTTCAAAAGGCTATGGAGTAAGGATATTAGACAAAGCCATTACAGAATGTAGTGGCTTTGTTGATATTGTTCCTCCAGGGGCTGTGGTATTAGCCGATCGAGGCTTCAACGGGATAGAGATTCTTCTTAAAGACAAACATGTAAAACTCCTTCACCCTCCGAGTGTATCATCAACTGAAACGCCAACATAAAAAGAAGTCATTCAAAGCAAAATCATCGCAAGTCTAAGGATACATGTGGAGCGCGTGATATGGAGGGTGAGGGAGTTCACTTTCCTGAAACCTCACTCAGTAATTAATCACATTTATACAAGATACATTGATGAGAGTTTGACCATTGCCTGTGCTCTAGCAAATTTACAGGGTAATATAATAAAAATACAGTTGATATTTAAAAACTTTGTTTTATTTTATTAAAGCACTTCATAACATTAACACTTCTGGCTTTGATTAAAATGGGTTCACTAAGGGCCGCTTGCTAGAAGCAAAAGGATAACCTGGTTTTAGATTTCAATCTAGATTTGACATAATTATAGTTCCATACTTAGTTTGACTAAAACTAGATATTTCCTGCTGGAACAAGTGGCCCTAAGTTAAGAAAGAATGCAGTAGTATAGCTTTTTCAAACCACACACGACACGGCGCCGTACGCCACTTAAAGGTTCGACCCCACCGCTGCTTAAAATACGGCTACGGTACGGAATCGCAGTGACGCATCGTATCCGTACCGTTTTTATCGCATGCCCTCCACACCGCTGCTTTAAAATAAGGTGTCGTTGTGTAAACCACCGTCATGTTCATATTAGGTAAATTTCTGGAATCAGCTTGCACGAACTCGTTTGACGCACTCATTATATCGCCTGGTGTCAGGGCAAAAAAAGTGTAATCCAAAGGCAGAGCAGGGGTCGTCAGGGATAGTAAGAATCGTCAGCCAAAATACTCGCGGGAATCGTCGTCAAGAGTAGATCCAATCCAAGTCCAAAAAAGCGTGGCGGTGGTCGTCGAGAAATGCGATAATATCCAAATTCAAGGGTCTGAGCAGAAGTCGTCGTAAAATTCAAGGAAACAATTAGTAAATAACACGGAGGTAAACAAACGAAAGCCAAACCATTATTAGTTTGTCAATTTTGACAACAGACAACTCAGACAAGGTACTGTCATAATACGTCTTTTTTTTTAATTATCATTTAGGCTAAGGTAACGCGTATAGTTCCGTAACGCTCAGAGAACTGTTATAACGGACTTAAAAAAAAGGTATTTTAGAAGAACTATAATGATTAAAAATAAAATAACTGTAGATTATTGGTTTATAGACAAAACACTATCAGAAAAAAATATAATATACACCCCTTCAAAAAGCTTTACTTACCCAATTCAAGGAACTTAGGTACTTTTACAAAAATATTTCATAAAATATTTAGCAGAAGCTATTTTTTAAGTTGTTTAAAAAAACCTCAGAAATCTATGTTACCTGTTAGACTGTCATGTTAAAAATGTTTTTATACCAGAGGCCCGTTTCACGAAGCTACAAGTTACAAATTACAAGCGGAAGTCTCTTTCTAACTCCTTTTGCGAGAAGGAGAGTTCCGCTTGTAATTTGTTACTTGTAGCTTCATGAAACGGGCCTCAGACCTAACAGAGATTTAAACTCAGTAAGTATGTTCAGGGATATTATTAGCAAGAGGATTTCGTCTTAGGCAATCATAGAAGATAAATATCTTCTACCGATCTCTCATCAAAACCACATTCCACCCCCGTTCACGTATAATAAACTTCAAGGATACAATATACCTAAATACAATTCCAAGGATAATAAACTTGTCCGCCAAACTCCAGCTATTCTGCACGTCACTCGAGACTTGAATTCGGAGTTCTAGTATAGGGTACAGAACCCTCCTACTTCTGCTTGCTTCTGCCCGATGGCTCAATTTTGCCAAGTAAAAGTAGCTATTGTATACAGAACGTCACTGGACTGCGTCGGAGTCCGACGGTCGGACCCAGATTTAAGTGCCGTAGTACTTCATGGAGAGCATATGGGATCTTTAATTTGGCGCGCCGCGTCTCCGTCTCGCATGAAATGTAATGTAAACAAAACAAACAAATCGTAAAACCGAACTCATAACATAAAAAACTTCACTACTGTCAAGACATAACAGACTATGTGATCTGAGGCACTACTTTGAAATTCGAAGTTCGAAGTTACTCTAGCTCCATCTCTTTCTCTCGATTTAGGGTCGAATGACGAGTGACAGGGATGGAGCTAACGTAACTTCGAACTTCGAATTTCAAAGTAGTGCCTCTGGCAATTTTTGCAATATACCTATACCTACCTATAACAAACAAAATGAAGTATAATACAAATGCATAAGCTTAATTATTTTTAAATATAATATGTATCCTTTTACTTAGTTAATTATACAAATTGGTATGGAAAAATATAAACAATTTATTTTATACCATTCCGACATCAAGCAATTGTGAACCAGCTTTAAGAAATTCAATAAACTTCTCTGTATAACCTGTGTTATCTGTGTTATCACACAGATTTACAAAATTCCTATCTGGCAACACTGCATTCGCACGGCGTTCGCCTTATCTGACGTTTGTAGAGAATACCGTGATGTAAGTTGAGGTGAACGAACAGACGGACGTATAAGGCTGCCTAATTGAGAATACACGCGCTAAATGTGTTTTGTTCGCTTTGACGGGACTACTTAAATTCGACGCTTGAACGTTCACTCCTGCGTTCGCTCGTCGTCGCTGTTGAAAGAATCACTACCCTGTTCGTACTGCGGAAAAAATGTGTGCGAATACTTACCAATATTAGGAAATCCGACAGCTGCAGGCACCATTTTAAAGCATTAAAAATTCTAACACTGCCTTCCATTTACATTTTTGAATCGTGTAAATTCATAAAAAGCCACCCGAGTTGTTTTTCACGTCTAGACGATAGGCCTCGTCGTTATGGACTGCGTGCTAATGCTAAGAACAATCTAGTCCAACCAGTATCCCATTTAGTGTTACATAGTTCCGGACCAAATTCTATGTCAGTTAAAATCTTTAATAAATTGCCTACTGACATAAAGGGCATAAAAAAGGATATAGTTTTTTTAAATGTCTCAAATCATTTTTAATTCAAAAAGCCTACTATTCGGTTGATGAATACTTAAGTGATCCAAATAATATATTATAAATGGCGACCTCTCTGACATCCCCTCTCTTTCTTTATAGTGTTTCCTGGTAAATGTAGTTATTGACAAATTATTTTAAATTTTTATTTTCTTTTTTATTTATGTTTAGATGCTAACAAATTGGCAGTTACTTAATATTATTAAATTATCTTTTCTTTGACTAATGTAACAGGCTGACATCATAATTATAAATAACTTTTAATAAATGAATTCGAATAATTTAATATTGATTTAAAATAATCAGCATTTATATTTAATATTTATTTTTTAGTAGGTAGTTAGTTGATTGTAATTGTGATGACATGTTTAAATTTAATTGGTTAATAACGTAGTTCTATTGATTTGATTGCAGCGCCCTTACAGGGTTTATGTTTGGACTAAATATATTTTTTAAGATCATGTATACACGTAATGCAATAAATAAATGAGTATGAGTATGAGTATGAATGAGCTGGCTCTTTAAATAATAGCAGTACAGATATTTCGGTTTTGTGGCGATTATTAACGTCTTTATCAGATTTATTGTGGTGGGCAGCCCAAGTTTTACAAGAGTCTAATGATGTTGTTTCGAGCCAATCCTTTTCTTGATCAAAAGGTAATAAATACATCCTCATCTTTTGGGCTCATCTATATATATAAAAGGCTAAACTGACTGACTGACATATCAACGCACAGCCGAAACTACTGTAGCTAGAAACTTGAAATTTGGTACATGGGTTCCTTTCATGATGTAAGTGAGCACTAAGAAAGGATTTTCCGAAAATCGACCCCCAACGGGAAGAAATGGGGGGGAGTAGCGGGAAACTAATTCTACGCGTACGAAGTCGCGGGCGTCCTCTAGTTCAAAATAAAGCTGGAGTTTGGGCATACAGATTTTTTCAAATCCGTAAAACATGGAGGTACTATTGTGTAATTATTTGGTAACGGTTTAAATTTTAATATCCCGTCACTTGTTTCAGAAGGTACATCAGTCAGTACTCTTGAGCAACCTGAAAATAATGACACAATTTGTTTTGTACCTAATATTTTATATTTACGATAATTAAGTGAACACTAACCTATCTCTTCAGGCGATGTGTGCTGCATGAAGGTGATGGCGGTTTCATGAAAAGCACTCTGTGCAGTATTTGATGACGGGTTGTGGTCAATATTATCCACAGCTGCCGTTATGAACAAATCTTTTTTCACATTCCACTCCATCTTTGTAAAAAGGACACAAACAGCGTTGGCCTTTTGAACTATTCGTTTGTACAGTCGTTTGTATGAGATACTAAGACCTAGTTGATATGCAGTATTAATAAGTGTTTTTTTCCGCGTTGCGGCGTAGTTTTGCGGCTAAGTAGACTAGAAATGAAGTTTCAGTATTGCGATGTGTTCTAGATTCACCTCTTTTTGGTCTACTTAGCGTATCGTATGAGATTAACTCTGCAAGATGGCCACAAACATTATTAGTACTATGATCGGTGGTGGTTGAGAGAGCATTTAACTATCATTTTAAGTAAGTCTACAAGCTTTTCCATGTTTTTAACTTCTCCAAACAAATATGCCCTTATTATTTTTGCTGCACTGCACAACGTCGCATTTTCATGGTCAATATTTTCGGTATCTGTAAAAGATCGTATTGTACTATCCACATCTTCTTTGAATGTAAGTAATGTTGCCTTTCCTTTAGTGACAGTGCACGTGAGATAAGGATATTTTTCTAAGTTCTTATCTTTTAATCTGGAAGGGTGGATTTGACATTGAAAGCCAAGACTTTCTATAGGTTTACTCTGCATTTTGGCTAAATCTGCGACATCGAAAGACGGTATTTTATCACTTGTTGCCTTTTTATTGTTAATATGAGCTATAACTTGGTCAAGAGTTGTTACTTTGGCTTCCTTTTTTAAATCACAGTCAGATGTATCCAAAATATCCTTTTCTTTTTCTTTTATATGCTTGCAGACGCTTGTTATGGTATTTAACCCCCAAAGCCAAAAGATCACAAGTTTCAGAAATCATGCCTAAAACCTTAGTGTCTTGTATATAAGTGGCTGTTTCTATAATACTCTCGCTGCAAGTTGTTGTTGCAATTGAATGAAGTGGATGTCGTTTTGTATCAGGAAGCTCACAGAATAGACAGTTTTGCATTTTACTCCGAGTTTTTATTTGTTTATAGAATGTTTTATAAATTGTAATAACATTAAATTATAATTTTTATTATTTCTTCTTTCCTATATTTTTATACATGTAACTAGATGTTACCGAAATAAATAGTTATTTTGTTATAAAATATAACCAACTACTGTACTGATCCATAGTTCCTTATCCTTCCCGTTTGTTAGTATTAAAGTATTCCGCGTTAGTTTCCCTAATTTTTGTTTAAACAAAAAACACTTGACTTATGGCTAAGCACTTGTGCAAGTCCAGAAAAAAAAAACAGATAGTTCCAAATTCAAATAATATGATATGTTATGGAATTTCCATACTTACTTACTGGACACTTTTTGATTTCAAATTCGAAATTCCTCAACTTTACTGGACACTTTTCCAGTTGTTCAGGAACGTCAACCTACTGGCTCCTTTTTACTGGTGTTATGGCAAGATTACATAGCATTTTTGAGTAAAGGTATTTACTAGCCTTTTTTTGTGCTCGTTCCAGATTAGTTTTATTACATTTTAAATAACACGATGAATGCTTGCCTGCCTGATTTTCTTTGAAAACATTCTCAAGGTTATCAATACATGCTGTAAGCGATAATTTCAGAGGAACTGGCATTTCCCCAAGCGTATGAAATGAAGCCAGGTTATTGGCGTATTACCACCTCATCCTTACAAGCGGGGTTAGTTAATTTTTCATTTGTTGATGTTTGACCAGTAAGTGAGCCTTCCTGGACGAATATGATGTAAAAGCCCGAGCCGCCAGGCTAGAGCTTTTATACATACGAGTCCAGGATGGCTCTTAATGGTCGAAGCATGTATAGTGCTTTACTCAAAAATAGAACAAGTTAAATAAATTAAAGTTTTAAAATATTGATGACCACATGTGCACCACCCTCAGGGCGCTAGTCCGACTTGCGCTAAGCCGGTTTTTTTAATTAATTTAAACGATTCACAATTCGTCAGATCGGTCGAGATGTACTAAGCGGAGATTGTGCGGTGCGAGCCGTGCGGGCGACGTTCTCGATGAACGCGATGTCTGCTGAACGAGATAACTAGGGAATGCAATCTCGCAAGATCGGGGCTCAGGCGAGATCTCGCGAGTCCATGAATAACAATACCGCGAGATCTCGCCAATGAATAAATTAGGAAAAATATTTGAAAAAAAGAAGGAATTATAGGTATTATGGAATAAACATTTATTTTTACGGATTTTTTCAACAAACTTTTACGAGTATGTATTTAACATTGTTTGACGTATCGATCTATCATTTTTTAAATTAACTTTTAAATAGTAAACTTTGACGTATCCAATCAAATAAGAAATGAAATAACAACCAGTCTTCTCTTCTAATATCAAATAAAAGTATTTTAATAATAAAACAGTTCTTTTACTTCTTTTATAACAAAACAACAAGAAGTCAAAAACTAAAATGATACTCTTTACTTAGTCTTAACTAAGAGTTGACTATTAAACTAAGATATTATTATCAATTCAATAAAACTATACCTACTCAGAGATCTATTAGAAATTAAGTAACAAAATATACCAATCAAATGAAAGGCTTATTCAGTTCACGTCACACGCCATTACTACGAATTATATTGAAAGTAGCTCCTTAAGAACTGCTTAAGAAGCACAAAATGTCCAAAGAGTCGTCTGCTAAACGGCTTCTTATTTTGATGGCCAGATAACCAGCCGCTGAGGAGGCCCGTTCGGATTCAACGCTAGTTGGAACCACAGATTTTCGCGTTTAGCGCTTCGAAAAAGACATTTTTATGCTCGAATGCAATCTCGTTAAACTCGCGAGATCTCGCCCATTTTTCGGCCGAGATAAAACTCGCTAAAAAAGGCTGAGATCTCGCGAAAACTAAATCTCGCGAGAACGAGATTGCATTCCCTAGAGATAACCCTTTTGGTTTATGATGCCTTGGTACTTTTGGAGCTAAATGTCCAGCTTTTCGTTTAGTATAAATGTGAGATTTTAAATAAAAAAGCTTTTTAAAGAAATCCTAATGGAGTCAAAATAGTTTTCACTTTCATATATATTTGTGTCACGTGACCTTTTTTGCTTACCTCTGTAGCCTTTTTGAAGGCTATCACAGGTCTGTACAAATAGTTCCAAATTCAAATAATATGATATGTTATGGAATTTCCATGCTTACTTACTGGACACTTTTTAATTCCAAATTCGAAATTCCTCAACTTTATTGGACACTTTTCCAGTTGTCCAGGAACCTACTGGCTCCTTTTTACTGGTGTTATGGCAAGATTACCTACATAGCATTTTTGAGTAAAGCTTATAGTTAGGTGGATCGTTATTTTCCATGGCCACACATGCAATTATTATAAATAACCTTAAAAGCATAAAAATAAACATCAATTTAAACATGTAGAATGCAACACAGCTAACTTGGTTAAATCAAAATGTTATCCACTTTGCATTTAAAGATGTCGTAAGCAAATTTTAATCTAAGTACTTGTCGTTTGCGATACATATGTCATTACGTAGATGAGTTATGCATGCTTAGCTTGGTCTAAATGATTCTGTAACCCAAAAGAATCACGTGTACCTAACTATTTTAGTCATGTTTTTTATTATTATGGGATGACTAGAAAAACTGTTCATTTCAAAAGTTAATTAAGCAAGTAACACTCTATTTTAAGCTTGAGCGACCATTTTACATTAACTACAAAATCACAACAAAACCACACTTACACACAACTCTAAGACAATAAGTATATAATAATACTGTGGCGCTAGCGCTATTCGAGCGCAGCCACAGGGTTAGGCGTAGTAAACATCTGACGCGTGCGTGGGGTTAACTCACGCGCCGCCATTTTGGGGAGACGCTCCCTTCTCTCGCGACCTCGCATCCCGTAATCGCGGCACGGGCGCATCGACGGCATCGACGCGCTTACGTTATAATTCTCCCTCGGCTCACGCTCGCTCGGTTGTGCTTTCAATGTACCTCAACAGATTGTTGTTTGCTGTTTGTTTGCTGTTAAACGTTTTATTGTGTGTAATCTTGGTTTTACTGATGCCCTATCCCAGAAGCTATATCCCTTTCTACCGCTCACTGCCACGCCGCCGCCGCACGTGCTCGTACCTACCTATCTCGTTCACCGCGCCACAGCTTAGACCGCGAGTATGTTTATATTTTTTTTACATTAAAAATAGTAAATTAGTTATTTGATGTTTATGTTTTTATAACCGACGTTGAATAGGCTTTTATATTTTATGAAAATCTGAAAATATAGTTATCTGTTTGTACTTTTCTAACATTTGTTGTATGTAATGTATTGTTTGTGTTTACAGACCACCATTGGCTGATTTTTGCACATTTGAATCTACTATGGAACATGTGTTAAAATTAGCATGTAATAGCCAGAAGCATATTATAGTTTGTGGCGATTTTAATATTAACTTACTTGAAACGTCAAATAATACCACTAGGTTACTAAGTTTATTTAAATCTTTTAATTTAGGTAATCTGTTCCTTGAACCTACACGGATAGGTATTAGTAGTGCAACCTGCTTAGATAATATTTTTTTGTAATTGTGAATGTTTGGGTAAAGAAATATTTAATTGTTTTAATTCTGACCATAGTGGTCATAAGGCTTCTTTCGTCAATGATTTTTATGAAAAATCTCAGACAATAACATACCGACCTATAACTAATAATCGTATGGAATTATTCAAAAATAAAGTTTAGAGTAATCTTTCAGTGTCACCTTTCTTACAGAATGAGTGTAATAGTATTTATAATGACTTGTTTCGCGTAATTCTGTATCAATTTAATAACAATTTTAAAATGAAAACTATTACTAGGTACGTCTAAAACCAAATTTAGTGAATGGGCTATTGCAGGCATTCATAAAAGTAGAAATAGGCTTTATGACCTATATAGAGAGAGGGAGGATAATAAGAACGCTGACTTCCTAAATTACGTTAAGAATTATTCGAGGACCTTTAATTCTCTTGTGTGTGTATCTATCTATCTAGTTAAAAAGCTTGAAATTAAAGTGGTCAACGGTGCCTCCGGATCTGAGTCGTCGACCCCGGTAGCTGGAAGATTCAAAGTTCCACCATTTGATGTAACTTCATCATGGCCGGCCTATAAACTCCAATTTGAGTCCGTTTCCCAGGCCAATGGGTGGAACAAAGACCAGGCGCAGACGGCCTTAACCTTGGCGCTACGAGATGAAACCCTCACCATTCTGGAAGCGCTGGGAAAAGATAGGACATACGACCGCCTTCTTGAAGCTTTGGAGGCACGTTATAGTGACAGTCATCTCGACCACGTCTTTAGAGCTCAGCTAAAAGACAGAACCCAGGGACGTAACGAGTCATTACAACAGTGGGCTCTGGATAGAAAAGCTGGTCAGAAAGGCCTTTCAAACTGCATCAGGCTCGTTGGTAGACAGCATGCTAGTACAGGCCTTCATTGACAGAATCCGTGATTTAGAAGTCAGAGCTGCTGTGCGACTAGGACATCATGGAAGCCTGAAGGACGCAGTTGCCCACGCCTTGGAAATAGAAGCTGTACGCCAGGACTCGAGGCCTTTTAGGGTGCGAGAAGTTTCAGCCAGGGAGTCACCTGCTCCTCGCCGTTAGTTTCGATCAAGGTGTTATTGGAGTGGAGAATGCGGACACTTACATCGGACTGTGATCAGTTCTCGGCTACTGAAACATTTAACCAGATATCATCTAGTCCAACCCAAGCATCTTCAGCTGCAAACGGCTACCGGCAAGTACATTTCCGTCCTGGGGGAGCAAGAAGTGGAGGTGCAAATTGGAGAAAATAACTACTGGCACAAAGTCATCGTTGCTAACATCATCGACGATTGCATTATTGGATTGGATTTTATGAGAAAACATGGCTGCAAAATTGACTTGAAAGGTGGAGTCCTGAAATTCGGAGTTGATGAAGTCCCTATCGAAGGTGGCGTAAGTGGACAAGACTACTGCGCAAGAAGGACCATTCTTCAACCAAGATCGCAAGCCCTAGTTCCTGTGAACTTACCACACTATGCAGGACGAGGATCTCATTGCTGCGTCTTAGTAGGAAAAACTGACGGTAGTCAACCGTGGATAACAGCTCGCACGGTTGTGACAACGTCTGCTGCGTTTATACTGATCCTAAATCTAAGCGACACTACATACGCCCTTAGTGAAGGAACTCTTATCGGGACTTGAAAAGAAATTTCTTGGATACGAAGTTGCCAGGGATCGAATGGAAGCGGACAACCTGCAAGTACAGGAGTGGACATTACAGGATTTTTGGATGGTTGCAAAAACAATCTCACCAAGGTAGAACTCCTGAAGGCGCGTAATTTACTGCTGCGTTACAGCAATGTTTTTTCTGCGCACGACGGTGATATTGGAAGAACTGGAGTTGTGCAACATGAGATCGACACTGGCGAAACCATGCCTATACGACAACGTCCTCGGCGAGTTCCAGTAGCTCGCGAAAAGGAAGTAGAAGACATGATTGAAGAGATGAAGAAGAACAGAGTTATTGAGCCATCAACAAGTCCTTGGTGTTCACCAGTAGTTTTGGTAAAGAAAAAGGAAGGGACCATGAGATTTTGTGTTGACTATCGAAGACTTAATGATGTAACCAAAAAGGATTGTTATCCACTGCCACGAATCGACGACACGTTAGACACTTTAAATGGAATGAAGTGGTTTTCCACGTTGGATTTAAAAAATGGCTACTGGCAAGTGGAAATCAAGGACCACGATAAGGAGAAAACGGCCTTCTCGACCGGAAAGGGACTGTGGCAATTCAATTTTATGCCGTTTGGATTGTGTAATGCACCAGCAACCTTTGAGAGATTGATGGAACAAATACAGATTCAGATTCAGATTTTATTATTCAATATAACACAGTATAAATTACATTACATGTCAAATTATGCAGTTACATTGAGGTCGTCAGAAATAGAATTAAATTATAATAATAAAAATAGTAAAAGTCAACACAAATATAAAGTAGAATAAAAAATTAAAAAAATAAAAGTCAATCTTATTTTATAAGTCAAGTTCCATATACTCATTTACCGAATAAACTGGGTTATCCAACAAAAGATTCCTTAGCCGGCGCCTAAACGTTTCGTCAGATGGTTCGCGTTTGAGTTCGGTGGGTAGACGCTAGTATGTAGTACGTGGGACCGATGACGCGCGGGTTCTTACCTGCAAGTGCCATGCGACGTGGAACAGTTCTCAAACGCCCTGTGTGGCGGAGTTGTTTGCCGACGACGTCTACTGTTGCAAACGAAGAAATATTTGATCGGACAAACATAATAATTTCGAATATGTAAAGTGAAAGCTGGTCTTCTGGGAGATACTTGCCTGGTATATCTGGATGACATTATAATAGTTGGGAGAGACTTCGACGATCACCTTGGAAAATTGGAGCAAGTTTTGTAAAAGCTGCGAAATGCGAACCTGAAACTCAGCCCGAAAAAATGGTCACTTTTCAAGCGTAAGGTGAATTATTTGGGACACGTGGTGTCAACAGACGGTATCCAGACCGATCCTGAGAAAATAAGCGCCGTTAAGGATTGGCCAACACCGAAAGACAAGACCGCAGTTCGTGCTTTCTTGGGACTTTGCTCGTACTTTTATTTAATATTTTATTTTTTATTTTATATTTTATTTTTAAGCTAGTCTAAATGTTAAATTTTATCAAGAAATAGTATTTGTAATTCATTGCTTGTCCCCGCCTGCAACACCTTTTCCAATATTCAAGTTAAATTTAAATTGTTATAATTAAATATCAATAAGTAAATTGCTCTTACAATTTTCTATAAATTATAGAGCTTGTTTTTCGCTTTTCAGTTGTTTTTTATTGCAGTCGGGTTTTTTGTTTTTTAAATAATATAATTTATTTCACTCTTTTTAGTTTTTATTAATAAAATAGTGGTTTAATTAATTATTACTAAGCGATACATAAGCTCTGGAGCTCGATTTTTTAATATCACGAAGCTACAACTGACAAATTACAAGCGAAACTCTCATTCTAGCAAAAGGAGTTTATTACTTAATATTTACGTATTTTTTGACTTTCCTGTCAAAATGGTAGTATCAAAGTATTATAATGTATATATTTTTGGAATGGGCTATTTAATAGCTTTCATTTGATACCCATATTGTTATAATAAAAATTATTTTTTTATTCCCCCTCCATTTTTTTTTTCGCGGTCGCCATATTGAAATATTATATACCCTATGTCACTATGGCAATTAAGACGAATCGAATGACACCTCGTATGTTAAAATCCGTCAAGCCGTTTAGGCTGCAGAGCGGGCCCAGAAATAGACATACAAACATACATACAAACATACATACAAACATACATACATACATACATACATACGCTCGAAAAACATAACCCTCCTTCTGACGCAGTCGGGTAAAAAGAGGACTCATAGACGGCCTTGGATCCGTAGTGAAAAGCATCTCTGGCAATTTAGATTACACAGACGCTATTAAATATAATAACGAAGCAGCCATATCAGTTTAACTAAGGAATGGATGTTGTAACACTCTAAGATATTGGATAACGTTGCTATAAATCAGGAAAATCAAAGGTTTTAAAGTTAGTAATGATCAGCGAAAGTAATACAGAACCCGAATTAATTAGTTTTTAAGGTGCCGATTGCAATGGACAGAATCTACGATCTTTATAAATTAGCAATAGTCCCAAATAAGCATCATCAAGTCATTATGCCTCCCCTTATATAGCCATTCATGAACAGGATTCTATGTACATGGAGACAGAATGTCCGAAGATACGATCATGGCATCTGTGCGAGGAAAAACCGAATCAGAAGGCGCGGAAAGAACATGAATGCACTTACCAGCTCATCACTACGCAGCAACTCGACCCGTCCCTGTCCTGCCCACGAAGATCCTTTTAGCCAAGGCAGCATTGCAGCAACTTGACAGCAAGCAGTACACTATAAGCCTTCCAGACCCAACAAGAGTACAGATATCCTGTGGCCAAGAACAGTACAGAACTTTACAAGGAAGTTATCTCGTCAAAATCCCGTTGAACTGTTTCCTGAAAACTACTGAATACACCATCCCTAATTCAAATGATCAAATCAAAGGACATCCTTTGAAGATCATCGAACTGCCAGACATCACCAAATCAGACGTCTCACGAACTCACCAGCCGCCTCTCCCCTTGAACTCGATAGACCTGGAAAAAAATCATGCTATTGACCAGTAGTTGATGATAATAATTGTCCTTTAAATTGAATGTCATACGAAGGAATATTTCCTGTTAATGTGTACATTACCATTGCCATGGTACCAACAACTGGTAATTGAGTACCTACAGGATTGATAACCAATTTGACTATAGTGCCGGGTGTATTAACCGGTTCATGACCTATACCATAAAGTGAATTACTGTTACACTGTTGGTGCAAATTTAAATTATGAACTAATGACTGTTTGATGATTGAAACAGCGGCTCCTGTATTCAACGGGGCCCTGACCTTGATATATGTACCATCACCTGACCTGACCATAACCATTGCAGTAGGGCAGATGGTTATAGGGAGTGATGGACCCTGAATTGCACCAATAGCAACCTCACTTCATTCCCTATCAGGGCTCTGCCTAGAGCCGAAGCTGAGGGAGTGAAACGTGGTTTGAGTATACTGTGCCCTTGCACCAACTGGCAGTCTAGGTTGATGAGGCCCTAGGGACTGCGTTGAGGGAGCCTCCCGATGTTGAGAAGCCGATGATGGGCCCGCTTCTTGCCGAATCACATCAGAGGCCTGCTGTGTGACCAGGCGAGCGGCAGGTTGATCCGGCTGCTGATGAGCACTGGTTTCCGTGTTGGCGTTGCATATCAGCGAGTTATGCGCTGGTGACCGACAATGAGCACACCAGTTCTTATGGATGCACTCATTGGCATAATGCTTCCTCAGGCATCAGTAGCAATGGCCAGTTTTAGTTGCCCATGATCTGCGGTTTGACCGTGAAAGTTGTTGGAAACCTGAACACCTGTAGAGCGAGTGCCCCTGGACACCACAAAAAGAACAGGAAGGCCTCACCTGACGAGCTGATGATGCTCCGTGATCGGTAGATGACGACATCACCTGATTGACAGCTTACCCCCGGTGTTGATTTTGCCGCTGTGCTGATGAATGCACAGACGGCGGTGACGCGCGTTGTGGTACCCTAACAGGCTCCGGCTCTGACGCAACTGAGAGATGCAGGCGGCACTGCTCATCTAACAGCTCCAGCAACTGCGTGATCGTGGGCAGGGTGTCCGGATCCGTGCCATAGCGTTCCTCAAACAGCGAGCGTAGCTTGATGGGCAGCTTCTGTAAACACAAATGCAGCACCAAGTATGACCACTCTTTGACGGGTTGGTTGAGTTTTTCCAGGGCCTGAAGAGCCTCTTGGAAAGGGTCAGAAAACTCCGCGCGCAGCTGATCAGTTGACATGATCATGGGCAAGTTGATGATCTTACATCAGTAGTAAGCGTCCAGTAGTAGCCGGGTATTTTGGGACCTAGCCTTTAGCAAATTGACGGCAACTGAGTAATTCTTCCCGTCTACTGGCAGTTGCCTGACAATGTAGAGTGCTTCACCGGAGAGTGATGACCTTAGGTAGTAGTGACGCTCCGCGTCTGACATATCCCGGTCATGTACCAATGATTGAAACAGATCATAGAATGACATCCATTCCATCAAGTTGCCTGAAAACTTGGGCAGTTCGATAGCAGGCAATTTTGCTGTTGTTTGCGAGGGCAGTTTCGCATGAGATGAAGTGGACGCGTCAGTTTCACAAAGCTCCTCAATTTTGAGTAACTTATTTATTTCGGTGAACCTAACCTTATACGAGGCCATGTCCTCCTCAGACACTTCATCACCGGCCCCCACCAGTACTTCATAAGCCTGGACAAACATGCCATAGTACTGGCTGAAATGTCGCCTAGCGACTGCGGCGGCAATTGTACTAGTTGTATCAGTCACTGTCGCTGCAAAAACCAGCAACATTTGGTACTTTGAACTGAACTGGGTACGGGCATTTCGTACTGACATTGTGAATACTTCAATACACACTTACAATTTAATTACAAAGCTAATTGATCACCGATTTATGATGAATGAATGACTACACTTATATCACTAACCTAAATTAAAACTGCCAAGTCAAGTTGACATTGACGTTGACAGTTGACAGTTAAAAAAAACTAGGTAATGTCTATAAGGCACTGACGTTTGAGCGTGACTGCCAACCTGAAGGCGGTATCCGGTTGCCTCGCCCCACGCGAGACAATGGGTGATGACAAATATGGCGTCTCACCGAATGAATTGATGACCACTTACTTAACTGATTGACACTGTACTACCGTATACAGAAAATACACTGCACACTGAACTTCGTGATGACCGATGGATGCCGGCCGTTGCGGCGTTGAGGTCGCTTACGCCGTCACGTTGATGAAATGATGAAGTAGTTTAAAGATAATTTCCCCTCATGGGTTCCACCAAAAATGAACGTGGTTTCTCCGAAGCCGTGGTCTTGACGTGCTTGAAACGAACGTCACGAGGTGGTGGGTTGATGATGAAGGTGAACTGTCCCTGGACTCTGGCGCGGGTTCGAATCGTGCAGCTTCCAGGGTGGGTGTTGACTCGGAAATGTGAACACTGGTGCTTTTCTACAAGTATTTAATCCAAGTTAAACCGTAAAACACGAAAATACAATTAGAATGACTAATAGCGCACGCTATCCGTTGACAGAAGCAGAGCAGAAGTGATCTAACCTATAAGCGATGACAACTCTGAGTCTATATTACCATAACTAGATTCCCCAGTCTATGTCATTAAGGCGGCTTCACACAGCACAACCTATTTGTATACACGATCATACAAATAAATGAAAAACATGTGAATTTGCATGAACATTCATTTACTTTAATTTTATCTTCGTAATCGTCTATTTTCTCCGAGTAGAACTTAATAGTACATTGTTGTTGAGGTTAGAAAGTTAGGAAAAGATGGACGAGTTAGTTCGAGAGCCGACGCGTAGCGGAGGCCCTCGAAAGTACGACTCCATCTATTGTACTTTCGGCCGAGGCCTAACACAGTGCTTTTCACGACTACTCCGAGGAAATAAAAGTCCATTCTTATAATAAATTGTACGCTCTCCCGCCAAATTTTACTTTTTTTTAACGATACCGTTCTTAGTGGCCAGTCATTCAAAGGCGTTTTTTAAACTGACGACTCCGACCGTGACAGAACTATATTTCAGTGGCCCGTTTCACGAAGCTACAAGTTACAAATTACCAGCGGAACTCTCTTTCTAGCAAAATGAGTTAGAAAGAGACTTCCGCTTGTAATTTGTAACTTGTAGCTTCGTGAAACGGGCCTCAGATGATTAAAAACAGACATATATGGCTGTATGAAATCTGATCCCTTTGCCTATCAGTGAAGGGATGAATATTATTAAAAAATTAAACGACTTCTCATTGGCCAATTTAATTTCATATGCAGCACAAGTCGTGTTCTGATCGGTCGAATCAGTGATCAGCTACCGATGTGATTGGTCGAATTGCTCAATGGAACAGGGCAACTATGTTTTAGTAACCCAGGATAAATTCATAGAAGGCCTGCTCATTCAATGTACAATTTTGGGGACCATGAACAGACCATCTTTCGCCACATTTCCGAGCAGGTGGCGTGAAAAAGTACTTTGTAGCTCGTCCCGGATTATGTCGCGAACAATTTGACGCATTTCCTCATTACGTATTTCGTATAACACTTTTTCTTGTTCTTTCTGTACCGGGGGCTCCGTACCTGACTCGTCAAATCCTATATCTGGTTCTGGTAATATGACAGAAATACGCTTTGGCTTGCTACCTGCTGCTGTTGAACATGCGCGACATTTCCAGTCAACCGAATCAGTCGTAGACAGAGCACTAAGTTGTTCCGTAGTTAGGGACGCACATTGAAGAGCGTCGGGGGCCTAGTGGCTTAGGGGGTCGACTCGTGATCATAACGTACCGAGTTCGCGTCCCCGCGGTCACCATGCACCAATGAGTTTTTCTAACTTAAGTGCATTACCCGATGCTCTTACGGTGAAGGAAACAGAACTCGAACAGCTGAGTGTGTTAGAGGGTAATTGCACAAAAGATCCTAAAGGGTCGAAGTGTATCCGAAAGGGCCTATCTGTAAGATAAGATAAGATAAGATAAGATAGGGACGCACAAGAGCCATGGAGCCATTTGTTACATTTACTGCATTGGATACCCGGTGTTTTTTTGCCGATCACTTTTGCACATAAAGTGCACTTCATCATTACTTCGACTTTGTTATCTCTACGTTAAGGTAAATAATGAATCTTCTTCCTTTGCGCGTCGCGGCATGTGCTACGCTTTTCGTAGCAATTCGTAGCACACGGAGAGGGCAGATTGTTGTCCTTATTTAGCAAACCCGCTAGGGGAGCACCTTATGGTCCTAATCTGTAGGAGCGATAAGCAGGGTCCGATTTTTTGCGTGGGCGCTGGCGGAGGAAGTGTTATCCATTCATTCGAGACACCGATTGCACTCGTAAATTACCATTAAGCAGAGGTCAATCACACTGGTCGCCTTTAACACACCTTCTATACATAAGCTGAAGAGGGTCGAAAGTCTGTACATGGCAGATATTCCAAAAAAAGTTGGCTGGGGATACTTAGAATCGATAACAGAACACGTTCCAACAGTTTTTAGAATTTTTGTCTGTTTGTCTGTTTATCTATTTATCTATTTATTTGAACGCGCATCACGTGAAAACGGCTGAACGGATTTTGATGCAAACTTTACTAATCTCTCGAGAAAATCTCCGGCCAGGTTATAGGTTATAAAAATATAGGTATCTATATCTATATCTATATCTATATCTATATCTATATCTATACATATAATAAAGTTGTAGAAGGGAAAAAATCTGAAATTCGAGATATGAACTTAAAAATACTATAAAGGACCTCAGAATGAGCAGCAGAACACGTTTCTACAATTTTTAGAGTTGATGTCTGTTTGTCTGTTTGTCTGTTAAATTTTGTTTCTCCTCGCATCAATTGAAAACCACTGAACCAATCTTAATGCGGTTTTCACTAAAACGTTTCAATAACCGGTGACCAGGTTTATACATAATAAAAAATTAAGATATGAAAATCAAAGGGGGGGAAAAGAGGGGTCAAAGTTAGTATGGAAAAAAGTTACCGGATTGAGCTGGTCACTTGAAACTCTGTATAATTGCTCTTCGTAACAAATAAAAGTATATCTATTTCAGGATTTCTCGATTAAAGTTAAAACAACTAAGAAATTATCACATGAGCCCAATTGTAAGTATTTCTTTAAAACCCTATTCGAGGGCCGTCGATTACTTTACGTGATTACAAATATCAAAATTTCATTCTCCGTTTATTACATAGAAACTTCAAAATTCAATGTACAAAATGCTATAAAGAAGCAAAATAAATAATTCCAATTTGTTGTTGTAACAAATGTGATGCCATGATAATGTGACATCAAAGACAAGAACAACCATATTCCTGCTATAACTGGGGCAATCAAGCCAAAAAACCGGCCAAGTGCGAGTCGGACTCGCGCACGAAGGGTTCCGTACCATAATCTATACAACATTAGCACAAAACGGCAAAAAATCACGTTTGTTGTATGGGAGCCCCCCTTAAAAATTTATTTTATTCTGTTTTTAGTATTTGATGTTATAGCAGCAACAGAAATACATCTTCTGTGAAAATTTCAACTCTCTAGCTATCATGGTTCGTGAGATACAGCCTGGTGACAGACAGACAGACGGGCAGCGGAGTCTTAGTAATACGGTCCCGTTTTTACCCTTTGGGTACGGAACCCTAAATAGCATGCGATCATTGATTAACGTTACAGAAGCGACGCTGTGATTGAAACTAACGGTGTCACGTTGTTGCTTGAAAACGTCGTTTTAATGGGTAATATCGGGGGTTAAACTTCGAATATATATTTATGACAATATTTCGAAAACCAAACTCCTATTTTTAACTTAGCTTGGGTTTTACAATTTTGATCAATAATTTATTCTCTTCTTTAGTTTGTAACACTCTTACCCCCTGGCTACATAGTAACGGATAAAATATCCTACGTTGCGTAATTAATTGAATTGGCCAAAATAAAACATGTGATCGTCTAGTTATAATTATACCTATCTAAGTTAGGACCCTCTACGTTGTGTAAAATAAATAGTTAATCCAACGTAATCAAAATCAAAATCTCTCAATAAACATGCCAAAACCGAGAATAAAAGAAATCAACCTTAACATGAAATAAACACAAAATAAAACACAATTGGAATAAAAGTTTGACTCACCCAGATTCTCCTTGTACTACTACCTTGATCGTTTTATACCTTTCGTCTTCCTAATACTACTCCCTACCTACATTTGCATGATAATACAAGTAATATAATGTTAGCCTACCTAAACCCCTACCGTGAAAGAGGCCGGTTACAGCGAGAACCTATTTGACTTAGATTTAAATCTACTCCATTATGTATATGTAATAATGAATTGAATAAGAAATAATATCAAATTGGTTCTTACTTTGGATGGGGATTGGCCTCAATAAGACAAACTACCCTGCTACCTACCATCTATTCCTTTTACGTGTGAGTTAATGTCATACAACACTTTGTGCACCAATCATTTAACAAAGTGATCTATTGGACAAGGTCACGGAAAAAATGGTGATTAAAAGGAACACTAAATGGTTTGTAATTTCCACTGTTAGCTACAGCACATCACAATGTGGTTTGTGATTTCCACTATTAATTTAGAACATCACAAAAGGGGGTTGATCACTCTTTCTAACTTCCGATACGAGCCACGTCAGAGAGGATCTTTGATTCAAATATAGTTTGTGATTTCCGTTGTTAGTTTCAGCACATCACAACGGGGATCGATAACTTTTCTAACTTCCGACACTGGTCATGTCAGAGGAGGATCGCCTGGTTTGTGATTTCCACCGTTAGTTTAGTACATCACCAAAACAGAGCGATACTCTTTTAACATCCGACACGGGTCACGTCTTAGAGGATCAAATGATTCGATTGCGATAAAATGAATGCAAAAGTATTTTATTTATGTCAAAATTATATCTAACCGCCGCGCCGTGTGAATAACCGCTATACCGTTATTGTAAGCAATTCACAGGAGGATTTCTTTATTAATCATCGTAACTGTAATAATCACTTGTAAAAATCCTTGAATGCTATGTGCATGACACAACCCAAACGTTCCGAGATATAACCTAACTTTCATTTTCAACTACACACACACACACACAGACGCTTATCCTCAATACAAGCCTAACCATATGCACTAATAACACTCAATAAAACTAATTCAATCTTTGAACTAAAACCATCGCTAACTAGCTACTTATTTGTCTAAACGCGTCCGTACTAAGATCCTTGACCAACTACTTCCCTATCTTCTCTACCAACTGTCCTGTTCCTAGTTTCGCGTCCCGAGGGTGACTGTCCTGTCTAAAAACATCCATCTTTCGTCAATTCCAAATCATCCCTACTTGTCACAACTGACGCCAACCTAATTAACCAATCAAACTAACGCGGGAAACAGTATGTCACCGCCCCCAAGCTCTATGTTTTTAAGGTTGTGTTTCATTGCATCCTAAGACGCTAGTTCTTTATTTTTTTATCTACAAATGTAACGCCGAGAAGGCAATAAACTATTGTTTTAAAGTTTCGCTATTGTTTTTGCACATGTTGCGTAGGGCAGACCATTAGTTTCGAAGAACTGTGAGAGTCTGTTTTTAACAATCTAGCAAAAAATATATAGATAAAAGAAATTTGTCTAAATGACCTGCGCAGCTGCGTAGTTAAAATTCCCAAAAGCGGCTTCTTTGTTTGTAACTTTCTATTATTACTGTAATTCTAAGATTTCGAAGAATACAACAAATTAAGTTTTAAAAAAAATATCTTACATTATATGAAATGTTTATTATTTATATATATTAATGTATAGCGGGTAATATACACGCGTTACAAGTTTCCGCGACATTATAGTAAAAAGAGAAACCTTACAATTTCGTCATTTCCATGTATACCTAACATAGGTCACAAATATCTAATTTTTTGAGTGTTACTTATTTATCAATCAGATTATGAAGTAAAAAAATAATTAACAGCAAACTTTTTTTTAATTAATGCATTTATTTCAGGGTCATAGATTGTTAGTAATATTAAATCTTATTCTATATTAGTAATTATTGTCTAAATTGTAAAATTGATTTATTTATTTCTGCTATGGCATCTGTCATGTGGGTGACAACATGGGACAGTCTTTGTACATTCTGTTTTGTTAGTCTATGTAAAAAGGAGCGGTGTCAGATTGATGTTGACAGCGTTGACATATCCAGATTTTAAAAAAAATCCACCATTTTCAAGACGAAGACTAATTCAAGGCGTAAGTATATTATTTCTACGGCTGTTACTTCAATATTAGGGCGGTTATGATTTATGATCACTTGAAAAAATCGTGGTATTTTTAGATGGCGAATTTAGACAGATTCTCATCTACCTACCGGTGATAACTAGGGGCACGCTGCCGGATAAAATAAATGCAAGTAAAATGTGGGTAGGTATATGTAAAAAAATGTATCACACGGTCGGGGCAAAATGCGGCAGTTCTACTAAAAATTGGCGAAGATCGTATGGCAAGAGGTAGTAACGATATGATTACATTAAAAAGCGAATTCTGAAATATTTTACACAGATGATCTAAAAAATAACGTTTACCCAGATCTACAAACCAATAAAAAGAATAGAGAATGATTGTGTGAAAGGGCAATAATAGCACCGAAAAACCAAATTAATGTGTAGATAAATAAAAAAAAATGGTCAAGTGCAAGTCGGACTCGCGCACTGAGGGCTCCGTATTTAATATAATATGCTTGGGAACCGCAAAAGAAAATACACATTTGGTTATGAACTTTATTTTCTATGAAATAAGGTCCATTTTGACTAGCCTAAATTATAATACAGATTTTCAGTTTTTTTGATATTCCAGGATGTGACGTCACGGACGTTGTACAGCGTACGCACGAACGTTCGTTGCTTGTTTACTTAAATGAAACAACTGCTTTCCTGGCTGTGATAGTGAATTTAATTTATTAGGAGTGGTTTAAATATTAACATTTATTGCTCGCAAGTAATTTAGTGCAGTGAATAACTTTATAACAGCTGTAAACATAAAATTGACGACGATCGTATTTACAAAGTACCCACACACACAAAAAAAAAAGAATAACATAACAATGTCTTCAATTAATAAGTGCTCGGCCTGTTCTAAGCCCACGAAACGTACGGGTACCGTATTATGCACTAAATGCGGCAATCATTATCACTGTGCCTGCGTGGGGGTCCCGGTCGGGGTAGCCGTGCCCTGCGACTGGAGCTGTCCGACGTGCAAGAGATGTGTGCTGCGAAACACCCAAGCCGACACGCCGGGGAGGGCCTTGATTAGCCAGTCCACCGCAGCCAAGCCCCTGGCTACACAGCCCACTGCTGCTCGACCCGTCGCATCTAGTCCCGCTGAGGCACAGCCCGTTACGCCGGTGACGGCGCCCGCGACCGTAGAACTCGTTTCGTTTGCGTCCCCCGCCGGGGAAAATATAGGGCAGTTAACACTCGGCTCTGAAATTCAGCTCTTCAGGGAGGAGCTCCAAGCCGTTAGACAGGAGCTCAAAGATTTCCGTCAGGACTTCTGGGACGTCGGAGCACGTATGGCTGACTTTAGCGCCAAGGTGGAGTCTTTGGAGAGCCGCGTCGACGCCGTGGAGAAAGCGGTCGCGCAGGGTACCGTTTCGACGGCCACCAAGGTACTAGAAGAAGCCATCGCTGTCCTCCAAACGGAACTGCACGAGCGAGACCAGGAGCTCCTGTCGAATGATGTGCAGATATCTAACGTGCCGGAGGAGCCCGGTGAGAGTCCTGCCGGCCTGGCGACGCGGATCTGCGCTAAACTGGGAGTGGAGCTGGACATGCGCGACGTCGTGTCCGTGCACCGAGTGGGCCGCACACGCGAGGCGGGCCGGCCGCGGCCCCTGGTGCTGCGCCTGGCGCGCCGAGCCGTCCACGACGAGCTGCTGAAGGGCGCGCGCGTGCGCCGCGGCGCCACAACCGCTGACCTGGGCCTGGCCGCTGCACCGCAACGGTTCTTTGTGAACGAGCGGCTGACGAGCGCCAACCGGCAGCTGTTCCAGCGGGCCCGCGAGGCCGCGCGCGCCGCCGCCTGGCGCTACGTGTGGACCCGGGATGGCAGGATCTTTGCCCGCCGGGCTGACGGCCAGCCGAGCCACCGCTTACGCCGTTTGTCCGATTTGGATATTTTTGAGCCCGTCGATGCAGCTCATTTTCGGCCCTAGTTGTTGTCATTTATCCCTCCTGTACTGTGAAGTCCTAGTTAAAAAGTATTTTTTGTTATTGTTTACATTTAATATTGTGTTTCACGTTAGGCAAAATTTAAAACGTGCTCACCGTAATGTTATTGCCTTCCTGTTTGTATTGTCTTTGTTGTGGTGTGTATTCGCGGGGGTGAAACGAATAAAAATTTTGCCGACTTGTGATCACGCCTGGAACAAAATAATAATAAGTATAATAGTTATTTTATGTATTTTGTCTTTTCATGTATATATATATCCATATATCGGTCCTCGCTTTTACTTTATATTAGTACAGTTATTCACATTCTTCAATCTGCTATTTACTCGCCATATATATATTATAAGTAATTGCATAATACTTACTTGTATACAGCTCGCCGTTTGTAATTTCAACATTGTTTATGCTTGCACTTGTGATGCCTCGTTTTAAAAACTTCAAAGTTGGTTTATTTAATGCTGGATCTCTTGGTACGGGACACGACGAGTTGATTGCGACAATAGCGGAGACTGACGCGGACATTGAGGCCATAAACGAGACCTGGCTGCGCGCTGGCGAGGAAGGACGGGCCCCCGTGGTGGCCAATTACCGACTGCGTCATATCGCTCGGCCAGCGGACGTCCGCGCTGGACGGGGAGGTGGCGTGGGATTCTACCTGCGCCGGGGCCTCACCGCCCGCACCCTGCCGCACCCCCCCGCTGCCCTCGTAGAACAAATGTGGCTAAAAATAAATGTAAACAGTAAACATTTAATTATTGGAACCGCTTACCGCCCTCCGTGGCTTAACGTTGAGACTTTTTTTGACGCTATTACTGACTCAATTACTTCGTTCATTAATTACGACCGCTTGATTTTACTTGGTGACTTTAATATTAATTTTTCGGATGAAAATGACACTAAATTTAAATGTTTGACACAATTTTTGACGACAGTTAACTTGACTCAACATGTAAGCGACCCGACACATTTCACAGAACACAGCGAGACGACCATAGACCTGGTTTGCACCGACGCTCGCGTTGTGACTGTAGACGTGAAGCACAATCCAGATCTAGGTCGACATGCATTCATCACAGCCGAGTTTGACATAAAAAAACGAAAGCCGACACCAAAGCGAATTACTTACCGACCTCTTAAAGACATTACCTTGAGTGACTTCAACGACGACCTTGACGCCATAAACTGGGACCAAATTCTTGTGCTTGACAACGTAAACGACATGGTTAGACGATTCAACGAACTTTTACTCGGACTTTTTGACAAACACGCCCCTGTAACGACGATAGTGGTAAAGGAGGCCCTCAAACCATGGCTTACGAGTAATGTCAAGCTTATGATGCGTCTCAGAAATGATGCTCATTCCAAGTACAAGCGATCCAAGAGTGATGCTCATAAGCAATATTACCTGGACCTGAAACATCTCGTCATCGAGGCCATCTATAGTGAGAAACGGGCCTTCTTTGCACACCATATAAACAACATTACTGACCCAAAGACTCTCTGGAAAAACTTGAAGCGCACGGTTCTTCCAGACTCACTGACGCAGACTGACCTCCCGACATTTTTTGACGACCCTGACTTAATAAACCGCCATTTCCTCAACGTCCCCGGAAAACAGGACGTAACAATATCTGACCTTACTTTTTACGAATTCGGTAGGCATGGTAGCACGACTTTTACTCTTTCACCCACAACGTTTAGAACCATCACAAAAATTATGACCTCAATTAAAACGACCGCGAAGGGACTCGACTCGATTGATATTGACATGCTACTCATGACTCTTCCGAGGACCTCTGACATACTGACCTACATTATTAACAAAAGTATTGAGACTATGACTTTCCCAACAGACTGGAAAATCGCTCAAGTGATCCCGTTACCAAAAAAACCGAACCCTGCAAATCTGTCCGAACTCCGCCCTATAAGTATCCTTTCTTGTACGTCTAAGATAATAGAAAGGGTGGTTTGCGAACAGCTGTCGGAATACCTGGAGAAAAACAGTATCCTACCTGAGTTGCAGTCGGGTTTTCGCAAGGGTCGATCGACAGTTACTGCGTTACTCGATGTAGTCGACAATATCCTAGAGGCTCGGGATGCTGGTAAAAGTACCATTATGGTTCTTTTAGATTTCTCCAGGGCTTTCGACTGCATTAGCGTGCCCTTGCTGTTATCAAAGATGTCCTATTACGGGTTTGATGTCACTACGATCAATTGGTTCAGCAGTTACTTGTCCGGTCGTGCGCAGGCAGTTGCATTGCGTAGGATGGATGGTAGTACTCTGTGGTCCTCTCTTTGTCCTGTGACTAGGGGAGTGCCGCAGGGTTCAATCCTGGGTCCCCTGCTTTTTATATTGTACAGCGCTGACATTATTCACAGTATAAAGAACAGTAGATACCATCTTTACGCGGATGACCTGCAACTTTACTTCTCCAGCGCACCGTCGGACACGTTAACCGCCGTGAACGCAATTAACGAAGACCTCGATCGTATTTCCTCTTGGTCGGAGAAGAACTGTTTAGTTCTCAATCCCAGCAAGTCGAAATATGTGGTTTATGGGTCAAGACATCAAATTCGTAATACTCTGAATGCTCTGACTACCAGTGATGTTGCCGTCATGGGCGAGCCAATAGAACAGGTGGTAGAAGCAAATAACCTCGGCCTCCTTATGGATGGCAATTTGCGCTTCGAGAGCCACATACTTAGAGTAGTGAGCAACTGCTTCTATCGCCTTAAAGTTCTGTATAATATACGTGATTACCTAAGTGTCGATTTGCGTGTTGACCTTTGTGAATCGCTTATATTATCTAGATTAAACTATTGTGATGTAGTCTATGATGGCTGCATTATTGGTAGATCTAAGAGGTTGATACAACGTGTGCAAAACGCATGCGCACGATTTGTTTCCGCGTCCCTCCTCGCTCCCACATCACTCCGTATTTGAACGCCGCAAACCTGTTGAACATGCCTGCACGCAGGCGCTTGCACCTCGCCACTCTGCTGTTTGGTGTTGTACGTAGCGAGACTCCATCCTACCTTTTTAACAGAATTAAATGGTCGAGAAGTGCGCGCAGGTATAAGGCAATCGCTATCGTGCCTATACACCGGACTGCGTCTTTCAGAGGTAGTTTCAGGTTTGCGGCGTCCAAGTGCTGGAATGATCTTCCTCCTCCTATCCAAGGGGTGTCTAGCAGGTACACCTTTAAGCGCAAGCTTAAGGGCTATTTGTTGACACTCCAGAAATCCTAGCCCTCATCCAGCACCTACCTACACATAAATTTTTCAACCTGTTGCTTTTTTTAAATTAATTACCTTTTAATTTATTTTTAGTTTTATCAAGGCTGTATATCGGTATTTATGTGTGCGTTTATTTTATTTTATTTTATTATTATTTTTTCTATTTATTTTTCCGCTATATTAGTATTATGTAAGTAGTTTACACGTGTAATATAGTATGTTTGTACAGCGTTCCGTGAGCCACTGCCGGTACTGGCTGAAAATCAGCGCTGTAGGTGTCTGACACCTCAGCATTTTGCTGAGCCAGTGTCCGTTTCACCGCCGCGAGGACACACATTGCGTGCCTTCTCTTTTATTTTCACTGTTTTCTTTATCTCTGTAATGATAATGTGTGTCTTATGGTTGGTGAATAAATGTATTTCTTCTTCTTCTTCTTTCTTCTTCCTCAAAAACTGTGAATAATGAACAATTCACAGACATGCCAGACAGACAGACAACAATGTCTCAACATAAGGGTTCCTTTTTTACCATTTTGGTACGAAACCTTAAAAAATAAAAGTTTAAAAAAACAAAAAACCGCCTTCAAAAAGCAAAAAATAACTTCATTTAAAATGGTAGGTAATAGGGTCAGTCCAACTGAAGTCTGCTTTTGGTTAAAATATTGTTGGACGCCGACTTCAGTTGGACTGACCCTATTACCTACCATTTTAAATGAAGTTATTTTTTGCTTTTTGAAGGCGGTTTTTTGTTTTTTTAAACTTTTATTTTATTTTATACTTTTTAGTGATCATAATTATGCTGTTATGTAGTCCCACTTTAATTAATAAGAATTAATAAGAAACTATAGAACATTGAAATTCAATCTCGCCGCAAGCAACGCCGTGGGAAAGTCATAGTCATATATTTAAACGTACATATGCTTCGTCATAGTCGCTCAACTATCTTAATCGAAATATCTTGTCGCCACCCTTGAAATATACAGGGTGTCTTAAAAACCTTTCAACATTTTTTAACAGTAGGTAGGGTGGATGATTTGGATCATCCCTACATTGGTGTTTTTTTTTAAAGTTAATTTTTGACTGAGTTACAGACTGATTTGTCATCGCCCTTCCTGATGATGCTCTCAGTGTGCCCCATCTTAACTACTTCATTCATAACATGTGTCACAACGTATTGTAAATAAACAAACTGGAAAATGTTTCTAGTCATGGTCAAAAGCTCCATGGTGTTTAGAAAACTGACACATTATTCTGTAATGTGAATGAAAAGACGGTCTCTGATAAGGGCTATTATGTGAAATAATTTAAAAATGAAACTTACGATTACGTTTTTACTGACACTCATCTCACACTTACACGGCTAAAATAGCACTTGTACTCGTACATTAAACTTCTTTTACGAGATCATGAATCATGATTGTATTTTATTGATTTGTACCACTATCAGGGACGCATATAAATAAAAAACACAATAATTAAAACGAATCATTAAGTTGTTATCGTGCTTTGACAGTTTGACAAAGTATTTTTTTAAATCTTGTACTTACCACTGAATTTTTTTATGAAAAGAGGTTTAGGTTTCATTTGTAAATAAAATCGTCCCTATGATGCCAGCTTTAATTCTGATAAAACGTAACGTACGTTTTATCAGAATTAAAGCTGGCATCATACACGTAGTTGAATGTAATTCTTATCCTAGAAGAAAGATGAAAACTTAGTACCTATACTAAGGCCGCATATCACCAAACTGGAATAAGGTCTTATAGTCTTATACCTAGATTAAACGCCGAATTTGTATAGTAGTCTATACAAGTTTGGTGAAATGCAACCTCAGTTTTTATCTTTCGCCCAGGATAAGAATTTCATTCAACAACGTGTATGATGCCAGCTTTAATTGAGAATGAAATTCTTAGGCCGCATTTCACCAAACTGGAATAAGACTTTACTCCGAGATTAGTCTATACATTTTTGCATTTATTCTAGGTATAAGACCTTATTCTCGCTTGGTGAAATCCGCCATTAAAAGAATAAATAATATTCTGTGGAATATCCACCAAAATTGTGTGTGACTTTGGTGTGAGTTAATTATATTAGCAGAGGCCCGTTTCCAGAAGCTACAAGTTACAAATTACAAGCGGAACCCTCTTTCTAGCAGTACGAGTTAGAAAGAGACTTCCGCGTGTAATTTGTATCTTGTAGCTTCGTGAAACGGGCCTCGGGTATTGCAACCTGCAAGCAATGGCTTGTGTAGTGGAAGACTGCAAGTCACACTCTAGGCGGAAGGAAAACTCGGCCTTAGGATTGTCTTTTCATACTATTTGCACATCAAGTTTCTTACTATTTGCCTTTAGATATAGGTAAGATTTTATGTAAAATTGGTAATTTAATAAATGGGTAGACAATTCATCCAATTTATTTAATATCGAAATCTTGGCCTAACAGTAATATTTTTCTGATTGTAAATATGCAATCGAAGTTTTGACAGTGATGTGAAAATATATCGATAATTTCAGATTTCCAAAAGATGAAAACGTGGTTAAAGAATGGGTTCGGCAAATAGGTAGAGAAAATTACATACCTACCCCGAACGTGGGAAAAAACTCTGCTTTAAGCAGCAATGTTCATTTGTGCTATGTTCATTGTATGTATGAAAACATGGATATAAAAAAAGCATTAGGTATTTCGTACATACGCCTCCTAGATTATTGTTAATTTGGCAATTTTATTTTTTATTTTAGGAGCCTCGATTAAGTTTTCAATTCAGAAGTGCCACTGAAAAGCCACGTGTACCGGACATCTTCAACTTACCTTTGACCAAAACGATGAATGAACCCTTTTTAATTTTGCAATTTGTTATCTTTAACATTTGCCAAATAAAACATGTTAGAATTATTGAACATATATTTTTTAAAATATCTTTAATCTGCTGTGACCAAAAAAAACTTGAAATCTCACTTAGGCGTAACATAATTAATTGAAGCGTAATGTTTTAGGGCCGATTTTAGTTTGATAAATTTTAGCTCACTCTCGTTTTTATTATATGATTTTTCATATGAATGAAATTCTAGAAAAAGTATATTTTGGGATACGATTTTTTTTTCTGTCCTGCCATGTCATATTTTCCTTATTAAGACCAAACTAACGATAATGCCTTATTGTTAACGTAGTTCCACCGACATTTATCGATATTATTGTCGATTCAGCAACATCACTAACGTTGACGGATCGGAGTCGGATCCAATTCAAACCTTGTGACAACACGATACGAAAACGAAAGAATACCTATAAGCACATCTTTTTCTAACTCACTATAAATGTTATAAATAGAAAAAGGTCAAACATACTTACGTCTCTCGTTCTTATAGTCCGGTTTCTATGCTAGGTAGGTACTTATTCTATGCTTGAAACTGACAAGTGCCTAGCCGGCTAATAAAGGGACATAACTATAATGACTGCTATAACTCTGTTCCTTCCGCTGGAGTTATAGGAGTTAGTTTTAGAGATTTTGTTATCATTTTATTAATGCACAATGGCATGTAAAAGAAGTAAAAAAAAACATTAATCGTAACTAAATAAATGGGAACCGTTATTTTCAAGTCCAACTACCGCACTCAGAGACGTCAATTAAATTTGAAGCTTATTTAGTGAAATTGTCTTATTCTATTGCTGTAGCAAAGAAAGTGACAGCAGCAACTTTAATCAAGCATTAAATTAAATTGACGTCTCTGAGTGCTGCAGTAAGGCCGCATTTCACCAAACTTGGAATTTATAAGACTTTCTCCGAGATTAGTCAATACAAATTCGGCGTTTAAGGTCTTACCTTATTCCAGTTTAGTCGAATGAATAAACGAAATCGATAAGCTGCAGCTAAAATGTTATTCTAACCTAAACCTTTTTATGATATTGACAGCGTGTCAAAGAATTTCAACTTTGAAAAATGTGACAAAATCGTCGAATATTATTGCAAGAATGAATTAATTAAGTACCTAAGTATGTTTTCCTAATATTATTCTTTTCTAGCTAATATTATACAAGGAACTTAGATCGGACAACCCACGAACGCAAATACGTGTCTGTTACAGTAAAAAGGCATGTCGTTGATGAAGGAAGTAGTGATAATTATCTGCGTACTACATCTTATGAAGTTACAACTTACGCAAGCAGTAGCCAGCTCAAGGAAGAGACTTGGACCTGCAATATAGCTAAGAAAACTTAAATAAGTAAGTAATGCTTAAATACTAGCGTGTAATACAATAGCGTCATTCCGCTCGGCACCCTTGTTAAGGTTCCGTAGCCTAAATGAAAAAACGGAGCCCTTATAGTTTTGTCACGTTCGTCCGTCCGTATGTCACAGGCATTTTACTCGAAAACTACAAGAGGTTTCTTGATGAAATTTGGAGTATAGGTGTCTTGTAGAAGCCACTACTTAGTTTGGCAGTTAAAGAACAAAAACAAGTATTGTTCTGTAGCTCTGTCTACCCCACCATGGGAATGAAGGCGTGAGTTTATGTATGTTTGTACGTATGGGGCACTGCAATTCACTCCATACCTACATGTAACAGAACAGAAGATGAAAAAAATAATTATGTTTCAGCATAAATCATCGCGTGGCACATAAAAGGCAGTTTTTAGGGTTCCATACCCAAAGGGTAAAAACGGGACCCTATTATAAGACTCCGCTGTCCGTCTGTCTGTCCGCTGTGTGTCACCAGGCTGTATCTCATGAATCGTGATAGCTACATAGTTGAAATTTTCACAGATGATGTATTTCTGTTGCCGCTATAACAACAAACCGTCTGTCCGTCCGCCAGTCCGTCTGTCTGTCAGCCCGTCCGTCTGTCCGTCCACCCGTCCGTCTGTCCGTCCGCCCATCCGTCCGCCTGTCAGTCCATCCGTCCGTACCTCCGGCCGTCCGTCTGTCCTAACTGTAAAAAGATATATCTCTTGAACCGTAGGAAATAGCGAACTGATTCTTTTTTAGGGTTCCGTACAAAAAATGAAAAAACGGAACCCTTATAGGATAACCCGTGCGTCTGTCTGTCCGTCTGTCACAGCCAATTTGCTCCGAAACTATTGGACCGATTGAGTTGAAATTTGGTAAATTGATGACCGAAACAGATGTGCAAAGTTTTTTTCTTTAATAAGTGTCATTTTTGGGGGGACAAATTAGGAAGAAAAAGTTAAAAAAAAGAATGTAAGTACGGAACCCTCCACGCGAGTTCAACACGCACTTGACCGGTTTTTCAGAATACGTGTTATTACGGCGAATTTCTCAACAAATAAAATAAATTCATGATTTATTTGAATTTGAATGACGTGCGTATCTGTTTATCTGTCTGTGGCACCGTAGCTCTTAAACGGGTGGACCAATTTGGATGCAGTTTTTATTTCAAAGCTGGTTTTCTAGCGGTGGTTTTAAGCTAGGTTTCACGAAAATCGGTTGGGCCGTTTAAGAGATATCAGCTCTAAAAAAAAAGGGTCACCATTATATCTGGTTGTTGTTACGGCTTCGGAACCCTACACTGAGCATACCCTCCTCTCTCTCTGTGTGTATGTCCGTGTGTGACTGCTATGTACCTACGTCACCGTTACTTTTTCCAGAAGTCTTAAATTTGTCGTTTTGTACATATTTATACTGCACACAAAGAACAATAATTTAATCGGCAAACATATTTTTTCAGGTTTACAACATCGAGTGGAGATATGTTAAATAGCTTTTTAAATAACCATTATTTGTATGATATCCCAACTACCAAAATAACCTTATAACATCAAGCTTATACGGCGAAACCCCTTGTTATTGTTTCATAAAAGCATAAGTTGTTCCAATGTCCTTACAAGTGCTCATTATAAGCGATTTTGGCTAATACAGCTTTTATTCTTATAATTTACGTAGGATAAAGGCTGTTGTTGAGATTCTTAGCACCCCATGCCCTGCCGTTACCTGCTAACGTGGGTAAGAATAGCAGGGCTGCCGATGACTGGGGGCCGTACTTTTATGTTTGTAAAATCCAGAGAGAGAGTTACCCTAATCGCCACGCTGCTGGGTAGTAGGGTTGGCGATCGCAACTGCATCGTGTTCCGAGAGCACGCTGCTGCCCATCTTCTACTGATTCCGAATGTATTTTTAGGACATATTCGGGTCCCGGGATTGGATTATTTAGTCTCTGTATCTGTGGACGAGGAGGAGTTTTAGGAGGTTTTTTGAAAAGGACCATTTGTCGAAATATTTGAAATGGACCAGAACCAACAGAGCTGAATGATATTCGCAGTTCGTTGCGTATTAGTATACTATTCTGATTTCGGTTGTCATTTACATTCAATATAAATACATTATTTTCTTTGAATTTCGTTAGAGCATTACACACATTCGATAACAATAAATAAGGATTTTTCAAAGGTTTTTCAAACGATTGCGAGTATATCATTCATATAAGGTAAGGTAAGTATGTCCATGAGCTAATATTGAATTTAAAGAGGTAGATAACCTCCGTCGTCAACAGAATGTGGCCGAAGATATTAAGAGTGATGCGATCTTTCTCTGTCCTTCAATCAATAATCTATTATAATTCTAAGCAGGCTTCCTCTTGATGCTAGTAATATTTCTAGCAAGAGATAAGGTCACTTGGTAAAGAAGATTTAGGTCCACATCTCTTTAGTACTAGGTAGCAAATACGACAGATCGCTTTGCGACTACATCTCGATCTAACTACTTACATCGCTTTGTGTCTAGATCGCAATACGACCAGATCGCTTTGCTCAAAAAGTCCGAGTTGCAAAGTTCATTTCGTTTGTGTTACTAGGTAGATAAGGTTCGTAAGGTAACTTCAAATACGCGAAGGGCAAATTGCCCAGTAATAGGAACCCCGCCATGTGGGGCTCCGTCGACATTGCCAAGACAGACCTAAGATAAAAAACTTTGTGGTCATTTAGCGACTCAGACTTTTTGAATTGCGATCTAGGCACAAAGCAGATCGAGATGTAGTCAAAAAGCGATCTGGTCGTGTTAGCTAGCTATTCATAACGAGATGTGGACGGACAACTTCTATCCCTTTTCGTTAAGGGATAAGACAACTGATTAAATCAATCAGCTAGTACACTTATCCCTACCGAGCTATCTTTACTAGTAGGGATAAGTGCACGTTTTTGTAGAATTATTTCTACCCGTAGGGCAGGTGCACTGTCCATTTTCACCATTCGTTACTCTATCAATAATTTCTATTTGAATATCAAATTTAACAGAGTCGACGGAGCTCCTATTTCCGAGTATTTTGGCCCTTCGGGCCTGCTGAAGAACTAACATAACCTAAACCTACCTCATATTTATGATACTAAGAGCCTGTGTTGTTTTTACATTCCAAAATAGCACAATAAAGCATGCTTCTGGATTTATTTCCTATCTTAGAAATATCGAAATATCTAAATATCGAAAAAGCGATCGCGGCAAAAGTATGGTAGGTTGCGCGGAACTCCGCATAACCATGCCACACGTTACACGCCCACTTGACACTTCTACTGTTTTTTCTATTCTGTGATTAGTTATGACTAATACTCTATGGAGTAGCGAATAGTGGAAATGGACAGTGCACCTATCTCTACCCGTAGAAATAAATCTACAAAAACATGCACTTATACCTACCAGTAAAAATAGCTCGGTAGGGATAAGTGTACCAGGCTAACGGCCGAACCCTATATTCAAACCGCGGATAGATCAGGCTTACTTCGGGTTAAAATTTGACATTTGCCCATACAAAACATGTCAAATTTTAATCCGAAGTAAGCCTATTTGTCCGCGGTTTGAATATAGGGTTCGGCCATTAATCAATCACCAGTTGTCTTATTCCTTAAGAGAACACAACTGGCACTACTGCCTCATCTCATAAAACTATTCAATGTAAGTATAGTCAATCCGGGTAACTTAGAATGTTCGGGTAACATTGAAAGATCTTTATAATAGGTATCACGAGATGTTTTACTACAATATTATTAAATTCATAGAATAGAATAGAATAGAATAGAATAGTTTATTCGTCAATTCTTGGACAATTACATTTAAGATTTACATAAACATAAAATGCACTAGAAGACATGTCAAGTTACAGATAATATTTATTTAACATTTTATTATTATTTATTATTTTATAGTGCTACTGATAAATTCATTTACATTATATATTGTGTTTTCAATTAAAATATTCTTTAGTAGGGACTGGAATCCTGACACGCTGGCCACGTCTTTAACGCGTTGTGGGAGCTTGTTGTACAGAGTTGGCCCCATCACCTGCGGGTCTTTGATCGACATGACCAACCTTCTACGAACTTTTATTAGGCGATTCGCGTTTCTTGTATTAAAATTATGTACGTCAGTACCACGCTTGTAGGAATTTAGGTTGTTCTTGACGTACATAATGGTATCGTGTATATAAAGAGACCGCATAGTCAATATCCCCAAGGTTTTGAATAGAGCTCGACATGATGTTTTATGTGGCATCTTTGTAATGATGCGAATAGCTCGCTTTTGAAGTATTAGTACTCGTTGGCTATCTGTCGAGTTTCCCCAGAGGATAACCCCGTATGAGATTATTGAGTGTACATACGCGTAGTATACCTGTAACAGGGTTTCACGCGACACCAACTTACTCAACTCGCGTAAAGCGTAGATGGAAGTGGCCAGCCGGTTGCACACGTGCTCGACGTGTGGTTTCCACGACAGTGTGCTGTCGAGTTGAAATCCTAGAAACTTAACTAGTTTAGTTGTCGCTATGTCGTTACTAATTGCAATTTGTGGGTGGTTAACAGCACGACCGCTGAAAAGTACGTTTTTAGTTTTTTCCATATTTAGTTTTAGACCGTTTGAGTCAAACCAAGACGTCAACTGTGAAGCAACTGCGTGTAGCTTCATTTGTAAATCGGAATAGGATTTTCCAGCCACCACTACACTTGTGTCGTCAGCGAACAATACAACTTGCCGCCCCTCACTAATGGCGCTTGGTAAATCATTAATAAATATCAGGAACAGGACGTTACCCAGCGCGGAACCCTGGGGGATTCCGACGTTGGTATCGCCCAGTGTCGATCTGAGTTTCTCACCCGAGCTTTGCACCTCAACTACCTGTGACCTTTTTTCTAGGAAAGAACATAGTAAGTTGTAGGCTTTGTTTTTAAACCCTAGTTTTTTTAATTTTATTTTCAATAAACTGTGACTGACTGAGTCGAAAGCTTTCGACAAATCGCAGAATAGTCCCGCGACTTTTAGTCCTTTATCCAATGACGTAACAATAGCATTGACCAACCGCAAAGAGGCCGAGGTTGTTGAATGCTCCTTTCTATACGCGTATTGTTCGGATGTTAGAATCAGGTTGTTTTCTAAGTAAAGGGTTATAGAAGAAGCCAAGATTGATTCGATAATTTTTGAAATGGTGGGGACGATCGTTATTGGGCGGTAGCTATCCGGCACGCATCTATCACCTGATCCTTTGAATATTGGGCAAACTCGTGACTTCTTTAGTATATCCGGGTAATATCCCGTGCGAAATATTTCATGAATGATGAAGCTGATAATTGGTAATAACGGTTCGCAATATTCAGCGATAAGGTTTCCCGTGATACCGAAGAAGTCAGGACTATCTTTATTTTTGAGTTTATGTTTTATAATCTTTTCAATGACTCTAGGGTCAACATAGGGCAACTCATAAGTGAAACATGTTCGGTCGCTTATATATTTAACAGCTGCATTTTCGTTAGGTGGGTACAAGTCTGAGAACTGCCGTCCAACACCTATGAAATACTCGTTAAATGTGCTAGGTACATCTGTTTTGTTGACTAGGCCTTTTTCATCCTTGAGCTGAATACTCTTAATTTTTTGAGGTACTTTATTGCATTCTTCTTTTATTACTTTCCAGGTTTCTTTTTTTAAATTTACTGAACTGTTTAACCTGTCCGAAATTATTTGTCTCTTCTTGTCAATAACAAGATTCTGGAATTTATTTTTATACATCAAGATACAATTTTTGAAAATAATTTCATGTGGATAGTTTTTAAACAACTCGCAATATCCGATTATATTTTGTTGACAGTTTACAATTTCATCACTAAGCCAACGACATTGTTTATTTCTATATTTGACTTTTACGCGCTTAAGTTTAAAATGTGTATTGTATAAATTCAAAATTACGTTCATGAAATGATTAATTTTGCTATTAATATCTAACGATTGGTTATACATTAAATTTGCCCAGTCGTAGAATTCCAACGACTGGCGAAACGAGTGTGTTGTTTCTTTGTTAATATTTCGTTTGTAGATGACAGAGTTGTTAAGGGACTTCCTGTCATTCGCTCTTGGCACTACACAGGTTATCAGTTGAGCGAGATGGTCACCGATGCCGGTAGTAAGGGAGACGGCAAACACCGCGCCGGTTGCCAGTGTGGTCGCGGCGGCGTCGATCGCCGTGCGGGAACCGCCAGACACGCGCGTTGGGAAGTCTATAATATTACGCAAACGAAACGAATTCAAGAGGTCGCGCAGTTTTACATACCTAGAGCATGGCAACAGCGCGTCCAGATTCCAGTTTCCAACTAATAACACGTTACATTATTTATCCGTCAAAAATGTTAAAATACTATTAATTATGGTCAAAAATACATTAAAATCACCGCTGTCGGTTCTGTACAATCCTACTATTATAATGTTTGAATTTAACGCAATTGCGGTACAGTCGCAAGTAAATTCCTGCGTAAACTGGGAAATATCTACCCGAGAAAATGGAACATCGTCTCGGGTAAACATAATTACCCCTCCATGCAAACGTTTTTTACGACAAAAACTGTTTGCCACAACGTATCCGTCAAGTTGCACACACGGTATTTCGTGATCCCTCAGCCAAGTTTCGGTGCACACTACAACATCAGGATTGCTGTTTTTTACACAACAGGTTAACATTGAGAGTTTATTCTATACATTGGACGTTTTGGTGCATAACATTTATGTTTGCACTAGTTGATATTTCACATTGTTTAAAGTTGTTGTGATTAGATGTCTCAGTCACACATACCCCCTTCGGCTGTGAATAGATCGTTAGTCCTCTAGTTTGGGGCTCCGAAATCCGCGGCGGTATTTGACGAGCGCCTCGCTCGCCTGGTGCTGCGGCGAAACCACTCGCTTATTTCAGTTCCTTGTGGCCAGATTTGTGGATTCATGAAGTATTCAAATTTTGTAGAGGGCACCGTGATTGAGAAGGATGCGTAATAGGAATGTTTTAACATTATTTGTTCGACGTTATATTCATCAGAGGGATTTTTTTTCTTCATGAATCGGAGCAAATTATCTGCTTTCGTGTTCGGCTTAAAGAAGCACGCGTGGATTCGTTTTATACGTTCCACAGTCTGAAGTTCAGGATCCGCATTTCCGCTACCTCTTATTACGGCTCTCGGGGTGCGTGTCCGATTTTTTTTGTGATAAGTAACGGTTTCGAAACCATCTTCGTCAACTGGTCTTTTTGACTGTGTTTTACAATTTTTCGACAACAGGTCAATATTATTATCACTTAATTCAGTGCCCAGTGTAGTAGGTTCCGATTGTTTCGTGGCCCCACCGGCCGTCGTTTGCTGCGTAACAGGCGTGTTCGGCGATAAGTCAGCGGTCGGCGCGAGCGCAAGCGTATCGCTCGCACTATCCGGTTTTTTCGAAGCGCCCGCTAAAGCTGCTGACTTTATACGCGCTTGTCTTGTGGGTCGTTGCTGCACGCACGGCGGCGGTTGCTTAGCGGGAACCGATGGCGTGCGCAATTTGGGGGTAGATGGAGACTTGACATTAAAATGGGATGTTAACTCACGAATTTTTTGTGTTTGATTGAGAATTGTTGTATTTTGTTCACTTATTCGACATTCTAGGCTCATCACTTTATCATTTAGCACCTTCACTTGCTTAATAAGCTCTTCAACAGCTTTTTCCACGGCGTTTAGTGACATTGTGCATTTATTTAAGGTTTTACAATTACGGAGTGTCTTTAAGCACGTCAACCTCTACCCGCAGCTGAGTACAGCATAGGTTCCTCTCGTCTCTAATTTTAGCTCCATTTACAAATATTTTAATGGTAACTATGTTTTTAGCCCGTTCAATAGTGTATTTAAAGGCACCACTGGTAAATATTAGTATCATAAATATGAGGTAGGTTTAGGTTATGTTAGATCTTCAGCAGGCCCGAAGGGCCGTGCACACCCAGAAATAGAAGCTCCGCGGTAGCGGAGCTCCATTGACAACGTTAAATCGATTTTAGTTTGAAAAAAAAATGGTACGGTTGTGCCACGCAGTAGTTCCTAGGGAAAAAATAAAAACAGATTTAAAATAAATGTACTTATTCACAGTGTACTTGTTTATTTTTTTCAAATATGAGCCCCCTCAGCACGGCTAGCACATCTTGTATTTTCTCGCTTGTCGCTCAGTGCATCCTCATCTGTGCGAACTACTAAAGGGAGGTCCGAGCGACAAACAAGTTAGCCGTCCAGAACAAAAAAATGCCTAAAATGGCTGCGTTTATCGCGAGACAATGTGGATGAAACATCCGTTACTTTTTGACATGTACAGTCGAGTTCATAAATATGTATACACTTTAGTACATTGTCCTTTAATCGCTGTGACAATTCATGTGTGGCAATTTAAACAGTCATTAAATAGACAAGGCACTGAAGTACTATACATACGTAAGTACGAGAGTGACGGCTGCTTTATCCACATTTTTTATCATGCGATAAACTCAACCATACTAGGTTCGTTGGACTGGCAGCCCCAGAGAGACGAAGGTATTTATTAGAACGAAAAAGTTTAGAACGTCTCATTCTAACTCATACTAGATGCGCCCCGTATAGGGTTTCTGGTTTCTCGCCTCATTTTTTTTCTCGAGTTTCGAGAATTCTTGACTCCAATTTCTCGAGTTGTCTCGACTCTCGAGTCTTTGGTAAGAAATTGTAAATTATTAGTATTATTACTGAAAATAAAATGAAAAAACAAATAAAAATCAGAATTCTTTTATTGCACTTTGCACTACAAGTTAGAAATACAAAACAAAATTAAAACTCTTCTTACAAACATACAAAAACTAAAATCTTACAAAAAATCAACAATATACCTAATCCACTTTTTCAGTCTTTTGATCAGACATAAACTAGTATTTTTGATAGAGATCTTCACTTCTTACAAGCCTAGACTTAAATTTAAATAAGATTAGGACTAGGAATCAAATGCAAATAATCTAATAATCATCACAAACGATTTTTTTCTAACTACAATGCCGTGACTTGACATAAAATTGAGGAGTTTCAACAATCATATTTAACAGTCTTTTAATGATCTAAGTGAGATATATGTATATTAATAATTTGTATGATCATTCATGTGTGAGTGTTAATCATTTTTATAATTCAGTCGGTAATTATAAAAAAGTTATTTTTGCCTTAAAAAGTACGCCTTTAAGAATATTAAAGCGTTAATCGATTTGTCCGAAAGTCGGTTTCTTATCTTGGTTACTATGTTTCCAGCCAGACTGAAAACACGCTCGTTTTCTGTAGAAGTGGGCTTGACGGTCATAAGGGCTTGATACAACATCTCAAGATTAGGAGTACGTTTTCCCGTAGACTCATATATATTAAATTCTTTCCTAATTAAACTTTTCGTGACTTGGTGTGGATCACGTTCAGCTGGAATAATATCTATTTTATCTATACCTTTTTTTAATAGTGACTCAAAACTGCTGGTGCCTTGTTCTTCCAATTCATTCACGTCCGGTTGGCTGCTTTGACAATCGGCGGTTGAGGTTGTTGTTGACTTGCTCGGAAAAAGTCTGTTATAAAGACCTTCGGTGAAGTTTATTAAAGCAGTTTTACTGCAATTCCTGTCACTACTAGAATATGCCACAGGATCGTGCAGGTATTTGATTAAGGAAATCAAATTAACATTTCGCCTGCCTTCAATTTTGTAATTAAGATTTTCTAAAAATCGTTTGGCTAAGTCACTGTCCATTGAATTTAACTTCTCAGTCAGCACGTTTAATATGGCTTCAGATGTCAGGATCAATGCATCTCTTCTTGATAAAGCTTCGATAGATAATTTTATTGGATGTAATACTTCCAATAATATTTGTAAAACCGCGATATTTCCTTCATTCCATTTTGAAGACATATTCAGGTCAATCAAAGACTTTTTCAAAGCATTTTTAAGTTTTAGAAATCGCTCTACCATTAACATTGTTGAATTCCATCTTGTACGGATATCCAGTAACAAGTTCAACTCATGGCCGAATTCCTCTGTTACATGTTTTTGCAAGGTGATGTTTTTCAGTGGGCTTTTTCGGAATAGTTTTACCAAGTATCGTGTTTCTTTTAAGGCTTTATCAATAGTTTGCGGATATTGCACGTTGGTTAAAATCTCCAACTCATGGACGGAATCATCATCTACGTCGCTTTCTTCATCTGAATCTTGAATCATTGACATTCCGGGGTCATCAGAAGCATCGTCATCATCAGTGTTATTTCTGTTTGAAAAAGTGGCTAAAACAGACAGATGGATAGCGTGGTTTAGGCAGAGAACCATCTCAGTTGGACTGTCTCGTCCAAATTTAACCATGACGTTCGGTCCATCAGAAGTCACTGCTACGACGTCTTGTTCAAAACGTAGACCAAACTCTTCCAAACGACTTTCAACTATTTGTCTTGTTTCAGTAGCTCCACATTTGCCTGGGATGTATACAATTCCCAAATTATAAAATCTTCCGTCTGTATAATGAACGCATATGTTAAAATATCTCCTGTTCTTTAGACTTGACCATTCGTCGATGCTCAGACTGAATCTAGCCGATTGACTTTCTTTTGATTGTTTTAACTGACGTAGAAACTCAATAGTTTCTCTCTTCTTTTCTTCATAAAATTGCAATATTATTTTCATCACATCAGACTCATTTTTAGGTAATTTAAATCCTCTGCTCTGAATTGATTCTCTTATAAATTCACTTCTTGTGATTTGTCGAATGGTGAGACCATCTTTTGCAGCTAAACCTGATACAATTTCACCGAGGGTCTTCTGGTGTTGTGAAAAGTTTAAAGTTTGTTGAGTCATTGGTTTAGATTTCTTTGATTTCGGAGGCTGTTCATCTTCATTATCAGCGGTTGAACTGGTTGAAGCAGCCTGTGACTCAGTTTTCAAAGTTATTTTATGAACGCTTTGCAGGTGCCTGACTAATCCACTTGTATTAGAGCTTTTCATTGATATTTTTTTTGGGCACTTACTACATTGTGAGGTCCCTTCATTGTCAATTTTCGTAAAATATTTCCAAACTTTTGACCTCTCCATTGTACCATTTGTAGTATTTGTACCAGGTATGTTTAACTGAAAATTATGAATGAAAAATTAATCAGCTATTGAAACAGAGGACATTTAAAAAAAGTAAAGTTCATGAAGTTACTGCCAGATATTATTAAAATATTTATATATTTTTTTATTGTTTTTATTTTTACCTATCTTATACTGCAAAGCATACGATCAGGAAAAAACTAAGTAAAAGTCAAGTAACTTTAACATTTTTAGGACATCTATAAATCATAAAAGAATCTTATTTATTCATAAACTAACCACAAAACATTTACAGTCTAATTTTATTAAACGTATTGATTAGGTACTTACATGACAATGTGCAAAGCACGGAACGGAACCAACCGTCGTCGTCCGCGCACGGCGCCAGACACACGACACGGCACGAGTTTCACCGACCAATCTGAGCGGGAGACTGACTAACTGATTTGATGCCGCGGCGGCGAGTTACAAAGCGTGCGAGTGAGAAGTCCGCTGCACGTGTTTATAGTGCGCGGGCGGCGTTATCGTTGTTAAATCGGCAAAATGGCGAGCCTGACTTTAGCCCTTATTTCGTGTTCGCCGGAACTCGAGAGTCTCGAGAGTCGGCTATTTGTTTCTCGTCTCGAATGGAGGCGAAATTCTCGAGTTGTCTCGAGTTCGAGAAGTCTCGAGCAGAAACCCTAGCCCCGTAGATAAGCTAAGCCCACGCTGGAGGACCCAACATGGGTTGGGCTTTGAAAATCCTGGGGTTTCACCAAAAGATTTAACTAAAAATAACATTTAGTGGTAGAAGAGAAAAATTCGATTAATTTATTATTTTTGAATTTTAATATGTAGACATTTTATACCTTGTTTGGTGGACGTGGTTTGGTTGGCTACGCTGGCGTGTGGTTGGGCAATGATTTTATGGGCTCGCAGTAAATGTATTAAGTACTATTGCCTGAATTTGGTGGAAAAACAATGAACCACCTTTAGTGGAAAGAAGGAAGGAGACAAGGACAACTGTTTTGTATAGGAAGGCCAACACATCATGAGAAGCAAAACAAAACGCCGAGCAGTATTTGTTCGCAAGATGGCATTCTGCCGTAGTAACGTTTTAATTGTTCATCGTTTATCCGCATCTTTAGTAGTCTATGAATTTATGGCCGGCACTAGATGTCATGTTCAGTCAGTGTTCAACTTCAGATTTCTAAATCGTCATTACTTTTGCTGTGAAAGAATTAAATCCGCTATTTTAGACAACAAAACAAAGATCTATGTATCTCGCTATTTTAGAGCTTTGTGCTCAATAAGTTATGGTCACATCTCGACATTAATATAAGGCAGACGATATCATAAAGTTTCGGTTTGCGCATAGGTACAAGAGATCTAGTGAGCACTTCGAAGCCTGTTAAAATGTTAATTGCAAAAACAATTCTACAGTAAGTTCCACTAAAACTTATTATTATGTTTTTAAATAATGTTAACCTAATTTTGGTTTACATGAAGCGAACTGTTTACATACCATTGACACTGGACATTGACCTTGAACTTAGTATTTTGACGTTAGTTACTAGTTACTACGAGCGTTTGGAGTAGTATAGTAATCAACGTCAAAATGTCAAGGTCAAGATATCGGCTGCGATACATCAAGTAACAAAATGAATATAATTAAACCTTCTTTTTTTTTTACATTAACAGAAACAAAAATGAACCATACCCCGTGATCAGAATCGTGCGAACTATTACCCCGCCAAATATGTTGAAAGGTTTTTAAGACACCCTGTATACCGTTTAGGAGTTCCGGTGGCCATCTGTGGTTTTCATCATCAGTTCCACTTTACCAAATAGTGTTTTCCAAGAGCAAATACACGAGTTACAATGAAAAATACCAAAATCGCTATAGGTGTGCCTATAAATTTTGAAGAGTTCCGTCGATTCCTGATAGATTCCATCATCAAATCTTCATTTTGATAAGAATGGGACCAAATGGGAAGCATCAGCTTTCAAATACAAAAAGAATCTTCAAAATCGGTTCACCCAGTCGAAAGTTCTGAGGTAACAAACATTTAAAAAAAAAACATACAGTTGAATTGAGAACCTCCTCCTTTTTTGAAGTCGGTTAAAAATATCACGTAGAAGGCGTACGAGTATCTCTCGAAGACAATGTCATAGACACAGCAATAACTTACAGGTGTAATGTCGGCCTAAGGGCAATAATGATGTCTGGAATTGCTAAAGGAGAAAATGTTTTTAATAATAACAATAATAATAATCATTTATTTCGAGTAAAAATAGTTACAACTCATATATTGTTAGTGTTTGCTTAATCCTATGTGTTAATAAAATACATTTATACTAATTATTATACTTATTACATGGAGCATGTAGCCCACAGCAGTGACGCAATTAGGGGCAGTCTACCCTGCTCCCTATCATGCTGAGGATGATGTTGAGGCTGGCCCGCACGCGGCGCACCAGGGACGCGGCCCGCTTGCGCATGGTGGTATGAAAGCCGTCGACCCCGGCGGCTGCGAACATCCCCGATGCGTTACAGAAGCGAGGCAGCCCCACTATCACCCGGAACGCGTTGTTATACTGGACGCGGAGGGCTCCGTAGGCCCGTTGCGTATGCCACCTCCATAAGCTGCACGAGTACAGGGAGGTACAGTATGCTCTAAATAATGTAAGCTTCACCTCCCTCGTACAGCGCGAAAACTTACGAGCTATCATGTTAGCCCGGACCGACAGAGCCCTCCGTTTCCGTTCGATGTCCTTATCATCTTTCAGGTCCCACAAGACTAGATGCCCCAAATATTTAAATTCGTCAACCCTGTCAAGGACTGCCCCGTTAAGCTTGATGGGTGGCACTTCAAGTGTTCTGTCACGCCCGACCTCAAATACCATATATTGGCTCTTGGCGACATGGTATTTAAGGCCATGGGTACCAACATAAGTCTCACACACTTCTAATAGCTTACGTATGCCGCATACCGATGCGCTCAGTAGAACCATGTCGTCTGCATAACTAATATTATTGACGCAGACGTCGTCAATATGACACCCGACATGCATTCTACTAAGCGCATCAAGAAGCTCGTTTATGTATAAATTAAAAAGTGTGGGGGAACTTAACCCCCCCTGCCTCACCCCACACTCCAACCTATACGGGTTTGAAAGAGCACCCGCCCATCTAACGCAATTGACCTTGTTTCCGTACCAGTGTCTGAAAATTTTAACCAGCCCAGAGGGAAGTTCTATGGCTTCAAGTTTATTCCACAAAACCTCATAGGAAACCAGGTCAAGCCTTAGACAGGTCAAGGAAGCAGGCATCAACTGGCGATTTTCTGTCCACATAATACTTGACAGTGTGCTTAAGACACAGAATTGCACTTTCCGTGGATAGTCCCGGACGAAAACCAAACTGATTATGACTTAATTCCACATACTCGTTCAGCTGTGTATTAAGCACACTATCAAATACCTTGGCTACAACAGTTGCGAGTGATATTGGCCTATAATTCTTTACGTCTGACAAGTCTCCCGTTTTATCCTTCACTATAGGCACAACAATTGTTCTCATTAAGTCGTCAGGCAAGTATGAATGTGTTACACATAACTTAAAAAACATTGCTAACACTCTTGTAATGTGAGGGCCGGCGTGTTGGAGATGCTCGACGCTGAGACAATCGTGTCCCGGAGATTTACCCCCAGACATGGACTTGATGGCTTTATCTACATCGGCTGTTTCAAATCCCGGGTTCATGGTCGCAGTAATATTTGCCCCAGCCTCGCACTTCTCCACTGCATTGGGTCCCACAAGATGTTTAACAAAAAAGTTATACTTAAAAAGATCAGCAATGCCTTTTGGGCTACTTTCCCCATTGACACTCACCGGGAGGCCAGACCGAAACTTCATACCATCTGTAGCCTTCCAAAATGACCTAAAATCCTTTTTAGAATGATGGGAGGCAATTATATCCATTTTGATCTGGTGTTGATGGTCCTGACACCATTTCAATAGTGTTTTAAATACCCTGCGGCTCCCACACATCTCTTCAAATAATGATCCGTTTCTAGGCCTACCATGTACTGTCCACTCATGAAATTTCTTTCTAGCCACCCCGTGAGCCTCCCTGACATGCTTATTCCACCCTACTATTATTTTACTATTTTTAGGTTTTCTACCTTCGAAACTGGCATATGCAGCCTCTCTAAGGGCAGATACTATATCACTATATATTGTATTTATGATATCTCTATGACTATGTATACCACAATAATTATCGGCACAGTTTCTGAATTCCGACGGAAAATCGATAATTGCTAATTTTTTATGACATTCCCGAGTGTATTCAGAAACCTGTTTGTCTAATCTTACCCCCTACAAAATAGACTGATTAACATTGCAGTTATGATTATTTAACCTGGGAGTTAATATATTAAAATCACATTCCATTATGATGGGGAAATGATCAGACCACGTGACATTGTAATCGACATACACTTTGCGCACTGATGTCAATGCGGATTGCGTCTCGACGAGGTGATCCAGCCAGCGCCTACACTGATGAGCCTCGCTAATATAAGTATAGGTGTCTGATAAAACACCCAATAACTTAATGTCAACCAAACACCAATCCTGTTCACTGCAGTAGGCTATTAATTCATTATAAAAGAGTTCATAAGGATGGGCGTTGAAATCTCCCATTATGTAAACAGACTCTAAACCGTAATCACAAACAATAGCACTCACCGCGCCGAGACAGTCCGTAAATTCCGGTAGATTGTCCTTTCTATCCATTGGCATGTACATACTGATCACTATAAAAGGCCGGTCGTTGGTCAATACTTTAATAGCACACACGCGAGGGTTACCACACATTACTACAGACACGTTGGCGAACACCGCGCTCCTCCAGAGTATGCCGACCCCGCCGTAGGGCCGCCCGCGCAGCACCCCTGCCGCCGTGTCGACTGCTGAGGTCCCCGTCGACCCGAAATCAAGGTCGATAGTGTTAAGGAATGGGATCTCGTCCGGCAGCAACCACGTCTTCTGTATCGCTTTAATATCCGATGATTGACATAATTCCCTAACACTGTCAACAGAGCGCTTGACGCTTTTACAGTTAAAACTAACTAGTGTATATTTACTCATCATAGACATTATTATTATTTCAAGGTGGTACCGGCATCAGAGGTCCCAGTCTCTCCGAACGTTCTTTTAAACTTAAAATGTACAAATTTTCGAAATATGATACCCTTAGGCCATACGCTCTTGTCAAGAAAAATATCTAGTTTAGTTTGAGAAACTAGAAATTTGTACGCTTTGTGATCGCTTTCTTTTTTAATTTAAATTTTTTCAAGCACAATCACCTCATTTGTTTTCTGCTTGATATGGGTAATTATGTCGTTTTCATTTGTATCCATATGTATATTAGTGATAAACGTAGGAATTTTACGTTCCGCAGCTTTAAAATTGCAATCAGGTTCATTAAATATACCCATTTGGCCTTTATACCTGTTATTCAACTACTTTTTTCGGTAACTTACAAACTTCCAGTCCGTTTCTGCCTTGTTTGTGCTTACAGATCCGGATGGCTTGTCAATCATATTATTCGCGGCATGAACATGTACCGGTCTGATCAGCTGTTCGGCGCGATGAGTGTCTTCGCTCGGCGCAGCCGCGGCCGGCGGTGTTTTATTTATCGGTACGGTAGACAGCGAACTACCCGAAACCACTATTGAACAATATTGATTTTTAATTTCGTTGTCAGCAGGTGGCGACGACGATGTAATAATATCCTTTACAATATTCTCACTATCATTCAGAGTCCAATTCTGAGTATTCGATAGTCCAATTGGACCACTGTCCATACACTAGGCTCCTCGTCGTGTGTTGACATTACACAAGGATAATCGTGCTGGTTTAATATTTCTCATATCTTGTATTTCTCTCTTTAACTCGTACAACTCATTTGCCGTAATATAGTTAGAATTTATGTTGTCGACATCATCTCGAAGCCGTACAAGATCCTTAAGCAACTTGCTGCAGTCCAGATGGTCCAACGTCAGTGGTGGTAATTTATCCAGTTCTCGGGCAACGAACACTGGCAAAGCTTCAGAATCAACCGTTCTAAAAATGTTAATGATGTCTCTTAGGTAACGCTCGCCTTTTCGATCTCGTTTTCGCTGCACATTCTGCTTTTTTGTTGGAAGCGCGTCGAATAATAACGTCTTTGACGTTTGAATTTCTTCATCAGAAAAAGACGACGTACACAATATTACTAAAGTATTCTCATCTATCAAGGAAATTTTATTTTGGATAAACGATAACATTTCGTCGATAACTATATTACGTACGTTACACTTCAATGTATCCGACATATTAACGACACTTTGCGCCGATCGCGTTTTAGCGTCCGTCATCGCTGAGCGCGCGCGCATGACTCCTTTAACTTTTATTCCCCGCATTCCTATAATTCCGATAGATTTACCATTTAACTTTAAAGGAGTGCTCTAAAAACAGCTATTACCATGACCATAAGCAAAGCGCAACGACAAACAGTATAAGTAGCCGGCGTACATTTTGAAGCAAACTGTTTTTCCCATGGGCAACTGTATATAGCATGCTCAAGAGTATCCAGCCCACCGAATCTTCATGATCTAGCAAAAGATGGCAAAACAAAAACTATTGTAGGTATACAAAAATGTATTAACTTAGATGACGTTATCCAATTCAATTTCAATTTAAATGTGGAGCTCAATATTACATAAAAGATCATCCTGGCCTGGGAGGATGTTAAACTATAAAATTACTTAAAACACTTAACTGCGATAAACGAGTTCTACGCGGACGAAGTCGCGGGCAAAAGCTAGTTAATAATATGGCAATTGATTTTGAGGGCGCGTCCGTCAGCCTCGGCTACGCACGGCGAACGAAAGGAGGCAATTCAGGCTTTAGAAAAACTACAGCAACCTGTCAAAGAGTGGTCATACTTTGTGCTATACTTATGTTTGCAGAAGCTACCTATCAAGTTGCGCTCATTATTTGAGGAGCGCTATGGCAAGGATCCGGACACCCTGCCCACCATCACGCAACTGCTGGAGTTGTTGGATGAGCAGTGTCGACTGCATCTGTCAGTTGCGTCGGAGCCGGAGCCTGTCAGAAAACCACAACGTGTGTCACCACCGCCTGTGCGTTCATCAGCACAGCGGTCACCTCAACACCGAGTGGCGTCTGGCAAGACTCATAAGTACAATCAGGTGATGTCATCATCGACCGACCAAAGATCATCATCAGCTCGTCAGGTGAGGCCTCCATGCTCTTATTGTACTGTCCAGGGACACACACTGTATAGGTGCTCCTGTTTTCAACAACTGTCACGGTCTAACCGCCGGTCATGGGCGACTAAGACAGGTCATTGTTATAGATGCTTGAGGAAGCACTATACCAATGAGTGCACTCACACGAACTGGTGTTCTAATTGTGGGTCCCCAGCGCATAATTCATTGATTTGCAATGCCCATGCGAACACCAGTGCTCATCAGCAGCCGGATCAACCTGCCGCTCGTGTGGTCACGCGGCATGCAGGCGGTCGAGACACGCCAACTTCTACAAAAGCGCGTCATGTCTCACCAATGCATGGCCCATCATCAGCAGTTCACTATCAAGGGGCACCCCCTGTGCAGTCTATGGCGCATCATCAGCCTAAACCACCAATTGGTGCCAGAGCACATCAAGCTCAAATTAAGTTTAATTCTCTCAGGTTTGGGTCTCCGACGAGTCCTGATAGACTATGAGATAAGGTCACTGTTGGCGTATCTCAGGGTCCATCACTCCCTGTAACCATCTGCCCTACTGCAATGGTTATGGTCAGGTCAGGTGATGGTATATACGTCAAGGTCAGGGCACTGTTGGATACAGGATCCGCTGTTTCAATCATCAAACAGTCATTTGTTTATAATTTAAATTTTCACCAACAGTGTAACAGTAATTCACTATATGGTATAAGCCATGAACCGGTTAATACAGCCGGCACTATAGTCAAATTGGTGATCAAACCTGTAGGTACTCAATTACCAGTTGTAGGTACCATGGCTATGGTAATGTACATATTAACAGCAAATATTCCTTCATATGACATTCAATTTCAATTCAATTCAATCATTAAATGGAATTGGTCAATTATTATCATCAAATATCGCACCATTCGTGGAAGAAAGACGTAAGTGAAAAATAGCTACTTTTCAGGAGAGAAAAAAACTAATTTACAACTTTGTTAAGTGTCGTATATACATATATCATATATCATTGGATACCAAAAAATCACTCGACGTTCTTTCTTGCGTCGCTTTACGAATAATTGTTTACTTTGGGAGCAAATCTTAAATTTGCACTTTTCGTTTTTCGGTAAACGTATTCGTGTGTGTAATTTTATTTACTTACTTATAACTCATTTTTGCAACAAAAATCTCCATTCTTAACTATTCTTATCTATTTATGAGCTTCTATTTTCTACATTAGTTGAAGTTGTAAGTAGGACTTACGCACTTCTTCCTTGAGAATTTGCGATCTGTTACGAATCGTAAGTCGAGTCACGCGTTTAATATGAGGTAGGAAAAAAATAATCGTAGAAGTAAGACTAATAATTTCTTTTTCCATAATGATTATCTTATAATGGAATAGTTTATTTACATACTAAAAATGTAATAAAATTTTAAATGTTAACAAAACTTACCAATCATCACGAAATTTTGTTCGAAAGACTTCCAAACTTATGCCCGTCGATAAACAAACTACTACGAAAGTAAAATAAAGATTTGTAAGAGTGTAAATCCAAATAATGTGTAAAAAGGGCAATGTGCCGGAGAACTACAATAAAATAACGAAACTACGTATTATTTATTGTTCTTTATTCAAATAAAATCAATGATAATCATCAGAAAAACACAATCAGTAACTCAAACACAACAAAAAAAAAGTTAATCGAGATCGTTGACTTGTTGAACTGAAGTTGTCGTTGGACGCAGATTGTGGGAAAAGAATTGGTAGTGTTAGTTTTGTATTTTTATAATATATGTTTTGAACCTATAGGTTTTATAATTTTAAACCTGATTGTGTTAAGGAATAATGTTTTTTTGTAAAGATGCGTTCACCTGCAAACTTAATAACAAAACCCACTTTAAAGTCAACAATGTGCTCTGTTAGAGTCCCGTATTAAATAAATAGTGAGGTAGCATAAAGTTATCTTTACATAAACTCATCAGATCTTTGTGTACATTAAGAGAGATCGGCAATGGGGCGTCATTCAAACCTCGGCGAGGTCGATCGCCGGTCGAAGGGTTAAATAAAATCATTATTGTGTTAAATTAGGATTGATGTGGGCTAGCTGACAGTGTTAGGTAGGGAGGTAGGTATATAAGAGAATAAATGGGTATCTACTCTAGCTTCCAGATGGCTGAGATCTAAAAGATATGATCGCCAGAAAGTCATAGTAAAATGTGAAATCGTTTAAGCTTAGTAGGTACCTATTTTGAAGGTCGTGTAAGTGTAAGATTGTTTTAATTTTGTAAATAAATCTGTCTTACTTTTGCGCATAACTTAAAAACTGATGTACAGTCAAGTGCAAAAATATGTAGGTATCAAAAGAATCTACTCATAAATATGATACGAAATTCTTATTACACTGGAATATGGTGTATTGGGACACATTTTTGAGATGTTGCGTTCTCCCATATTTTTACACTTGACTCTGTACCCTTGACCGCCGATGACATTGACCATGCTGAATATGTAGGTAGGTACCTATTGTCCAGAAATAAAGTAGATAACATGAATTTGAAAAAATAAAAGGCATTAGGTAGTGTCGCGCACAGCCATGCCGGCAGTTAGGTTAAGTTTTGTTTGTATAAAATCTCGTAGTGTCTTTTCATCTTTTCGTTTTATTTTATTTTATTTTATGTTTGTACTTAAGCTAAGTCATTTTTGTTTGTTTTGTTAATGATTATTAAGAGTTATAAATCACGTTGATTATTGTGTAATATCAAACAAGTTAAGTGTTACCAAAATGTATGCTATTGTAATAAAGAATGATGCTATCTCGCACAGGCATAACACACCATCCCTCTCCCACTCCTAGTTCCCACGCTCACGGAAAGGCCTCGTCTCACTCAGCACTAGTTGCGCCCTCTAATTTAGTAATAAGACGCGGCCTTTCTCGGGACCGAATGTTCGGACAGCCGCAGTGACCGAGGTGGTCGCGTTTGGAATTTAAATTAAATTCAGTGTAAACAAATAGTCATACCATCTGGCTACCCACCTCTGACGCTCGGACCGGCACGTCACGGAAATTTCCGCCGCCCGACCGGAAATTCCAGGTAGCGGCGTGAAACCGGTCGCGTCGTCACTGCCCACGTCACGCTTGTTGACAAAAAAGGCTTGTCAACAACGGAAATTTTTGGAGCCCGTGGAAATTTCCGTAGGTAGGAGTTTGGCGAGGGTAGTTACCCTCCCAAACTTTTTACTGACCCCCGCCTATTGCGAGCCCGCAAGGTGGGGGTACACGGATAAAAGCCCTTTTTAGGGCTACCAGCACCCCACCATTTCCGGAATGCCGCCGAAGGTCATACCGGACCCGACATCGCGCCGGCGCACGCGCCCAAGGGTGTTCGCGAGCACCCAAAGGCGCGACCCCACCACCGTCGCCCATGTGGAGCGCGCTTTTGCGATCCTCAGGGCGGCAGGCGAGGCGCGAATACCATCGCCCACCGTCACCCCGACTGAAGAGGGAGCCGGAGAGGAACTCTTCCGCCCCCGAGGACATCCCAATTCCGACGATATTCTCGGAAGTGTCTCAGTCGGGGCTCCGCACCAGGCTGGCCATAACCGCCGCACGCTGCCGACCTCGAATGCCTCTGCCCCGAGGTTCACAAATTCTCCGGGCACGCAAGTGGCCCTGAGTGAGCTCCTCGCCCAGGCCACGCAACCCGCCCTTCGCGCAGCCCAAACAAGGGGCTCCGCCTCAACTTCGGCTCCGCGTCCGCTGGAGCAGCGCCCATCCAAGGTGCGCGCTCCCGTGGCAACACCGCCTATCGGACCAGGCACCTCTGCGCCTCGCAAGGCGCCCGCGTCCGCGACAACCCGCGCACCCGCGCGTGCCGCAAATGGGGCCGACAACCCCCAAAAACCCGCCGCGCCCGCGCGCGCGGCCGAAACCGCTCCCGCGAGTGCGCCAGCGACCGTCCGACCCGCCCTCAAAAGGCCGACCATAGCGTCGAACCAAGCGCAGCCACCAACCGCCACATCGAGAGCCGCACCTAGGTTCTCCCCTCCGCCATTTAGTGCCGCTACGAGCCACTCGCAAGCGAGCACAAGTGCGGACCGGCCCAGAGTCTCCTTCGCCGAAGTGGCAAGCCCTTCGCGCAGAAAGGAGACCCTGCCCCGCATTGCGGAGCTGCCCCGCATTGCGGAGCAGCAGGCCCAAAAACGGGGACCGGGGTCCCCACCGACAGCCGAACCTCCCCTATCCTTGCCGAGGCTGGATTTGTCCCCTGATGCGCCTGAAAACACGGCCGACATCGGGGACGACGAGCTACCCCCCCAGGAGGAGGCGGATAACAACCGGAAAAACACGGCAACCAAAGCCCAAGAGAGGAACCGCTACCCACCCATCATCGTGGAGGTCTTCCCGGACTGGCCGCGCCACTTTAGGGAGCTGCGCCGTATTTTGAAACGGCCCCCCAGTGCCCGCGCGTTCGGGAAGGGGATCAGATTCCTCCCGAAAACCGAGGACGAATTCCGCAGCGTACAGCGCTACCTCTCCGATCTGGAGAAAACAGAGCCACTGTCGTGGGTCTGCTATTCCCTGCCAGCGGAGAGGAGCCTGAAGGTTGCGATCAGGGGTTTACCACCAAACACCCCACCGGCTGACATCGAGGCGGAGCTCGCAGAGAGAGGCTTCTCGCCCGAGTACGCCCGTCAAATAAACGCCCGTGCAGGGAGACCCGGCTGCATTTTCTACGCGCAGCTGCACAGGACCCCTGACACAATCCCGGCCATCTACGCCATCAACGAACTCCTGGGCATGCCGGGAGTGATCGTCGAAGCATGGCGAGGCCGTAAAGGCCCAGCACAGTGCCATAGGTGCCAGACCTTCCGGCACTCCTCGAGTCACTGCCACCGCCCCCAAGCATGCGTCCGCTGCGGGGAGGGACACGCTGCACGAGACTGCACCCGCCCCAGAGAAGACCCCCCCACCTGTGCCAACTGCGGTGGGGAGCACACGGCGAACAATGTAAAATGCCCGGTGTTCCGAAAGGAAGCCCGTGGTAAGAGGTCCAGCAATGTCGGCAGATCAGGGCAAGCCCCGAGACAGGACCCTGCCACCAACGACCCAAATGCCCCCCATTCACTGATGGCGGCGGCTAACGATGGTTCAAACCCCCCGAGGCGCAGAAAGCGCAGGGGTGGAAAAGGGAGGAAACAAGACCAACTCCCACCATCCCCAGAGAACCCTCAGTCTGAGCAACATCCCGAAAAGAGGGACCACGCCCCTCCCCCTCTACCACAGACAGGGAGGTCGGAAGCCCGCCCAGCTACCTCGTCGCGTGGTAAGACAAGGGCACCCCAAGACGTCAAAGCCGCCAGGGACACAGTGATTGCGGAATGCATCACAGTCCTGACCGAGGTCCTTGGCGCCATACAAACGGGCCAGAACCCTGTCCCGATCATCTTCAGAGGATTAGCTAACCTTTACAGCTTCGATGGCTAATCCTCTGAAAATCGTATATTGGAACGCCTACGGCCTCACACCGGCCAAGCAAACGCTGCTGCGACAACTCCTACATCGGGAGAAAGTCGACGTGGCACTCATCCAGGAGACCATCCTAAGATCGGAGGACAAGATCAGGATTCCAGGCTACGTTGTTTACAGGAAGGAAGAAACCTCACCACTAGGGAATCCCTTCCGTGGCCTGGCTATCTTGGTCAGGAGGGTGGTAATTCACCAACCTCTACCTACGCCCACCCTCCCCCTGCGTACCATCTACGCCATAGGAGTGGAGGTCTGCTTCGACAGAATCCCCATGCGCATTTTCTCCTTATACAAGCCGCCCCAAAAACGCCTGGCGGTGGCTGACATCCACTCACTCCTGGATTCACCGTTGCCTACAATTGTAGCGGGGGACTTCAATTGTAAGCACACGGCGTGGAACTCGGTTAAGAACTGTCCCGACGGCAACTACCTCTTCAACGACGCCGAGAAAAGAGGCTATACAGTGCTCGGACCCGAGGTTCCCACGCACTACCCACACAACGCAGCCCACGCCCCCGACGTCATCGACCTCATGCTGGTGCATGGCCTAACATCTTGACCTACGCTGGAGGTCCTGGACGAACATCTTATGTCGGACCACCAGCCAGTGCTGGCGACACTGACAGCATCACCATCGAGGACCGCCCCACCCCCCAGCAAAACCATTCACGACTGGGGCAAATTCAGCGACCACATGGCAAACCACACGCCGTCCTTTCCTCTATCTGAGCCGGAAGAGGTTGACCGACTGGCCGAAGAGCTATCAGGCACCATCGCAGCAGCGCTGGAAGCCTCAACGGTCAGGACGACCAGACAACCATCCCGCAAGGAAACCCCGGCAGCCATTGCCGCACTACTGGAGGAAAAAAGAAAACTGAGACGCCAGTACCAGAGGACCCGTTGCCCCAGTATGAAAACCCGCCTGAACAAACTGGCTGACAAAATAAGTAACAAGCTAGCCGACATCCCGAGGATCTCATGGCTAGAGGACGTGGAGGCGGCCGGCAGCGAGTGGAACAGCATCCACCGTCTGTGCAGGCGCCTAAATAACAAACCACCCCCAGTCCGCCCCCTCTTAGCAAGCGACGGTACCCCCAGGTACAGAGCAGAGGACAGGGCGGAAATCTTCGCCAACCACCTAGAGATCCAGTTCAGCCCAAACCCAACCACGGACCCCCTGCCTGAAGCAGAAATAGCCGACCACCTGTCCGACTACTTCAGGGAGCAGATACCCCCCGACGAGGACCCGGTGACATTCACTCCCGGCCAAGTCGCTAGGGCCTTCCAGCGGACCAAGAAGAGGAAAACTCCAGGTCCTGATAGAGTCCCCAACGAGGCGCTGGCACATTTACCGCCGCGTTCCGTCGCCGCCTTCACAAGGCTGTTCAACGGGATTCTCAGGACCAGCCACTTCCCTCGCCCCTGGAAACTGGGGCGAGTCATAATGCTGCCAAAACCAGGGAAGAACATCCTGAAGCCGGAAAGTTATCGCCCCATCACCCTGCTCAGTACCACCTCCAAGGTCTTTGAGAGGTTGCTACTGCAGCACCTCGCACCTCACATTCTCCCACGCGAGGAACAATTCGGCTTCAGGGCCGAACACTCCACCACCCAGCAAGTCGCCAGAGTCCTGCATGACGCGGCCGTCGCCCTCAACAAACGAGAACACACGGTAGCGGTCATGCTGGACATGGAAAAGGCTTTCGACCGAGTATGGCACCAGGGACTCATCCACAAGCTGGCCACATCTACTACTCCACGTCGAGTAGTCAAGACAGTGGCCTCCTTCCTCCAAGATCGCCGATTCCAGGTAGCGGTCGAGAAGGCGCTGTCCTCGGAACGCCCCATCAGGGCTGGCGTCCCCCAGGGCAGCTGCCTCTCCCCTGCCTGCTACGCTAGATACACCGATGACATCCCCCTGGAGCCCGGGTCATCCCTGGCCCTTTTCGCCGACGACGCTGCGTACTACGCCGCCTCTATAAAGCTCCCTCATGCCGCAAAGAAGATCCAGCGGACTCTGGACGCTCTCCCTCCATGGCTTGAGAAGTGGAGACTATCGGTCAACGTGGGGAAGACGCAAGCCATCGCCTTCTCCCACAAGACAATCCTCCCTCCCAAATTGAAGCTCATGGGCCTGGAAGTCGACTGGTCCCCCACGGTAAAGTACCTAGGGGTCACATTAGACCGTCGACTGACCATGGCACAGCACATCAAGAAAACCATCGACCAGACGAGAGCGGCCAGAGCACTCCTCAAACCGGTATTGAACTCCGGTCTACCAACGAGGGCAAAGATAGGCATCTACAAGGCGTACATAAGAACTCGCCTAACCTACGCAGCACCAGCGTGGTACGCGCTGGCCAGCGCTGGGAATAGGAAAAGGCTCCAGTCCCAGCAGTCGCAGTCGTTGAGAACGATTGTGGGTGCGCCGAGATACGTAAGAAACTCCACGATCGCCAGGGACCTAGCGATCGAATCCCTAGACGAGTTCGTGTCTCGGCTAGCCACAAGGCTGTTCGCAACGGCCGACAGATCGCGATTCCACCACCTACGCGAGCTGGCCCCGCTCCATGCTCGACCACCCGACAGGAAGCCATTGCCACGTGACCTAGTCCGTGAGCAGCCGCCAACATAAAATAAAACCCGACTCCTACCACCGATGACCGATGGACGCCTGCAAGTCCTCGGACAAACAGGTTTGGACCTCGTCGCCGGATCGGTTAGGAGATATCGGTGAATCCAACAAACATCGGGACTAAATCGCCCAACACATTGACCTGTCCGTAGTCGCGGACAGCGCCATATACCGCTGGAAGTGGGGTACCAACCCAGGCCAGCCTCCCCGACCCCTTACGGGGTCGAGAAGACAACCCAGTGTCACCGAATGTTCACTCGCAGCCATCGGTCGTCCCAACATCTTCCCTCAACACTACACGCATCAAAAGGAAAACTCAAGAAGTGTTTTATTCAAATTAGGGAAACTCTAATCACCTTAGTCTTCTATGGAAATAAGTTTTTATTTAAATATACAGTCCACCCACCATAGTTGGTCATTCGATTACGGATTTTTAGGGAACAAGGCGCTCAAGATATAAGGCGATCAAGAAATTGGAGATCAAGAAATCTGGCGCGCAAAAAATCTGGCGATCAAGCAATAGACGGTCTAATCATTCAGTCAATCACGGCAGTATTTTACTGCATTCGGTGCTCTTTGAGATTAAGTTCTCAGACCCGTCTACATCGGTGTTCCTTGAGATTAAGTTCTCGGACCCGTTTATATCGGTGCTCCTTGAGATTAAGTTCTCGGACCCGTCTACATCGGTGTTCCTTGAGATTAAGTTCTCGGACACGTCATCAAGGTGTTCACGAGAGATTCATTCCGTGCTCACCTCGCCGTGCCACAATCGGGAACATTGAATCTCTAGTTAGAATCTGTTCCCGCAACATCGTCGAGCATCAGAACCTTGAGGCTTAAGTGCTTCGGTTCACTACCTGGTGACTTTAGTCACAGTGTCGCATGGACGACACCAACGCAGCGAGTGAAACAGCTAGGTTGATAGGACGCCGGCGTTACAGTGACGTTCGTAACGCCCGCGTTAGGTTGTTAGGATAAGTGTTAGTGTTTAAAAGCCCCCCACGTGCGTGTTAGGATGGCCTCAACGAAGAAAGGCCTTAGGTCTCAGGGACCCGCGATCGAAACGCCGACGCCACCACCAGGCGATACAACTTCCGGCGATACAAACACATGGAGCAACGGCACCAACCACAACCAGAACGCAACCGAAATCGAAAACGTTAGGGTAGATTTGCATCCCCCCCCAGCAGACCGACTGCAGGGTGGAGAATTTGATGAAACGTTAGGCCATGATAGGAGTGCGCCGGGCACCGTGATAGGGTTACCCGCAGCCGCCGCCCGGGATTCATGTAGTCAGCTTTCCGTTCTCATGGCTGAGTTGGAGGTGCATAAAGCCGAGCTAGAGAGAGCTCAGCGGGCAGAGGCCGCCGCCAAGAGTAGGCTGGAGATTGCGCGCATAGAAGCCGCACAGTCTTCCAGCGGCGCGGTCGCTCCCGATTTAAGAACTGAGGCTCGTGTTCTAGGCTGGGTAGCACAACAACGCAGACCATATATAGAAGAGAATCGAGAGCCGGACCCGGGTCCTAGCACGTCGCGAGACCGCAGCAATAGAGTCGCGACGTATCATGATAACGCCAACGTAGCAAATAACCGGCAACCATATGCGCCCATAATTCATAGGCCCGTGCCGGAACTACCGCCATTCGACGGCAACATTTCCGAATGGATAGCGTTTAGGGCCGAATTTGAGGATAGCGCCCCAATGTTTACCGATGTAAACAACGTTAGCCGCATTCGCAGGGCCTTACGAGGTGAGGCGCGAATAGCAGTAAAGTCGATTATGTTCACGGTGACGGATCCGTACGAAATTATGGAAGCCTTAGAGAGGCACTTCGGCGATCCGGAAGAGATAATTCTCACCGAAATCCATAATGTAAAAAAAATGCCGCGCTTAGCGGAGGATAATAGTAACATTATATCTTTCGCGGGCCACGTGGCCAATGTAGTGGCAACTATAAAATCTTTACGCCAAGATAAATATTTATACGCGCCGGAATTGGTCAATAAATTATACGACAAATTGAATCTCATAGTGAGATACGAATGGGCCAAATTCAAAGTACAAAATCAAAACGTGCCCGACTTAGTCGCGATGTCAAATTTTCTGAACGATATTAGCAGCGCGGCTAGGAAAACCCACGTTAGGCAGCCTAAACACCGCGTAAATACAACTTACGAAAACGATCACGCGGACTCGTATAGGTCGCCCACACGCAAGCACGCGTCCCCACGCTCGCGCGCACCGTTGAACCGTCGCGATCGAAGCTATAGTAGTTCGGATGGCGAAACCGAACGACGCGCGCCGCGCACGGTCGCGCAGGTACATTCAAAACATAAACCTGCGCCACCGAAGCCTCGAACGCAACACGCCGCGCAACATAGGGACCCAAAAAACAAATGTGTAGTGTGCAACGGGGAGCACAAAGTTAGTACGTGCCCGCAATTTGTAAAATCGCCCATAGCCGTGAGATGGGACATCGCCAAAAACGCGAGACTTTGCTTTAGGTGTCTAGAGTTAGCGCACAGGCGACCCATCAAATGCAAATATGTGCCGTGCGGTGTTAACCAGTGCGAAGCTGGCCACCACAAGTTGATGCACGGATTAGGCGCGAACGCACCGTCCGCGCACGGTAACGTCAGTAGCGTAAATCACATAGTAAAATCGAATACTTACCTCAAAATAGTTCCGGTAGAGATTTCGGGTCCGCTAGGGACAATCTCTACTCACGCGCTCTTAGATGAGGGGTCTACAATGACGCTCATCGAAAGGGATACCGCTGACCAATTAGCCCCGCGAAATAAAAGCACCGCTCTATCTATAGAAGGCGTAGGCGGACACGTTGTAGAGGATTCCGAATCGTGCGAAATCAAGCTTAACATCCGCGGTTACTGTAGCAGGAATCTCGAAACAATGAACGCTCGTACGATAGATAGGCTGAACATAGCGTCGCAAGAGGTCTCACGCGAAGTTGTAGAACAGTGCGAGCACCTCAAACAGATAATCGACGAGCTATGCTACGAACAGGGCACGCCAACGGTGTTAATAGGGCAGGATAACTGGCACCTAATCGTTTCGCGGCAAATTTTAAGCGGAAATAAAAAGTTACCGATAGCTTCGCTAACTAACCTCGGGTGGGTGCTGCACGGGCAGCACTCCGCGCCGACTAAAAAATTCGCTACTGTGAATCACATCAAAGTCGCCTCAACAGAGGACGAAGCACTCTGCTTAATAAAGCAGCATTTTAGTATCGAGTCGCTAGGGATAGAATCGAAAGTACCCAAAACCGACCCCGACCAACGAGCGTTAGACGTATTAGACGCGACGTGCGAAAAAATCCCAAACGAGGATAGGTACCGGGCCGGCCTGCTGTGGCGTACTGATAACGAAATTCTCCCAGACAATAAAGCGCACGCGTTACGTAGGCTATACAGTTTGGAAAGCAAACTTGACAGGGACGCGAAATTGAAAGAAAACTACACCGCGCAGGTTAAAAATTTATTAGAAAAAAATTACGCGGAGATAGTTAATTCGTGTCCGCCGGCGGACGCACCCAGAGTGTGGTACTTACCGCATTTCCCCACAACGCATCCACAAAAAAACAAAATGCGTTTGGTTTTTGACGCGGCAGCTAAAGCCTACGGTAAAAGCCTCAATGACGCTTTATTAGCCGGCCCAGACCTACTGGAGTCTTTATTCGGCGTATTAATACGGTTCAGAGAGGGTAGGATAGCGGTAGTAGCGGACGTAAAAGAAATGTTCCTACAAGTCGATGTGCTAGAAAAAGACCGGGACAGTCTACGTTTTTTGTGGAGGGGGGAGGACCGCACGAGCGCACCACAAGAATACCGAATGAAAAGATTGATATTCGGTGCCGCCTCCTCTCCTACCATCGCGCTCTACGTAAAAAACAAAAACGCGTTAGCTCAAAAAAACGAATACCCTATAGCCGCGGAAAAAACAATAAAAAACACGTACATGGATGACATGCTAATCGCGCTAGATAACGACGAGTCCGAAGCTAGGCAGATAGTAAACGATATTTACAATTTAAATAAAAAAGCCTCCTTCGAACTCCGCGGTTTCGCATCCAACAACGAAAACGTAATTCGCGACGTAATAGCCAGCGACGCGGATACGTCTCTTATAGGTAAAAACGAAGTTGAACGAACTTTAGGGCTCAAATGGAACCACAAGCGCGACACACTAGGGTTCAACGTAAACTTACGCAATACGCCTCCCGAAGTACTCGACGGTACGACATTGCCGACTAAGCGACAAGTCACCAGCAGCGCGATGTCTATTTTCGATCCGATAGGCTATATTAGCCCCATATCAGTACTAGGGAAAGCCCTCATGCAGGAAGTGTGGCGCACGGGCGTCGGCTGGGACGAGACGATCCCCCAGTCATGTAGGGACGCGTGGTTATCGTTTGTAGGCAACATACAACAGTTACGCAATATCGAGATACCTAGATACGTACCCGCGATGAGTCGCAAAGGCGAACTACACACGTTTTGCGACGCGAGTGAAAAAATATACGCCGCCGCAGTATATTTCGTATCAAACGATAACGACGGGTCTAAAACGTCAATTTTAGTAGCCGCCAAAGCGCGCGTGGCGCCTCTCAAAACGATATCTATACCGCGACTAGAATTACAAAGTTGCGTCTTAGGTACACGTTTAACAAACTCAGTAGTCAAAGAAACCGATTACGACATAACGAAACGACATTTTTGGTCAGACTCGCGCACGGCACTAGCGTGGATAAAGTCCGACCCGCGTACATATAAAAGCTTCGTAGCTCACAGGTTAGCTGAAATAGAGGACACGACGACACCAGCTGATTGGCGCTGGGTACCTAGTGCACATAACGTAGCCGACGACGCGACTAGGGGTGTCCCAACTAAATTCGACAACAACCACCGGTGGTTTTTCGGCCCTGAATTTATTAGGAAAGAGCCAACCGAGTGGCCTATAGAAAAACAGTCAACGTCTCAGGCCACGCCCACCGGCGAGGAGCGTACGATAAGAACCGTATGTACAGTAAAAAAGTCGGAAAATACGTTTAGCTACCTACCCGCGGTAGATAGGTTTTCTCAATATTTGCGTTTACTTCGCGCTACCGCTTGCGTCCTGGTTGTGGTCGAGGTTTTTAAAGCCACCTTGCTATGCAGAAACAAAGAAACAGAAATAAACCGCAATCACATAAAAATCGCCGAAATATTGCTGATCAAACGGAGTCAACATGAGTCATATTATGAAGAAGCGAAAGCGTTAGAGGCTGGGCGGCCGATAATGAAGAAATCACCGATACACAAAATAGCGGTGAAACTCGACCGTAATGGGATCATAGTGTTAGACTCGCGAACAGACCGCGATGTGAGCATCCCAGTTCTACACGCCAAAGAAGGCTTCACAAAGCTCATGATAGAGTACTTTCATACTAAGTTCAACCACGGTAACCACGCCACCGTTATGAACGAAATAAGTCAACAATACTTCGTCATCGGGCTAAGAAGTAGCCTTAGATATATAGCTAACCGTTGTCAATGGTGTCGTACATATAAAGGGGCCACACTGAAAGTACCCGTAGGCGACCTACCTATAGAAAGGTTAAAAGCTAACCAACCGGCATTTACGGCCACTGCGGTCGACCTTTTCGGGCCTATAACTGTCACTATAGGTCGACGACATGAAAAGAGATGGGGCGTATTGTACACCTGTTTAACCACTCGAGCCGTCCATCTAGAGCTGGCTGCCTCCCTGTCAGCGGCATCTATGATAATGTCACTACGAAGAATGATGGCTCGCCGGGGCACCCCCACCGTTATTTATTCAGACAACGGTACAAATTTTGTAGGCGCAGATCGAGAACTTAAGGAGGCCAGAGACACGTTGACAGAAGCCATGAAAAAGTTCTCTCACACCCGCAGCATCACGTGGAAGCGCATCCCGCCTGGAAACCCCGCAGCTGGCGGCGCCTGGGAGAGGATGGTAGGCTGTGTAAAAGCCGCCTTAAAAGTCACTTTACGGAACCAGGCCCCTACGGAGGAGGTGCTACACACGCTGATATTAGAAGCAGAACACATTGTCAATTCGCGCCCTCTAACCCCAGTAAATCCGAATATTGAAGTAGAAGCCTTAACGCCTAACCATTTTTTGCTGGGAAGATCTAACGCTATGACCCCGTTCGGGTCATTCAAAGATGAGAAAATGACAATACGCAGCTGGAAAAGGACACAAGCATTAGCGGATTCGTTTTGGGCCAGGTGGATAAAAGAATATAGACACACACTAGCGCCCCGCTATAACGCAAACATCAAAACAACGAAACTTACAGAAGGCGACGTCGTTATAATAGCCGACAGCACAATGCCTCGTGGAACTTGGCCGAAGGGTATCATAACCCAGACCTATCCCGGCCCTGATGGCCATGTTAGAGTCGCCGACGTTCAAACCACAGCAGGAATCGTCCGTCGCCCAGCCTCCCGGCTCATAGTTATCTCGCTCCGCCAATAATTGGCGCTAACGCACGTGGGGGAGACTGTCGCGCACAGCCATGCCGGCAGTTAGGTTAAGTTTTGTTTGTATAAAATCTCGTAGTGTCTTTTCATCTTTTCGTTTTATTTTATTTTATTTTATGTTTGTACTTAAGCTAAGTCATTTTTGTTTGTTTTGTTAATGATTATTAAGAGTTATAAATCACGTTGATTATTGTGTAATATCAAACAAGTTAAGTGTTACCAAAATGTATGCTATTGTAATAAAGAATGATGCTATCTCGCACAGGCATAACACACCATCCCTCTCCCACTCCTAGTTCCCACGCTCACGGAAAGGCCTCGTCTCACTCAGCACTAGTTGCGCCCTCTAATTTAGTAATAAGACGCGGCCTTTCTCGGGACCGAATGTTCACTCGCAGCCATCGGTCGTCCCAACATCTTCCCTCAACACTACACGCATCAAAAGGAAAACTCAAGAAGTGTTTTATTCAAATTAGGGAAACTCTAATCACCTTAGTCTTCTATGGAAATAAGTTTTTATTTAAATATACAGTCCACCCACCATAGGTAGGTAACATGGTTAGTTCCTACCTAGATAGGTAAAAGTTTGTGAGTGCAGTCATACAAAGCGATGCCTTTTTAATTTATGAAATAGATTTTAGTTACCTACACCACTTACATATTATTAAAACAATAGGTACCTACTTAAATTTGTGCATTAATGGTTTTTAAATATGTAGGTACTTACCTAATTAGGTCAAATATTCTCTTAAAATAAAGCTCCAACGTCCTAGTGGGTTTAAAAGCATGCGTTTGACAAGAGAAAGGAGATAAACTTTAAGCGCAAGTAAGTATACTTAAACTAACAAAATCGGCACTTCCAGAAATAACTAAAGAAAATAGAATTAAGTAGGTACCTACGCTTTTACTGCAAGTTAATCTGCACGTGGGTACCTAAGTGTGGGTCACCCTTACCATTACCAGACTTGCCAGATGAGTATAAAAGTAGGTACTAAATTAAATGGTTTTGTATACAGGTTTCATCATACGATCTCCACGCACCCCTTTCGTACTAAATAACAGATATAACAGATATATATATACCTATCCAAAATCATTTACCATGCAGCAATAGAAACCTACGTATACTTACCTACCTCGCGGCATATAAAAGGAGCGAGTATAGCATTTCCAACCCCAAACACCCCATTCCCTAAGAACCTCTGTACAATCTCTTTGTTTAAACCCTAGCTAACTCTGACCTTAAGTGTACCTATGTTAACATAAGCAACCTCCTGACGCACGCACCACCCGAACACCTAAGGGGTGTTGGTAGGACGGGGGATGGGGAATCCGGCGGCCTCCTAAACGGGAGAATGATTTTCTCTCCCGGCCCTTCAGCACTGGCTGGTGTAAGGCTCCGCTCGCGATTCACTGGTCCCTCGTCAAACTGATACCTGCCCCTCTCCCCTTAATTATAGCAGATGTTTAGGCTAAATTGCAATGGAAGAGGTCACAAAAGAGCGCAGCGCAAGGAGACACGCGCAAAAATAGTATCTCCAGGCAAAAGACCAAGCCTCAAAAAAGGGTAGCCCCACCCATAAAGATGGTGTCCACAGCCACACAAGCGGTCCAGAAAAGATCTCCGACCCAACCCTTCCATTGTCGGGCAAAAGAAAGGAAGCCCGTAGTCCGTAAGCATGCATGCGTCAGGATTCCCACTCCGCGACTCACATAGATATAGTCTCCCCCCCATTCCAACCCCCACTCCTATCCCCCCTTTTTGGAAAAACCCCGCGGATAAGTAAACGGAGGAAGGACTTTCTCCTCCGGCCTTTCAGCACTGGCTGGGGTAGTATCCGCGGGAGTCTAAATTCTAGTTGGTAATAGGGGCATTGGTATTTTTAGCCGGTGCGAGCCCGGCAGTACCTGGGCCCTCCATTCCCAGGTCTCCGGAAGGGATTTTCACCTCTGCCCTTTTTCTCTTTCTCTAAAGTAATATTTTAAAAACAGTACACAAAAGCAAGGACTTTTGTCTTTGGCCCTTCAGGCGATTACCAAAAAAAAAAAAGGAGCGAGCAACTTTTAGGCTAACACCCGATTAGATAAAAAGATAAAAGATAAAAGATATTTATTCAGTAAGTAGGCCGCACGGGCACTTTTACACGTCAAAAATCTACCAGCGCTTCGCAAGAGACCACTGCTGAGAAAAAACGCCGCAAGAAACTCAACAGTCAGTCGTTTTTTAAACATTGCTTATGATATGATATTATACAACGAAAAAAAAAAAAAAAAAAAAAAACTTAACCTAGCATTATATAAAACAATGAATGTAACAAAAATATGTCTATATAATATATCATGCGTAGTTGAGTAGGAAAATGTGTCAAAAATCAAAATTTCTACAAGAACTCGTAAAATAGAAAATATATAAAATAAATAAAAAATTATACTAACCTACGACGGTGCAAAACAACACATAATAGGTTCGATACATTCTCCTACAGAAACCGTGTCCCCTAGACAATACACAATGTTTACATATTTGTATAATTAACTTATTATTAAGATATTTAGGTGTTTAATTTGGTTTTAATTTAGGCCAGGCATTTTTATCTGTTAGATAGTCTTCGACCCTATAGTAAGCTTTAGACATCAACGACTTTTTCAAGTAATTTTTAAGTACTGGAAATGGTAACTTTAAAACTTCGTCAGGTAATTTATTATAGAAATGAATGCATTGACCTACAAATGATTTATATACCTTACGGACACGAAATTTTTTTATAGCTATTTTGTTTTTATTTCTTGTATTCAAATTATGTATGTCACAATTCTTAATAAAAGTCTTGATTTTTAATGACGTAAATAATATTCTCATAAATAAATTGTGATGCTACTGTCAAAATATTAATTTCTTTAAATAGTAATCTTAAGGAATCACGGGAGTTTAGGTTATATATAGAACGAATGGCTCTTTTTTGTAACACGAAAATAGTCTGTATGTCAGCAGCTTTTCCCCAAACAAGAATACCGTACGACATAACACTATGAAAATAACTATAATAAACTAAGCGAGCTGTCTCAACATTGGTAAGTTGTCTGATTTTTCTGACAGCATAAGCTGCCGAACTTAATTTACCTGCTAGTACTGCTATATGGGGACTCCATTGCAAGTTTTTGTCTATAGTTATTCCTAAGAAAAGCGCCTTATCCACCATTTCCAAACACTCATCATTTAGAAAAATACTAGATTCTACCGGTCTAACATTAGGCAAAGCGAATCTAACACATTTAGTTTTCTTAGCATTAAGTAGCAAATTGTTATTAGTAAACAAATTAAGTACTTTACCTAGCGTCGCGTTTATCTTACTATAATCAACGGATTTTCGGTCTACATTGAAGATCAATGATGTATCATCAGCAAATAGCACAATATCGCAAAGGTTAACTATCGCGGGTGGTAAGTCATTTATATAAGCGAGAAATAAGAAAGGACCTAATATAGAGCCCTGTGGCACACCTAATTTAACAGCTGCTCCAATGGGCTTTGTTTGGTTTACAACAACCGTTTGTGTTCTATCACTAAAATATGAAGACATAAGATTTAGAGAATTATTTGACAGACCATAATGTTCTAATTTTAATATAAGAGTCTTCTGATCTACGCAATCGAAAGCTTTGGAAAGGTCACAAAAAATTCCTATTGCATCACAAGATGTCTCCCAAATATTGTATATATATTTAATGAGTACAGATGCTGCATCAGTTGTGGATCGTCCTCTGGTGAAGCCGAACTGTTAAGCAGTTTATTTCTATTGAAGTGACCTAACATATCTTTTAACATTAACTTCTCAAAAACTTTACTTAAAACAGGTAGAATAGAAATGGGTCGGAAATTCGTTAAATCACTCCTCTCGCCCGATTTAAAAAGTGGTAAGACTTTACTACATTTCATAAGATTTGGAAAGACCCCCTCTGAAATGCAATTATTGTAGATTAAAGCTAAGTGAGGTGCAATTATATCTATGACATGATGTATGACTTTAACTGACGTTCCCCATAAATCCTCAGTTTTTTTTAAACTGAGCGATTTAAATGCCTTAATAATAAAAACTGAATCTATGTGGGTGAAATCAAAGCTTATCTTACATTTAGACATATTAGCACAAAGTAATTTTTGAGCTCCAATCGCAGATGATTGAAGACATTTCGTGGTATTAATGGCTATGGTGGAGAAAAAATCTTCGAACGCTAAGGCCACGTCTTTATTTGATGTGATTTGTTTGTCACCCTTGTTTAGGGTGATTTGATTATCGCGAGTTTTTGTATTACCTGTTTCTCTATTTATAATTTTCCACACAGTTTTTACCTTATTGTCAGAAGCTTTGAGTTTAAGACTTATGAAATTTGACTTAGCAGTTAAGCAAACTTGCTTAAAGGTCTTTGAATAATTCTTAACGTAAACTAAGAAGTCATCGTTCTTGTTCTCCTCTCTCTCTCTATATAGTTCATAAAACCTATTTCTACTTCTATGAATGCCTACAGTAGCCCATTCACTAAACTTGGTTGGATTGTCGACTCTATTAGTTTTGAGTTAGAAGACAAACACATGCAAGGTTAGCTCTAATTTTAACAGTAATTAACTAGGTATACCTACCTACCTACCCATAAAACGTACGTTTTTTTAAACAATAAGTTAATTTTGACTCACCGTTGTTATTTTGGTCATTTAATAACGACATGTCAAGCATACGCCTGACTCTTGCGTTTTTAAAGGTCATTATTTGTAGTTAGCCGCTAACGTTTAGGCGAAGACCCACTGTAATCCAGTTTGACATTCACTCACTACACTACTATGTATAATCAAATTAGATGAAACTGCACTTAAGTCTGGAAGTAATTCTCAGTACTGATAAAAGCATTTCTGGTTGCTTTATATAGATAAAAAATCGAAGTTGATACATCCCTCAATAAGTTTACCCCCCCGGAAAGGGGTGCGATTGGTTGAAAACCCTGCAATGGTCATAATTAATGAGAGAAAAAAGGTGTAAGTACCCGGTGTAATTAAACACACGTTTTAATCCATCTCAATCTACATTTGCACGTGTTATTTAGTTTAATCCAAACTACGGAACATATATATGTAAGTAAAAACTCACTTTGGGCCATTGCGGCTCTGAGGAACATATAAAACGCGGTGCAAATTGAGGAAATGATTAGAAAAAAAAACTTCACGGGAAATTTTCAAACTATTGAAAAACATCATAATCGTATTCATATGATTTGCTTTAAATTCGCACACCATATAAAATTGGCATTCTTATCGGGATCATGCATGCTTCCAGCCGCGGTCAGCTGGCGTTTGCTGCTATTACATTTGACAAACTTTCCGTTTTTTTTATATAAAGTGCGAATCATAAGAATAAGTGCCATGTTTAAATTTTCACGACTACCTTAATTTACCCCGAAGTACAGTCTATAAAATAATGAAAAATACATGTTCCATAATTTGCCTAAACACGTGGCTAAACTGGCACCAGATATTTTTTAACACACTCCAAAAGTTTAAAGTTTATACCGAACATTTAAAGGCCTTCCGTACATAATAGAAACGGTTCAAACCCGAGGAAACCATCTAGTTGGGCCCTCTGATGATTCCTAAAAAAACAAGATTTACTTCTATACTTTTTGCTAATTTGAGTATACTAATAATATAACGTTCAACACACAACGCGACGTAAAATTCTGCGCGAACGCAAGATCAATAATAGTTGAACATAACCTCTCAAAGCTCACCACGATACCACAAAATAGATAGGTACAGAAGTCAATCACATGTATGTACTTCACTTTTCATACCTACGCTCGGCGGTCGCTCTATGGTTGTCAACTATGGCTTATGCACAAAAAACTATCGTGGTAGTGGACGTCGTAGGTATCTAGTTGTTTGATTTATCGTTGAGAATTAAACGGGAAGAATGTAAATATAAATTAATAATAACTAAAATATTTTTATTTTCATGTCATTGTTATGTAATTACACATTTGACTATCGAAAATCCCTAATAACTTCTAAACGGATTACCCTAGTTACACAATTTATATTGCCCTATCCGTTTTAGACCTAAACCTGTCTAATGACACTAAAAACAACACATTATCTACACAAACAAAAAAACATGTTTTCAACTTACGGTGGCGTGAATTTACCTTACAAAATAATTCTTTACTTCGTTTATACTGATTCAAAATAGGAAACTATTATATAAATCGATCTTACACCGTTTAATATTGAATTTAAACAACCGTCCACTGAACAGTTTTAATTACTTTTTTTTTGTTGCTTTATTATTGCACAAAAAAGTTCACAGACGCGTGTCTCGAGCGGATAGCACTCGCGCTCGCACTGGTCCTAACCGGTCCGAGATATCGTGTCCGTGAGCAATGTCTATGTGTGCGTTGCTCGAGCGCACTTTGTATGTAGATTGACTTCTGTACCTATCTATTTTGTGACGATACTGTCAGTCCATCTGGGTGTCCGCTCGGGTGGCGGCGGCTTGCCTTTATATCGCGAGCGACACGAAAGTATAGTGCCATCCCACTCTACTTGTTGTTACTTACCGAGCGGCAAAATTGCGTATATTTAGAAACGATTTAATACGTTCGATAAATTATTTTGTATGTATAGTTATGTAATTGTTATTAAACAACCGATACACATCAAAATGACGTTTGACTATGTACGAATTCAAAATAAATTCATATTTTATTTAAACAAAAGCTTATGCGAATTTACGACGGATAAGTCTTCCAAGTTCCGCGCAGAAAAAAAGTTAACTTTTGCCTTTTTTAAGTGTGAAAATGTCTTGAGGATTAAGGGCGTAACTTTACTAACACAAAAATATAATGTTATTTTTTTCTGAGTAGAACTACTTATTTCCACATGCTTCCAAAGTTAATGACGCATTGGCGTGGAATAAATTATATGCAAGGCTATTTACACTTTTTATTCATACGTCGCGCTTCTTAACTATAACTTACATCGTTATTGCCAAAGAAGATTTTTATAAAAAAATGTCGTACTGTTTATTTATTTTAGCGATAACTTTCTTCCTAAAAACTGTAATTTTCTGAGGTTGCGTATTTTTCAATCCTTTATCAGGGGGGAAATAATGGCAAAACCGAGTAACTAAAGTTTACGTCTTTCTTCCACGAATGGTGCGATATCATACTTGCTGATAGCAACTTTAATAAATCCAGAGATGTTGATATCATATTAGGTACAGATAAACTTAATTATGCGCTTGATGGTTCTAAGATACCCACAAACATTCCAGGGATAACAGCTTACGGATCATACTTTGGTCACGTCATCATGGGCGCAGTGCCTACGCCACGGTCACCATCGACGGTCGCGGCGCCGCACCAGGCAGCCGGTACTTCAGTCGAAGACTATGGACTTCATGCAGTCAAGCTGGAGGAAGTATTAGAGAGGTTTTGGATGGTGGAGGAGCCCCCTTCAAAGCCAGCTGTTCATCCGGATCATTTGGAATGTGAAAGTTTGTATGAATCCACTACTCAGCGTACGCCAGATGGCAAGTACATGGTTAGGTTACCACTAATGTCAACAAGACCGCCATTGGGTGAATCAAAGACCCTAGCTATTCAAAGGTTGCGATCTTTAGAAAGAAAGATGGCCAGAAATTCAGTATTTGCTGGTAAATACAAAGAGTTCATGAAGGAGTATAAAACCCTTGGTCATATGTCAAAATCAAATTTTCAGTTCGATTCAGAACATTTTATAATACCTCATCATGGTATATTCAAGAAGGATACGGATAAGATCCGTGTAGTATTTGATGGAACTGAACGTACGTCCACGGGCCCGTCTCTTAATCAATGCCTTCATACAACCACTTCAAAACGATATTACAAAAATATTGTTGAATTTCAGACGATATCAAATAGTCTTCACGACCGACATCAAGCAGATGTTCAGGATGACCTGGATACACCCTGAAGACAGGGGGTATCAGCTCATCTTGTGGCGAGAGGAGCCGTCTGAGCCAATTCAGGTATACGAGTTAAATACTAATAACTACGAACTAAGGTCAAGTCCATTCATTTCAATCCGGACGTTTCATTTCAGTCTAGCCGATGATTGGGAGGCTAATCATCACGAACCACTAGCTTCAGACGTCATCTGACGAGATATCTTCGTCGACGATATTTTCACGGGCGCGGACTCACTGTCAGATGCGCAACAATTAAAATCGGAACTCACCGCGCTCATGAAAAGCGCCGGATACGAGCTTCGGAAATGGTCATCGAATTGCGGTGAACTACTGCAAGATTTGCCGCAGGAACACTGCGAAACACCAGGACAGTTTGATACTGACGATAAAACCTTCATTCGCGGTGTAAAAACCAGATGAACGTAACTACAAACAATTCAAAAATCGTTTTTTTGCATAAAACGGTTCAGAATGTGCTCCTGCATGACATGCCAAAACGACGTAACGGTACGGTCAATACTACGCTAATTCCAAAAAAACGATTTGACATAAGAACCACTTTTATAGAACAACTGAGCGTATTAGGAATTCCATTAAATTCGTTTTTAAAATTTTCGTATTAGTTAGAGACACATGGACGTATAAACAGTTACATTAATCTTAACCATTAAAATATCATTCAAGTCACCAACACGTTAGAACCACAACAACTTATAAGCTTATGCATTAGTCTGGCTGCCAAAAATATTTCATTTTGAGTTAAGTTTAAAAAGAACCAAAACAACGGTTGTGTATATACGTTCTATTAGCACTTAAGTTTCTCTGTCTTCTTATTTGTAATAAACGACCAATACGTCGGAACGTGACATCCGTTGTTTTAGCACTTAAATGCCTACTTTAAAAAGAACGAAAATATAAGTGCTAAAACAACGGATGTCACGTTCCGTCGTATTGGTCGTTTATTACTTTGTACGATCATACGTTAACGTGGCACCTAAAGTCGATGTAAGGTCGATACAAGTTGATAGGATGCCGTTTTATTTCATTTTTGGTTCATAATTGTGATTTTAAGTTAATATACTTGTAAAAGTTACCGAAATGAAGAAAAACAGTCGAACTTGGAAGATCTTGGAAGCGTTGAAGCAGTGTGAATCATCCCAGGATGACAACAACAAAATCGATGAGCTTGTCGGGCGGGTAAGTTTGTTTAAACTAGCTTTTCCCTTAGTAATTAATTTATTTGTGTATGCTGTTTGATACCCAATAAATGGTAAAATTAAAATAGTAAGTGGTTTATAACCGGTAAGTAGCCTGCTAGGTATGTAAATAATAATTCTGTCTCCTCCTTCGGGGATACTTGTGCTAGTCAATGTCGTAATATGTATATTTCGGCTTTGTATTGAAGCTTTTGATATACCGGAGATTAATCAAAAATATTTTGAGCCTGGACACAGTCAAATGGAAGCAGATAACATACATGCAACTATTGAACAGGCTAAGAAAAATATACCGGTGTTTCATCCATCTGGCTTCTACACTATAATAAGAAAAGCTTCTCGGAAAAGTCCATATACCTAATGTATATGAAATGAAAACAAAGGACTTTGTAGATTTAAAATGCCTGAAGACCATAATATACTTATCTAAAATGCGAAGATTGATTGTGATGGTAATGCTGTTAATTGGCTCAAAATAAAATGGCTACAATATCGCAAAGAAGACATCAAACACATTTATTTTAAATACGATATGGATGACACGGACTTTAAAAGGATTCAAGTTATTAGAAAAGGTTCCATAAAAAACGATTTTCAGACGGATTATCGTGGGATGTTTAGTTTAGTTTTAGTTTAGTTTTATTTATTGCATAAAACAATTACATTATAAATTACATTAAAATTTACATGCATCGATCTATGTTCGTCAAAATAGGTACAATAATTAACACAAAATAAAAGTAGCAGTCATAACATACCTAAATAATTAAATTTGACAAATAACAGAAAACTAGAAAACTATACTAATACTAAGTCAAGTACCTAATACAAACACAACATCAATTTAGAGAACCCTAGAACTACAGTTTAATGTCAACAAATTCGCTAACTGAATAAAATGCATTCTCCAATAAAAGGTTCTTTAGTCGACGGTTAAATGTTTCATCATTTGATTCACATTTTAAATCAGTGGGTAGGTGCTCATAAAACGTCGGGCCAATAACACGCGGATTTTTGCTCGCAAGCGCCATGCGACGAGGCACTGTGCGCAGGCGGCCCGTGCTACGAGTGATCTTACCTTGGACTCCCATACGATCAAAGCTGTTTATATTTCGTCGAGTGAACATTATTATTTGATATAAATATAGGGAATAAAGTGTCATGATACGGTATTTGGTGAAGGTGACTTTGCAAGAGTCCCTCTGTTTTAAACCAGCAAGAATTCGAACTGCACGCTTTTGGAGAATCATAATACGTTTAGATTCGGTGGAGTTTCCCCATAACATAGTACCGTAAGACATGAGTGAATGGAAATATGCAAAGTAAGCTTGCTTCAGCGTGTTACACGTCAGTAGTTCTTTCAGCTTGCGTAATGCATATGCCGCAGAGCTCAGCCTATCAGACAACTTATCTACGTGAGATTTCCAATTTAAGTTAGAATCAAGCGTGACTCCCAAAAACCTGCATTGATGACATAATGGTACGGGACTATTTATCGATTGTGGTGCAGCAATAATATTCGACTTGGCCACATTCAGGACGAGCCCATTCACCATGAACCACTGTTGCAGCTGATCATAAACTTTGTTTATTTTTTCATTGAGCTGCTCATAAGTGTGAGCACATACCACCACAGTAGTGTCATCCGCGAATAGAACCACTAAGCCATCCGTAATGGACGAACTGAGGTCGTTTATAAACGCAAGAAAAAGGGTATTCCCTAATGAGGATCCCTGCGGAATGCCCATTGTGACCTCACCAGCATGAGACCGTAGTTTTTGACCGTTAAGTACTATCTCTACCGTCTGTTTACGGTTTGTAAGAAAAGACTGCAATAATTGATATGCTTTTTTCCGAATACCGTAACAATGCACTTTATGTAACAACAATTCGTTATTTATAACATCGAATGCCTTGGATAGGTCACAGAATATGCCAGCCACAATAATAGCCATGAATATGTAAGGCGATAAGTCTGAGAGCACCCAGTTTTCACCTACAAACTGACTGTGCAGTTTGGCGAAGAATTACAATGTCCCATGCCTGTTTTCTTTGAATAAATGATTTATTATTATTATTATTATTACTTTATATTTGCTATCAAGATTCATGATAATGGAGTCAAATATCATATGAGCCACATGAGTAGTTGATATATCCCGCCTGTAGGCAAACTGTTTATCAGTTAATAAGTCATTTTTCTCTAGATGTTGCATAATATGCGAAGATAGAAAGCTTTCAATCATTTTCGATATATTTGGGACTATTGTTATAGGCCTGTGGTTGTCTATATCAGTTTTATCACCTTTCCCCTTATACACCGGACACACCCTTGTCGTTTTCAGCGCATCAGGATAGATGCCACTTTGCAACATACCATTTATCAGCACAACCGGAACGTCTGACACAACCGGCCAGATGGCTAATAATGTGTTGACAGATATGTTGTACAGGTCAAGGGTATTCCGCGTCTTGAGCATGGACTTGATCACCGCGTCGAGGCCCGCCCGCGTGATGTTTGGGAAGATGAGCTCAGGGATATCAAATTCACGTACACACGATGGCGAACATGACGGGAAGACGATTTGAGATTCAACTGCAGAGAGAAGTTGGATGCAACATTTAGGAAATGGTTGTTTAGGTGGTCAGGTATGTCTTGATTTGGTACGTTACGATTGTTTTTGTCTTTGAGACACGTCATACTCTAAAAGATACTTCCTCGTTTATTACGTGCCATATTTCCTTAGCAGGATGCCTACTTTCCTCTAAACGCCTGTTAGTGTAGTCCTTACGTGCAGATAATATTGCACTCTTTATTAGAGCTGCGTAATGTGAAATGCATTCAGAAATGATTTTTTCATTCGGATATTGCCTACGTATTTCATTTTAATCTTCGTATTTCGATATGTAGTTATACATTTCATCTGTTATCCAGAGAATACGACATTTATTTTTTAATCTTATTTTTTTATTTGGGAAATTAATGTCAATATAATAAGTTATTATTCTAATAAATTTGTCAAATTTATAATTATTATCTGAATTACAATCATAAACGAATTTCCAATCATAATTTAATATATCAATATGAAATGAGTTTGAAGCATCACTAGAGAATATTCTACGCTCAATGAACGAATTTTTACTGGTATTTTTTGTATTGGATATTGGAGTGGGTAAAAGGAACCGTTGCGCGTTATGATCGCTAATGGCGGTGTCGATCGGCGCCACAGTTATTGGACCGCTGTCGCTCGGCACCACACCACAGTCAATGGACGATGTGCTATCAGCTGTGACTCGGGTTGGAAAATTTACAACGTTTTTGCAGCCGTAACTGTGTAGTATGTCGTCTAATCGCCGCTTTAAGGAATTGTCATTATAGTAATGCACATTTAAGTCGCCAACCAAAATAAACCTTTTATTTTCGTCATTTAACCTACATAAAAGTAATTCAATTTTATTTAAAAACGTGTCAAAATCACCATTACCATTATTCAAAAATAAAGTTCAGAGTAATATCTGTGGGTTATCCTTTTCACATAATGATTCTAATAGTATTTATAATGATTTGTTCGGTGTAGTTCTTCACCAATTTAATAAAAAATTCAAAATGAAAACTGTTTCTGGGTCTAAAACCAAGTTTAGTGAATGGGCTACTGTAGGCATTCATAGAAGTAGAAAAAGGGTTTATGAACTATACAGGGTGTTTTTTTGGTCGACAACTTCCAAAACAGGAGAGATAGTTTAATTAATACTGAATCCGAATATCACATTAAAAAATTAAAAAGCCTTAGGAGGTCAGAGATATAGCATTTTCAATTTTTCCCATTATTTCACTTAATTGTGGTTACCATGCGACGTGTTTACCGAAGACTAATGACGTAATCACCGTGCACAATGTTATGATTCATCTTTCCCTTCATACTTGTTACAGGCTTAGGACCGTCAAAGATTACAAAATGTAGATTATTGTTGTAAAAATCGTTCTCAAATAGCATTTAACTACAGAATAACGGTATGGATTACAAAACCGCAAGAGTTGTATTTGGCGTATTTAAAAAGGGGAATCAGCTTTGCACAACGATTGTTGAAAATTACAAAATTTACATTTTTACTAAAATTAAATGTTGGAAGTGACGGCCGCCTTCCAAGATGCACAATGTAGCTCGTCGTCGCAAATTAGTATTTAAACTGCTTAAGACTAAGAGAGTACTTGCCCGTGGATGTTCTTCGAAGTAATCGAGAATAGCCTGCTTAACATCCACTGCAAGCCCACTTTGGCCTCTTCCTTGAGCATGGCGTGGCGTTTCAAAAGTGCCCCACTCGTAAAGGTTGCTGTTTAGGAAATCGTTCAGTCAAGAAGTAAATTTTCTTGCCGAGACATTTTTTTATCAATTAAATGATTTAACACTTAACTTAACAAGCACTCGCTTCAAAACAAACACGGTACTGACGTCGCTTGCGCATAGTTTTGTGAGGGTAGTATCAAACAATAACAATCGTGACTATAAGCGGCCTACCCCCTTCGTAGCTACAGAAGCGAGAGACCATGATTTATAAAGTAGCGAGGATATGCTTTCGAAATTTCATGAAAAAAAAAATTTTTTATTATATTTTTTTTGAGCTCAGAATCTTGAATATAGTGACCCCTATTGTGGAAGTTGCTGACCAAAAAAACACCCTGTATAGAGAGAGAGAGGTGAACAAGAATGGTGACTTCTTAGTTTATATTAAGAATTATTCGAGGACCTTCAAGCAAGTTTGCTTAACTGCTAAGTCAAATTTCTTAAGTCTTAAACTCAAAGCTTCTGACAAACAGGTAAAAACTGTGTGGAAAATTATAAATAGAGAAACAGGTAATACAAAAACTCGCGGTAATCAAATCACCCTAAACAAGGGTGACAAACAAATCACGTCAAATAAAGACGTGGCCTTAGCGTTCGAAGATTTTTTCTCCACCATAGCCATTAATACCACGAAATGTTTTCAATCATCTGCGATTGGAGCTCAAAAATTACATTGTGCTAATGTGACTACATGTAATATTAGCTTTGATTTTACCCACGTAGATTCAGTTTCTATTATTAAGGCATTTAAATCGCTCAGTTTAAAAAAAACAGAGGATTTATGGGGAACGTCACTAAAAGTCATTCATCATGTCATAGATATAATTGCACCTCACTTAGCTTTAATCTACAATAATTGCATTTTAGAGGGTGTCTTTCCAAATCTTATGAAATATAGTAAAGTCTTACCACTTTTTAAATCGGGCGAGAGGAGTGATTTAACGAATTTCCGACCCATTTCTATTCTACCTGTTTTAAGTAAAGTTTTTGAGAAGTTAATGTTAAAAGATATGTTAGGTCACTTCAATAGAAATAAACTGCTTAACAGTAATCAGTTCGGCTTCACCAGAGGACGATCCACAATTGATGCAGCATCTGTACTCATTAAATATATATACAATATTTGGGAGACATCTTGTGATGCAATAGGATTTTTTTGTGACCTTTCCAAAGCTTTCGATTGCGTAGATCATGCGACTCTTTTATTAAAATTAGAACATTATGGTCTGTCAAATAATTGTCTAAATCTTATGTCTTCATATTTTAGTGATAGAACACAAACGGTTGTTGTAAACCAAACAAAGCCCATTGGAGCAGCTGTTAAATTAGGTGTGCCACAGGGCTCTATATTAGGTCCTTTCTTATTTCTCGTTTATATAAATGACTTACCACCCGCGGTAGTTAACCTTTGCGATATTGTGCTATTTGCTGATGATGAGGAGTAGCAGCGAGCACGAGCACGGGTCGGATCGTCGCTTGCTGTAATATTTCTAAGTGCCGGAACTATGGCGAAGTCCACCTTGGAAAGTCTTGAAAAAGTTTTAAAGAAGTATCTTGCACCCATTGAGTCTAAAATCTCGTGTGTTATAAATGATATCAAGAAACTAGACGACAAAATATCAAATTTACAATACTTTAACAAGTGCCCGAAGTGTTGCGATAACAGCTCCCGCGCTTCGACGCGCGATTCCCACCCGAACGGATCGCGCGGCGAGTCCGCCGGAGGAAATTATCCCGTGGCAACGCCGGTCGACACCTCGCGGACAACCGTCGGAATCCACCCGCTAAGTGAAAAAAATACTCCGAAATTGTCCTGTTCGTCGTTAGCCAAGAACCGTACTACTACTATTACTACTCCGACGACTTCGACACTCAATAAACTCGGAAAAGTGAATAAAAACCACCAGCTGGACGATATACGCAGAACTACGACGACCCCATCATTACATAACTATGACCAGACGCAAGTGCAGCCAGCTCAGCCCGCTGCTGAGGAACCCGAGAAAGCGGACGACATCATTGATGTGCCCTGGCAAGAGGTCGTCTACAAAAATAGCAACCGTCAGCGTGCGCAGAGGCAAAGCCGAGTCACCGTCACGGGAACCGGGCCCGCTGATGATGAGATCCAAACTACGGAACGACCCAAGAAAATCCACGCCTGCTTTTTCAAAACAGATACACCCGCTGAAGCAATTCAATCTTATATGGGGAAAAGGAATAAGTGTGAACACTACGAAGTACAAAAGCTACACCTTAAACACCAGCATTACGCTTCGTTTATGATAACAGTTCCTGTGAGTAAATTTGACTTTTTTATGTCCTCCGAAAACTGGCCCCCCGGCACTGTGGTTAGCGAGTGGTTTCCCCGGGGCGCCGGGCGCGAGCGCGCGCCGGCCAAGTCCCATAGCCGCTCTGCGCCCGCGCGGCGCTACGGGAGCTCAGCGCCACACTCAAATCCCACCGAAGGACAACATAGTCCTGCGATTGTGCCATCAGAACATTAGATGTCTTAATAACAAGACCAAAACATTGGAAGTGCTCCTATCCAACGAATTAAAATGTGACGTGCTTGTTCTAACCGAGCATTGGCTTCGTGATAGTGAAATAAACTCTGTGACATTGCATAATTACGATTTAATATCATTCTTTTGTCGACCATCCATTCTACATGGTGGAAGCTGCATTTTTGTGCGATCCGGTATACGGGCCCTCAACAGACCAGACATAACGGGTATGTCCGTGCAACAGGTTTTTGATGTTTGTGCGACTTACCTTATTGATTTTAAGCTATTGGTGGTGGGCATTTATCACTCTAACTGTACAAGTGATTCGCAGTACTTAATGCTATTCGATAAATTGTTGACGGTAATCAATTCGGAGGCTTTGAGTGCGATTATAGTGGGCGACACTAATATCGATTTCTTAACTAACTCGCATAATAAAAACCGAGTACTAGATATTTTATCATGCCAAAACTTTACTCAGCATATCGATTTTGCAACTCGCATGCACAACAGCAGCGCAACCTTACTAGACCACGCCTATTCGAACTTTCTTAGTGACCGTGTGCAAAGCAGGCGCGTAAATACACATCTGAGCGATCACTCCGCGCAATTACTAACCGTAGCGACAGAAAGGACGGCGCCGTGCGCACCGGTACCGAAGCGTATTTTCAGTAAAACTAATAAAGAATCCTTCTACGCAGCACTGGAAGCGGTGGATTGGCCAGAAGTGATTGCGAAGAGTGACGACGACTGCCATTCTTTATCAGTAGCCCTATTAAATATACTGATTAATAAATTTGAAACGTGTTTTCCAACAAAAATACCTAAGAACGTCCCTAGTAAGTACCCCTGGGTAGATGATGAAATAATTAATTTCAAGTTACTGCTGCACGATTTTACTGAGCTGCGTAACAGATTCTTATCGGATACTCATATCTCCGACATGTTATGTAGTATGACAGCTAAATATAATCTTATGTTAGAGCATAAACGCACTACTTACTACAGTTCACTTATAAACAGGGCCCCGAATAAATGCAAATGTATGTGGGGAATCATTAACAAAGAGCTGGGCCGTGGGAGCCGCGAACGCGTGGACTACACAGACGTTGTCAGGGAAAGTAATGGGGCGGTTTTTCGATCTAAACAACACGTAGTGGAATCTTTTAATGTAGAATTCGTAACCGCCGCCGTACTGTGCGGCGCCCCGGCGCCCGACACCACCCGCTCGATGATCACCTTATTGTCTAACATCGCCGCGTGCGACCGATCCCCTAAGATTCAAGCCTTTTTCACCCGTAGAAGTGGAATTTATACTGCAGAACCGTATCGCCCCCAAATACAGTACCGACATCTACAACATATCCGCCGGTATTTTGAGATACGTAAGCCCAACACTGTCGTTCGCATTATCCAGGCTGTACAACTGTTGCATACGACTAGGCGAAATCCCAGATAGGCTAAAAAAAGTCAAGGTCACACCCTTATACAAGGGTAAAGGATCTAAGTCGGCCCTGAAGTCCTACCGCCCAATATCTTTAGTCCCGGCGATAAGTAAGATTTTGGAAGTTGGATTGAATACCAGACTATTGTCGTTCTGGTTTCCGCAATTTACGCTGTCAGAGAGACAATTTGCGTATCGCCAGGGCCGCTCAACAACTGACTTAGTGCGTGAGGTGATTTGGCACGTGTTGGGCGCGCGAGAGGCCGGGCGACAAGCCGCGGTCGTGTGCTGCGACCTCTCGCGGGCCTTCGATACTGCCAACCATCAACTAATCGCTACGAAATTGTGCCATTACGGCGTCCGGGGCCCTGCTCTCGCGTTGATAATGTCATACATGTCGAACAGGTCTCAAATAGTGGTTGGAGACAGAGGCCGTGTTCGGTCAACAGAGATGAAGAACCTCTTGGGGGTACCTCAAGGGTCATGCTTATCGAACACCCTTTTTAGTATTCTTCTGAACGACCTTCCACGAGCCATTGAGACAAATGAATGCAATATTTTCATGTATGCAGATGACGTGACGGCTGTAATTACCGGTTCATCCTCTCAACAGCTGGAACGTAACGTTAACGACACTGTCAAACAACTCTGCCAGTGGTTCGAAATAAACGGGTTGGCGCTAAATAAAGAGAAGACCTTCTGTATGAGGATTAGCCTAAACGGTCACGTGCCGCATCCCATAAAGGTCTGCGCCGGCGACGACCAAATCCAGCAGGTGAATAATGCTAAACTGCTGGGCTTCTCAATCGACAGTGGCCTGCGGTGGGACGTCCACATCGACCAGCTGTGTGCGCGACTCGGCAGTGCGTGTTATGCCTTAAAACGCCTCGCCGGTACTGCGACCCAGGACGTTGTTAGGAGCTGTTATTTTGCGACAGTGCACTCGCTAATTTCATACGGCGCTGAACTTTGGGCTCACGCAGCGGACTGGCACCGCGTTTTCGTCCTTCAAAAGCGCGCCGTGCGGACATTGGCCGGGGTGCCTAACGAGGTCTCCGCCCGCGGTTACTTTAGACAACACAACATCCTAACATTACCAAGCATACTTGTCCAACAGGTAGCAATATTTACACATACGAATGTTCGTCAATTCGCCGTTAAACGGGCCAACATTAGGCATCAGTTACGTAGTAACGCGACCGCAGGCTGCCTCGCCCATGTTCCACATAGGTTGGCCAAAACTGGACGATCTGCTTATGTGCTTGGTCCACAGATATACAACCGGCTACCGGACCGAATCAGGGATGCAGCTTCCTTACAAAGTTTCAAAAATAGGCTTAGGCTGTGGTTGTTGAATTCAGAGTTCTACGATTTGTCGGAGTTCCTTGTGTAAATCGACTATTAATTTGGAGCACCTACCTATTAAATTTATACACTGTTAGAATTAATTTTAAATTATTATACATATGTATACCAGACCTGTAACAATGTTATCAATAAAATTTCATTTTCATTTTCATCAAGGTAGACCGAAAATCCGTTGATTATAGTAGGATAAACGCGACGCTAGGTAAAGTACTTAATTGGTTTACTAGTAACAATTTGCTACTTAATGTTAAGAAAACTAAATGTGTTAGGTTCGCTTTGCCTAATGTTAGACCGGTAGAATCTAGTATTTTTCTAAATGGTGAGTGTTTGGAAATGGTGGATAAGGCGCTTTTCTTAGGAATAACTATAGACAAAAACTTGCAATGGAGTCCCCATATAGCAGTACTAGCAGGCAAATTAAGTTCGGCAGCTTATGCTGTTAGGAAAATCAGACAACTTACCAATGTTGAGACAGCTCGCTTAGTTTATTATAGTTATTTTCATAGTGTTATGTCGTATGGTATTCTTATTTGGGGAAAAGCTGCTGACATACAGACTATTTTCGTGTTACAAAAAAGAGCCATTCGTTCTATATATAACCTAAACTCCCGTGATTCCTTAAGATTACTATTTAAAGAAATTAATATTTTGACAGTAGCATCACAATTTATTTATGAGAATATTATTTACGTCATTAAAAATCAAGACTCTTTTATTAAGAATTGTGACATACATAATTTGAATACAAGAAATAAAAACAAAATAGCTATAAAAAAATTTCGTGTCCGTAAGGTATATAAATCATTTGTAGGTCAATGCATTCATTTCTATAATAAATTACCTGACGAAGTTTTAAAGTTACCATTTCCAGTACTTAAAAATTACTTGAAAAAGTCGTTGATGTCTAAAGCTTACTATAGGGTCGAAGACTATCTAACAGATAAAAATGCTTGGCCTAAATTAAACACCTAAATATCTTAATAATAACTTAATCATACAAATATGTAAAACATTGTGTATTGTCTAGGGGACACGGTTTCTGTAGGAGAATGTATCGAAACTTTTTATGTGTTGTTTTGCACCGTCATAGGTAAGTATAAGTTTTATTTATTTTTTATATTTACTACTCATGAGTTCTTGTAGAAATTTTGAGTTTTGAAACATTTTCCTGCTCAACTACGCATGATATATGTATTCATATTTTTGTTACATTCATTGTTTTATATAATGCTAGGTTAAGTTTTTTTTTCGTTGTATAATATCATTTATCATAAGCAATATTTAAAAAACGACTGACTGTTGAGTTTCTTGCGGCGTTTCTTCTCAGCAGTGGTCTCTTGCGAAGCGCTGGTAGATTTTTGACGTGTAAAAGTGCCCGTGCGGCCTATTTACTGAATAAACATCTTTTATCTTTTTTATCTTTTTTTACCATGTCCAGTTCTACAGGGTGTTTTTTGGTCAGCAACTTCTACAATAGGTGTTACTATATTCATGATTCTGAGCTCAAAAAAAATATAAAAAAAATATTTTTTTTTTCATTAAATGTCGAAAGATTATCCTCGCTACTCTATAAATCATGGTATCTCGTTTCTTTAGCTACGAAGGGGGTAGGCCGCTTATCGTCACGATTGTTATTGTTTGATACTACCCTCACAAAACTATGCGCAAGTGACGTCAGTACCGTGTTTGTTTTGAAGCGAGTGCTTGTTAAGTGAAGTGTTAAATCACTTAATTGATACAAAAAATGTCTCGGCAAGAAAATTTACTTCTTGACAATCGGGACATGTTTGATGTTGTAAACATTTACTTTGCGAGTGGTCAAAACATTGCTGACACCGTTAGAATTTGGACTGAACGATTTCCTAATCGGCATGCCATTACGTGTTACACTGTATGGTCTATCGCTAGCAACCTTTACGTGTGGGGCACTTTTGAAACGCCACGCCATGCTCAAGGAAGAGGCCAAAGTGGGCTTGCAGTCGAGTACTCTCTTAGTCTTAAGCAGTTTAAACACTAATTTGCGACGACGAGCTACACATTGTGCATCTTGGAAGGCGGCCGTCACTTCGAAGATTTATTAAAAGTGACCTAATGTAAAAATTTAAATTTTGTAAATTTTTAACAATCGTTGTCCAAAGCTGATTCCCCTTTTTAAATACGCCAAAGACAACTCTTGCGGTTTTGTAATCCATACCGTTATTATGTACTTAAATGCTATTTCAGAACGATTTTTACAACAATAATCTACATTTTGTAACCTTTAACGGTCCTAAGCCTGTAACAAGTATGAAGGGAAAGATGAATCATAACATTGTGCACGGTGATTACGTCATTAGTCTTCGGTAAACACGTCGCATGGTAACCAAAATTAAGTATAATAATGGGAAAAATTGAAAATTCTATTTCTCGGAGCTCCTAAGGCTTTTTAATTTTTTAATGTGATATTCGGATTCAGCATTAATTAAACTATCTCTCCTGTTTTGGAAGTTGTCGACCAAAAAAACACCCTGTATACATAACAATAATAATTAATTTTAAATGACAAATTTCAATCGCAGCGAATTCGCAATGATATTGTAGGGCGAGGGTATGCAGGTCATTTCGCTGCTTATACTGTGTACCCGCGCGGACAAACAACGCCACTCCGCCGTGCGCTATGTTCGATCTGCAATAACTATTCGCGAGCTCATAATTAATTAAATCTAACTCATTCTTTCTGGACCAAACTTCACTACAGGCCAATATATCAGGTTGTTCAGTGAATAATAACAAGTCTAACAGTGATGTTTTACTAGTGATTGACCTAACGTTTTGGTGTATAACTATAAAATTTATATTCTTACAAGCGGTGTCATCAATTAATCCGGATTTCGCCGTGTCGATGAACCCGTCAGTCAAAATCAATGTCGTCAGTGGGACGAACTTATTCAGGATTTAAACTATTTATCAAATTTGCAGATTCCTAGATGTGTTGCACTACCACAGACTGTATCATATTCACTTCATGGATTCGGAGACGCCTCGGAGGCCGGATTTGCTGCGAGCGTCTATCTGAAGACAGTGGATAACTCTGGGAGTGTCATGGTACGTTTGCTTTTGGTTAAATCACGAGTAGCTTCTAAGAAATCACGACAAACGATACCAAAGCTAGAGCTCAGCGCCGCACATCTAGTGTACAAGCTATTAAATCACGTAGCTGAGTCATATGATCATTCAATTCATTTTGACAGCATTAATGCTTGGTTGGACACTACCATCGTGTTGTCGTGGTTAAATACGAAACCTCACATGCTGCAAACATTCGAATGCAACCGAGTACAGGTTATTCAAACCTCCAAACGTGTCATGACATGGCGCCATATTAGGTCCGAATTAAATCCCGCAGCTGTCGCTTCACGGGGACTGTCAGCTTAAGAACTACTTGGATTTAATTTATGGTAGTCACCAGACTGGTTACTGAGGGAACAGTCACAATGGCCTTCACTGCCAGTCATAATGCCTCGTGACTTACCTGGATTTAAAAAAATAGTCCATTTTGTTACCCCTGTCGAGCCATGGGAGGACACGCTATTGTCACGCGTTAGTTCATTCAGTAAAGTAATCAATGTTACATCATTTGTACTCAGATTTTGCCGGAATGCCAGATTACCGAAGGAAAAACGGAATCTTACGTCATCATTATCACTAGATCAGACTCGTGAGGCTACGAAACATTGGATTAGGAAAATTCAATTCGATTCATATAAAGATGAAATTGTAGGTACTAATCAAGCAAGGAAAATTGGTCTGTAAATCACTACAGAAATTAAGTGTATTCGTGGATGAAGAACACTTTATCAGAGTCGGCGGACGACTCCGCAAATCATCATTGCCTTACGGAGCAAGGCATCCATATTGATGGAGAGAGGGGCAGAAGTGGGAGGAAGGCCGAGCACCAACAAGACGGTGCAAGGGGGACTCCCACGGATGTCGGGTGGAGAAGAGGAGAAGAGAGCAGAAGGTGGTGCAGAAGTGAGAGGAAGGCCGAGTACCAACAAGACGGTGCAAGGGGGACCCCCACGGATGTCGGGAGGAGAAGAGGAGAGGAGGGTAGAAGGTGGGGCAGAAGCGGGAGGAAGGCCGAGCACCAACAAGACGGTGCAAGGGGGACCCCCGCGGATGCCGTGTATAGATTTAGGAAATTTGTCCTTAGAGGATGAGGAACTTCTGCCAGACTCCGAAGGAGGAAACCGCCACGGCGGCAACCCCGACGGACGGCGACGGTTTCAGCAGACGGCTCACCAAGGCAGAAAAGAAGAGAGGAATGTTGGAACGGAGAAAAGAGAGAAGTAGTATATTATTGGGCATTTCAGAACACATTCTGGTTCTGAACCTCCCAAGGCGTTTTTTGGCAAAACGTTCATTTCGATTCAGTCGTTTTTTTAAACGCTCATTCTGTTTAGAAGTTTCAAAACACATCTTTGTACATTCCTATTTGTAAATACTGTATTAGAATGTATTAGAATTAAAAACACATTCTGGTTCTGAAACTCCCAAGGCGTTTTTCGACAAAACGTTCATTTCGATTCAGTCGTTTTTTGAAACGCTCAATCTGTTAAGAAGTTCATACGGTTTCAAAACACATTTTGTTCTGAAACTCTATATTTCACATATAACTACTTAATATCTTGAAGGTCTATGCGCATTGGGTACATACCTTTCAAGCTTACAACACGTAGTACCTAATATTGCTTTTATTATTAGAAAATATGAAGTTTGTGATACAAGCTCAAAACTTACAAATAGAAGTCATTTGTCCAGTTCGCAACGATCGCAATTCACGTCATAGAGAACTTTCACCGAACATAATTCGAAGTATAATTTGTGGTCCTTCCAACTGTGGAAAAACTAATTTAATTGTTGGTCTTATACTGCATGAACGGGGGCTACGCTTTCAAAACCTTTATGTTTACTCAAAAACCCTTTTCCAACCTATGTATCGTTTTTTTGGAAAAAGTATTAGCGTTAGTTCCCACAGTTAAATTTCAAAAATATCGAGAAAATGAAGAAATACTTAGTTGATACATGAAGCTAACATTAACCCAATTATTATATTTGATGATGTTGCATGAGAAAATCAAAACAACATAAGGGATTACTTTGCAATGGGACGTCATAAAAATACTGATAGCGTCTACCTTAATCAAACTTATAGTAAAATTCCTAAACAATTAATAAGAGACAATGCTAACTTAATAATTCTATTTAAACAAGATGATATGAATTTACGTCATGTTTATGATGAGCACGTTGGAAGCGATATGTCTTGGTCACAGTTTCGAGAAATGTGTGCTGAAGTATGGAAACTGCCATATCATTACTTGGTTATAAATAAAGATTGTAGTCGTAATTCTGGATGTTATAGAATGGGTTTTGACACATTTATCATTGTAGATTAACTATAATACATAATGCAATGTTACGAAACATTGATTTCTTCTTAGTAAACCATCAAGATCAGACATGAACATTAAAATGAATGACGAGAAAACTTTGAAAGAAAAGGTACTTAAATCTGTCGAAGCCGTTAAAAAGAAGGTTAGACTGATTCGTAATATGAAAACTGATAATGAAATGATGTTGGAATCAGTATTGAAACCAATAACAGATCCGCTTAATGAAATAGAAAACTATGACGACAGTAATTACATAAAAACTTACGATACGAACGTAGATAATGACATTTTGCAATGGAGAAAGTTGGCAAAAAGATTTAAGTTCAGTCCCAGTGAAGAAAAGAAGCAAAATATTAATGATTTAACGGTTGTAAGGAACTCTTCGCCATCTAGTCTTGATAATGAAGATGATGTATATCATATGGATGATGATAATGGTGAATAAGACATCGAATGACGATGAAAGTGATGTAAGTGATGGAGTGGATAGTGAAAATATTATTGATCAGGATTCAGCAAATGATATTTCATTTAAGACATCTGATTCATATGCATCTCCTCGCGAAGATCCAGCATTTCAAAAGCTATATACCACGAACGTAAACATTCCATTTGGTATACGAACGGAACGGGACAAGCTAACGCTAGGAACTTATCCATTATACACCAGTAATAATAAACTTAAAGTAAATGGTCGTACTTACGATTTAACACCAGGATTAAACGAATTGCTATATAAGAAAGTACCGGATTTAGGTATTGTAACTGAGGACGTTAAACGTAATTACAAAATCTTATTATTAGAGACTAATGCACATAGAAGAGATTTTAATGCTAATAAACCAATAAAAAGCAACAAAGGCATAAAATATTTACACGTAATAAGACCGCTTTTTAAATTAGCTAAAGAACGGTTAGTAAGTGGTGATGGATTACCGACATTAAAAAGAGTCAAAAACAAAGTGTCATTATTGTATATTGGGATGACCCAAACGAATTAGTAGATAGATTAAAATTACTTATTGCTTCCCGTGAAGCTGGTAATACAGGATTAGATAATCAAATCATATCTATTATTGAAGAATTGCAAGAAGCGAGATTAGTGAACAATGCTAATATATAAATAATTTACTGTACTATTATTGTTAGTCGAGGCAGAACTTTTGACGTACAAATATATCATAAAATGAATATATACAAATTCGGTCATAATCTTCATAAACGTCTGCGTGTATCTGAAGTTTCTGAACTTAAAAATAATGCTTTACTCAGATCAGATGATGGACATTTCGATTTACAATCATTGAGATTAAAGGGGCTTGCGCATCCATTGTCACCTGATGATGCCGTTAATAAGCAGTACGTTGATCAGCTCGTTCAGAACCTTTATGAGTAGAAGTATCTCGATTCTATGTTTGATACTATAAATTCACAAATTCATCAGCTCGCATATCAGTTGAAATTGAACTTTTATACAAAAAATGAAATAGACGATATTTTCAACAAATTAAACAATGGAAAAGCAGCAAGTCGTGAACGAGATACACAGATCAGCTCGAAAAAACTTTAAGCGACGAGCAGTTTTATTAAAAGGAATTGATGATTTTGTGGCAAGCGGATTTGATAGAATTACAAAATGTACATAAGATAAATAGAGGATATAAATACATTTTGGTTATAATTGACGCCTTTTCAAAGTACCGTGGTGTATTCCCACAAAATCTAAAACGAAAACAGAAATTAAAAATGGTTTCGAACAAATTATTAAATCATCTAAACGAGTACCGATAAACTTACCGACAGATTTAGGGAAAGAGTTTTATAGTAATGAATTTGATTGCTATGTAAAAAAAAAAAATATTCCACGTATTCAATTAAAAAAGGATCTATTGTTGAAAGGTTAATAAAAACGGTCAAAACTAAACTTTACAAATATTTTAGTTTAGTAGGAAATTATAAATGGGTTCGAAAACCTTTAAATGATATAGTTAAATCCTATAATCAAACTATGCATCGTATAACAAAATTTAAACCTATTGACGTAAATTTTGATAATGAGTCCCAAGTAAAGAAAAACATCGAAAACGCCCAATCCAACCAAGGTAATAAATTAAATAAATTCAATATAGGAGATTGCGTACGCATAAGCAAGTATAAAAGTGCCTTTCAAAAAGGTTATACACCGAATTGGTCAACGGAAATATTTACTATTAAACATGTAAATCACACTCACCCAGTTTCTTACCTTATCGAAGATCAACGAAAAAATGCAATACTCGGCTCATTTTACGAACAAGAACTTCAGAAAACGAAGCATCCTGATGTTTACCTCATAGAAAAGGTGATCAAAAATAAGGGGGAAAAATTGTATGTAAAGTGGTTAGGGCTTAATGATAGCGAAAATAGCTGGATTGATAGAAATTCCATTGTATGAGTATATTTATTTACATTATTGTATTAAAAATTGTCATTTATATATTGGATATGAAAGGGAGTGGACTTTTATACAGTGTTATTAATCAAAATTGAACTACACTTACCCGGCTACAATTATTGCGGACCAGGCACAAAATTGCATAAACGGTTGCTAGGAGGTGATAAAGGAATTAATGAGCTAGACAACGCGTGTATGCAACACGACATAGCCTATGATAAATATTCTAACCAGGCAGATCGTCACCATGCAGATTTAGAACTTTATAAAATGGCTTAACAAAGACTGAAAGCGAATGATGCTGGTAAAGGGGAAAAACTTGCTTTATGGCTAGTTAGCAAACTAATGAAATCTAAAATGAAAATCGGCGCGGGGATAAAAACATTTAAACAGTTTGTATCTAAGATACGTGCTGAATTAAAGAGAAACAAATCTAAGAAGAAAGGCACTGCAATTAGCCAAGCTTTTGCAGCTGCAATTTAAGTATTCCGAAATAACAATACGAGTAAATTACGAGTTCCTCGTTTAATACCGATTCCATAAAGTGGAGGTATTTTACCACTGATACCTATTTTTGCTGGACTTTCTGCATTAGGATCTTTGGCAGGAGGAGCTGCTGGGATTGCTAAAGCTGTTGGAGATTACAAAGCTGCAAAGAAAAACTTAGCCAAATCAGAACGCCATAACAAAATGATGGAATCTGTAGCATTAGGAAAAGGTTTACATATAAAACCGTATAAGAACGGCAAAGGATTGTGTTTAAAAAGTTCAAAAAACTAAATTAAAGGTTACCTAGACGAGCTCTTACAAATATTGATATTTTAAAGTATTCAAAAGATATACCTCATTTTCGCAGTGTTTATATGAGAGATAGTTTGCCAAAACAACCAAAAAGAGTAGAATGTGCAATCATAAATTTAGATAGTTCTGAAAACCACGGGACTCACTGGGTAGCCTATGCCAAGGACAACAATTATTGTGAATATTTTAATAGTTACGGTGATCTGAAACCGGCGTTAGAATTAGTACATTATTTAAGGAATCATGTTATTTCATACAATGACATCACTTATCAAAAGTTTAATACTGTAAATTGCGGACATTTATGTTTGAAATACGTCTATATTTTGTTCTAAAAATGTCTATTTTAATAAAGAAAATTCGATTGGAAAATTGCTAGGTTTTGGAGAAGAAACTATTCAAGCTAATATTTTAACCGATTCCCCTTTTCCTGTTTTAAATAGAATAGAATAGAATAGAAAAAACTTTATTCACCTTAACAAGTATGCCATGGACACGAAAATACAACACAATAAAATCACAAAAAATAATAATAATTAGAAACAAAATTGTAAACAAGGTAAAATAATATTGTGAAAGTTCTTAAATAATATAAATAATTTACAATAATTTTAAACGCCACGGCATATCCGTGAAAGGGCGCCGGCTCAGCAAGTGCTGCAGCATTACTGCTGCCGCGCTGATATTCTGCCGGAAACCATTGGTGCAGCAGGCGACGCACTGAGAGAAGTCACTCACTCAATAACTTGGGACATACTACATTAAAAATAAAACCACAACCTTAACTAACAGCAAATAAAATCTAATCATAAATTTTTATTATATGTTAATACTGAAATATTATCCCACCAGAAGCAGTTAGGTATTGGCCTGAACTTTCTGCAGATTCAGCAAGTGCAGTTTATATTTACTTTTAAAAGCTACTTTTGAACGAGCATCTCTGATAGGTGGAGGAATGTTGTTCCAGCACCTCGAGGCCAAATACCTAAAGCTTCCCCTAAAAGCAGCGGTCTTGTGTCTGTAAGGAACCAAGACGCAAGATCTCGCCGATCGGTGCCTAGCTGCCTTGGATGACCAGTTTAGTTTGTCATGTAAATAAATAGGTGTACCGGTCTTCACAATCTCAAATAATAAACTTGCAAATAATAACTCCCTTCTGTGTGCCATATTCAAAGTGTTTGCTTTATTCAGAAAAGGAGTTATATGCGAACGAGGAGGTACGGGAAAGCAGTACCTAAAACACAAGCATTTTGAACACGCTGCAAAAGTTTATGAGTTTTAGCAAATAAGCAAGAACCAAACGAAGTTAAACAGTAATTTAACTTGGAAAGAATTAGCGCTTCGCAAAGGCGAATGCGCATATCAACATCCAAATAATGCCGAACTCTGTATAAAATTCTTAACCTATAGAAACAGTTGCGCACCAATTCAGCGACGTGATTTTGAAAGCGGAGGCCTGAGTCCATAAGGACACCGAGATTTCGGGCCTCTTGCACCTCCTCTACCTGATTACCCAACACAGAGATCGTAGGATTCAGAGTTTTAACTTTTTGCGTTTGATGACGAGATCCCAAAAGCATAAATTTTGATTTACTGGGATTTAAAACGAGGCAATTCTCAAATGACCATCCAGCGATGTGTTGTAAATCTTCATTTAAAAGCCTAATCACGTTATCAGTCTCTGTGTGTCTAAAGGATATGTAGACCTGTAAATCATCTGCATATAAATGGTATTTACAGTGCTTAATCCTACGGCACACATCGGAAGAGTAAATAATAAATAGTAAAGGTCCCAAAATAGACCCCTGAGGGACTCCTCTATTCACAGGTCTCAAATCTGAGAACACACATGAGCCATCCGACTTTACAACTTTTACTTTCTGCCAACGATCTGTGAGATAGCTTCGAAACCACTCCAAGGATGAATCAGCAAAACCGTAATATCTTAACTTAGACAGCAAGAGAGACACATTTAACGTATCAAAGGCCCTTGAAAAGTCCAGAAGTATTAATGCAGTAACCATACCAGTGTCCTGGGCGGACAAGATTTCGTCAAAGACGTCATGCAATGCGGTATTAGTACTGCGGCCCCTTCTAAAACCGGATTGCATATTTGGAAGTATATTATTATCTTCGAGATACTTGACCAGTTGGTTATAGACGACTCTTTCAAGAATCTTCGACAAATAAGGTAATAGACTAATATGCCTTAGATCTTTTAGTTCTTGAGGGTTACTAATCTTTGGGATCGGACTTATGATCGATGTTTTCCATAATTGAGGGAAGGTGGAAGTTAAAATAGATGAATTAATCAACTCAACTATAAAATCTAATGTGAAAGGAAGAGTCAAAAGAATCATATCAGCGGAGATTCCATCGCAGCCCTGTGCATTGGATCGTAAACTTAAAATAATTTTTGAGATGGTTTGTTCATCAACAGGAACTAGCTTAAATGTACAAAGACCATAGCTGTTTTCCTCAAAATAATTTGATGCCGATGAAGCTGCGTCTTCCTCTCCCGGTGCATTTAAAAAATGTACATTAAGCTCATCAGGATCTTTCAGATGAGCCGGTATATCATTTGTTTGCTTAAGATCTGTCAACACATATTGTTTCAACTGCTTCCATAGAGTCTTCGGATTTGTAATATTAGAGTTGATGCTCTTATCAAAATAAGCCTTTTGTTCCTGGAACATGCACGAAATCACCAAGCTCTTTAAAACCTTGTACTCGCTTTTGTCGTTATCTTGTTTAGTGTTACGATATCTATCCTGCGCTGCATTACGCAGACTCATCATATATCGTAAGTTAGGGGTGAGCCATGGCTTAGATTTAGGTTTAATGGTAGTTTTACGGATCGGAGCACAGATATCAAATACGTGTAATATGAGATCATTAAAATGTTGAACCTTTTCGCTAACCGTCTTCAAACAATAAATTAAATTCCAATCCAATTGCATCAACCTATGAGAAAAATCCGCAATATGAATTCCCTTTAATGACCTGGTTAACATTGATCTAGGAGGGCACCGGGGCTTTTTAACTTTGACATTAGCTAGGACGAGAGCGTGACTATTTAAGTCGGCAATATAATTTGTGGACACGTTTGTGAGGTCACCATCAGAGCAAATCAAGTCTATAAGGGTTTCGCTGTGAGCAGTAAAATGAGTGGCAGTGGTAACATAGTTTTTTAAGTTAATTGAATTAAAAAATAAGTAAAGTTGTCTTGTTTTAGGATCACTACTTTCAAGTAAATTCACATTAAAATCACCAGTTAGTATAATCTGATCATAATGTGAGAAAGAGGTTAACGTATCAGTTAAGCTGTCCAGAAATGTCTCCAGATTTTGCCATGGAGGTCTGTATGCCGTTCCAATAACGAACTTAACAGAATTTATAGTAAGTTTAATCCACATCTGCTCTATATCAGGAATCGGTGAAAAAGGGCAATTTTGAAATTTTATAGTGCGACTAATGTAGAATGCTACCCCTCCACCGGCTTGCCGGGTGCCAAGTATTCGTGGAATATGTACGAACTTATAATTATCAAGATAAGGAGCTTTAGCGTCTTGCCCTTGCTGTAACCAAGTCTCATTAATAGCAAGTATATCCGGTAAATGCTGTTCTATTGCCACAATAAACTCATTATGCTTTGTACTAAGTGATCCTGCATTAAAAAACCCAATTTTAAGATTTTTCGTCTTAACCATCTTGACGTTTTACTAATAACAAACAATTCAAGGCAAAGTAGCAGCCATTATCATTGATACAACTTATACTGGAACAACAACTATAACCACAAGGTAAACTTAAAAGTGAAACTGTAACAGGCGATGTTAAAAACCTCTGCGGAGGAGGACAATACTCGTAGAAATACACACTTGCACAGGCAATAAGAAAACAACAGATAAAGAAATGTTCAACTTTCCACCACACTATATAAGGATTCGTGACACTTATCCCATTTATGCAGATATTATCATTAAAACGGTCCAGAACTACAACACACATTTGTTTAACATTAAGGACAAACATTAACAACGACCAAAAATTTTATCCAAATCGGCCTCTGAGCGCAGCCGATGCCCAGTTTCTCCTGGTCCCCGACGAGCATAAATCTTTCCATCTCGGGTCCACACATATCTCCATCTGGCTTTAACTGATGCTTCACGCGCTCGATAAAACAGTTGTCTGTTGAGTCGTGTTAATCTCTCGTTAACGTAGAAGGGCTTCGACGGTACAGTTAGACCCATATCAGCAGTAGTGAGGCCGCGTCGCACTTTACTTCCTTCAAAAGTCGATCCCGCAGGGAGCGGCGAGCGAGCCGAACGACTATAGGCCGTGGGCGCGGAGCAGAGGCCCCTTCCACAGGTGACCGGACTGGCCCGGCACGTTCCGCGCTGACAATGTCGCGTTCTTCCAACGTAACTCCAACTTTTTTCACTATGGAAAGCACCAGGTGGGTCAACCTTTCCTCCCGCTCTTCGGGGATGCAAGAAATCTCAATGTCGTTAGCTAGTGATTCTTGCTCACGATCATTTACTTCAAGCCTAAGGTCTTCAATTACCTTCTCTAGGTGAGAAACATTTAAGTTTGACGCAAAGTTCTGTTCCCGCTCAAGGGTTTCAACTCTCGTTGAAAGCGCTTCAACACGCTGGTCGCAAAGACTCATTGCGGCGGTAAGGCTCGTTAATGCGTTCCTGAGTTCTTTAAATTCTGACCTGACATCACGCAGTTCTACCCTAAACAATCTTAGTTCTTCCGTCAACTTTTCAGTCACTGACTCCTCCGCTGATGAGATCAGAGTTAGTAGGAGTACATTTAATGGTTTTAGGTTTCGTAGTTTTCCTGATAGTAATATTGTCGTGATTCGAAGTTGCTTCCTGTTCTTTAAGGCTACTCCCTGCAGAGATTGGCTGCCTCGTCCCACGGACCGGTGTATCATCATTTTTTGGTTGACTTTTCGTGCATTCTTCGCAAAGCCAGTTGTTTCGGTGTTCTGAAGACATAGCATTGAGAAATCGTGCATTTGATACGTTTGCACAAAGTAGGTCGTAGTACTTTGAACACAATCGACATTGCAAATACTCCATGGTAGCTATAGTTTGAAAGCACCCCGCGCATGATTTTTCCTCGGATGTAGGCGCCATTGTTGTACAGATTCCAAATAAAGAAGGTTTACTGGTTGACTACTATATTTAATAAATAGCTGCGTTAAAGGCCTTTACTTGTTATGTTACTCTTAATAATTCCTCACACAAATTCCTTTCATAAACAAGTGCCAATAAAAAATAAAACAAAATATTTATTTTAGTCCGGGCTTCAACCCTTTAACTGTTGACATTTAAGTTTAAGACGTCTCACGTTTGTGCACTGGGCAACACCAAAAAATACAAAAAGTTGGTTCTGAAGTCGGGTTTGAACCTCGGACGTTCGGATCCACGGCCTTAGATTTGCACCCCGAGCCACAGCGACTGTTAAGACGTGATGCGAAATTCACAATCTAAATCAGCTGTGACGTAGTTGCGCGATGTTTGGTGCCAGGTAATTAGCACTACTTATCAGCACTTTAATATTTTTGTGTGGGTGTACTTAAAATTGTTACCCACGAAAGACCGCACTTTTAAAAAATTAATATGATTATTACCACTATTGTAGACGTATTTACACTATTCTTTTTAGCTACAAATAATCCTCGACTATAATAATCCTTTATATTAAGTTATTATAAACTTCTGAACACTTTTAACGCAAATTTGGATTTATTTTCACTGAGCTTAAGAGTACGTGACTTCTCCTAACTAGCGTCGCGAAGTTTTCATTCTATCAACAACTATAGTGCGGGTTGAATGTGACATAGTGAGTGGATCATTTGTTAATGGTAAACCGAGCCATATAATTCACGAGTTTGTGCCTAATGTTCCACCTGGTTATCGAATTATAGAAATACCAAAAAACATTATCTACTTTCCTGTTACACAAAACAGCTCTCTCAAAATACGAATATTGGATGTAAACGATAGTTTAGTTAATTTGCGAGGTGAAGAGATTCAAATTTATTTAACAGATTCTTTAAGCTTCGATAACACGATTGAAAGTTTTGAATATCATTCATATAAACCATACATAACAAGTTTTAATTTGAACGATGAAATTCGTATACCTATTAACCAACAAGATCTTTACGTATTGCCATCGGCGAGTACTCTCTATGTGGAAGGCACTGTTGCAGTATTCAATAGAGAGACAAAGATGCAGGTGAACAGTGTTCAATTTACAAATAACCCTATACTTCACTCGAAATAGATAAAATAAAAAACGCTGGAGTTACAACAACTATGAAATCTCTTGTATCCATGAATGAAATCGAATCGTCCATGTCACAGTTATGGGGATGGAATGTTAATGTTACTAAAATTACACATGGATCAATTTCTGTATCTGTTCCTTTAGATAAGATTCTTGGTTTCGCAGAGGATTATAAGAAAATAATTATTAACTGTAGGCATGAACTTATTCTTCTGCGATCCAATAGTGAGCTATTGTATGAACAAACAATATAGTACGCAAATGCAGCTGGTACGTGCTCCTGTAATGTTGTAGTGCATTTTGAACTAAGCGTTTCGTCTTTATTTGACTGCAATAATGATTCAAAGTCTGCATAAATTATGAAAGGCATATCTTGCATTCGTTCAATATTTTTAAATTCAATTTGCGTACCCCGTTCAGGTAGAATTGTCTTCACGCCCCCGCATACGTGAGCATTTAATTTGTTTTCACTATCGAAAAATATCATACATTCATCACAAAAAAATATTTGGCCGTTATGTTTTGTTAATTGACGTTTAAGCAGACGACTTAAATTTTTAATAAGACAATAATGTGTTTGCCGACCGTGTTCTAACATTAATAGGTTAATATGATGTTGTTTCCGAAACGCGGTTTTATAAAGCAGGCCTACGATTTCAGTTTTATTTTTGAGTGCATACACATTAATACTTATATTCTGATTGTTTTTTTTCGAATATTTTGATGTCAGATAATCCTACAGGAAAGGTCATGTCCGCGCTATTAAGAACGCCTTCATAATGAGGGTATGAAGATACTCTATCTGCCACTCAGAGACGTCAATTTAATTTAACGCTTGATTAAAGTTGCTGCTGTCACTTTCTTTGCTACAGCAATAGAATAAGACAACACGTCACTTAACAAGCATTAAATTTAATTGACGTCTCTGAGTGCGGCAGTATGAGCATTATTTTTAGCAGGGAATAGAGCCGCCATCACACACCACAAAAAACAAAAATCATCTTTATTTTGAATATTGATGCAAGCACGCTTAAGTTTTATATTTTTAAGCAAATCTATGAATCCTGATGCTCTCAGTGGGTTATATTTACTGATGTTTACCTCCAGGTATAAATTGCGCATAAAAGCCCAATCCCTGTCTTGAAATTCATAAATTTTTCGACCAATAGAGTGTAAAAGATTTAAAAATATTTCATTAAAATCATAATTCCGATGTAACACTATACTTCGGGTTGCAAAAGACTTAATATCACATGTATCGTTTTTAAGTAAAGAAAATTCTGCAAATAATTCGAAGTTAACTTTAATACTATTAAAGACTGATTGTCTTGCATCTAAAATGTTTCGAACGTGGGCGCGAAGACTGCATAAAAACTCAGCAGGAGGACTAGCTTGGTATAGCTCATGCAATTCACGATGGCGAGTGGGCTTTATTAGTGGTTGAACGTGTACATGCACATTGCGGTAGTGTGCGTGTCTGACGGAGCGATCGGTCGCGAGCGCGCCGTCGCTCGAGTTACTTGTGCATATTGTTTCCACGACGCTTACTGCCACGAACTACCGTCAGCATGTCCAATATCCGGAAAAAACGCAAAGTTATTCATAGCGAGGTATAACGGATTTTTATTTTGAAGTATCCTAAAATAAAAATAGTAAATTTATTTAGAACTGTGGGCCTATCCGTGTTTATCGCTTGACAAAACGGTAATAAAACATTCGACACTTTCTGACAAGTACGTACATATAAGTGTGAGAGTGACGGATGTTTGATCCACGTTTAGTCACCCAAGAAACACGGCAATAATAAGCCCTCTAAAATAAAGATAAACCTACAGATAGGTTTTAATTTTAAGTAACATAAAATTGTACGTATAATTTTAAGACAGAAAATACGGAGACATTTGAAATGTCATCTTCGCGACAAGATAGAGTTAGGTACATCAATTTCGTAGAAGATGCAACCAAGAAGGTCGCTAGTGTCGCTACTACATGTAGTATGACTAAGTAGTTCGCATATCACATCAAGAACATAAATAAGTAGTTTGTTGTTTTATAATATTTTAGGTTAAACAAAAAAAGAATTTTTGAAATCGGACCATAATTGATGGAGAAATCAAATCGGTCAAACTGAGAACCTCCTTTTTTGAAGTCGGTTTAAAATGCTTAATTGCATTATTTCTTATCATTATTTGCTAGAGGGTTTGCGACAGTATAATAAGTATAATGTGTCCAATACTTCTCTTTATTTTTTATGCTTACCATACCCGCTCTCGCTGTCACGCACACTTTGACACGTATACAGATATGTGTTTACTACAAGTAAAGCCCACTCGCCATCATAAATTGCATGAGCTATAACAAACAAAAGTATCATATTAAAGAGGTAATTTATTACGCAAGCGCCGCCGATTTCAAAGCCGCCGCTCTATGTTCAAAGAACGCGGTGATTCAATACCTGCATATGCACGTCACAAATCGAATACTAACTTCCGTCTCACTCAAACATATTCAATAAAGCTTGAGCGAAAGTAAGCCATTCCTACTGCTGACCTTATTATTTGATGTTCAATTGTTGTTGTTATAATTATTTATAATTATTAATTATTTTTGTGTTCTTTGACTATTAGTATTTATGTTTGACGATTTCAATGTAATTTCGTATTTTTTTGACATGCAATGCAATTAATATTGTAATATTACATTGATGAATAAATAAACTAAACTAAACTAAGGCAAACGCACTTCGTACGTGACTGCCAGCGTTTACATTTATTTTTAACCGACTTTAAAAAAAGAAGCGTTTACATTTATTTTTAACGGACTTTAATAAAATGGTAAGTCCACACAAATGAAATTAATGATCTTTGCTGTTTATATAACTTTTACCAGTTCAGATTTTGTGAATAAATAATATATTTTTTCTTCGATTGTTTACAGAGTAAATCCAGTTCACAACCGATTGACAACTCAAAAGATTCTGATGAACTAACGCTGTCAACTTTTTATACTCAAGCTGGATTTGATGATACGTTCCCCTACTCTCAAGATGTAGACGCTTACTTGACGTACCAAAATGAACATTTAAGTAGAGTTCCGGATGTTTCTTTACAAAAGGCTACAAAAGGAACTAAGAAAACTTCAAAGAAGACTAGCTACGGAAAAAATAAAACCGTAGATAAAGGACTGAACTCCTACGTTATTAAAAAAAATAAGACAGTCAGGCGAAATATTAAAATCAGTATATCAAATCTTGAACTCAACAAGGAGTCTACAGAGGTTGCCGTACAGTACATCGTTGAAGATGAATATGATGAAATATTAAGTGCCACGGAAGGACTAGTTGATAAAATTGTCAAAAGATTAGCCAATGTTAATTACTTACTCGTATTAGTAACTGAAATATTTAGATTATTTTGTTATGCACATAAAATAGATATCGTGAAAATAAATTACATGTAAAAATAATTAAACATTTGTTTTATTAGTCCATAACTTAGTTTGAGACGAGTACCTACCAAGTAATAATAAGTCAACTTTAGTTTTACTTATATCAAACGCATGCATACGAAACTCTAAATGACACGTATGCAAATAAACTATTACCTTGATGAGCGCATCACCGCCCGACCAATTAAACAATATCATATTTCAAGTTCGAAATATCGTGTGTCGCTTCGGTTATGAAATGATACAAAATATTTAAAGACGCATTTCAATTGGAAACTTGATAAAACATTAATAAAGACTAAAATTGGATTTAGCTTCGGTTTATAATTTAATTACTACGCTATGTAGTCGTCACAACTACGTCACACAAATTGCACATATGCATATATTTTAATAAGGTAACCAATGCACGGAACAATATGGCTTTCGCAAAGAAAGATCTACAAACTTAGCTTGTTTTGATTTGTTACGATTTGTGACTGAAAGTATAAATACAAAGTCACCTGTTATGTCATTGTTTTTAGATATGTCTAAGGCATTCGACTTTGTAAACCACTCCATACTATTTAGCAAACTTTACCACTATGGAATAAGAGGTAAGGCGCTTGAGTGGATACAAAGTTATTTAAGGAACAGATTGCATTGTACAGAAATTAGCAAAATAGTTCAAACCCGAAATGTCCTTCTAAAGCAATCTCATCAGTCAGAATACAAAGTCATTAACACCGGTTGGGCCATTACTTTTTGTTTTGTATGTAAATGATCTGCCACATACTATTATTCACAAATGTATTATGTTCGCGGACGATACCACACTTGTTTTAAAATGTAACAATAAGGACACTTTTGAGCTGGATATCAACAAAACCCTCAAAGACATTATAAATTGGATGGAACTAAATGATTTAAACATTAATTTATCAAAAACCAAATTCATGCAATACGTCTCATATAATTCTTGTGCTATGACTCTTAATGTAACTTATGAAGGTAATAACATAGATGAGGTAGATACATTTAATTTCTTAGGAGTGACCTTCGATAAACACTTAAACTGGAAGGAGCACATATACCAAGTGTGTAATAGATTGAATCGGTTTATATTTGCTCTAAGAAGACTGAAGCAAGTTGTGTCCACGAAGGCAGCTTTAACGGCTTACCACGGTTATGTTTCATCGGTATTAGGTTATGGACTGCTGCTATGGGGTAACTCAGTGGATGTTGGCAGAGTTTTCCGCATACAAAAAAAAATGTGTTCGCGTTATTTGTAATTCTTGGTCGGTTGACAGCTGCAAACCATTATTTAAACAATTAGATTTATTGCCCTTAGCTTGTATGTACATCAGGGAGGTGTGCGTTTTTGTCAAAACAAACCCCGAGTATTTCAAAAAGCGCAGTGAGGCTATCCAGAGGCAGACTAGGCCCAAAGTCATGAATCAGTTATACAAGCCCCCTGCACGCAAGGACATATACAAAAGAAACGCATACAATATGTGTATAGTTATTTTTAATAATTTACCTGATGACATTAAACGTCTTCCTAATAATACTTTTAAACACTATCTGACAAAGTGGCTTCTGAATCACTGTTTTTACACTGTAAATGAGTTTTTGACATGTGAATTGAATTGAAATATAATTATTAATTAAATATAGTAATCTAGCATAAAAATATGTTAATGTTATAGCAAAACTAATTAGGGTTATTATAAAAATTTGCATACCTATGTGTTGGTGAATACAATGAACAAATTAAAATGTAAGACCTATTTAAAGACTGTATTTTCGCAAATAAATGATTGATTGATTGATTGATTGAATGAAATGAAACTTTATCGCATTGTAGACTTTACTTGACCTGTTAAAGAAACAAATCAGCCTGACTGATTTATTGAGTTGCGAGTAATTAACATTTCAAATAACTTTTTAACTTGCATAGCGTCCTATAGATGGTGTAAATATCAAATAAATATATTTTTGTGTGTTTTTTGGATAATTTCATTGTAAACCGTATTTTGGTAAGGGTAAAAATTAAAGTCAATGTTTGAGTGTTACAATTCTAATATAAATGCTAATAATTTTCATGTTGTTATACGCAAAATAGACAAAAACAGGTTCAGTTCTGCATCGCGCTATCGAAGTTTTTTAGATTCGATCATATATATAGAACACAAAACAAGTAACCGACGTGCTCCCACCTTCTGTGACTGACCGGCGGAATGGTAGGGATGCACCAGCAACCTGTGGCTCGGCCTGATCACCCTTGCTACTAACCGCTGAATTTGTTATCTTGGAAGTCCCGGTGATTCTGTGCCTATGCGGTGGTGGGCATGGATGATCCACGCCTCGGTGGGAGGCTCTAAACCCACCACCTTCACGTAAAATGCAGCCATAAGACCACTGGGAACTTAACGCATCCCAGATGGGCCCGTTCTTGATGTGGGGCTTGATCGACCTCGCAGCAAGTTGTGAAAACACCATAGTCGTACTTAGGACGTCTATGAGGGTCCTGGAACCACTTACATGCTGAGCCTGATCAACTTAGTGTGTATGTTGTGTTAACCTTTTGTTTTTTAACCAATAACTTATCATATAAAGTAAAGTAAGTTTTACGTGTTAATTTGATGAAAATGCAATAGGCTAGTTGCCTCATATTAAATTTGGCTTAATAAATTAATATTTTCTTTAGTATTAGACTTAAGAAACCAATATTTATCGATTTCAGATATTAAAAGTGTAAGATGGCTACATATTTTTTATTTAAAAATTGTTCATTTTTATTTTTTATTTTGAACTCTGAAAACGCTGTCGGGCATGTTGTGACGTCATAGGACCTTAAGCAAACTTCATGTCGGTTCTTATACGAGTGAAATTCGCAATGGTATATTCTGCAAGTATTCTGTGCTGTGACATGACATTGTCATTTATGACTCATGGACTTTTGAGGTTGTGTTATGATCGTTTATCTATATGTCAAATGCTCTCGTCAAGTGTCAAACAAATGTTTGTTTTCGGCCCGTATGACGTCACAGCACAGATAATCTATAGACTAATATGGCTGTAAGCGTTTTCGCCCGTTAACGAAAACTAAACTTTTAAAATAAAGTTTTGCGGTTTTGTAGGTCCTAAAAAAATGTGGGATTTTTTTTTTCATCTAATCGGACAATAATTAATAACTTGAGACCTACTTTAAAATAGAGGCAACTAGCCTATTGAATGAATCGAACATACGTAAAAACCCGATTGAGCGTTTTGAATCAAAGTATATCCAAGAACCCAATTAGGAGTTTCGAATCATACATACGTGAAAACCCGATTGAGCGTTTCGAATCAAAATATATCCAAGAACCCTATTGTGAGTTTCGAATCAAACATACGTGAAAACCCGATTGAGCGTATCGAATCAAAGTATATCCAAGAACCCGATTGGGAGTTTCGAATCAAACATACGTGAAAATCTGATTGAGCCTTTCGAATCAAATACAACGGAGGAGTTTATCATTTAATAACTATTGGGAGTTTCAATTGATTTGAAACTCCCAATTATTACCTACTTCCAACATCCTAGTGGGTTTAAAAAGCATGCCTTTGACAAGAGAAGTGCGATAAACTTTAAGCGCAAGTAAGTATACTTAAACCAAAGACATTAAATGTACTTAGTAGTAATAGACGGGGCATAGCGACCAAAAGCGTGATGCAAAACTTGTTACCTCGAGGTAACAAGTCGTTTAGTCTACTTTGACACGCCCGCCTGTGAGGTCGTATCTATGTCATCGAAGAAAAAACCCATTTCAACGGAATCATGCCGAGTTTCGTATTGCACTATTGTAAATTGCGATACGAAAAAGCCGCTGGACAAGATTTTACTTTATTTTCACTGTTATTTTGTGTATTTATTAAATAAATCGATTTTTATCAAAATGTTTTCATAGATGGTTCTAGAAAATTAGTTTGTTGTTATAAGCGCCCTCTGTTGTTGAATAGATGAATTATAACGTAAATAGGGAGATGTATTGCCGTTATCGTTTTTTTTATCGATATTTTTTGTAAGTAAATAATAAGAATGCCTACTTTTAATGAATACTTACTTATTAAATGAATGGGAATACAATAACAATAAAATTTATACTTAACTGCAATATTAGTATGGCATTACTATTTTTGTTGATATGTCGACTATTGTAGATTTCCGCCTGTCAATAAAAAAGCGCGTGTAAAATGGATATAGTTCGTTCAAATAGAAAACTATTACTTTACTATTGTGGAATTATAATTTATGTAGAGAATACCACAGCATATAGTTCGCCTTTTGTACATAAAGCGTATTCTTTTTTGCAATAAAGATTAAATAAATAAATGTATAATACAGTTGTAAAATAAATAAATGTATAATACATACGAACGGAAAACTGGTTCTACGCTGATAGTCACATTTTTAAAATCAATCTTAATAAGATATCAATATTTTTATCGATAGTATTAATACCTCAATATCGAATTGGTTACACCCTAAATGAATTTTATTATTTAGCGTCACCTACCGTCCAATAGCTGAAATAAGTGTTCCTATTACTTTCATGCGTATTCTGCTACCAAACGCTAGATGGCATTCCTGATGCTTATGATCAAAGTTTTTCTATGAAAACGTTTCCAATGGCCACTCTATTACATATAATATTAAATCTCTTTGACTTAAACTAACAAAATAGGCACTTACAGAAATGACTCAAGAAAATAGAATTAAGAAGGTACCTCCGCTTTTACTGCAAGTTAATCTGCACGTGGGTACCTAAGTGTGGGTCACCCTTACCATTACCAAACTTGCCAGATAAGTATAAAAATAGGTACTAAATTAAATGGTTTTGTATACAGGTTTCATCATATGATCTCCACTCACCCCCTTCGTACTAAATAACAGATAAAAGATAAGATAAAAGACATTTATTCAGTAAGTAGGCCGCACGGGTACTTTTACACGTCAGGAGTCTACCAGCGCTTCCCAAGAGGAGACCACTGCCGAGAAGGAACGCCGCAAGAAACTCAGCAGTCAGTCATTTTTTTTAACCATATTTCTTATTACAATGATACAACTTAGTCAAGTATTATATAAAGCTATAAATATTAATTTAAATATAATATCAAATATCATGCGTAGTTCAGCAGGAAAACATGACAAAAATATAAGGAGAGATATAGAGGGAGAAAAAGGCAAAAAAAAAACAAAAAAACAACAAGACGACCACATAAAAGTTTCGACATGTTTTCCTACATCAACAGTGTCCCCTAGACAAGATAAAGGTTTTACATTTGAACAAATTATTATTGACTAAGTTTCGAGTTTAGATCATGCATTTTTGTCTGTTAGATAATCCTCGACCCTATAATACGCTTTAGACATTAACGACTTTTTCAAGTAATTTTTAAGTGCTGAAAAGGGTATGTTTAAAACTACGTCAGGTAATTTATTATAGAAATGAATGCATTGACCAACAAATGATTTATATACTTTACGGACACGGAATTTTCGAATAGCGATTTTATTTTTATTTCTAGTATTTAAATTATGTATATCAGAATTTTTGGTGAACAAATCTAAATTCTTAATAACATAAATAATATTCTCATAAATAAATTGAGACGCTACAATTAAGATATTAATTTCTTTAAAAAGTTCTCTTAAGGAGTCAAGGGAATTTAAGTTGTAAATAGAACGAATGGCCCTTTTTTGTATCACAAATATAGTTTGTATGTCAGCTGCCTTACCCCAAACCAGAATACCGTACGACATAACACTATGGAAATAAGTATAATAAACTAAGCGAGCTGTCTCAACATTAGTTAGTTGTCTAATTTTCCTAACGGCGTAAGCAGCCGAACTTAGTTTACCTGCCAGTACAGCTATATGGGGACAGATATAAGGAGGTATATATATATCCAAAATCATTTTACATACAGCAATAGATACCTACGTATACTTACCTACCTCGCGGCATATAAAAGGAGCGAGCAACTTGTAGGCTAACACTCGATTGTCGACTCTATTAGTTTTGAGTTATAAGACAAACACATGCAAGGTTAGCTCTAATTTTAACGGTAATTAACTAGGTATACCCACCTACCTACCAATAAAACGTTCGTTTTTTTAAACAATGAGTTAATTTTGACTCACCGTTTTTATTTTGGTCATTTAATAAAGACATGTCAAGCATACGCCTGACTCTTGCGTTTTTAAAGGTCATTATTTGTAGTTAGCTGCTAACGTTTAGGCGAAGACCAACTGTAATCTATTTTGACATTCACTCACTACACTACTATGTATAGTCCAATTAGATGAAACTGCACTAAAGTCTGGAAGTAATTCTCAGTACTGATAAAAGCATTTCTGGTTGCTTTGCATAGATAAAAAAATCGAAGTTGATACATCCCTCAATAAGTTAACCCACCCGGAAAGGGGTGCAATTGGTTGAAAACCCTGCAATGGTCATAATTAATGAGAGAAAAAAGGTGTAATGACTCGGTGTAATTAAACATACGTTTTAATCCATCTCAATCTACATTTGCACGTGTTATTTAGTTTAATCCAAACCACGAAACATTTATATCGTCCCCTTACTTCTAGAACCGACTAAAGTCACTTTTAGGCAAAATCGAGTTAGAATACCGTTCGAAAGTACTTTCCAATATCGACGTGTTGGTAAAACCCGTTTTTTAATACGATGCTCCGTTCTTGAGTTAGCCTCTAGCTTAAAGTAGTTTAACGGCGATTTTTTAAATATTGAACAAGTAAAAGCTACTAAATGCCTGTTATAATCGAGATTTTTCAATTTATCAAGAAGAAAAACATTTTGTCCTCATTTAATTAATATAATATACAATTTTATTACTCCAATAAGATACTAAGCATGGTATAGTAGTTTTTTGACTTTAACCATAAGATAAAAACGTTTATTTTGCCATCTACAAAAACATCCAAACCAATCGATAATATGTTTTGCCATTTCTTAATTCCTCAGCAAGTAAGAATATTGATCAGCAAAAATCACTAAAATATATTATAATTGGTTTTGCTTGCTTCGTTTTTGCTTTCGACGGTAGAATCTGATTCAGCTAAAACCGCTTAACATGCGCGTAAGCGCTTTACGCTGTGCTCTCTAGTGAGGCCCTCCCCACTTAGTCGCATCTCACCTTTTTGGAAGTGTCGACGTCGATTGCGTGCACGCATAAAATTATTAAGTATAGTGATGACAAGCGTTGAGGAATGAATTCCCGAACATAAAAAAATTTACGCACTTCTTACTGTGCTCCCTAGTGAGGCCATCCCCGTTTAGTCGCATCTCACCTTTTTGGAAGTGTCAACATACGATTAGAATACATTAATAATTATGGTACCATCAAGCTGGTATTATGATCAAGAGGGAAGGTGGCCATAAGAACTCATCAACGGCTTATAGGTAGGTCTATAGAGTTTGGACTCGTTTGAGTCATCTTTTGAAAGCGATTTTGTTATCAGTGATACAAGTACAGTGGGCCTTATAAGAAGCTGCACACTTTTGTACCTTGTCGCTTTAACGCCTTTGACAGATTAGTGCAGCAGTTCAAAGATGACGTTAAAGTGACAAAACACTAAAGTGTGCAGCTTCTTATAAGGCCGACCGTACAAGTGGTAAAGGCATTATACAGGAGGAATAACACGGCTGGTTTAAGTCACTCACCTGCGAGAGCGATATCGTAGATCGGGCCAGACGTGGCCGCAGCCGAGACTAGCAGCTAGCAGTGATAAAGAGTAAATTTATCTACTCTTACGTAATTTTTGTAACAACCTCAATCGTTTTAATTTTTATTTCATTTGGTTAAAGTTTTAAAGATACCCTATAAAACTACTTTTAAAACCTATGTGACGTTTATTTTAGTTTAAATCACAAATTTCTCCAGTAAACACTAATGTTTGTCTCAATGTTGCTTTTTATCTAATAAACGCCTTAGTAGTAAACAAAATTTGATGAAATTTTGTAAACGAATAGGTTAAAGTTTTGAGTAGTGCAAACGTTTCAAAACATAACGCTTAACCTTGTAGGGGCGAGGCAGTCGGTAAAGTTAGTTACATGACAAAACATACTAGTAACATATTGGTATTTTAAGTGCACTTAAATCTGAAATATCATATTCTCTACAGCCAAAACCGACTAACTGACTCGTGACTATAATAGAAACTAAGATAACTGCATAAATTAATCACAATTCTCAATATTTTTCTAGTACAAAGTGTAATTTATATAAGTAAGAAAGTTTAACTTTGAATTAATACTGCCTAAACCTATTAGTTTAAAAGATACAAAAAAATTGTCTCTACAGCAAAAACCGCTTATCTGCACCACCTTTTTTACAAAACCCTCAATTTAATCCATTTGTTTTAAGAATATACTAATTTGTTACTTATAGTTTTGATTACTAACAACCTCTCGTAATAAAATCCCAAATATCATTTACTTAGAATTGAGTTTAACTAGAAATTTAAACACTCAAACCTTTAAATGCGTTTTTGTCAAAACTATACTTCATGCAGTTAGTCGGTTCTAGAAGTAAGGGAACGATATGTAAGTAAAAACTCACTTTGCGCCATTGCGGCTCTGAAGAACATATGAAACGCAAAACATATAAAAATAACATATAAAATTTCCCATTGTGCTTTTATATATGATAAAGCTGGAATATACATGTCGATTTGGCAAAGCCTAATACGATAGTATTTAAGGCGGCGTGTATGTTCAAGTAAAAAAAAAAAGGTTACAATTAAAGTATTTTGCAATGAACTACTTTATTTTATTTTTTATTTTGTGCTAATTCATATTCACAAGAGCGATTAAGGGTATTTTCTTTTTACACTGTAACATGTGATTCTATGGTCATAATTTGGTATTACCATAGATACCACTTTTTTTTTTTGTTGCTGGAGGTCCTCATGCGAACCCGGCACGTTTACTTTGATCGTACTATTTGTATTCTGTGTAAAATACAGATTCAACAATTTCTTATCGAAATGTCTAAATTCGTTTTAATCGATACTTTACGTCGATTATGTGTGAATATGTGGCGTCATGACATTTTGACTTTACATGACAAACTGAAATTACTTAAATAAACGCTTCATTTCCTAATTTTTATTACTTAGGGATCTTAACAGTTATTTATCAAAGACAACTCAGGTGAATTAATTGAAATCGGATAGTTCGGTCGGATAGTGAATGGGTGTCCTTTAGCTACGGTGTACAGTGAATGGATGCTGAATCTGTGAAGTTTGCCTCCAGAACTCATGGTAAACTATTTGTCTATGGTATTATTTTCCTCTACTTGTTTGTTTGGCTCGGATTGTTATTTGCCGGTTTGGCGGTTCGTAAAGTTAATTTCAGTGGAAAATAAGGCAAATGGTGCGGTAAAATTCGATATTTACATGTAACAGAGCGGATTCCACAAAACAAAGTGAACGGAGAAACCTCTAAAGGCGAATAATACAAGTAAGTTCTACTATTTCAGTAAGACGTGATACATTCTTGTAAGTAGTTCTGAGTCCACTCTCACATCTCTAGAGCAATTCTTATATAGTTATCTAAGGATTTCGTATTATGTATTCGTTTCAGTATACATCATCAGTTAAATCGTCTCGTGTGACGAACTGAGACGAACTTAGAGGTCGTACGGGAGGGGTACGCTCAATCGTATCGTAAGAGCACTATGAACTATCGGTAAGTAACCTATAAGAAGGTGATAAAACCGATTTTATAATCTTTAAATGGAGTCTGTCGGATTATTATAGAGCATTAAATAATTCAATTTCAGCCTCGACGGGTAAGAAATAAAATGTAGCTTCTTACAATCGTCTTTTACTACGACGCCAAAGACTAAATGAAGCTGCTGAAGGTAGTAACGCTATTCTCATTAGGTGTCGCAATGGAGGAGCCCCTGAAGAAGATTTTTTGGTCCAACACTTAAAGCTAAAAACAGCTATGGAAGCATTTGAAAAAGAATTGTACCATTTCTTATCAGTGTCTCAAGATATTAATATAGACGATATAAATGAGGATCAAATGAAAGCAAAAGAGATACTTAATGAAATGGAAGTGTCAGTAAAGCTTAATGAAGCACGGACTAAAGAGACTACTATGGCAAAGTTACCAAAACTAAATTTGCCTTCCTTTGATGGTGATAAATTAAAATTTTGTGAGTTTTGGGACCGCTTCAATGCTAGTATACATAAACAAAACTTAGCAGACACGGATAAGTTGGCATATCTAGTTGGCTGCCTTCAAGGAGCAGCATTAGAATCCATATCAGGGCTAACTGGCACTAATGCAAACTACACAGTAGCAGTTGAGACTTTGGAGAGAAGATAATATGGTGGAAAAGATAATCTTATTGATGCACATTATTCAGCCTTATTTAGTATAGTCAAAGCTGAACATAGTAGTAAGAGTTGTCGCTATGTACTTGATACTATTGAAAAAAATTTAAGAGTCCTAGAGAAGCTTGGAGAACCAGTAGATGGCAACCACCTTAGAGCAGTAATATTAGGAAAGTTTCCAGAAAAGGTTATTCACGAACATCATCTGATTGGAGGTGACATGCAAGGTATGACAGCAATAAGGAGCAACTTGCATAAGATAGTGTCAGCCATGGAAAGGACCTCAGATATAATACCATCTACCAGGGTAACAATGCCATCTGGGAGCACTACTGAAGCCTTACATGTGGTAAGTGAGTCAGGCCATGTTCCTAACTTTCGGAAAAGAAAATTTATAAAAGGCAGTGATAGTGGACCCCCAAAGAAAAGGGCTAGAAGACCATGCCTATTTTGTAAATTAAAAAATCATCTAAGCTCTGACTGTAGGAAATTGAAAGGTGTAGAAGCCCGTAAGGAGACTGTTAAGGGAAGGTGCCATAACTGCCTTAGCAAGGATCATGAAACTACCTTGTGCAAGCGAAAAATAACTTGTTACCGCTGTAAGGGTGATCACCTCCAGGTCTTCTGTCCAAAACCACCAGGTAGTGAAAATTCAACAGATACATTAATCAAGATGACCTGTGATAAAGTGACTAATGATTATACCTTTTTACAGACCGCAGTGGCAGTTATCCTAAATCCAAACAATAAAATGTCAAAGAACAGCAGACTGCTGCTGGATAGTGGTAGTCAACGTAGCTATATTACTGAAAATACAGCTCATTTACTGGGACTGCCAATACTGAAAGAAGATGTACTACTGATTTATACATTTGGAGCTTCACAACCTCATAAGATGACTAGTCCCTCAACAATCATTGATGTACAAACAAAACGTGGTACTCAGAAGCAAATACATGTAAACATTGTGCCACAAATAACTGATAGAGTCCCTGTAGTTCCTTGTGACCAAAATGAGATAGATATTATACCAGATGATAATACCACTGGGGATGGAATTGATCTTCTTATAGGTAATGATTTTTATAGCTCCTTTCTGAGAGAAAGCAAAATTAAGATTGCTCCAAATTTATACTTGCTTGACACTGATTTTGGTTGGGTCTACTCTGGATCTGGAACTACTGCTGCAAATGAAGAAGAAATGATGAGTATAGACACAAATCGTTATTTGTATAAAAAATCTAAAGACCAATTTTATATGAGCCAATATGGACCCCGCTTACCCCTATACTTTCCATTGACCACAGAAACTTTATGTCAATGTTCCTTAATGGTAAGTCTGGCTCCGTAAAATATGGACAGGATGGACCATGGCACTGACAGTATGTAACCACAGATAATACATCAGTCATTTCATTTGCAGCAGTAGTTCCAGATCCAGAGTAGGGCCAACCAAAATGGGTCCATATTGGCTCATATAAAATTGGTCTTTAGATTTTTTATACAAATAACGATTTGTGTCTATACTCATCATTTCTTCGAAAAATTTTGCTCATACTTCATTTCTTCGAAAAATTTTGCTCATACTTATCGCAACTCATAATGATTTTTTTTAAGAAACTGTTACTTTTTGAGGATTGTTATAAATCTAACCTAACCTAACCTAATTTTATCTACACGTAAGATATTTAAGAAATTCTGAAAAGTGTACGGTTCCATGAATATTGGCGTTATAAGTTCAGATGAGTATGAGTTCCGATCATTAGTATAAACATTTTTTATGAAGAGTATGAGGAGTGATCATTATGATGTAAAATGGTATGAGAAAAATTTTCGGAGTTCCAATAATCGGAGTTGCAATTTTATATGAACTTTGGCGCACCCGGGTAAGCGACTCACCTAAGGCTACACATCAGGAAGAAGCAGTCCGTCAGTTTAATGAAACTGTCCAATACATAGAAGGCCGATACCATGTTAGATGGCCCTGGATTCAATACCCACCAGAGCTACCCTCAAACTACGGATTATCTCTAGGCCGTTTAAGGAGTGTAATAAGGCGTGCATATAAGGAAACCTAAGAAGAATACAATGGCATCCTGATAGAACAAATAAGACTCGGTGTGGTAGAGTTGGTCAATCAGAGCCAATCTTCTCCATTAAATGAAAACCATCCATTGCATTATCTTCCACATCACATGGTCAAACAAAAGGGCAAAAAAGGGAGAATTGTTTACGATGCTTCTGCTAAAATAACAGGTCAGAAGAGCCTAAATGAATGTTTTTATAGTGGCCCCTCGATGTTAGAGGACCTAACAGCCCTACTTATTAACTTTCGTACTAAAAGAATTGGTATCATAGCTGATGTGGAAAAGGCGTTTTTACAAATTGCCCTTCAAATAGAAGACCGTGATATGACAAGATTCTTGTGGATAACCTGTAACGACTAGTAACCATGTAGGTCTACATATCCTTCCATACCAATTGCATTTATTAATGTAGGATATAGTGTTAAACACTCACCAGGATTGCATCGCCAGTATCTCCGATCTACAATCACTCTTTTTCACCGTTCTCCTACACCGTCCGTCCCGCCATTTATTTATCACGATTGTTAAAGTCGGGCAACCTTAAGGTCTTCTTTTTCTACAAGAGTGCCAACACGCAAATATATCAAACCATAAAATAACAAGTGTTGCTGCATTGCAATATGTGACTTGATATTAAATAAATATGTTGGACACTCACCAAACGTTATAGAAGACTCGCCTCTGCGCGACACATATCTCAAGCTAGCTGTCGGTTGTTGGTTTATTTGCTTCGCAACATAACTGAGTTAAATAGATAGACAGACAGAAGATTAATCCGCCTGCTTTTTGATTGCCCCACGCCTTTGCTTGGCTGGCGTAAAATTCACAATATTGTAAAGAAAGGTTAAATTTTCTCCCCGCGATAGAATTTCTATCAAACCATTTTGCATTACAAAGTCTATGCAATTACTTACATTTTCAGTGAGTTTGTAAAAAACACTTTTTCGTTTTTACGAACAAAGCAAACTGTTTTTCAAAAGCTGATACACGCATCTGAAATCGATCTGCATCAATTTTCCACGTTCCCCTTCGACTATCTTCACGATCAGGCACCAAAAAATATGTAACATTATCACTAAAAGTTACTTTCTTCGTCATTATAGCACAATTAAATTTTAATAGTATTGTCATTAGTGGTAGTCAATGTTGTTTAATAACGCCGGGTTACTATTTTGATTAAGGGCTGATTTTTCAATCCCCAGATAAAGCTATTCGGAAGGTAAATTTTAGCTCTGTCCTTTTCTTTCATATGACTTCAGAAAAGGATACATATAGGTACATTTAACTGACGGATAGTTTTATCTGGGGATTGAAAAATCAGCCCTTAAAAAATAAGGGCTATTATTATTTAAAGCATGAATAAAAGACATTAATTTATGATATATTTTTTTGTACTCGTCGATTATAATCTGTGTATTAAGATTTCATACAGAATACTGCAACGTCACTCTTTTCATCGTTGCATAGTCTATGTTACTTCCGAAACAACTATTTCGATACGCTCTAGACAACCGAAAAAAAATTGAAAATAGAACTTCATATTTCAATAATATGTGTCCTTGTTTAAGGAGACTCGATCCGATACAAAATTGCCAATTTATGGGGTTTCGGAATGTAGCAGCGTCGCGTCATCTGTCAAAAATCTACTTAAACTTGCTGCTGTATCCAGGCAATAAAAAAATTAAAAAAACTACGCTTTGTGATTGGCTAGTATTTAGCTAATCACAGCACAGTACTGCAACATTACTGACGCCGGTGGTGTGATAGTACTTACGATATTTAGTTTTCTTATATACTCGTATTATTAATGACTTAAATTATTAATTTTAATGAACTCGTACAAAAAGTATTGTTCACAATAGTGTCATAATCAAGCTTTTTAATCTCGTACCTTACTTAAGCCACACAGCAAGCTTCGTGGCCTAAACACGGTACTCGACTAAAAAGCTCTCTATTATAACACGATTGTGAAAAATACTATTATTTAAACACCACTTTCTTAACCTAGTTACATTTCTAAGCGCACATACAGTTGGATGATATATACAGTTAAATACATCTGTCGATAATCTATACTCTTCATATAACGTCAACAATTTAGGACAGTTAATACTTTCTAAGTTGATAACATCATTATTATAAGGAATCAGGGTTTCATAAGATAACTCAGATTTTTAAAGAATAACTGTTTTAATCTTTAGTTTTATATTCAGTTTTACAGAGTAATAATTCAGCACCCAAATACAACGTCAGCTCGGTAAGAGGGCCGTCCCAAGAATGCCCCCCGAAAACAAACTCAACCATTCTTATGACAGCCCGATTGCCGCCCTTTTACTCGGAAATGACGTCACATGAACAACTTATTGTTTATCTTAATGCATTAAATTAATACCACATAAATAACAATTTTGTATATAAATAATTATATAATTAATTATCTTACACTCGGCCTTTCCTGACAACAAGTTTGTCCCAAACTTACACTTAGCTTGAAACTACATTACAATCAGTCCAAGATTTTACATTATACTCAAATTCTTACAAATATCATCACTTACTTTATATAAGCGTTACTTGTACTCTTATCAACTGTCTCAGTTATAATATTTTTAAAGGAAATTAAAAGTGTATGTGTATACTAACTATAACAAAGTTGGTCAACAATACTGATCACACTAACCACATCAACATTACTAACCATATAACGAAATATCATCATCAATGCTAACCATACTAGCTATAACAGATATCCTCATCAATGCTAACCATACTAGCTATAACGAAATATCATCTTCAATACTAAACATACTAGCTATAACGAAATATCATCATAAATACTAACCATACTAGCTATAACGAAATATCATCATAAATACTAACCATACTAGCTATAACGAAATATCATCATCAATACTAACAATACTAGCTATAACGAAACATCATCATCAATACTAACCATACTAGCTATAACGACATATCATCATCAATACTAACAATACTAGCTATAACGAAACATCATCATCAATACTAACCATACTAGCTATAACGAAATATCATCATCAATACTAACCATACTAGCTATAACGAAATTTCAAAACAAGTGTTCTCATTACCTTGATTACATTTGCTTCCATTTACAAGGGAAACCAATTAGCTATGAATACCTATTTATGCGGTTATTTGACAGGGTTTATTGACCATAAGATACTGACATATTACAAAACACTGTTTCATTGATTCCCACACAACGAAATCAGATTAGTTTTCAGTATTGCTACTCTCAGCATCAGAACTGCTGCTATCCTTGTCAGAATTCGTCATAATCCAAGGTTTCATACGGTCAGCTGCCCATACGTTACAATAGTTTCGTTGAGTGATATTAGAACCTACAATACTGGATACTTCATATCTATCATTACCTATGACTTTCGTAATTCTAAATGGACCTGTAAATTTAGGAAGTAACTTCTTACTTTGGCCGTCATTGTTGGGAGTTGGTTTTAATATTTTTACAAGATCACCTTCTGTATAAATCCTAGCTTTTATCTTATGCTTGTCATACCTATTCTTTTGGGCTGTTTGATCCTTCTCTATATGTGCAGTTATCTGTGACCTGATACCGTCTAGAGAACCGGGTTGGCGTGATGCATTAATCAGTTCTGCAAACGCATTATCGCCTTTGCTAAGTAATCTCACTCCAAACATTGCTTCTGAAGGGGCTTTGCCAATGCCTTTATGAAGGGTGTTATTCATTCCCCACTGCGTTCTACCTAATACTGTGTCCCAGTATTTTTCACCTAATTTATCTGAGTATGCTGTTAAAGTATCAAGTATTGTTCTGTTGAACCTTTCCACCTGTCCGTTTGCGCGAGGTGATGACACGGCATTAAGAACATGTTTAATTTTAGACTGAAGACAATATTTTTTAAATTCTTTAGATGTAAATGAAGTTCCCTGATCCGAAATTAACCTATTAGGGTAGCCAAAGATTGTAAATATATCCTCGAGCGCACGAATAGTTAAACTGGATTTAAGGTTGCGAAGTGGCTTTAATAAACAAAACTTTGTGAATCCGTCGACCAATACAAGGAGGTATGAATTATTTTTAGCACTTTTAACAAAAGGCCCCAAATGGTCAATATGGACCGTATCAAATGGCCTGTCAACCTTGTGGATCGGATGTAATAAACCTTCTTTTGGACCAGTAGGCTCTTTACTATATGCACATTCAATGCAAGATTTAACGTATTTACCGATAAAACGCCTCATTTTGGGGAACCAAAAGTCTTTTTTAATTTTTTCTAAAGTCTTCTCAGTACTAAAATGACCTATGTCATCGTGATTAAATCTGCACAGTTGAAATCTGGCCCCTTTAGGTACTACCCACCTTAACTCTTCTCCAAATTTCCTATACAAGGCATTATCCTTAACAATATAGTTTTCCTTAATGTCTGAGCTCTCCTTATCCCCCAAGATTTTACGAATACGCTGGATCTCACTGTCATTTAATTGTAAGCTTAACAGCCAATCCGCTTGTGTGATTCGTAAAACGGAGGGTATCGGGTCTAAAGAAGACTCCGCTTCATAAGACTGCGGGTTCCTACTTAGGGCATCGACATGGGACATAGTATGGCCTGGTTTATACTGAATATCGAAGTTAAATTCTTGTAGTGCTATCCACCACCGTGCTATACGCGGAATGAGATCTCTCTTAGCAAAAGTAGATCTTAATGCACTGCAGTCGGTAATAAGCGTGAATTTTACTCCTATTAAATAAACTCGAAACCTTTGAAACGAAGTAATGACTGCCAAGGTTTCTAGCTCATATGCATGATAATTCTGTTCTTCAGCCGTGGTTTTGCGACTGAAATAAGCAATAGGTCGTAATGTCCTCGTAGTATCCTCTCTCTGCATTAGGATACCCGCTAATCCATATTTGCTAGCATCTGTATGTATTTGTGTTTCACGGGTTGGGTCATATATAGCTAACAAAGGTCTCTGTGTAAGCGCGTCTTTAAGTTGTTGAAAAGATTGTTCCTGTCTTGAGTCCCAAACCCAAGCACAATCCTTTTTCGTTAAATCTGTCAATGGTCTAGCAATAAGAGCAAACCCGTGAATAAACTTTCTAAAGTAACTCGCCAGCCCAATAAACTGTCTCACCTCGTGTACGTTATGAGGAGTTGGAAAACATTCAACGGCAGCTATCTTTGCTTTTCCTGGTTTAATTCCGCTCTCGCTTATTTCATATCCCAAATATTCTAACCGTTCTTGAAGAAAATTACATTTTTGTAAATTTAGCGTCAATCCTGCGTTTTGTAATAATTTAAATACATCCTCTAATCTTGTCAATTGTTCGTCAAAGTCTTTTCCAGGAATTAAAATATCGTCCATATAAGCAAGAGTGGAATTAAACCGGGAATTACCCAGTAATTTATTAATGGTTCGTTGGAATACCGCTGGAGAGTTTGCGAGACCGAATGGCATCTTTTTAAATTGATATAAACCATCCGGAGTAATAAAAGCAGTGTAAGGTCTACTCTCTGAACGGATTGGTATCTGGTAATACCCACTGGCGAGATCTAAGCTAGTGTAAAATTTGTTTCCATGTAACATGTCTAGTTGGTCGTCAATCCTGGGCATAGGATAGTGGTCTTTAATCGTTTTCCGATTTAATGCCCTAAAATCAACACATAATCGGTGCCCACCTGTTTTCTTAGAAACCAAGATAACAGGGCTCGCATACGGCGAATTCGATTCTTCAGCAATATCGTTATCTACTAGTTCCTTTACCATATCCCTAACAGTCTGTCTCTCAGTATAACTCAACCTGTAGGGTCGGTATACAACGGGATCCTGATCCTGAAGCTCTATAGCCATTTCTGAAATGTCCGTACATCCTAACTCTGACATGTTTTGTGCAAAACATATTCTGTACTTGTTAACTAACCTAACGATGGCATCTGATTGTTCTTTACTTAAATTTGGATTTATATTGATATCTTTTTCTTGCAATGGAACATTAGTAGATCGATCTGTTATTCTATTGCAAGAAATAAGATTTTCGGTATTGGTAGGGTCTGAAGCTACAATGCCATGGGCTCGGATAAAAAGTGTACCGGCTTTTAATAACACCGGTTGGTTTGAAAAATTTTTAACTGCTATCTGACAATCACCACCATGCAAACTATAGACCCCCCCAAGAACACAATAGTCTATGTTTCTCTGTCTACGGAGGCTATTTTCAACCAAAATATCGCAATTATCCGGTTTGTTACTAGTGCATTCCACAAAACTAAGTTCATCCACATTAGTATCCGACACAATCCTAAGGACCAATTTGTCACTATCTGTCTCTATATTACTCGGCAAACTCGCCAACTCTGTCTGCATGTTACGTTTGAATATGTCAAGTCTATCATGCGTTTTTATAACTACTACATCAGCTCGCTCTGTAAAATTTTGACCCACCAGTATGGCCTCTGTTAACATTGATGACTCAACAACATACGCATTTATTTCAGCTGTTACCTCTCCTAATTTTAAACTGAACTTCGTTCGCCCTACAGGTATATACGAATTATTCCCAAAACCTCGTATTGTTGGAAGGTCGTTATCAAATTTTGGCAAAGAATACCTTTCAACAATGTCCTGTCTGATCAAAGTACAATCGCTTCCAAAGTCTATGTAACAATTTAATGTAACATCATTATTAATGATTACTTGTTTATAATATTTCAAGTCGGGTTTGAGACTTTGTGCAAACATTGTTTTCTTATCGGAACTTTTATTACTATATCCTGTTTTGTTCCGAAAACAATCAGCTGTCTTATGCCCAACTAGATTACAATTATCACACCTCAAAATGGGTTTAGTGCATTTATTGGACAAATGCCCTTTTTCTTTACAGTTATAGCAAGTCATCTCATTGTTAGTGCCAGATGAACGGCATTGAGCACTTCGGTGCCCAGATTTATTACATTTAAAACAAATGATCTCTTTGGAAGTGACTGTACTTCGTTGTTTAAGTGTCCTCATATTTGTTTCCTTACAAAAGTCTTTTAGAAATTTAAACAAATCCTCAGGATCTGATAACCGAGCTGCCATAGCACTTGATCGTAAAATCTTATCATCTATTGCGTAAACTAAACAGTCTACAGCCAGTTTCCCTTTAATATTACACGCATTCAATAGAATCATTTTATCGTAATAATAATCGTCAGCAGAGTCTCCAAATTTTAACCTTTTATCTAACATTTCTGTCAACAATGCAGCATAGTTCGTTTCAGACGGAAATGCCCTGACTAAACGCTGCTGCCACTCGGCCCATGTTAAAAGTATAGATGGAAGCCCTTCGTACCACTTTTTAGCGTATCCAACTAACTTAGGTAACGCAAAATGAGAAGTTTGTTCGTCATTCCAGTCATAAATTTTAGCACACTCGTTTACTTTAGCAATCCAGTTCTCAACCTTCTGATTTCTTTGTGCAGGATCAAAATTGGGAATTATATTTTTGTCATATGAGATCTTACGTGTACCGGACTTCATAATATTTTGAAAAAATAACGCAAAATCAGCGAAACTAGGATTTAAGTTATCTTTAGAGGACTCACTGATACACTGAGATACGGCAGGGGTAGTTTCCCGCGTTTCCACTGGCTGCTGTGCTAAGACTCCAACGCTCTGCCCCGGCGCTGCTGCAGGCCTCTCCACCGCAGACGGCGCAGTCGCTGCTGCAGGCCTCTCTCCTGCAGACGCCGCAGTCGCTGCTGCAGGCCTCTCCACTGCAGACGCCGCAGTCGCTGCTGACCTCCTGGTTTCCGTTAACGTCTCCATCCGTTGCTCAGTTAAATGTTGCTATAACAAAACAGTTAAAAAGAGCATTACTGTTTTATTATTACGTACATACATAAACCTTCATTCCCAAGTGGGGTAGGCAGAATTCAAGAATTACCAACAACTTTTAAAACTTAATGATAATTCTGTAACCACACTGCACAATTAGGCTAAGATGTTTACCAGCGTATTAGTGAGGTTATTATTTAGCTGTATAAATACGTAAACAAAAAGGGTGATACCGTAAAATACACGTGAATAAGTAACTAATAAAAATCCAAAATTGATTAACGATATGCAACAACTAGAAAACTCATACAGAACTATAGAAACAATAATACTTACCAAATTAGCACGAAAATACTCAATGGCGAGCAATTTGCATGGTTAACGTTAGTAATCTATAAAGATATAGCTATATACCTATTAACGTGAGAGAGAGAAAAAAAATAAAGTGTACAAAATTACTCGCCTGATCGGTACTCGTATCTCCTCGCGGTACATTACGGTAGGTAGAACTAGAAGCACGCGGTGACTCATGGTGTTCAAGTACTGCACAATGGCGCCGCCGTCGCTGCCTCGAGCGGGTTCTCCGAGTCGATCGCTCATGACGCTTTGGACGCGAACGCTGTCTCGTACGCGATCTACGACTCGATGAGCCATCTGAAGATTCACTGCTTCTCGAACTTCGACGTCGTCGTTTGCGATGACGAGACTTTCGTCCTGATTGGTTTACTTCGTAATCACTATTCATCTTGGTCTTAGAGCTGAGCACTTAATCCCACTTCTGATATAAGGAATCAGGGTTTCATAAGATAACTCAGATTTTTAAAGAATAACTGTTTTAATCTTTAGTTTTATATTCAGTTTTACAGAGTAATAATTCAGCACCCAAATACAACGTCAGCTCGGTAAGAGGGCCGTCCCAAGAATGCCCCCCGAAAACAAACTCAACCATTCTTATGACAGCCCGATTGCCGCCCTTTTACTCGGAAATGACGTCACATGAACAACTTATTGTTTATCTTAATGCATTAAATTAATACCACATAAATAACAATTTTGTATATAAATAATTATATAATTAATTATCTTACATTATGATCTAAAATATTTTTAATCCAAGTTAATTTTTCCACCCCCTTACAATAAATTGTCTTATCGATCAAAAAGTCTTGGATATCCATTAAAAACTTTCATAGGGGATGAATCCATCACTCCAGTTTATTTTTCTATTTTTCTGTATCCACCATAGGGTGATGGCACCAGTAATGAACAAGGACCAATAATGGACACTTGATTCTTATGGTACAGAAGATAAGGGTTATTCATTTATTTTGAGACAGTCAATTTATATCAATCAATCAATCAATCAATCAATCAATCATTTATTTGCGAAAATACAGTCTTTAAATAGGTCTTACATTTTAATTTGTACATTGTATTCACCAACACATAGGTATGCAAATTTTTATAATAACCCTAATTAGTTTTGCTATAACATTAACATATTTTTATGCTAGATTACTATATTTAATTAATAATTATATTTCAATTCAATTCACATGTCAAAAACTCATTTACAGTGTAAAAACAGTGATTCAGAAGCCACTTTGTCAGATAGTGTTTAAAAGTATTATTAGGAAGAAGTTTAATGTCATCAGGTAAATTATTAAAAATAACTATACACATATTGTATGCGTTTCTTTTGTATATGTCCTTGCGTGCAGGGGGCTTGTATAACTGATTCATGACTTTGGGCCTAGTCTGCCTCTGGATAGCCTCACTGCGCTTTTTGAAATACTCGGGGTTTGTTTTGACAAAAACGCACACCTCCCTGATGTACATACAAGCTAAGGGCAATAAATCTAATTGTTTAAATAATGGTTTGCAGCTGTCAACCGACCAAGAATTACAAATAACGCGAACACATTTTTTTTGTATGCGGAAAACTCTGCCAACATCCACTGAGTTACCCCATAGCAGCAGTCCATAACCTAATACCGATGAAACATAACCGTGGTAAGCCGTTAAAGCTGCCTTCGTGGACACAACTTGCTTCAGTCTTCTTAGAGCAAATATAAACCGATTCAATCTATTACACACTTGGTCTATGTGCTCCTTCCAGTTTAAGTGTTTATCGAAGGTCACTCCTAAGAAATTAAATGTGTCTACCTCATCTATGTTATTACCTTCATAAGTTACATTAAGAGTCATAGCACAAGAATTATATGAGACGTATTGCATGAATTTGGTTTTTGATAAATTAATGTTTAAATCATTTAGTTCCATCCAATTTATAATGTCTTTGAGGGTTTTGTTGATATCCAGCTCAAAAGTGTCCTTATTGTTACATTTTAAAACAACAAACCTTATGACCTTTGAATTAAGAGTTAAGTGTCCATTATTGGTGCCTTCAGCTAAAAGTGTCCAACATTGGTGCCGTCACCCTACTTGTTTGCGCTCTGTTCTAGAGAGATTGTATAATGGGCAAGGTGGTAGAACAAGAAGATGTTGTATTTGATAATTGGCAGCAATTGCAATTTCTTTTACAATAAATGCATTATTGTCTCTTTTAAATCCTTGAACATCAACTATTGCTATTGATTTCATGTTAACTTTCGAACAATATTACTCAAAGGTCTGTACTCCACCAGCCGATTGTTAATTATTAAACTGTAAGCACTTGTATTATCTGGAATATTCTTCGAAGTTTCGATCTCTAAACGAACGTCAACTGGTCCAGTTTTCAAATGCTCATTTTGTCTTGAACAATCAATCACAAATAATGGAGCCTTTTCCTTAAATTGTATAAGATCAAGCAACGGATCTACAGGAAGGTTATAAAACGACTGACAAAATTTCGCATACATATCGTATAATATACTGTATTGGTTTTCATTAAATTTCAAATTAAGAGCATCATACGGATAATAATGAGAATTTAAAAATAAAGTCACATTTTTAAGATTACAGTGATCAAATACGGCATTATCTTTTAGTTTGTTATTTTTTTCTATTAGTTTGTAAGCCAAAAATTACATATCGAGGCTTTTTTAGCTGAGAAGTGGTCTTAATAGACCAAGAATGTTTGGTAGTCCTTGGTAATAACGGATATTCATAAAGATCCCAATTCCTAAAAGCAATTTGCATAGGTTTGTCTTTTTCCAAATGTTTTAACAAAGCAAGCCTTTGCTGGTCTGAAATTTTGATATGTGGCATGCGTCATTGCACTTTCTGTATGGTAATGTCTACTGAATCATCTATTTCGCTTACAACACTGGTCAAATTTGTACTACTTCTGTTTAGTATTAGCTCATGTTTACAATTAATTACTATTTTTTTTAAATCCTCCGCAAAACCCAATAATTTATTAAGTGGCAGGAGAATGCAAAATCTGCCATCATGATCATCAAACCCATCAACATGCCACCCCCACATCACAGCAGCTTTACTTTCTCAACTATTCATAGAGACTAAAGATTTTATCGTTGTCGTTATCCCAACTTTTCTAATTCGATCTATTTCAACCCCATTCATCTCATATCTTATGTCTTGAAAAAGAAAGAATTTGCATTATTTGTTAACTTAACTTTCTTTTCCTTACTTTTACCGATAGCAACGTCTTTAGCTGTTTCAGAAAAAACCCTCTATATATAATGCGCTAGCAGAGGGTAAAACGTAAATATCTTGCTGATGGATAGGTATTCGTATTTCATCCTTTTCATTGAAGTTGTATTGTATGGGTTTCATAACTTTCAATTGAGTTATCGAATTGCGGACCATCGGTTATTTGGAGGATGTTCATATTTTTAATCCAAGAGCGCGAAGAAACTCTTTATTACTTTGTTATTGCTGCAACCTGTTTACGTCTAGTTCGTTTGACGCTGTGCTTGATAGTGGGGTTACAATGACTTTGTCGCCGTATTTTGTTACAGAGATCATCATTAAAAATTATCAATTTGATTTCCGTAAGTGAAAACTTATATTAATGTTTTCGTAACTAAAATTAATTAGATTTCCTTGTAAATCTAATATTTTTACTGTTATTGATGAAGTATGTTTCTTTAGATGAAAATATATTATATTTTTAGGTACTTCAATTACTTGATGTCCGGGTGGGCTGTTTAGCACGAATTCATGAAGTATACTCGTATGTGTAGGCAAACCGTTCGTGTAGGAACCCTTAACGAGGTCACATTCGATCCGTATCACAGATGCTGCAATAATGCATACAGGGTTGACTGACTCATGCCATTTATTGGGATCTAACACACTCTTTGAGAACCCCAATAATGTTCCTACACTATTTTTTACGTTAAAATGAATTGGCTCGCTACAGAAAATAGAACATTTAGAAGTATTGTTGTTAGGAACGATTTTTAACTCACATTTTTTCACGTTACTTTATAAATATTCATATAAATCAGATAAGTCATATGCCCCGCAAGGAATTTTAATACGCTGTTTACCGCAAGCAAATACATTGTTACTGCTAGTTATATTAGAAATTGAATTAAATGTTGAAAAATACAGTAGGCCGCACTCGTAATTGTCTTCTAATATTGAAGGAGAATATAATTCTGATCGAAGAATGGATTCATTTCCGGTGATTGTGAATGTAATAGACATCGCTATGGACTAAATTGATTTTAGAAAGCGTAAGCTATTTATGGAGATCCCAAAATGAGTTTAAAAAGTCTATACACAAGTGCCCGCAAATGTAGGGATGAGTTTTTTGTTTATTAGCTTAATTATAAAAAATATTTAAGCCAACATATCTTAAAAAATCTTCTGGTGGTTTTAAATTACCATAACTGTCGAAATATTCGATGTAATTGTTTAATTTCGCATAGACTACCCAATGAGTGCCAGAATTCTGGGAACTATCAAGATTAATAATTCTGCATTCATTTTTAAATGGATGTTTTGGTAGCTCATCTCGCATGAACACCCCTCTAAAATGTGGAATTTCCTTGCAATATTTGAGTATGTCGATGTTAGTTAACGCTCGTTTAGGTAGCCTCGGCATTAGTTTTTTTTATTTTTTAAATAAATTCCTAAACCACTCTTGTGCTCTTTGAGACACAGCCCTCTTCCTAAACTTAACTCCTCCGTTTTTCTATTGTGCCTCTTGAGTTCTTGAAAACGTTGTTTAGCAGACTTAATAGCTTCTACCGCTCTAGCAATACCAGCTGCAGCTCCTGCTAAACCACCTGCAGCAGACAATCCGGCAAAAATTGGTATTAGGGGCAAAACTCCTCCAACCTTTGGGACAGGTATCATCCGGGGAATGTTTACTGAAGTTTCTGAATCCCAAGCCAATTCTCGTGCAACAGCAACTGCTAACTCTATAGCCGCTTTTTTACATGTAGGTTTTAACTTTTGAATATGATTTTTCGTGAGAGAAACATTGTTTTTGAATGTGTTTTTAAAACCAGCCCCAGACGTGGTTTTGCGTGAAGGAGTGAACGATATTTTTCTTTTGTTCTTTCCATTTGGTCTAGGTTTTGATCCTACCATTATTTTTTTTAAATTTTGAATAAAATTATTAATAAATAAGTAAGTTCTTTTTCTATTTTGTTCCGACGAAACACTCTGTCTTGTTTCAAGTGCAGAGGTTAAATGCGATTAAGCCATGGTGTCCGCCGCTTATAAGATTTCTGATTTGTCAATCCAACAATTTTCTTGCGAAAATAAACCCAACCATTTTACATATAATTTACGACCACTTTTCCTTAAGATTTTTTCTACAAGATAAATGTTCTTATATTTAGGTTTCTGCAATTCTTGAGCATAAAATTATCCTTAGATTGTTTGATGTCTAGCATCTTCCATGGTAAATGTTATTGGGTTTGTATTTTGTACTTTAGTAATCGTAAATATTTCTGTAGACCAATTTGGAGTATATCCTTTTTCAAATGTTCCTTTATATTTGCTTATACGAACGGCATCTCCGATTGAAAATTTATTTTTTTCCTTTGTTGAACACTTTTAAAAAAACAGGTTTTTATATTTCTGAAATACTGCATTTTTACTATTTTCACAGACTTCACTTGGTTTAAGACCTATTGTTCTATGTATCGTATTATTATATACATTCATTACGTTCGAAAGTGTGTCCTCTATCCATTTATAGTTTCCTTGTAAACTAAATTGCTTGTACAATTTATTCTTGAGAGTCCTTATGAATCTTTCTACTATAGAAGCTTTTTTTGTAGAGTATGTTGAGTAATGGTTTATTTTATGTAAGTTAAGTAATGACTTAATTTTTTTATTATAGAATTCAGTTCCTAAATCAGCTTGTAAGTTTTTGGGGGTCCGATTTGCTTGTAATAAATCACAAAAAGCTTCAGTGATGTATTCCTTATTCTTTTTGTTTAATGGATATACCCACGCATACTTAGAAAACGTATCAATAATGGCTAAAATATACTTATAGTTTAAATTTTCGTTTGAAACAGATTGCATATCAATAAGATCGGCTTGCCACAAATCATCTATATCTTTCATCACTACATGCCTTCGAGGAAAGTTTTTCCGCGCTTGCTTATGTATTTCGTTTACCACGACTTCTTTACTCATTTCATGTATTTGTTTTTAAATGAAACTGATTCAATACTTTGCTATAGGCTATTTACTTCCGTCTCTAGCTGGGTTAACGCTTGATGAATTGATTTAATTTTATTTAACATAATAATATCTGCAGTATTGTCAACATACTTTTTTGTGAAACAGTCCTCTGGATCAACAGGGTTTCCAATATGTTTAATTATCTTGTTTTTTGCATCGAAACAATCGGCAACATTTATGAAAGCCAGCGGAGGTTCATTATAATTATTCATTTTTTGCTTTTTTAATACATAGTGACCAAACTTATCTACATTCATGTTCAACCAACACAGTAAAACTGAGGCTAGAGCCGGTTCTGAGGTTTTTTATTCCTTAATGATACCTGTTTCTTTTAGTTCTTCTATGATCGAAATTATTTCATTATCATGGTTATTATATTTCGTCGCTTCATTCTTCAGATATAATAATTAACCAGGTAGTGTCTTTAACTTGCTAGGCAACTTCGCACGATTTTTTAGAGAAAAATAATCATTTTTTGATTAAAAAGTATTTTTATTGACTTTTCTAGTCCCCGCTCCTACCGAGCTTCCATCCGCCATATTGAACCTCATTCCTTTTTCGTGCGTGGCAACGAGCACACCTCAGTAAAAATGCCAAAGCCAAAGCGTAATACTCGCGAACAAATTGAACATTACAAAAGGAAAATTCAAGATTTAGAGAAAGCCGACTTTAAAAGTAAACGTCGTCGTCGTTGTAGATATATTTCAACCGACAGCGAACAAGGTAAATTTTGAAATATTTTTTACTTTAATTCTATAGTAAAAACTTAATACCTTCTTTCGAAAATGGTATTCAAATTACGAATACACTGTGCCTTAATTTCTTAATGGTATTAAAATGTCTCTGTAAGTTGTGAATCTACCCCCCATTCAATAAATTACGCCGCAGTTGACTGCGAGTTAACTGCGACAACGAGATCAACTGCGAGTTGATTTCGATTAAGATATAATACTAATACGTGCAATCTACAAGTAGATATACACGTTACACCACGATATTGTCTGCGAGACAATGTTACTGGTGATACCTACGTTATTAAACTGTCAGATGCGATTCTAATCATTTATCCTTTTTTAGAGGAAAATTACCTGGTTAACCAACATCTGAACCCATTATCGGTAATTGAGAGAGACCAATTGCCAATGGATGAAGCTGAATCCGAACCTATGATAGAGGTTCAGGCGGATGTACATGAACAGGCACTATCAAGGCCTACAACTCCACCGATTTCGGAATGCATCGAGCTATCGCCGGCGCCGCCGACCGCGCCGCCTACCGCCGCCGAGCCAGCACCTCCCGCCGTTGAGGAGCCATCTCTGGACCCTACGCTGCTTGCAGCCCTGGGAGAATCCACCTCTGACACACCTGAATTCGGAGCAAGTATCCATGATAGTCTTGCCAATATGTGGCTACCACTCTTAAAGAAAGGCATTACTAAAGAAAAAAAGGACAAACTACTTAAGGATTATTTGATTCCGAATAATTGTAAATTATTACAAGCACCTAAACTAAACGCTGAGATTTCGGCTGCCGTATCAGATTTAGTTCGTGGACGAGACAAAAAATATGCTAATGTTCAGCAACAACTCGGCCAAGGAATCGCAGCTATAAACCGAGGTATGGACGTTCTATTAAAGACAGATAATAAAGTTGAGGCACTTACATACTTAAGTGATGGATGTCGCATTCACTCCGACGTACACAATTTCATTACAAAGGACAGAACAAAGTTAATCACACCTAGCCTGGATAAAACCTTTCTTCATGTGATCCAAGACGCTGAACGGGACGAATGCCTATTCAGTAACACTTTATCTGAAAAGATTAAGGCTAGCAAGGCTATTGAAAAACAAAGCCAACAAATTAAAAAGAATGTTAGTACACCAAGGACTTACATTCCAAATACGACGAACACCCGGCCCTCCACATCGCAGGGAAACTGGTCTGGTCCTCCCCGGTACTCGTCGAACAGGGGGGGGCGAGGAAACAATCGGAAGACGTATCACCCGCCGGCGACACGCCGCCCGTACATCAACAACACTGCCACGTCGACGCGCCCGCCAGCGCAGAGCAAACCGCGTGCGCCAGCACATCAGCAGTAACCCAGGTACACGCTGGCCGGTTGACACATTTTTATCATTGTTGGTCAAAAATCACAACTAACCCTACTGTTCTATCGTGGATTAAACAAGGGTTTAGCATACCGTTAAACAAACAGGTACACCAGTCTGTGGTACCTAATATTAGCATGACCCCAGAGAAAACCAATAAAATGGCCATATCAATTAATAAGTTACTTGATTTAGGAGCAGTAAAGAAATGTCATCCTAGAAAAAATCAATATATATCTAGTACCTTTTTAACGCCAAAACCTAATGGCAGTAGTCGTTTTATACTGAATTTAAAGTCTTTTAACACATTTGTAACAAAGTCCCATTTTAAAATGGAAGACTATCGAACTGCCTCAAATCTAATACCTCACAACGGTTTCATGGCTACAATAGACCTGAAAGAGGCGTATTTACTAATACCCATTTGCAAGGCAGATCGACAGTACCTCCGTTTTCAATTTGTGCCTTATGGATCAACAGAAATTGAAACTTATGAATTTACCGCTATGCCTTATGGCTTGTCTATAGCACCAAAAGTGTTCACCAAAATTATGAAGGAGGTTGTAACACATTTAAGGCGACAAGGTTTTAAGTCTGTAGTATATTTAGATGATATTTGCTGCATAGGTAATGATTACGATGATTGCATCAATAACGTAAATGCTACCATTAAACTATTAGAATGTTTAGGCTTCGTCGTAAATTACGACAAAAGTGTGTTACAGCCATCACAAACGTGTAAATTTTTAGGATTCAATTTTGACTCACGAAATTTGACTTTAAGTTTACCCCCAGATAAACGTGATAAAATTTCTCATTTAGTTCGTAAATTCATTCAGTTACCCCGATGTACCATTCGGGAGTACGCCCAGCTGATTGGTGTTCTTATCTCCGCCTGTCCTGCCACCAATTATGGTTGGCTGTATACGAAATTACTGGAACGTCAAAAATTTCTTAGTCTTCAAAATAACGATGGTAAATACGAAATAAAAATAAAACTTTCAGATAATATTTTAGATGATTTAGTTTGGTGGAGAGATAATATTTACACGATTTGGTCTTATATGAGAACGCCTAGTTTTAAATTAGAAATTTATACAGACGCGTCCCGGACCGGCTGGGGCTCCGTATACGGAGACAGGAGTACAGGAGGGCAATGGAAGGCCGTTGAGAAGGAACACCACATCAACTACTTAGAACTGCTGGCAGCGTTTTTGGGGCTAAAGAGCTTTGCAGCTAATGAAACTGATTGTGTTATTTTATTAAGAATAGATAATACCACGGCCATCAGTTATATTAATCGTATGGGTGGGATTCAATTCCCGTACCTGAATGATTTAAGTAGGCAGATTTGGCAGTGGTGCGAAAAACGAAACTTACTTTTATACGCATCTTACGTTAATACGAAAGATAATCGAGCCGATAAAGAGTCTCGTAGGACTAACCCCGACACCGAGTGGGAATTGTCTAACCATGCTTTTCAGACCATTGTCGGTTTGTTCGGACAACCCGAAATAGATCTCTTTGCATCTCGCGCCAATGCCAAATCTGCTACATTTGTATCTTGGTTCCAAGAACCAGACGCTTTTGCAATTAATGCATTCACGGTAGATTGGAGTGCCAAATTTTTCTATGCGTTTCCACCTTTCGCTTTAATATTAAAATGTATACGAAAGATTATTGACGACAAAGCAAACGGCATTTTGGTTTTTCCGTACTGGCCTTCTCAGCCCTGGTTCCCTCTACTACAGAGCCTATTAGTCTCAGACATTTTATTTTTTAATCCGAGTAAAGTATTACTTCGATGTTGTTACAGACGACCCCACCGTTTGCATTCCAGCCTTACCCTGGCTGCAGCGATTTTATCAGCGCGGCCTTCTCTCGCCGCGGTGTCCCATCGGAAGCGATGCCGTTAATTTTAGCCTCTCTTTCGGACAACACGATAAAACAATACAATGTGTCCTTAAGGCTGTGGTGGGAGTTTTGTATCAATAAGGGTCTAGAGCCCCTAAACACGCCAGTAGCGACCATTTTCAGGTTTCTTACAGGTGAATTTAATAGGGGCTGTTCGTACGGAACATTGAATAGTCATCGCGCCGCACTATCCCTCTTGCGGCCCGAAATTAGTTCTGATGACTGTATTAAAAGATTATTTAAAGGCGCGTTTAGGTTGAAACCCAGTGTACCAAGGTATAATAATACTTGGGACCCTCAAGTAGTTCTTGATTTAGTGTCAACATGGTTCCCTAACACAGAACTTCCACTTGAGAAACTGACGAAAAAACTGGTAATATTACTCGCAATTTGTACAGCACAACGAGTACAAACTCTTTCATTGATCAAATTGGAAAATATTCATATAACAGAAGATCTAATTAAAATTGTAATTCCCGATCTAATAAAAACATCCGCGCCCGGCCACGATCAACCCATATTAAATTTACCTTATTTTAAAGAGAACTTAAGCATTTGCCCTGCCCTGGTTCTCAAAGACTATATTTTGGTAACACAAAATAAGAGAATCAGGAACCAGGGTGCACTTCTACTGACGTACAAAGCCCCCCATAGAGCGGCCACGAGCCAGACCGTGAGCCGGTGGATACGGCAGGTGCTGGGCGTCGCGGGCGTGGACGTGACCGTGTTCGGCGCGCATAGCACGCGGCACGCGTCCACATCGGCAGCGCGCGCCGCCGGTGTTCCCATAGAACTCATCCGCAAAGCTGCTGGATGGACACCTAAGTCACAAACCTTTTCTAAATTTTACGATAGGCCTCTACAGGTCAGGGATAGCGATACTTTTGCGACTGCCGTTTGCTTAAGACATAATACATCAAATTAATTTCTAATTAAGTACGAATCAATACAAACATTTGATTTACATTAGAAACATAACATTATGTTAGAGATTAGAGATTATTTTTGTTACTTTTGTAATAATTAATAAAGGAAAGTCGTTGATTAAAAGGGTGTTTTATTGTATATATACCAAAATACTAACTAGCTAGAAGCAAAACTTACTACTCTAAAACTCTACCTGGTTAATTATTATATCTGAAGAATGAAGCGACGAAATATAATAGATGATCAAACGAACTTAACAAGTGAAGTTCGATCACTATTATGTGAGTCGCTTCATTCGAAGATATAATCAGCACCCTCCCCCCCTGGACTCTGTCACATCAGAACAAATTTTGATTCTGACACCCTTATAAGTTTTGCTTCCCACTCAAAAGGAATGAGGTTCAATATGGCGGATGGAAGCTCGGTAGGAGCGGGGACTAGAAAAGTCAATAAAAATACTTTTTAATCAAAAAATGATTATTTTTCTCTAAAAAATCGTGCGAAGTTGCCTAGCAAGTTAAAGACACTACCTGGTTAATTATTATATCTTCGAATGAAGCGACTCACATAATAGTGATCGAACTTCACTTGTTAAGTTCGTTTGATCATCTAGTGTTGCCAGCATCTTTAGAAGCAATTAAAATTATTAATCGTTCAATCAACTCATTAGGATCGTCCCAATATACAAAATCCATATTTGAATAATATTTTTTTAAAGAAGGCAGATTACCTCCCTGTTTTTCCCGCTCGGTTCTTGAAATAATGGTTTAATTATTTCACAGTATTTCATTCCTGAATTGCCTTGTATCTGACCTTGAGGGCTAAATCCTCTCTTATGGACACTCGTGTGCACCAAAATATCCTTGTATATTATTTATCCTTTTCATTTATTATGCTACAATTCGGTTTACTTTCAAATAAAAGCTCTTTTAAACCAGGCGTTAATTCATAGTTTTTATCATTTACGTTAATCGTAGATATTTTATTAGGTGAATTCTCCGCATAAGATTTAAGCGTCACAGGTGAATTCCCTATCAAAATCACCATCGCGTCTCACTCCAAAGGCATCATTAAACGGTTTATTTGGAACTTGCAAATAAGAATCATGACTCGAAGGCTTCTTAGTCTTGCCACATTATTTTCCATTTTAGTGGGAGTTTTTACTTCGGGTATATTGGAAATATTTATTTTATCCTTTTTTATACTATCCAAGTTTGCATCATTTGATAATATATTTTTCTTAAAGCATTCATTTTCATTATAAGATGTTATTTTTTAGGGGAACTATGAAGAAACATCATGGTTTCTAACGGATCTGTTATTGGTTTCAAAATTTTCTTATTTCTTAATTCTAAATCATCCTCCTCTTGACGCATTTTTTTTAACTTATTTTAGATATTCTTTACAGATTAAATTAATTGTGTTTTTATGTCTGCCTCCATGGTGAAATAAATAATGCAGTCTTAAAACACCTCCGATGTATATTATTGTTATAAGTGAAGTGAATTAATTTTGGTACACATTTATATTTATTCAAAATTTACAAAAACATCGAATGATTTTCTATATCGACCATTATTTAATTTACAATCTTTGTTAATTATTAGACATGCATGTGAATCTTTCCATATATTTGCGGCAAGCAATTTGAATTTTTCCCAACTGATGTCAGAATTTACATGATCGCGAAAAACATATATTTTTAAATTGATATCATCTTGTTTAAAAATTATCATAAAATTGACATTGTCTCGTATTAATTGCTTTGACACTTTAGAGTACGTCTGTGTTAGATAAAAACAGTCTATTCCTTTATGCCTTCCCATGGAAAAGTAATTACGAATATTACTCCGATTTTCGCAAGCTACGTCATCAAAAATAAAAATTGATCTGTCCATTGCCTCATGAGGAGGGATTACCTCTTTTTCATTGTGGGTCATAAACAGTTTAATTTCGGGAATTCTTTTGAGGACTTCCTCTAAAAACCTATATTTAGGCTGAAAAGTAGTCTTGGAGTAAATATAGACATTTCGAAATTTTTACCCATTTTCGTGAAGTAATAAACTTAACATGATATTTGTTTTTCCACAATTCGACGGCCCGCATATTATACATCGAAAAGAGTTGGGTAAAAGTGCGCTATGATTAATATTATTAGATAGAGGCTCAGCACTTATTTTGCTGATTTCTATTGACATGGGCTGTTTTATGAGCTTCATTTTGCTTTGTAACTAGTAATTTACTAGAATTTTAAAGAAATAGTTTCAATCGTATGTTTATTATTTTGTTGCGTGAGTAAACCAATCAATAAATTCTCGGAGAGAGATTGGGGTGTCTGTAGGTGCACATACTTCAATATTTTAGGGTTTTTTTTTTAATTTTTAGATACGCGTTGCTTGATTAACTTCATTACGTATACTATGTATTTATTTGTTTTTTTTTAGTTATATGGTTTTCAAAATATAATTATCTATATATAGATAAGTTTAATGAACTAGAAAAAAGGCAAGTTTATTATAATGAAATGTTTTTTTTCATAGGTTGGACGGGGTCGGAATAGGTGCATAGTAATACAGCAAGTTAAGACATGCTAAAAAAATATATGGACATGTATGTTTATGTACGCGTGTATGAGCAAAATGTTTATAAACACAGCTAAGCGAAGTAATGAGCAAGTAGTTTTTTCATGCCATATAAGGAGATCATGTTTGCTCATTATATTTAAAGTATTTTAAATATCAAAGAGCGTTTAGAACTAAAATGTGGTCAGGGATAAAGATAATTTAAAATTAAGGCAAAAACGTTAAAACTGTTTCAACACCCTAGCGGCGCTTATATAATTTCAATCTTAATATGTATGAACGATATTGAAAGTATAAAGTTTGATGATTTATTTTCAATAATTTCATTTCGTCGAAGATCTTCAAGTACTTACCTAAGCACAAGTCACAATATAACTTCACTCTCATCGCAAATTCCACTCGTTGAAAATAAAATAAAAATGGTGAGTATCTTACAAACTGGGTGTTTTCTTATTTAATTTATCTTTTTTTTAAATAATGCTTTTTTTATCTTTTTTTTTTGTTGCAGATGTCAAGTTCTCAATCTATTCACCCCAAAAGAGAAACCAGCAATTCGCCTCCACCATTTTACTCACAATCTAAGGATCCATTCTTTGGTTACTACCAAGACATGGATAGTTACCTAAAGTATCAGAATATGCTACTAAATCCCAGCAAAGATATTCCTGAGCAAGATGCTTCGAAAGTTTTAGAAAAAAAAACGAAACAAAAGACAGTGAAATGAAAAACCAAAGTTGCCGGCATTCGTTTAACTTCTCATGTTATAAAGAAATTGAAGACAGGGAAGCGATTAATTAAGATAAGCATATCAAACTTAGATACCTCCAGTGAATCCGATGAAATTTCGGCTCAATATGTCGTGACAGATACAAGTGATGAACTACTTAATGCGACTGAAGAAATAATTGACAAGATAGTGAAAAGGTTAAGTGAAGTGATTAGATCGTAAGTTGTTCACCCTGTTAATAAATGCGAAAAGCTAATAAAAGAATTGAATCGAATTGTTTTTTTTTTCACGCTCATCATTAAGGTTGTGTAAAAAAATTGCAAAATAAAATAAAACATGTGATTTGTAAAATAAGTTGTTATATTTCATTTTAAATTAAAGTATATATTTTTTTATTATAAATGGTCTTAAAACTTACTGGCTAACAGATTATTTTAAATTTAATTATAACTCAAACTTAAATATAATTTAAACTGATATTATATATTAAAACAGAGAGCTTTTATTACCCCAAGGCAAAGTAGAATATCAATGTGCCAGAAGTTGGCGTTTGTCATCATTAGCATTTAATACAAGTTTATTCATTTTCTGAGTATACAGTTTATGACTTTGAGAACGAATTACATACATTAAAATTTAAAACATTTTTATATTTTTCAATATCAAGTCGTTTCGTTACCGGTTTCCTTACTCTTTTAGCTTTTTTATTGAGGACTTATTAGACTTTATACAATACAATTTAGCTCTCAGCCCTACAAATTCAGATATAACATCCCCACTCATCTCATCTTTGAAATATGCAGGTATTTGCAAATTCATTCTCGGTAAACCATAAATATTGTGTGAATCAAAATTACTGGTATCGAAGTATTGAATATGATTTTTCATATCTTGGTAAAAGTCATTTGTATGTACAAAAGGCTATCTGTATCTGTATAACATAGTCGTATATTGGGTCCATACATACGTTTCATGACGGAATAATGAAAACTATATAGATGACTTTTAGCAAGTTCAAGTATAGTGAAACCAAGGTATATAAGTCTATCTAAAATAACTTTAGTAGGCTCTAATTGTACAACAACTAAATTTTCGGACAAAATAGAAAAAATCTTGAAATTTGGGGCACTTATGTATTTTTCAGCACCACGCAATTTATATGTCTTATTATAATTATCTTTCCAGATGTTAACAAGTTTCACATCAACTTGTTCTCTCTTATTTTCTATAGTCTTACCAAAAATTGAATTGTTTTGTTTTTTAAATAGTAAGTCTTTTTCAAAGGTTGACTTTGCTTGCTGCCTTAGTGAAGTATTTAGTTCTATATAGGGCTTTAAAAATGATCCTTGATCAAAACTTAGTATTCTATGAATTTTCAGTAGGACTAAACCATGTTTTAGGCATTCTTGTAAATGCACACAATGAATCACATATTTATATTTATCATAAAGATTTGCAATTAATTTTGTAGCTTTCCCTAATGGAATGGGAACTTTTAACTTTTCTGCTGCGAAAGGTAAATCGGAGTGCGCATTATGTATTTGAGGAGGATAGTGCAAGTCCACTTCAAGAATGAAACCGATATCATTGCGGTGGGATACATTATTGACATCAAAATTAGAAGTTTCAGTATCGCTCAAAAACCTAAAGTTTCCCATAGGTAGCATTTGCATCATAGCGTGCCCGTATAAATTTACACAATCCAAGTATGCTAAAAATGTATCTGGCGCTTCAGGATCGTAATTGGCTAAAAATTTATTATTCGCTTTAGCATAGCGCAAAGAACACTGTGCGAGGCCTCCTCTTATGCCGTTCTCTAACATTTGGTATATTTTGATGTCTGATATTAAATCTAATTTAACTCCCGTGTATAACAACATGGCATCCCAACTTAAAGAGGGTGACGAAACATAATAACAAGGATCGAGATTATAAAAATTTAAACTCATACTCCTAAACTTTTCAAAAACATCGCATAGCAATAACACATCGCATTTCAAGTAAAAATCTGTGTACTCGCCTAAATTTGTCATTTCAAATGTATCCCATATAGCCATAGCTTGATTATAATCTTCCGTAGAAATATATTCAGATGTAAGTTTATTAAAAAAATGCCTTCTATCAGGTAATTTAGTTTCATCATATCGTTCCCAACAATCAACGTAATCGTAGCAGTAAACACCTTTTCTACGGGCCAAATCGAATGATTTCTCGTCATTAAAAAAAGTTCTTAAGTTGACAAAGTCTATTGGATCAAGTGTTTCTACTATATCGCCTAAACTCGAGCTAAGAAAGTTAAAAGAATCGATAAATTTTAACTGTGCCACATTTTGTGCATCCAGGCAGGGGGACAAATTTTGTAAAAGAAATGTATTTTTCTTTATTTTTTGGTATGAGATTAATTCGCCCGCAAATATAAGATAATTCATTTATAAATAAATGACAATCGTAGCCAGAAAGATTGTGAAATATTATTGGAATAAAAGGGCATTTATAACAATTGAGGTTACAAGAATTATGAGCCGCCCCTCTGTATTTTCCAGTAAAATGATAATGGTCCATAACAATTTTATCCTTTGGATTAAAACTGTTCTTGCAAATATGACAGCATGTAGCATTATCAAACGATTTTTTTATATAGATAACTGAGCCATCTCTCTTTCTATAGCTAATATTTCATATAATCTGTGCACATCCTTAGATATTGATTCTACAAACTTTTGAGAACAATTTGGACCCCGATATGATACAAAGTCGTTCAACTCTGGATTGGATTTACAGCAAATAAAATAAACAAAACATGCAGCTTCGTGAATCTGAATATTTTCTGTTAGTGAACAATTATTTTTATCGGAATACTCTCGAAGCAAACATTCAAAGTCACCATAAATTACTATAGGTATTCTTTGAGTTCTTTCAAAATTCGAAACGCCAAGTTTTGTATTATTATCAGGAAGAATGGTTTGAGTCCTTGCACAATTATGGTTGGATAATTTTTCAAATGTATCAAAATACATAAAACATTCATCACACAGGTGAATTTTAGCTTTATGTTTCGAGAGCTGCGGTCGTAAAAGCTTTGCAAAGTTCTTAATTAAACAAAAATGTTTTTTTCCATGTTTACTCAACATCAACAGGTTAACATGTTTTTTTTGCGCTGCAACGTTTTGTATAAAGGACCTGTGACAGTGTTGTTTATTTCCAAACCATAAATATTGACGCTCACGTGAGGATTCTGTTTTTCAAACCATTTAATATCTTTAAAAGTAGGTGGGAATGACATATCTGAAATATTAAACAGATTAGAATAGTGAGAATATGATGTCACCCTGTTTGGATTATGTTTGGCAGGATAGACTTGGGCAATTATACTCCAAAGAAAGCAATACTCGTCATTATTTTGTATATTAAGACAAGCTTTTATGTTCTAAACTTTTTTTGGAAGAGGGATGTAGGAGCCAGCTCTCAAAGGGTTGTATTTAGCGATATTAAGTTCTAAATGACTAATCGACTCGATAGACCATCCTGATTCGGAGAGTAATGAGAATATTCGCTAGTTCTTGGAACAGTTTTAATATGTCAGAACTTTGAAATACTGCAATATACTTTGTATTAAAAGATTTCAAAGATTTATGATTATTTTTAGGCAATATTATAATTTATAAAAAGTTCTTAATAAATTTTTAATGCTGTATGTTTATTTAACATTTTTTCTATAAGATTGCAAACAGTTAAGGATATTTCAAAGAGAAATAATTCAGGTGTGAGATAGCTCGACTGGGCATTCAACCTATAACTAACTATCCGACTCTTAGATGCATTTGCTATTAACTGCACATTATCAAATTCTGTCCCAAGTAAGCAGTTAGACTTATGTATGCTAGTTTTCTTATGTGATGATAATCGGGAGACATGTACTCAACAATCGGCGCAGAAAACCATATTTAATACTTAGTCTTGGAGTTCAACGTAATTTCAAATACTGGACTGGGCTTGGTTTACTTGGTCTTAATTGCTTATTGATTTATTATATTTATGATTCAGTATTTAACTTTTTGGATTTTTGGCATTTATAATACCTACTGAAAGAAAAAAACATACAAATATTATTAAATTGTTTTTTTACTGAAAACTGAATAAATAACTCAAAGAAACAAAACAATATTCGCGGCTAATAGTTCTGATTTAATAATTCAGTATTCAGTATTTTTGGTATTCAGTATTTGACTTTTGGGTTTTTGGCATTTATAATGCTGGAATAAAAAACACATACAAAATTGGCAAATCAAATTGTATATAAAACAAAGAAAATGATGCACGTCTAATAGTTCTGATTTAGTATTTCAGTATTCAGTATTTTTTGGTATTTAGTATTTGACTTTTGGATTTTTGACATTTATAGTGCTGGAAAGAACACATACAAAATTGTTAAATTTAATTTAATATTAAACAAGGAAAATGATGCACGTCTAATAGTTTTGATTTAGAAATTCAGTATTCAGTATATTGGTTTCAGTATTTGACTTTTGGATTTTTGACATTTATAACACTGGAAAGGACACATACAAATTGGCGAATTGAATGTTATTATAAATCAAAAAAAATATGCAAGTCTGATTTCTTATTTCAGTATTCAGTATTTCGGTATTCAGTATTTGAAATTTTGGTTTTTGGCATTTATAAGTCTGGAATAAACACATGCAAAAATGGCAAATTTAATTGAATATAAAACAAATAAGAATAATTATCGGATTATTCTATCCGTCCTCAGGATAATTCTGGCAATAAATAAGAAAACATTGATTGAATTAAGTATATAACTAATTTTAAATACCAATATATGATTATAAGGGGTATTATGCTTCCTGCCCTCTCGGGGACAGTTATAGAGAGGGTAATATATAAAACTTATTGAAACTTATTGGCAGCATGTCAATAGATGTTGTTTGGGTACAATATTGGCTGAATTGTTTTGAATTTGTCTTTTGCTGCATCAATTAATTTGTGTAGGTTTTGCCACACTACAGTATGTTCGTCAACCGCATATTTGTATGTGACGAAAGAATGTTTCCAGCGATCGGAGAGCAGCGATTCAACTTCGCGGCTGTTATAAACGCGCAATTCTATGTAGTAGTCCCCGCGGCGAGTGGGGTCGCTCTGCAGCGTGTAGCCGGAGCCGGCGCGTCGCGACAGGAAGCTCTTCAATGCTGAAGCCCTCACAGGCACCAGCGACGGTCCACGCTCTTGCTCATCGTATATAAAAAAAAACATATTTAGAATGACAAATATCCATAGATAACTATTCGACCTGAAAGGGGTTTTATAAAATGAATACTTAATACCGTGATATATAATTTCGTAATGCATATTTATGTATACGTAATCAATAATTATATCTCCGGTCAGCTACTATGTAATTAAACATATTTCAAAAACCTGGATTTCTTCAAGCTTTTTTCAAGAGAATGTAAATAATTCAGAAAAATAAATTACCTCAGAATCGGGGAAGATGTTTTATTTACGCTTTCTCTTATTTAGGCAATCGGTTGCAAATTTGCAGGCGCCTCGCTCTCTGACTCTGATTCGGAGCCGAAGAGGTCGTGGGCGGTTGGCGGCGAGACGTCACGGTTGGTTGACTTGGTGCGGTGGTTTTTCTGCCCTTGCTGCTAGTGGTCGACTTCGAGGAGGTTCTCGGCTTGCTCTGAACTCTTTTTTTAATTACAGCCGGCTCGAGTGGGGTTGGTGGGATGCTACTCTCCACGTCCGCAAAGAAGGGATTGTTGGATGCCCTGAAATAATTAATAAAAGAAAAAACGTTACATACCTATTAATTTAAGTGTCTGGTAGAAAAGTCAAAAAAGATCTATAGGTCCTAAGGAGGTCTATCTCGGTATGAAAAGGCTTAGACAACGTGCAAGGTTCGCGAGCACCCCATGAGGCAATTTGAAATCAAAAAATAACTTAGTAATAATTATGCATGTATGGGCACTCTTTCCGATTTAAAAGTAGGATGGTATTTATAAGGGTTTGAAAATGAAACAGTCATCGTAAAGTTCAGATAAGTAAAATAAATTAAGTTTGCACTTACATACTCGATTTCTTAATTTTCCTGAAGGCACGACACGACACTTCAACTGCACTTATCAACACAAACCTCGCGAATTCCTTATTTAGTAGTCTTGAGGACACAGGTGATGATTATAATGTGATTGGGAACAGATCATGTCAATATATCGACACCTCCTAAGTATACTGAGGCAAGTGCAAAATCACGATTTTACAGGAGAGCTGTGCAAAGGTAAATATATGCTTAACTTTTTTTCCTTTAACCTTTTCAACGCCATTGACGGATATATCCGCACCACTGGTTCAACGCCATCGACGTATATATCCGTCATATGGGTGGTGTGAGAAAAATAACGAATTTTGGATAATTTAAAGAGTGTTTAAATGTATTTCTTTTCTTAAACTATACTCAGAGAAATAGACTTCCTGCTTATAATAACTAATTATTATATCAATGCGTTTTTATAAAAAAAAAATGTATTACAAAAAAGCATTAATTCAGTATAATTCAGGTCGATTTCCTACGCCATTGACGCTTTATTCCGTCGATAGTGAGGTGGTGAATCGAATTCGTCATTTATTCTAGCTATGATATAACATTTATATTTACTTTAAAAACTAAAATAATACGAGTCATTTTACAGAATTTGTAAGCTTTTTAATAATCAATACTCAAATGCATTCAAACTACACCATAATACAGCCGCCATTTTGAAGACATTCATTTAAAAACAAAATTTGAAAATGGAACCCTCGATATATAAAATATTGATTTTAGTAACAAGACGCGTCCCTATCTTCTGACTTTAAATAAGGAAAACGCAAGATTCCTACGCCATTGACTGATAAATACGTCCGCTTATGACGTAATAGCAATGTTTAGTGTTTAACGTAGATACTTCATGAACTGTGAAGAGTTAATATGAATTTTAGAAAGTCCTGTTCCTGATGATTTTGAACTCGAAGAAGATCCTGACATAAACATAGAAAATGTTAGTGTTAATTCTATTCTGTTTTTACTAAACCTAGCGATATTTTATCCTTATAGACGTTATCAGATGATGTGCTGTTACAATAATTATATGTTGCGTGTTTATAATTATCTATTTAGTGTTTTTAGACTTTCTTAATTTAAGTAGTATTAATTATTGTATATGTCAGAGGCAATCCAAAATTAAATTGAAAAAAACGAACCAACTGAAAAACTAACTGAGTGAATACAATAACTTAAACAATCGTCGAACTCTTGTTTTACTAAACTAACGGCCGAACCCTATACTCAAACCGCGGACAGGTAGCCTTACTTCGGATTAAAATTTGACACATTTTGTATGGGCAAATGTCAAATTTCAACCCGAAGTAAGCTTTATCTATCCGCGGTTTGACTTTAGGGTTCGGCCGTAAGTCAATTCATAGAAAACTGTCATTTAGACATGTCTAAGGCGTGTCTATGAAGTGTTTAAGTTTTTTGTGGCAAGACCGTAAATTCATACTTTTGTTGCAATATTTTACAATTTTTTTAACTAAAAACAAATCATTTCACAATGACCATTAAAAAGTTCTTTGAAATAGAAAGAAAATCTCGGAAACTTCTTAAATGAACAGTAAGGAACGTGTGACGTCATAAGTAGGTTAATTATTTCATGCAACTCCATATAAGGCTATCTTGTTGACACTTCTAAAAATGTTGCAGATTTTAGCTTGGTAACGTCTGACAGCTGTCTGTCATCTAGCCCATTTCTCGAAAAATCTTTACTTCCTCTGTGCCCAATTGCCAAACACGAAGCAGGTCAAGTTAAAAGAAAATAGGTTCCGTTTCTTTTAAAGTCATTAAATCGGTACGACCAACATTGTTTATTGTATTTTATTTAAATAATTATTTATAAAACGGAAACGAAACCGATTGCAACTTGTCCTGTTTCTAAATAATAAAAATATCGATAAATACGATTAGCATCCCTAGCCTGTTATTTGTTTTATTGCTCGGCGTGTGAGTGACGACTTTTGTATTTGACATGGCGTTGAAAAGGTTAAAGATATTGTAATGAAATTTTAGATTTATCTTAATTAAAGCACTACGTTTTTTTCTACATTCATAGAATTCAAATAACTATGGTAGTTTTTGAGAAAAGCGCAGATAAACTAGTATACGCGTATTACGTGCGCTTCAATTTATAGTATACTGAGCTAACTACCACTTGATCCAATATACATCGTTTGTTGCAATCATTACAATTTAGCATCTATTTATTATTTTTATAGGTAATTAAGTGATTATGGGTGATGTCATTTATAAATAAAATATATCGCTTTGCTCTGCTACCCCTTATTATTATTTATTTGGGCATAATTAGCACTTACCAGTATACAATGAAAGTCATGTGAATTAAACCAGTAAACTTTTGTAATATTTTCGTGCTTTAACTCGTGTTGTTATAATGTAAAATAACGGGTTTATTTTGTTACAAAGTTACTTACATTTTTATACCAGCCTTAATTATTTTAAGTAATAGATACTAACATAACAAATGATTTTACCTCTTCAATTAGTAGTAATGTAAATTTAGGAACTTGATCTAAATATCTTTAGAAAATAGGTTTTATTAAAAGAACTTAGATTTAAATAGACACGTACTTATAATAAAAACAAACGAACAAACTTACAAAATTACTTCTCACAAACCGCTACCAATAGGAAACTTAATTTGATATTTAAATTTTAAGTATCTTACAAGATTCAGTCTTATTCATTTTCATAATTATGATTCTAAAACCTTTATTAACTCTACTCGTAAAAATAAAATACTGTTACAGTCATTAAAACTATTTTCTTATTTCTAAAAAAGAAATAAAAATAAAGCTCTGAACGTATTAAGGTTCAATAAAATCAATAATAAATTACGACTGCACTTAAGGCATTATAAAAAACACAAATTTCATATTATAATGGCACCTAATTATTTTGTCTGATCGAATCAATGACATAATTTTCCTTGTTACCACTTTTGGAGACTAACGTCTTGAAAAAGTCGTGACGTCGAGCAGGGATTATTTCACTCTGACATAGATATTCAGATCTTCATATTTCTGTAAAAAATCGGCTCCAGGTGGTAGCGGGGACACTGAAAATTAATAAATATAAACAAACAGAAAATTTAATAAACCCAATTTGTTACGAACTCGTTTCAGAAGCTAATGACTCTTGATTGGTTATTTATTTCCAATTAATTGAACTAAAACCATTTCCAAAATTAAATTCCCTTAACTAAACACACTAACCCAAACAACCCACACAGACATCAACATTTAAACAAGTCTGAATTATTATAAGTAAATAAATAAATAAATATCAGGGGACAATCTCATACAAATTGGCCTAGTCCCAAACTAAGCTTGTACTATGTAAATAAACATACTTATATAGACAAATACACACTATATAGAGCTACATAGAAAGACTAGAAACAATTAAAAACTTGAGCTCATCACACAAATGCCCATACCGGGAATCGAACTAGGGACCGCTAGGTACGTAGGCAGGGTCACCGGTCTGGTGGTCACATAATAAAATAAAATGAATAATTAAAGCGTTGTGTAATAAAATAAAATAAATTATCACAGTAATAAAATAAAATTAACACAATTACTTACCACTCGATTCCCTGTCATGTGGTTCGTATAATGTAAAACCATTGCAAATAATTGTTTTCCTCTCGTCCACTTCATTTTTACGTGTATTATTATCATTAAATACGAACAAATGACTGATGGGAGACAACACTAGTGTTGAGTATTAACATAAATATTAGGATGTTTCAAATATGGTTAATAACGTAGTTTTATTGATTTGATTGCAGCGCCCTTACAGGGTTTATGTTTGGACTAAATATATTTTAAGATCATGTATACACGTAATGCAATAAATAAATGAGTATGAGTATGAGTATGAAATAAGTATGGAAAAAAGTAAAGGCATATTTAAAAAAAATGTCCAGTTTCAAGTTGAAAGGACAATATTTAGAGATTGTACAAATTTCCCGCATTATAAGTTGCAGATTTTCATTTTTTATAATTTTTCCAAAAAAAGAAACTTATGTCAAACACGAATGATATCGACCAACATTACCATTTTTTTTGCCCGTTGCGGCTTTGGAGGATTGCCAAAATCATGAAAATTGTTTGAAAAAGTTGTCAAAGTGTGCATCCTCTAAATACCAATTAACCTTAATATAATTTTTATTACTGGTCTTTTCGATAAATTAGGAGCACGAATGCGAGCGAATTCATTAAATATTACAGTTTTAAAAATTAAACACCCTAATAAATATACTTAAAATCGAAAGGAGTAGGTACATTACGTATATCGCGTCGACACAGACGCAAGCATACTGAGCCAACGTCCGCTCGCATTAATGGTTTGCGAGCACACTGAGCCAACTGCCAGTTGAACCACTCACACGCAGCCCCTCCACGGAATCGGTCCCGCGTACTGTGGTGCAAGCGACTTGACTCAGTATACAGCGTACCGATTTACAAAATAGTGTTACTTGCACTTGTATACGTCATTTTATTTCAGAAAGTAGTAGGAATTTCAGCACGAAATTTTTGTGGGAGGTAAATATAAGTATTATAGCCATAAAAATGCAAAAAAACGAAAATCGCAAAAATGACACTTGCCTCAGTATACTTAGGAGGCGTCGATATAGGCCCCATTTCTAAAGCTGCATCCATCAGACACATTCGTCAGAAAAAAACATATTAAAAAATATTTAGTCAAATATCACCTTTACGACATCAGCGTATAAAGAAGACTTTTGATAATAATAGTTTAAGCCATAAATCTTCAGTATGCATACATTCCCTAATGCCCCATTTTTGGAGCGGTCTCAGATTCGCGAGCTCGGCGCCTGCAATTTGAGACAACAATCGTAAAAGGAAGGCGTATGTACTTGCGCTTCTGGAGGTATTGTTAGAGAAGTCAGCTAAGATTGGTGATCAATAGAAAAGTATATAGGAGAACCAATTTAGCAGGACCTACATTATTCGGGGTATCTCTTTATACTGGTATTAGTTTTAACCAATTCTTAAACCATATTAACTTGAGTCTTGGTGTTTTAAAAATGTGTAATTTACTAACTAACTTCAAAATATATCATATATTTTTTAAGAGTAACAATGTAACAGATAAGCATACATATAAGTATACTAACTAGCTTTTGCCCGCGACTTCGTCCGCGTAGGACTCGTTTATCGCAGTTAAGTGTTTTAAGTAATAGTTTAACATCCTCCCAGGCCAGGATGATCTTTTATGTAATATTGAGCTCCACATTTAAATTGAAATTGAATTGGATAACGTCATCTAGGTAAATACATTTTTGTATACCTACAATATTTTTTGTTTTGCCATCTTTCGCTAGATCATGAAGATTTGGTGGGCTGGATACTCGTGAGCATGCTATAATATATAGTTGCCCATGGGAAAAACAGTTTGCTTTAAAATGTACGCCGGCTACTTATACTGTTTTTCGTTGCGCTTTGCTTATGGTCATGGCAATATCTGTTTTTAGAGCTCTCTTTTAAAGTTAAATGGTAAATCTATCGGAATTATAGGAATGCGGGGAATAAAATCATTTTCTCCTTTAGCAATTCCAGACATCATTATTGCCCTTAGGCCGACCTTACACCTGTAACCTATTGCTGTGTATATGACATTGTCTTTCGAGAGATACTCGTACGCCTTCTACGTGATACTTTTAGGGTTCCGTACCAAAATGGTAAAAAAGGAACCCTTATGGTGAGACTTTGTTGTCTGTCTGTCTGGCATGTCTGTGAAGTGTTCATTATTCACAATTTTTGAGAAATATCAAAAAAACTTTGAAAATCTGTATTAAAATTTAGGCTAGTCAAAATGGACCTTATTTCATAGACAATCAAGTTCATAACCAAATGAGTATTTTCTTTTGCGGTTACCAAGCATATTATCTTGAATACGGAGCCCTTAGTGCGCGAGTCCGACTTGCACTTGACCGGTTTTTTTTATTTATCTACCTATTACTTTTGTTTTTCGGTGCTAATATTGCCATTTCACACAATCATTCTCTATTCTTTTTATTGGTTTGTAGATCTGGGTACACGTTATTTTTTAGATCATCTGTGTTTTGTACAATATTACAGAATTCGCTTTTTAATGTAATCATATCGTTACTACAGTGCGCCCAAAAAGAGTAGAAATTAAATAAAATGGAACTACAAAAATACCATACTAAATTGTTGCCATGTTCAAGCATATTACGTCAAAAATGTGACAGTTACGTAGAAAGTGGCGCCCTCATTTAATTTCTACTCTTTTTGGGCGCACTGTACCTCTTGCCATACAATCTTCGCCAATTTTTTGTAGAATTGCCGCATATTGTCCCGACCGTGTGATACATTTTTTTTAAACCCACATTTTACTTGCATTTATTTTATCCGGCAGCGTGCCCCTAGTTTTTTTTTTTCTATAATGGATTTCACTCCTTGCTATTTTGGCAAGGTGTATTTTGCCAATGTCGAGTTGTAGACATAACGCACGTGACGAGAATGTTCGGTGTCGTTGTAAATTTTGATTTTTGTGGAATGATCAGGAAGGATTCCTACAACAAATAATAAAATGTTATGCCGGCACCACACTTCGCTATTCGCTATTCGTTATTCGGCTTATGCGCCTGCATTCGACGAAGTGTGGAGGGTTTATTCGTCTATATTTGCTTTATTCGCACGCATAACGCATAAGCGCGAATAGCGAATACGCGTATCCGTCGACTTGTCGGTTTTTTGGCACACATCAAAGGAAACGAATAAGTCGAATAGCGCATCGTCTGCCCACACTTCGTTCACTCATTCATTCGCTTCCTTATTATAATCTGTGGTGTTTCTACGTGATTTTTCCAAGTTTTATCCGTCGTATTTGAATCTGATTGAAGTTTGTTCAGCGGGTTAATATTAATAAGAAAATGGAGTAGACGAACGAAAAAGTAATTCAGGTAACAGTAAGCTGCTGCCCTGTCAACACGTCCATCGCTACCACAGATAAGGGTAGATATCGCTGCGCAAACCACATACATATTTGGCATATTCGCCGTACCGCCACGAAGTGTGGTGGGCATGTTTGTTGTTCGCGCATATAACAAATATTTTAACAAATACGGCGCAGCTACATAAAGAATAGCGAGTAGCGAAGTGTGGTGCCGGCATTATGGACAACACAGACAATCACAAGACATCTGACAGTTTAAATTGCGGGAAATTGCCCCTAGTTATCACCGGTAGGTAGATGAGAATCTGTCTAAATTCGCCATCTAAAAATACCACGATTTTTTCAAGTGATCATAAATCATAACCGCCCTAATATTTAAATAATAGCCGTAGAAATAATATACTTACGCCTTGAATTAGTCTTAGTCATGAAAAAGGCGGAAAAATGTAAAAATCTGGATATGTCAACGCTGTCAACATCAATCTGACACTGCTTCTTTTTACATAGACTAACAAAAAGAATGTACAAAGACTGTCCCATGTTGTCACCCACATGACAGATGCCATAGGAGAAATAAATAAATCAATTTTACAATTTAGACAATAATGACTAATATAGAATGAGATTTAATATTACTAACAATCTATGATCCTGAAATAAATGCATTAATTCAAAAAAAGTTTGCAGTTAATTATTTTTTTACTTCATAATCTGATTGATAAATAACTAACACTCAAAAAATTAGATATTTGTGACCTATGTTATACATGGAAATGACGAAATTGTAAGGTTTCTCTATTTACTATAATGCTGGGGAACCTAAAGAAGAGAATAAATTATTGATCAAAATTGTAAAACCCAAGCTAAGTTAAAAATAGGAGTTTGGTTTTCGAAATATTGTCTTAAATATGTATTCGAACTTTAACCCTCGATATTACCCATTAAAACAACGTTTTCAAGCAACAACGTGACACCGTTAGTTTCAATCACAGCGTCGCTTCTGTAACGTTAATCAATGATCGCGTACTTTTTTTGTCTTGATCGCTCCAGTTATAGGAGGGATATGGTTGTCCTTGTCTTTGATGTCACATTATCATGGCGTCACATTTGTTACAACAACAAATTGTAATTATTTATTTTGCTTCTTTATAGCATTTTGTACATTGATTTTTTAAAAATCTTTAAATTAAGTTTCTATGTAATAAACGGAGAATGAAATTTTGATATTTGTAATCACGTAAAGTAATCGACGGCCCTCGAATAGGGTTTTAAAGAAATACTTACGATTGGGCAAATTTGATAATTTCTTAGTTGTTTTAACTTTAATTGAGAAATCCTGAAATAGGTGTACTTTTATTTGTTACCAAGAGTAATTATACAGAGTTTCAAGTGACCAGCTCAATCCCCTAACTTTTTTCCAAACTAACTTTGACCCCTCTTTCCCCCCTCCTTTGATTTTCATATCTTAATTTTTTATTATACATATATAAACCTGGTCACCGGTTATTGAAACGTTTTAGTGAAAACCGCATTAACATTAGTTCAGTGGTTTTCAATTGATGCGAGGAGAAACAAAATTTAACAGACAAACAGACACCAACTCTAAAAATTGTAGAAACGTGTTCTGCTGCTCATTCTGAGGTCCCCTATAGTATTTTTAGGGTTCCGTACCAAAATGGTACAAAAGGAACCCTTATGGTGAGACTTCGTTGTCTGTCTGTCTGTCTGTATGTCACAGCAGGTTTTCTCAGCAACTACAAATGCTATCAACTTGAAATTTGGCATAGTTGTACAACTTGCTTGCCCGCATCTATTTGTAGTAAAAAAAATATGAAATTAATTTTATTAATAATTGAAAAGGGGTCTAGCATGGGGGGTTCAAAAATGAAAGTGGTTCGATTATAGTAAATGGGGTGTCATATGAAAGGTATAAGTCTGCACATTTTAAAACTACTTTTTTGAAAATTATTTTTGATGTACTTTTTGATTTATAGCCAAAATAGTACAAAAAATGACCGTTCTCCCCCCTTATCTCCGAAGTTTATTAATCAAAAATTCTGAAAAAAATCCTGACGTATAGATAATTACTTATATTTTCTGGGAAAAATAAAATAAAGTGTTCATTATGTACAGTTTTTGAGAAATAACAAAAAAACTAAGAAAATCTGTATTAAAATTTAGGCTAGTCAAAATCGACCTTATTGCCTGGAAAATAAAGGTTATAACAAAATGAGTATTTTCTTTTGCGGTTACCAAGCATACGGAATCTTCTATACGGAATTATCTTCAATACGGAACCCTCGGTGCGCGAGTCCGACTCGCACTTGACCGGTTTTTTTTTAAGTTCATATCTCGAATGTACACTTTTTTTCCTTTCTACAACTTTATTATATGTATAGAAATAGACATTGATACCTATATTTTTATAGCCTATAACCTGGCCGGGGATTTTCTCGACAGATTAGTAAAGTTTGCATCAAAATCCGTTCAGCCGTTTTCACGTGATGCGCGTTCAAATAAACAGACAAACAGATAAACAGACAAAAAATCTAAAAACTGTTGAAACGTGTTCTGTTCTCGATTCTAAGTATCCCCAGCCAACTTTTTTTGGAATATCTGCCATGTACAGACTTTCCACCCTATTCAGCTTTATTATATGTATAGATGCCATGCAAACAGCCATTAAGTGTCTCGTGTGTCTGCAACCCGACCCTTGACGAGGACATCTGGCACATTGTCTGCGAGTGCCCGCGTTTCGGCGTGGAAAGGCTTGACCTTGAGCAAAAGACCGGAGTCAAAGTTTCTCCGGATAGCTCAAGCTGGAAAGCCCTACTGGGAACAGAAGCCAACCGCGAAAGCACGAAGGGTTTTATAGAAAAGGTGGTACGCGTAGCGTGTTTAAGGAACAAATAGTTCGGTACCCTGACTATTCTGTTAAACGCTACGCTGAAATCTGACACCACGCAAACCCCTCGGCCACAAGACCCCGGCAGGATCCCATGCCAAAACCACCCCCCAAACATCTCCCAACCTTCCCCTAAAACCCTCGTACTCGTACCCCCCCCCCTTTCCAACTTCAACCCCCTCCCCTATCCTGTTCCCTCAACCCAAACTTTCTTCTTCCACATAAAAACTCCGCCCCCCCCCCCCAGCCCAACCCAAACTAATCCCCAACGCACCCCTAATCTTGTAGGATGATGCAATAAATACTTATTTCTTATTTCTTTGTTAAATTGGACGATCTCTTACTTAACCCAGAACTAAACTAGCTTTAAGTTTTATATTAACAGCAACCCCTGACGCACGCATCTCCCGAACACCTAACGGGTGTCGGTAGGACGGGGGATGGAGAATCCTGCGGACACCTAAACGGGAGAATGATTTTCTCTCCCGGCCTTTCAGCACTGGCTGGGGTAAGGCTCCGCGCGCGATTCTCTTGTCCCTCGTCAAACTGACACCTGCTCCCCCCTTTTCATTATAGCAGATGTATAGGCTAGGTTGCAATGGAAGAGGTCATAAAAAAGAGGGCAGCGCAAGGAGACACGCGCAAAGAAAACATTATCTCCAGGCAAAAGAGTAAGCCTCAAAAAAAAAAAAAAGGGTAGCCCCACCCATAAAGATGGTGTCCACAGCCACACAAGCGGTCCAAAAAGATCTCCGACTCAACCCTTCCATTGTCGGGCAAAAGAAAGGAAGCCCGTAGTCTGTAAGCATGCATGCGTCAGGATTCCCACTCCGCGACTCACCTAAGTTAAGCAACCCCCTTCCCATTCCCCATTCCCCATTCCCACCCCCTTTTTTCTAACCCCGCGGATAAATAAACGGAGGAATGAACTTCTCCTCCGGCCTTTCAGCACTGGCTGGGGTAGTATCCGCGGGAGTTTATAACTTCATTCACAACAAGGGGCATTGGTGTTTTTAGCCGGTGCGAGCCCGGCAGTACCTGGGCCCTCCATTCCCAGGTCTCCGGAAGGGATTTTCATCTCTGCCCCTTTTAAATGTAAATTTCAATATCCTGCTAACAAAAGCAAGGACTTAAGTCTTTGGCCCTTCAGGCGACAACCCAAAAAAAAAAAAAACAGCCATTAAGTAAATGCTATGTGAAAATTAGGATGTTTACTAGGCACCCAATAACCACTCAGCAGCTGAAAGGACAGCGCTGAAAATTCGTGTGTACCTACGCGGCTTATGTCTTAGATTATCCTACAAAACAATAAACTAAAACTATTTAAATTATAGAAGTCTAACATACAATTTATTTAGCCGATTCATCTTTCATTTATAAACTTGCTTTAAAATTTTAACATAGCAGGAATGCTTGAACCTTTTAGGTATCTTAAACAATTCATGAATACTCGAGCTATCATGAAGAGCCTCTGGATCCATATTTGTATATTTGACTCTAGCCGGAATCGATTCGGCAACCGCGGGTTCGTAATCAAACAGTGTAATCACTGAGCCAAACGGTTTGTCAAATCGAGCCTTACCTTTGATCCGCATCACTAGGTAGGATGAATAATGAGTCGCTGAGGGATAACTTTAAAGAAATCAATATTCTTACAGTCGCGTCTCAATATATCTTCGAGAATATCATGTATGTACGTAAACACATACATGAGTTTAGGCATAACCGCGACGTTCATAATTTAAATACTAGAAACAGGGATAAGCTGGCTATTCCAGGTCACCGTCTCCGTAAGGTAAGCACTTCGTTTGCGGGGAACTGTATACGTTTTTACAACAAGATACCATCTGATATCGTCAATATGCCGTTCAATAAATTTAAGTCTCACATCAAGCGCTGCTTGTTTGGTAGGGCATATTACACTGTAAATGACTTCATTAGTGACCAAGATGTCTTTAAATAGTATCTACGATAGTTACAATTTGTACTTTGATTAACATAGCCTTTAAGAAAACTGCGTATATTCAAGCACTCAATTTTATGTTCACTGTCCGTATTTTTTTTTTTAACTTTACTAGTTCTTGTGTGTACAAGACGCTTTTAAATGAGAACACACTGTGATGTTTCTCGCCGGACAGCTGTTACACTTAATATTACTTTTATGTTGGTTGTCCGGCAGCATGAGCATGACATGCTCGCTCAAAGGTCTTTGCTTACGGCGGCGTCGTTGATCGGGTCGCCACTTTCCCGAACACATGGTTGAGAGAGGCGATGGTTGAGATACGCGTCATACTCGTGAACGGGTGCTGTTTGTGGGGTCCGGTCTGATCACGATTGCAAGGACTTATTGTTAAATTAATCATTCTACCTAGTTATGGCTTTTGACGTAGAGACCTTGTCGTGTTGTTCTCATAGTCTTTATTATTAGTTTAAGGTTTATTGACCTTACATTTGTAATAATTTTATTTTTGCTAGTTGTAAGAATTTATTGTTTATTACTTTATTACTTTATTATTACTTAATGTAACTTACTTTTAAGTATTATTTTGTTATTATGATTGAAAAAATGACCTTCTGCTGGAGTTTCTTGCGGCGCTTCTTCTCCGCAATGATAGACTTGTCCGAAGCGCTGGTAGATTCACTCATGTTACCGACGTGTAAAAGAGCCCTCATGTGGCCTATTTACTGAATAAATTGTTTGAATTTTGTATTTTGAATATATATACCGCAGAACGACTTTTTTTCTGATTTGGGGCATTAAAGTATCGAACTTAGAAAGTTTATGTTTTCTCAGTATTGCTGCACAGTAGCATAGCACCGTAAGTGCAAATATATTAATAGATAAGTATTATTTATTTATGTATTGAAAAAATCAATATTACACATATAAATTATAACGCTATTCACAAAAGACCGTCTAAAAAAAAATATATACTTAGGCTGGCATTATTGGCAACTGCACGTTGCCGGGTATGTGCGGACGCAAAGATAAGTAAAGTCACACGGCTAAGATTGGTGATCAATAGAAAAGTATAACAAGTAGTGTGTACTCCAGCCAAATTGCATTGAATCGATGCATGTCGTGGAACCTATATAAGTTTATCTGGCGAGGCGATTCATCTGTATTGTGATTTGAGTCTTTGATCGAGACGACGTCTGACTCATCGGTAAGGGCGACAGTTTCGTAATAAAATATAAAAGGCGCACTTTAAGGTAAGTAATGTTGAATTGGGGATTATGCAGCACGTAGCCGAGCAAAGCGAGGTTAGCAGCAAAAACGTTTAATTCAAACGAAGGGCTGATTTTTTTCATACAAAATTGAAATTCATTTCTATCCATTCTTAATAAAAAAATATGAATAATTTGATGATGTTGCCAACAATGGCTACAATGAAATAAAGTAAACAGATTTAAACATTGTATTTATGTGTTTACTAACTATTGTAATCTACAGATATATCACGATTTTTGTTTAATTCAATAACGTTATCAAATTCTGCATACACAATACAATTAATGGTGCAGGGTAGAGCAACATGTTTTTCCTTTGTGTAACGAAAATTATCCATATGATTATATGACTAATCTTCGTTACACAAAGGAAAAAGTTAAGGGCTTAACAACCCTTTTTAATTGAGCCTTAAGTAGTTATGTACAATATTTTCTAAGCGAACACTTCCATACCTTACAAGATTCCAGTGTGAAGTTGAACTAGCAGATAAATCAGGGGTTAAATCAAAACATAACAAACAATAACCTGCTCCATAATCCGTTCTGCTTATATCATTACCTTCGTTGTTAAAATGAATATCAGTTCCGGAAAATAAAGTGTGATATGATGATGCTATTAACCCAGATCCAGAACCAAATGATGTTTTAGAAGGAATTTCATGACCATCGACATATAAACTAAACGAATTCATATTAGAAAGACGGCACCAATGTCACGACACTTAACTCTTAATTCAAAGATCATAAGGTAATAAATTAATTGTCTCAAAATAAATTAATAACCCTTTACTTTTGCAACATAAGAATCAAGTGTCCATTATTGGTCCTTGTTTATTACTGGGTCCATCACCCTATAGTGTTGAAAATTAAATGGATTCATAAGTAAATTGCCATTAAACCCTGAATTTAATACAAAACCAATAATACATCTTTTAGGAATTTGCCCGAGAAATATAGTATCCAATGTTTTACCCTGTATCCCCGACGGTAATGTAAGAACCTTAACTTCTGCTCTTGTGATAGGATATTTTGAAGTCGTTGTTGCCAATACTTTTTGATGTGCTAGCAAAACGCTAGGATTAATTCGTGCCCTTCTTATAATGAGCCTGGCATCCATTATTTGCACTTTAATTTTTTTATCTTGATGAAAAATTAGATTAAATCACTCCTTCGACCGTACTAACTTAATACGTATTTCGACACCATTTATTAAGAATTTCTCTGGGTTAAATATGTCTGCATGTAAATGCCCCATCATTTCCACTTCCTTACTCTCTTTGACAAATTCTAGTCTTTTGTGAAACCCTTTGTTATTTACATCAATAGTATCTATATGATTTGCAGTATCAGCATACCACAATCCACAAGTAAGGTGAGTTTCTTTGGCTGCTGGTCCATAGTTTAGAAGATTTTCCATATAAGCACGGTAAGCATATGTATTGTTTGGGGGTGATATGAGTTTTTGATTTAAATATACATCTAGTTGACTGAAAAGGGAATGTAACCAGTTATTGACGGGTGCAACCAGGGTGTCTGGTTTTAATTTTGTACCACCCTTACCCCCTGTTATGAGTGAAACCACAGAATCTAATAATAAGGTCAAGCTGCCAAAACTTGAGCTTCCTAAGTTCAGTGGCGTTGGAGTGAGTTTTGGGATCGTTTCAAAACGAGTATAGATTCCAGATCTATTCCAAATGCGGACAAGCTCGCCTACCTTTTAGGGTGTCTCCAAGATGAAGCATTGCAGTGCCTTGAAGGATTAGGAGTAACCCATGAGAACTATAACATAGCTATAGATACACTGAAAAATAGGTACGGGAAGAAACAGTTAGTGATTGATGCGCACTATAAAGCACTACATAACCTTCCACAGGCGTCTTTAAAGACTTCAGAGTGCCGTGTTACTTTTAACAGTATCAAGAAACACCTGCGCATACTAGAATCTCTGGGGGAACCAGTAGGAGAAAACCAGTTCCGGGTAACAATAGAAAGTAAATTTCCAGAAAAAATAATTTATGAATTACATCTACTATCCCATGACAGGGGGATCTCAGAGATCAGAACCGGGCTGGAGAAGATCATGACAGCAATGGAATCTTCAAAAATGGTGGAAACAGTACCAAGCCCTCCAACTACTGGATTTAGCACATAAGCTTTACATGTGAGAGTGGATCAAGGATGCACTACGATCTTTCCCAAAAATTCCAAAACTAGAGGCGCTGGGAGTTGGAGAAGTAAGCAACCTGAATTTAAATTACAGAATAATTTAAAAATAAAGTTTAAAGTTGACAACCAAAAGAACTTACCAATGAAGAAAAGAAAACTTGCTTGCATATTTTGTAATACAGATCACTACAATGCATCTTGTGATAATATTAAGACTCTTAAAGAAAGAAAAAGAAAATTAGGTTCTCGATGCTACTTGTGCTTTAGAAATGGTCACCAAACAACCACATGCACATATAAGAAGATCTGTTATTTCTGCAAAGGAAAACACAATCAGGCCTTGTGCCCTGTGAACATGACAGGTAATCATTTTACAGTATCTGGTTCATACTCTCAAGTTGATCAAGGTGATATCTCCCCATCTTATTTACAGACAGAGTTGCGACGTAATATACAGAGGTGTAAGGAGATAGCACACCGTTTATGTGCCGAATTCGAATTAGACCTCCAGCCGCACAATAATGACCAATTACCCATGTAAATAAAATTAAGGTAAGTAATATTTATTATTTACTAGCTGTTCGTGCTTGGTATCACTTGGGAGATTTTTTGTTTCATACAAACCTTGTCCTGACAATTACGAAAACAACGAAAAAACAGCCATCTCGGTCGAGCCGTTCTCAAGTGATGCTCCGACATAGATGTGGCAATTAAATTTTATATACATATATTTAATAGACTATTATGAGTACCTATACCTACCAACTTGGATACTTAATGTTAGTTATGTCACTAGTAGGGCTTAGGAAATAATTTTCAAAGTAAAGCAACTCATAAGTAAAAGTAAAAAAAACAACACGAATTATTGCAGACTATAATTTAAACACCGTTGGTAAACTCACTATCAAAATTCCTATGGCTACCTTCTATCTCCATCATCATACCAGCTTGATGTTACCATTTTATATTGTTATCGGAACTGTAAAAGTATACTAAATTTCAAATCAATCCAAAAATTAAAAGTAGGTTAAAATTGGCATCCAAGATTTGATTGCACTTTGTGATTAAATATGATCACTGATCACATTTCACAGGTACTAGCTTCACTGCACAAACACATTTATAACGTTCAACTTCATCCGCATTGACCACCCTACGGGAACAATGATTGTTTTCTGAGATATAAGGTGTATCCTATATGTTAGTTCAGAGTAAAAGCTATGTACAGTCAACCAATTTGATTTCTAAGCCACTATGGACTGTATTAAAGTGACGTTGTCAACCAAAACGTAAGAGACTTCCCATGATTTGGTTTACAACGTCACGTTGACAAAGTCCATAGTGGCCTAGGAATCACATTGGTTGACTGTATCCATTTCCTTTCAGTCGTTACAGCGTACACACATACCCAACATACACACAAACTTTCGCATTTGTAATATTAGTGTGATTAGTAAGGAAAAGGTTATAAGCACACAAAGATGAAATAAAAGAAAATAAGAAAATGTTTAAATTTAAACAAACTTATTAAAAATCCCCTATGTAATTGGGACACCTATTTTCGAAGCTGATAACCCTCAAACGACCCAACCGATATTCATCAAACCGCCTATATTCTAATTAAAAAAACCACATTAAAACCCTTCCATCCTTTTGAAAGTTATGTATCTACTGACAATTATAGTTAAGTTTTGCCTATGTCTTTATTAGAGACAGCTTTCAACATACAAACAAACAAACAAACAAACAAACAATTAATTAAATATAATAGTATAAAAGAGTAGATGTGGGTGTTTTAACTTAATAACTTATTTTTAGTAGATAGCTTATGTGAACTGCAAAGTACGAGTATTAGCAGTAAATGCATGACTCCTTTATATTTAATATCTCTGTTCTTAAAATAGAGCTCGAAGGGTGTTAAACTTGCACATTGGAAAGTAGTTTCTTCTGTGCATGTTAAACAAAATCTAGTAGAGTCAGGCAGACCAAGCTCTATTTAATAAACTTGTATAATAATTGTTAGGGATATGCTTTTATTAGCAATAAAAGATCTTATTGTAATTGCAATTTTTAATATAAACATAGATAAAACTGTGATTAACCTATATACATATTATTATATAGTTTTGGAACTCCACCTCGGTAACAATTTTCGTGTCCTCTAACCTGGAAAAAAAGAACATTATTTTATATTTGTATATTGTAATTTATATAGGTGACTCGGGTACTCTCTTGAGCCATGGATCATGGTGCCTATTTTGAATGCTAGGCCGAATAGTCCAGATGAAAAATACACCCAATGGCATTTTTAGCGTATGAACATACTCATTTAATGAATGTAGTCATTCATACGCTGAATTGTGTCATATAAAAAGGTATTCAGTGCTTAGGGCATTTTCAGGGGTAAAACTATAGAGCGTTCAAAATAATTAAAACCTGTAATGTGTTATATAATATGATGCAATAAGGTTCTTACTTATTATAATTTTAAGTACCTTACGTAATTTACTATGTTATAATTATAAGAGTTCAGAACATTTTACTAATTTACACATTATTTTTCAGAATACAGCTGGACACTACCGCAGATAGCAATGATGTTGTTGCCACCCAGAAGTTTTCAGCAATAGGGCATTAATTAAAAGTAACTCAAAAAAATGGTCACTGTAATAAATTATTATTTTACATAACACTGTGTTTTATTTCATTTTCATACTAGAAGTAATCACACTAACCAGGTTTTTTATAATAGAATGTATTACAAAATAGAGCAGGTAATCTGATTCTTTCTTGGATGAGAAATAGCCTGAGCTCAAGCTATCTACATACTAGGTTTAATCGGTTCAGTGGTTTATTATTGATCTATTATTGAGTAAATGTATACAGTCACACCAGGTAATTTTACTTCCGCTACATGCTTTATCACAATAGGAATGTTGTATGTATTCATCTTAGTATTATTTTAAAGGCCGATAGGTAATTATTACCCAAGTATTTAAACTTACCCGGTGTGAATGAGTGTGAAACAAATTAAATAGGTACTTACGGCTTTCCAAGCTGCCACAGATTTGTCCAGCTCAAGTCTCGTAAAATAGAAGGGAGATTTTGCCTCTTTTGTTTCTCTGAACCCAAGTGGCCCATTCAATTCACCATTGGCAAATGGGGGTGGCTTACCATGTATTCAAAGCTTGTTTTGCATTGCTGTACAGCAACTGTAACACAATATAATTTTTAAAGAGTAACAATAATAAAGAAATTGACTAGAAAAAGCTCATATTAGTTCACTATATTAAACTTACACATTTCTTTTTTGATTTATTGTTGATGTGTCAACTTTCTCTTGAAATTTTCTTTCTTTATGGAGGTTTCTTCTCTTTAGCGTAACGTGGGCGTAACACTCCTTTTAGAGTGGTCGTGGTCCTCACGTTGATTTTGTGGCCTGCTTCACAATGCGACGCCATTCTTCGCGAACTGCCGCCCTCCTGGTATATTCGTGTAGAGGACCGTCGACGGCAGTTTTTATTTGGTTCCTACACCTCACCGGCTATCTTTCGCGTGGTCTGATGCCCTCGACCGTGCCTTGCACTACCACACTACCAGGCGTTCGATAGATTCGCATCCGCGCCGCGATACGTGTCCAAAGAAAGTGAGGATACGAGCTTTTCCTATGCTTTATAGTCTCTGCTTGATGTCTAGCTCTCGAAGAATGGACTCATTTGTTCGGAATTCCAACCCCGATATATCGAGCATTCTCCTTTAACACCACATCTCTAGAGCATTAATTCGTTTCTGTATATAAATTTCTAAAACTAACAATCGTAGTTCTTGCAAAAATAAACATTCGAATTTCCGATCAGTTCGGACCACAGATCCTAGAACTCGAATCGAGCTGTCAAGATAACCTATACATTTTAAAGAGTATGCCTAGTCCGCTCCTTTCAATGACTACTTGATAACAACTCATTTAAGAAGCATTATATAAAGTCGGCCACTCAACATCCAACATGTACAAAAATAGATTGATTTCGTGACACTAGCAACTTTTTTCCAAAATGGTAGTAATCTCGCGTGATTCTTGCCACACTGGGCTTAAACACAATTGTCGTCGCTATATCGGCGCAATAACTTAATCGACACTGTCAACCATATTAAGGATTTTGATAAAATAGACGACTTAGTTAAAATTTAGACATATCCACTCGATAAAAAGGTGTCACGCATAATTGGCCCGCTGGAGATGAAAATCGTGAGTAACGGAGGATTGGTCTCAAGGAACAAGGACAAAGGGAACTACGCAGAACGTGAACAGGTGAGTCCATCCCAAATTACATAAGAAGATGGCATAGGAGATCGAGAAAGAGAGAGTAATTTGGTTAGAATAGAACTTGTAAGAAGCCTCGGATATCCCAATGGGGTAGTCCGAGGGATGATAGAACTAAAGCTCGTGTAAGAATAGAATGGGCCTTCGATCAATCCAATGGATGGGTCGAGGGTGTTTTAGAGACGAGTTTGGTGGTACGGGCAAGCTGTAAGGGGTGGTAGAAGGAGGCTTGTTAGGGGAAAATAATCCCCGCCAGAATCAGAAATTGTTTAAGGCTGTATTACTCTCTCTTAACTCATTATGATTAACCAGAATCTTACTTATAGAATATCTTGTCGTTATATCTCTATATACTCAGGCATCTAGAAGTATCTTTAATGTTACAAAATGATAATATCAATTGCTTTCTTTTAGGATTGTCTATGATGTAGCGACAAGTAGAACCAAAACAACCAGTCGAACTCCTGACGTCCTACAACACCCTTCCACACATCCTATATTCCCACCCAATCAGCTGCAAGCGATGATGTGGCATGTCGCAGCGGGCCACCTATCCCAAATATAGGGATGAGTAGCAGTAAAATGCCACCCGCGTGTTTGTGCCATGCGCGGGGACCCGTACGGATGGAGAACGAGATCCTGGCAGGCTGAGTTAGAAGGGGTCGGACAGTAGTTACCCTCTGATAACAACACGCCGCTTTGGCTCGGAATTCATCTCACACGGGAGGCCCAGCCAGCTAGAATCAATCGGCTGTCGCCTACAGTAGGCTGGCCGCGGGCGAAGGTTCTGGGGTGATGAGGTTGGTAGTCGGCGGAGTACGGCCCCAAGTCGCCGTAGTGGTGACGGAGGGCTTGACATCGTGCGGACTCACTCAGCAGCTCACCATGGAAACCTATATACGACTCGTATTTCTGGTGCGTCATAGCATCCCCAGATGGTGGCTGGACACCATCCACGGCAGAAGCGAGGGAGTGGCTTCTCGGGAAGGACCTGGGGGAGCCACAGGGACACAGACTGAAGGCCCAAATGCTTAACAGTATAAGGGTCAACATCTGGATCCCAGGCTCGCCGGATAAATTGAAGGAGGATCCGCTCCTCTACCTTAGAGCCCAAAACTGGGATAGGGAAGAGGAGCTGAAAATCCAGGAGTGGATGCAGGTGAGCAGGGAGGATCTCATCACGGGCATCCGGGTGTGCTACTCGGTGCCTAAGAGCAGGATGCGTGGGGTGAGGAGACCAGCCAGTGGCTGTTCTTCCAAGCCACACGCATCCGGGCGCGGCTAGCGAGATCCTCACCTCACAGAGCGAAAGAGGCGACGGAGACCCCGGTAGGGAAGGGGAACTGCACTTGTGGTGGCTCAGCGCTACAGCCCGGGAACCAGGCTGAGGCAGCCCGGGTCGGCAACCATCCACCACAGATGGAAACCGAAGGGGGCTCCGCAGACTAGAAGACGGGAGGCAGCTTACACAGAACAAACACACAACCAGCAATGGACAACACAGACAAGCAACACACACTACACAGCAACACAGACAGATACAAAAAAATAAGAATATGTCAAGTAAACCTCCAGCACTGTAAGGATGCTATGTCCGAACTGTGCCAATACATAGTGGGGAAAAATTGACATTGTCCTGATGCAAGAGCCGTACGCATGGAAAAACCAAGTAACAGGACTGGGTAGCCTAGGGGGCGACCTCCACTTTGAAAGAAATGGTGAGCTGCCTCCTAGGGCATGCATATACGCAAGTAGAGACCTAAGAAATATGGGATGCCTAATGACCATATGTTTCAGAGATCTAGTGGTGGTAGAATTCAGCCTCGTGACCAGGACCGGAGTGGGAGTTAAGGTAGCAATGGCGTCTTGCTACATCCCAGGTGAAAGCAACGCGCCAACCAGAGAACTGGAGGAAGCAATCAGAAGATATAAAGGTAAGAGAACATCCATTCTTGTAGGTTGCGATGCGAACTCACACCATGAGGTGTGGGGAGCAGCGACACCAACAAGAAGGGGGAAGCACTACTAGAATTTATTGTAAGTAATGACCTAGACATACATAACACAGGTACAACCCCAACCTTTATAACCAGGGCAAGAAAGAAGGTATTCGATATAACGTTAACCTCAGGGGAGATAGGCAAACATGTAAAAGACTGGAGAGAAGACCAGGAAGACAGCATGTCGGACCACAGGAGACTACTAGGAGGACGGAAGGAATAAAGATAAGAAACCCGAGGAAAACGGACTGGGAGAAATACAACAGCATACTGAGCGAGTGGACACCGAGACACAGAATTTCAAGAACTACCGAGGAACTGGACAGAGCCGCTGAGGATCTGAACAGGGCCATAGCGGAAGCCTATCGGACAGCATGTCCAAAGAGAACGTGCAACGGAGATAAAGGACAGCCATGGTGGAATAAAGAGATACAGAAACTAAGGAAAAGATCTCGTAAGGCGCTTAGACTAGCTCTAAAAAAGGGCAATGATCAAGGCTGGAATGAATATAAAAGTATTAGGAACAGATACACTAATACAAGGGAGAGACTAAGAGCACAAGGATGGGAGACCTTTACCGGAGAAATACAACGCTACTCGGAGGCGGCAAGAATAGTAAGGATACTGGCGAACGAAAGATCCTGCCAATTAGGAAGCCTAATGGTAGGCTCGACCGAAGTAACAGATTCCAAAAAAGTACTATAGCACATGGTGAGCACACATTTTCCGGATTGCAGGGAATACTGCATACATGAGGCTGCGAAAGATAACAGCAGTGTAACAACAGGAGCAGACACAAAACCTAAGAATTAGCAATGAGTTAGGGGAATGGGCCATAAATTCCTTCGCCCCTTACAAAGCGGCAGGCCCAGATGGAGTGATACCCATATTACTACAAAAGGGACTGAAACACATCTGGAACAGCCTAAGAGAAATCTATGAAAAGAGTCTGGCACTAGGTCACATCCCGACCATCTGGAATGAGGTAAAGGTAATATTCCTACCTAAACCAGGAAAGAAAAACTACAAAGACGCAAAATCGTTCAGAAGCATCAGTCTGTCATCATTTGCACTGACGGCACTGGAGAAGATCATAGATGTACAGATAAGGACAAGCATGCAAGCAGGGAGATTGCCCCTACACGGGCATCAGCATGCTTATATAGAAGGAAAATCAACAGAAACAGCCCTTCACAATCTGACCACAACAATAGAAAGAGTTATAGAAGATAAAGAGCTGGCACTAGGATGCTTTTTCGATGTGGAGGGCGCCTTCGATAAAGCTACCTTTGGTGCAATAGAGAAATGCCTAAGGAGGGACGACATAGACCCAGCAGTTAGAAAGTGGATAATGGCAATGTTAACAGGTAGAGCGATCGTAGCACAACTAGGGGGAGACGCGATAAGGATAAGGACGAGCAGGGGCTTCCCGCAAGGGGGCTGTCTGTCACCACTCCTGTGGTGTCTCCTACTAGACTCGCTTATTAGAGAAACAAATAGAGGGGGTATACATATGCAAGCGTATTCAGATGACGGGTTACTCTTGATAAGGGGTAAAATCCTCAGCGTAATGAGAGAAGTCTTGATAAGAGGGATAAAACAGGTACTAAACTGGTGTCAAAGAGGGCTAGACCTGAACCCGACTAAGACGAAAATAGTACTCTTCACCAATAAAAGGAAGCTGCCTACTCTGACACCCATCAAAATCAAAGGTGAAGAGATAGAAACACTCAAGGAAATAAAATACCTGGGGGTAGTACTAGACAGCAAACTGCTATACAAGACACATGTTAATGAGCAGTGCAGAAAGGCAACAATAGCACTATGGCAATGCAGGAAAGCCATAGGAAGAAGATGGGGACTAAGACCACTGATTACACAATGGATATACAAAGCAGTGGTCCTACCAAAGCTGCTATATGGAGCCATAGTGTAGTGGCATAGAGCAAAAATAAAAGATATAGACAAGGAGTTGACGAAGGTCCAGAGACTAGCATGCCTAATGACAACCGAGGCAATGAGGACAGCCCCCACTCAGGCCCTGGAGATAATGCTAGGTCTGAACCCTGTTCACCTCGAAGCAGAGAAGAGAGCCACAGAACAGTGGTATAGAATAAAAATGAGCAGAGACTGGATCGGATCCGAGATGGACAAGAGACACGCAAGCATACAAAGGGAGTCAATGATGAGCATGAATATGCTCATGATCAACAACGACCTAATAAAGAAAAGGAAGATCTTCGACAAGAAATATAGAGTCCATATAGGAGAGAGAGATAGCTGGGAGACAGAGATACCGGAACCCAGAGTGACATGCTTCACGGACGGTTCATGGAAGTCCTCAACTAAAAGAGCGGGGGCAGGCATTTATAACCAAGAAACGGATGAGCATACAACGATACCACTGGGGGGCTTTACCAGTGTGTTCCAGGCAGAAGTGTATGCCATCTTGAAGTATGCACAGAGTCTCAAAGAAAGAAGAAATATAACGGAAAGCCATATTATAATCTACTCAGATAGCCAAGCAACACTAAAACCTCTAGATTATCCGGTAATCAAATCCTCCCTGGTGCAGGAATGTAGAGATGAACTGAATAATCTAGGCACAGCATCCTATGTAACACTGGCTTGGGTACCAGGGCACAGCGGAGCAATAGGAAATGAGAAGGCAGATGAACTGGCCAGAGCAGGGGCGGACCAACAATATCTGGGCCCGGAACCAGCACTTCCGATATCTGCAATGGTAACAAAGGGAGTCATCGCCAGAAGAATAGAGACAAAGACAAATGAGACGTGGATGACAGCACAGGGATGCTGGCAATCCAAACTCATGATAGGAAGCGTAAATAAGAACAGTGCAAGGTTCCTATTAAATCTTGGTAAGTACAACCTAAGTATACTAACAGGGATCTTGACTGGACACTGTCCACTCAACAGACATCTGACGGTAATTGGAGTCAAGCAGGATCCTCGATGCCCGCACTGTGGCAAAGAGGAAACTAGTCAGCACGTCCTGGCCGAGTGTGTAATGTTCTCGTCACTGAGATATCGTACATTTGGGCAGGACGCACTATCAGCGGGGTCACTTAAAAGCATTAACTTACAGGACGCACTGTTGTTCTGTAGGAAAACAAGAAGATGGGATCAGTGCTGGATGGGAGCGCCGCCGAGCCGGTAACCTGAGGCTTGATCAAGGGGAACAGGGCGGAATGAATGGAGAGCCACTCGACCGCCCGTCTGCCTCGGCCGCGTCGATGGGTTCGCCTTCCAAATCCTTTAACATATAAACAACTCGAGGTGATCTATTAATAATTGAATTAATTATAAATATTTTATCACTCCAGTTACTTTCATAACCCTTTTGAAATACATGTTTATATTAAGTTATTCTAACATGATCACCTGCATTAAATTTTGGGGTTTCCAATCAAATTCGTCTATCTTTTTTTCGATAATATAAATTATTCCAAACGGTCATAATATTATTAGAATTCACATCAAATGGTCGCATTTTAATGCTAGAATGGTAGATATGGTTGTAAGAATGAACAAGATCTTGTAAAATATTAGTGTAATTATATATATTATTATGAGTGATACTTCATACATACGCCACATTTTCATTTTACGAGTTCTTTGAAACCTTTCTACTATACTTGCTTTAATGTCGGGATTATTAGTGGTATAATAATTAATGTTTTTGCTCTTAAAATAATCTCTTACCACCTTTGAAACAAATTTTGTACCGTTATCAGATTGTATATGACGAGGAACAGAGTTGGCTTCCGTAAATATGCTTTCAAAACATTCTTTAATTGTTGATGAATCTTTCTATTTCATGGTTCTCGCAAAAGCATATTTACTGAACACATCAATAACACAAAGAATATATTTGTATCCATGATTATATTGACTATACGTACTCATGTCACTTAGATCAGCTTGCCAGAGTTCATTAAAGTTACATAGGATATATCTATTTCTGGTGAATCGCTTATGAATAGGTTTATGTAGCGTGTACGTATCTTGAGATTGTAACCATTTTTTTACTTCCTCTTTGTTTATTTGTTCTTTCATTTCCTTCGCTATATTATTTAAACTACTATAACCAGCTGGATTCGAGACATCATAGTAGATCCTATTAATATCTAATAAGGAGTCCATTTTTCCCAATCTATTTTCTTATGATGACGCTTAAGTAGTCCTGTAGTAAGTGGTGTAGCTCTTTGTTTTTCTTTATCTGGTGACGATCTCGTACTTGTAGATGCAGGTAATGTAATGGGTTCAATCGATTGAGCTGTTTTAATAAATTCCAAGTTTGCAGGATTGCCTATGCAGCTTAAAGGAACTCTTATGCCTCTTAAAAGTAATGCAAACTCTTCCCACCCTGTTGGTTTAGGAGGTTTAAGAGATCTAACCGTGTCACTTACCAGATAAGTAATATTACTATTTGAAATGGTGCGGTTGTTTATTACAACTTCACCAGTTGGCTTCCACCAATTTTTTGGTTTACTTAAAGCAATGCAATTCAACAAAGTTCGAGTTTTTTTCTGATATGATTTGGGTAATATATCTATAATTTTTGATGGGCTAATTGGCATCGGTTCTGTATTTGTTTTACCAATCGGTGTAACTGCTGTAGTGCCATCTCCTTCTGGTAAAGGTGGATTTGCAACTGACTCATTATATTCATTAAGCTCCTTTTTGTTCACTTTTGTCTTTAGATAATTACTTTCGTTGTTGAATTGAACCTCCCCCAGCTCCCCCTCCGTTACGATTGGTAGGTATTCTAAATGGTTTTCGATCTGTTTCAATAAAATGTAAAAATCGTTGCAATGCTTGTGAATATAAGTTCCACTTTTCACGATCATTCATTTTACTTTTAAGGATTTTTTGCATCTCAGCATCTAGACGGGATGATGAATTTTCAGGTAGGCTCTCGTGGCGTTTGAGTCTTTTAATAAAATCTGATTCTACTAATAGCATTTTTTTCGTATTTTCCATTTTGTTTATGATAGAGAGTTAACTAAGGGAAACACCCTAAAATCTCGAATTATTTAATTCCGAATTTGAAAAAACTGAATTTCATATTTCCGAATTTTTACAATACCGAAAAAATATAAGGCCGAATATCAAAATCTAGAATTTTATATTACCGAATATTAAAATCACGAAAACGTTTTTCCGAGTATTATATTTACGAATGTCGACAATTCCGAATTTTCTTTTTACGAAAATTATAAAACCGAAAATTCACAAACCAGATCGATAATGAAAAAATTGGAACTAACCACTTGAATTGAATTGAAGTCTTCTACTTGAAACAAAAGTTAGGTGAGATGACGAGCACATAACTAAATTAGGTCATCTTACCTTGATAGGTTAGGTTAGGTTAGAGTTGCATCAAGGCGCGAAGCGCCTCAGCTACGCGGAACAGGAGCTCCGCCAAGCGGAGCTCCGTCGACTTTGTCGGACGTTTCTTACAGTTTTTGAGCATTAAGCATGTTAAACATTATACAATACTTTATGAGGCGCTTATTTGAAATAAAAAATCTTAGAGAATTCGGGCTGCTAAAATTTCGGAATAATGAATATTCGGGATTCGGAATAGGAATAATCGGAATTGTGATTTCGGAAAAATATTTTTCGGGATTTTAGTAATTCGGAAATGTGAACATTCGGAATTTTAGAAAAATCGTGATTCTGATACTTCGTGAAACTAAAATTCGGAATAGTGATGATTCGGAAATTTCAAAATCGGAATTCTGAAATTCGTGTTTATCAAATTCGGAAAAAAATATTTCGAGATTATGTAGTGCCTTAACTAAGGCACTTAAAACTGCTCCTAATATAATAGGTAGAAATGCACCTCCCTTTTGAATTATAATAGTTTTTCTTATTTTATGTTTTCCTTTTGAAACTAATTTCCGTTAGATATCTTTATATTTCTTTAATTTAGATTTTTTTTCCTAAAGGATTTTTGCCATTTAGAACGTTATAAATGCACTCACAAATAATGTTGATCTCATCATCATCACAAGATTTAAGTAACGCCGTGTGATATTTTGGTTTACGCAACTGCAATGCTTCAAGTAAATGCTTATACGTGTTTACTCTCGAATGCATCATGTAAAACTGACTAAAATTTAATGATTTATGTCGTATTTAAACCCCTTTTTACGAACATACACTGTGCAATGTCCATCATACGGAAATATTTTTGTTTTAAAACGACATATGTCATTTGTATTTTGTTTCAAATCAATCATGAGGTAACCATGTGGTTCTTTAGTAGCATCTGTGTAGGCTTCATCTACAAATTTTGGGTTTTCCGGGTAAACTTGTCGTGACAAGTAGCGTATTTGGGTTTTGTCCCTGGGATTTTTAAAATATACAATGTAGCTTGTATTTAGTGAAATATCTCGTTGGCCTCTCCCCTGATGAAATATGTTTTCAGTAATATAAAAAAAACACTTAAGTTTCTATGATGGCTACCTTTTGTGAAAATGTCAACTATTCGTCCATCTAATTCTCTAATCAGATGATCTATTATAAGAAGCTTAGGTTTCTTCCCATCAAACATTGAAAATCTGGTATTCTCTGACTATAATTTACATTTTCCAGATTGTACAGGGGTTGCATTTTATCATAACACCAAATAATTTCATCAAATTCAACATTACATACTTCTGTGAAATTATTTAAAAAGTTTGTGACAAATTGAGTTTTGCCACATCCACTTGGACCAGCTACAATGGTTGTGAAACGATGATAAAAATGTATCATAATTAAAACTCGTAATACGAGTTGATATGAAAACACATAAACTTGAAATTACACAATTTATGAATTCAAATACTTTTTAAATAAATAAATCAAAGTAAGGGTAAACACATTAAAAAAAAACAAAGATATCATAGTCAAATATTTTTTTATTTTGAAATTTACACTTTTTTGAGTATAATTTTTTTAAATAAACGGTGCAAAAAACTCAACATAATATAAGTCTCTTTTCAAATTACAATAAAAAATTAACTAAAAAACAAACACAGAGTACCTACCACCACTTGATTTTAATTCACCTTCACTAATTTATATTTACAAAGAACTTAAATGTATTTACATTTTCTACAATTATTTTTACAATTAAAAATTAAAAATACACAATGTACAAAAAATAAAGTTGAAAGTTTTGAATATTCTGTGATTATAAATTACACGGAAAAAATATTTTGTGATGATCCATAGGGTATTTTATAATACCCCCACGCTAGAGTGTCCGAATAGTTTTCTAACAAGTACCGTTTTGTATCATTATGAGATAATGATACTTTATTTATATTTTGAGTAAATATTACATGTTTTATTGATTTAAATCTCAGCATTTGAGCATGTTGCATATTTTTTTCAAATAAACACTTTTTATAATCGTTGAGGGACAGTTTTTTAGTAACACGTTTATTGACTCCTTTAGCTTTTGATATAAGACTATGATTCTCAACATCTAAGGCATACATTTAAGGTCGTAGACCAACAAACTTTTTAAATATTTTACCGTTGTTTTCATTTTTGAAAACCCCCAACCGCTTTTTATTTATTAATGGTAAACCATATATTGATTGTTAGGTGGATAGTCTGATGTGTCAAAATATAAATCGAGCTCTGATTTTATGTCCTCATAATAGTTTTCAGTGAATATTTGATATACTAAACTATCTGTATCTGTAAAAAGAAGCCTGAGATTTTCTTGACATTTCGTTTTCATGTAGCCGTAATGAAATTTATACATGAAAGTTTTCGATATATCTAAAATGCAAAATACTAGGTAAATTGGTTTATTATAAAAGATTTTAGTTTTATTCAATTGAACAGCAGCTAAGTTCTCTGAAAATATTGATAAACTGTGGAACTCAGGTTTCGCTATCAGAGTTTCAACTCCCTGTGATTTCCCATGATTTTTCCAGTGATTTAACAATTTGAAATTCACATATTTCAAAACATTTTCCATGGTTTTACCGAACATTGAATTATTCATACTTTTATAGTGATCTTTATCAGAATCACACGTTGCCTGCGATCGCATGCGTGTGTCTATGTAACTTTTTAACCACTTAAATTATTCAAATCTCAAAATACGATGGATTTTAAGTAATTGCAAACCATTCTTCAAACATTGTTTTCGATTTCTGTAATGTAGGACATAATTCGTTTTCCTATTTAAATGGGGATTTTTTTTTTTCTTTGGAATTCCATAAAGAAACATTTTCACGACAGAATGGTAAATCCGAATGAGAGTCATGCAATTCGTGTGGGTATTCCAGATCGACTTCTAAAATGAAACCATGTTCAGCATCATCAGAAACATTAAAATCAGTATCTACATTCACCCATTCAAATTTACGTGTAGGGAGGCATTGAGACATAGCCCACCCATAAAGATTATTTGCATCCAAGTACATAAGAAATGAAGAAGGAATATTTTGATCATATTCTGGGATAAATTTATTATTAGCTTTTGCATGTCTTTTACTACATTGCGATATGCCACCTCGAATATCTATAGTTAAGAAAGCAATTTTATCAATGTCAGTTAAGAGCTCTAGATTTATTTTTGTAGTTTTTAACATCGCATCGCAACTTAATCCTGGTGCAGTATAAAAATGAGCTGGATCTAATCCATATGTCCTAAGACATACATTTCTAAAATTGTCAAATACATCGGTAAGTAACAAAACATCTGTTTTTAAATATAAATCAGAATAATTCCCCATATTTTGACAATGAAAATCAGACCAAATTTTTTTCGCATTTTCATAATCGTCTTCTGATATGTTGCAATCGGTCAAAGAACTGTATAATTTATCTTGAGAGGGAAGTGAAGTTAATTTTAACGTTTCATATGATGTTATGTGCTCATAGGGATAGATATCCTTTAGTATTAATCGTTTAAAATCCTCTTCACATGGAAAACTCAATTTTAATTCACGAAATTGTTCAGCTGTCAAGGTTTTGGCTAATTTTTCAAGACTGCAACTCATAAATTTTAGTGAATCAACAAACTTCAATTTCATTGTGCGATTATTCACTTGCAAAGATTTAGAAAAGGAAATGTATTTCTCTTTGTTCTCTGGTATCCGTTCAATGTCCCCTTCCTCAAATCTAAGCCCATGTACTATAAAATGACTATCATAGTTGCTCAAATTATGGAAAAATACAGGTACAAAATTAGGTGCCCTGTGTTTTTCAGAACAAAATTGATGTGCTACTCCTTCATAAAAACCTGTTATTGCCTATTATAAGAAATAGTAGAATCACCGTTTAATTTTTAATCGCAAATGTAACATGTACAATGTATGAGCAAATACATTGTACATGTAACATTTGCATAAAAACCACAGTCGTATACTTCTATGAAAATTAGTTATAAAAAACTGTTTACTTAAACACTCAATTTGATCACGAGCTAAATGGATTATGATGAAGACCATGATGGAATAAACCGACACCTTAGTAACTCAAACACAGTAACGCAAACAATGAATAATTTCAACATCGAATACCTGATTTATATATAGGAGCGCCCCACCTAACTGCTTCCATAACAATAAGATCAAGTTACTACAAGTCAGAAACCCATTCTTTGTCAGATAAGTACTGGTCAAGCACTTTTACACAGGTTACAACAGGAATATTTAGAATTAAAAATATTACTCACGCATCACAATGAAGTTGGCTTATAAATTCCCCGATGCTAAGTAATTCTTGATCTTCTTCAAGCTCTTCACAGAGTTGGGCATCGTAGATTTCACAGTTCCAACTATTCATTTTGTTTAATCTACACAAACACTTTTTATCACTGCATCTTAAAGTCAATAAAGTATTTCGCACAATTAAATTTTACAAAGAAAAGATAATTGTTGAGACTGGAAAATGTCTTGAATTCTTAAAAGGTAAGGTTTTTACATGTAATACAATAACAAGCTTTTGTTTAACCTACACAAACACTTTTTATCACTGTTTCTTATTGTCAATAAAATATTTCATACAACTGTCTTTAGAAATTACTTGCTGTGTGATGTTAAATATAACATCACGTGTAGTTTGGAGCTGAGTGTCTTCTTCAGAAGGCGCGTAGAATTTTAATCTCACATCTGCGTGTTTCCAGTGCTCAGTGGGGGGAATGTTTTTATTTTTTTGCAAATCATTATATCTCGATTTTAATCAAGTGAGAAGCGTATGCCCCGTCGTCTTGTCCGGTTGATATATAGCCCACCCCGTCAGGAGAACTTTGACTGACATTGGAAGGGCGCTTCAATACTTTAGTTTTCTTCTTGGGACGTTCAAAGAAGCTGTCGATGTTATTTAATGAACGTTTTTTTGCCATGGCCTGCTTAACTTTAAAACCAGGCGTGCCTTCTTCGTCGGTTGATTCATCTTTATTTTCCGGGTAGTAATAGTTCTTGAAAGTATTAGTAGTATACAATACTCTTAACAAAAACACGATGAACAAATGCTAAAAAACACACAATTAAGTTAAAATATTTGTACATACTCACATCCATTATTAGGCCTTTTTATAAACACTTCACTGCACGACACAACACTATTATGTCTATATACTGCTTTAAGTACAGGGAGCTCCGGTAACGAAGACTGTTGCGTGGCTAATAGTTGTTCAGACACAATACCCCACCGCTTTTATACGCTCCGTAAGTTAAGCGTATTCTTAAAAACATGTTTGAACTTGTAGTTCATCTAACACAGACGCTGACTTATTCACCAACACCCAAAATAATAAAACGCACAAGTAACAATCGCATCCGTTGTGACCATAAAACATAATAGGCGGCTACCAATAAAACAATTAAACCGTTATAACAATGCACTCGGGTACACAAAACTTGTCGATACAGGCTTTTTTGATTGATATACCTACTCTATAGCACTTTGAATTAAGTCAGAAGCAGTTTACATGCTTCGTTTTAGTTTTACATACTAGTGTGTTACAATAAAATTAAAATGTATGTGAAAGTAAACCCCATATACGTACTAAATAGATAATGTTATAGCTAATGTTATTCGTAGATACATACTCGTAGATACATACCCGTACGTTGGTTAGATTGCATTTAACCACTATATTTTATACAAGCTAAGTGAAGGTAAAGGATTTAGAAATACCTATATGCAATATATGGTTTTGATAGTTGTATAGAATAGACTCTAAGTAACAACAGCTTAAGATAATACTACGAATACTACGATTAGCTAGATTAACTAACAATAACTTAGGTAAATTCAATTAAGTGAAACTTAGGACTAAAGCTAGATTTAAATCAGCTCTTAGCTTAGGTTAAGCTCATGTCAAGTTAGGCGATCCTTAATAACAGTCGACCATGGGGTGTTAAAATTTAAAACCACTCGTTACTTCTTTGTTGGTTGATTCATCTTTATTTTCTTGAAAGTATTAAAAACAGTAAGTATTTTAAGTTAGATTAGGTTGTATAATGTTAGGTTAACTTCACCAAGCTAGGTTAGGTAAGTATTAAAAACAGTAGGTATGTTAAGTTAGATTAGGTTGTATAATTTTAGGTTAACTTCAGTAAGGTAGGTTAGGTTAAGTTAGAACTGTAACCCTTAAAAAACAGTAGGTATGTTAACCTAAGACAGGTTAGGTTAGAACTGTAACCCTTAAAAAACAGTAGGTATGTCAAGCTAGGACAGGTTTCACGATGTTAGGTTAACTTCAACAAGGTAGGTTAGGTTAGGTTAGATCTATGACCCTTAGAAACAGTATGTTAAGAAAACCACTATGGTTACTTAATTAAATGATAATTATGAGAAACACGTAGGTAAAATTAAAAATCACGTTACAACAGTTAATAGCGCAATCAGGTAGGTAATATGTAAAAAAAGGTAGGAACGCGACAATGCAAGACAATGGTGTTGGACGCCCCGAGAACAAAGAGGCTGGCGTTCGCGCAAACAATAGGCTGAGCGACCACGGGACAGAAGGGTACCCAGGTAGTTGATAACCTTTTGTATTGAGTACATGGACTATTGCAAGCTGCTGCTGTGTTTTGCTCGCTCTGACGGGACTACTTAAACTCGCCGCTTGGACATTCACTCCTGCATTCGCTCAACTTTGCTTTTGAGAGAATCACTACCTTGGACCGATATCGAGTTGAAATTTGGGACCCGAAGACGGACGTGTAACGTAAATAAATGAATTTTAAGCATGGGGGTAAATAATATTAAAAAAACTGTATCGTATGACATATCAAATGAAAGGGCTTGTTGTTAGAATCTCAAATAGGTATATATTTTTTGTAATTTTAAGTTAAATAGGTTTGAAGTTATTTAAGAAAATAGGTGATGATTGACCATTCCCCCCTTATCTCCGAAACTACGGGGCACGGGGCCTAAAATTTTGAAAAAATATAGAAAATAGTTCCTTATATTACAGAAAAACCTATAATAAGTCTACTATTATAGTTTGCCTCATTTGGGTTCGTTTCAATGTCCAGTATAAATAAACTAATACCCACCAAGAACTCGTGTCAGTTTATTTTATAGTGTACTTTATCTTTATTGAAAAAAAAACTGCTTTAGAAAGCTAATGAATAAAGGATTTTTTTTAGCAATCTGCACACGTGTCATAGATTATTTTTTAATTACATAAATTTTACATACATATATATAATGTTAATAAGACCATAATTATTCTATTAAACCTAAACTTTAACAATATAACAACACGTTTTATATAACAACACGTTAGCCTAGTTGTTAGTGACCCTGCCTACGAAGCTAGCGGTCCTGGGTTCAAATCCCGGTAAGGGCAGATATTTGTGTGATGAGCGCGAGTATTTGTTCCCGAGTCTTGGATGTTTTCTATGTATTTAAGTATATATTTCTCTATATAAGTATGTTTATCGTTATCTAGTACCTACCCACAGTACAAGCCTAGAGCTTAGTTTGGGATTAGGTCAATTTGTGTGAGATGGTCCCCTGATATTTATTTATTTATTTAAATATTGTTTTGAGTGCGTAAACCACGATTTTTTGTTGCTCTTGATTTTTTTAACCTAATACTTGAGTGTAAAAATCTAATAAAGATTGTTTTGTTACAGGGTAATCACGCAACAAATTTAAAGTGTCATTTAGTGACGAAACACACAAATGAATTTAAAGTTGTTGATGATTTAAACACGCAGAATAAAATTGCCCGACTCAACAAGTCTACTTCAAGTCAAAGCAATCTACAAGACAAAATTGAAAACTTAAAGAAACTGTGCGTTAGACTCGTTACTGTACACGGCAGACCCTTGGCGATGATGGAAGACGAGGCCTTTCAAGAAATTATTAACATTGCTGCGGCAAGCGACGTTGCAAGCCAACACACCAATATCAACATACGTCAACAAGCGATTGAGATACGAAACAATATTTTGAATGAGGTCAAAAACACAATGATAAGTTTAAAATTAGATAGCGCTACTTGTTTAGAACGAAAATTTATTGGGGTTAATGTCCAATATATAATAAAAGAGGCTGAAATCTTCGTGAGGAACCTCGCTGTTATAGAGGTTCATCAAATCAAATCAAATCAAATCAAATGATTTATTCAGTTTTCATAAGTGCATATTGATTACAGTAGTTGGCTACCTCTTTTTAAGTATGAGATATACCTGTGCTAAGAGGTAGCCGCAATGAGAGGCAAACATCGGATTTTTTAAAAACTACTGTTAATGATTTATTTTTATATCACGTGGTTAAATTGTAAAAATAAGGTGGCAGTTTTTGAACACCAATTTGCAAATGCCTTGCATACTTCAATGGCTCAGCGCGAAATAAAACTGTTTCAAAATGAAGTCGTTTTGGAGGCCTTGTGCATGGATAGTCGCCTGAATGTTCTATTGTCTTTAGAGCATTGCCGAAAAGCAATAACACTTCTAAAGGAAGTGCACCGACAGAGCAACGTTCTTAAAGCACGGGACACAGTACTGGATTATGATACGGAGTCAATTCAACTTATTCATCCCGCAGACAACCCAACACTAAGTACCTACAAGCACGAACTTTTTTGCAGTTGAAGGCGTTGAAGCAATGCTTCGAACAAGTGAAAGAGCGCGAGGAAATTTAACAGAATGTATGTCTTTTAATGCTTGTCTGCACGATTTATGCGTTACGCCGTGAATCAATTTGAAGGAAAACATCATAATGCATTGGCTCAACAAAAATACTACCTTGTCGGAAATAGCTACTGTGGCAAAAATTGTTTTAGGAGCGCCAGCAACACAAGTGTCAGTGGAACGCCTATTTCCTTCGTTAAAATTTGTGCTCCATCCCCTGAGAAGCAACATCAGCCCAACATTATTAAAAAAAAAATGCTCGTCAGGGCAAACAAAGATGTTAAACAGCTGGGATTTTTTTCATTATTTACTCATACTTATATTATTAAAGGAAATTTAATAAAACATGTGATATAAATTCCACCGACTGTTAGGTGAGGTTTTGGCTAAGATCAAAACGATTATTTTGTAGTGTAACCCACTATTTGGACCATTCTCCACTAATTGGAAAATCGCTGTCCGCGGCAAATTTTACGTATAAGATGTTTGTATTACTGAGTTCTATATATTAAAAACGATAGTGTACTAGTTATTCTTAGTATGCTATAGCATATTTAGTAATATAATACTGTAATATTATAATAAATGCACTTTAACCACTTCAAAACACAGTCCCCTGTAGTGTCCCATTTCCAGAATTAGAAGTTTCGTGACAAAAAAATATTTTCTTTATTGTTATTTCCAAAGTATAAAAATATTCAAGTAATTGTAGAATACATTAAGTATCTTTGTAAAACACAGTTATATTTTTAAGTAGAAATTTAATATTTAATTCGGTATGACAAATGTTGTCCTCAATATTTTCGATCAGTCCCCTGTTACAATTTAAAAAATTCTCTGAAATCTTATTATGCATTGGCGCGGACATTAAGACCGTGGAACGGAACGCAACCGCGGCTGTGAAGTTCGTTCGGTTGCAAACGAAGCGCGCCGTCGCCATTTTGTTCAGTGTCGCCATTGCGTTCCAAGGTGAAACCACGCGTCCTGGCTGCACGTTGAAACAGTCCACTGGTAAGCATTTATTTGATTGTTTTAAATGACTAATTGCAATATATTTTTTAAAATAATTACTTAGCAAGTATGTTATTACGTCTGATTCTTAAACTTGATATACTTAAAATCATTCAATGATACTACGCTTTCTACGTGAAATAGACAGTCCCCTGCCATCTCATGACACAGGGGGCTGTTTTATATCACAGGGGACTGTTTCTTTCAGGTTTCGTCACATTTAACTTGCTAAACATGCATAATAAAGGCAGTGTTTACAATAACATTGGAAATATTACCTTTTTACCCGTTTACGTTAGAAAGAGTGTTGTTTTTCGTGTATAGGTTTGTGTGCAGAGTTCATTTTAAAAATGATTTTACTCTATGCATGCCTTAACATCCTCATAGACATATGATCGTTAGGTATATCTCAGTTGTAAGAGTGATATTGAGTATAATTTTTATGTATATGTATGTATGTAAGCACTTTATTGTACACAAAACAGGTTATAACATAAACATGATGTATAAACAAACTAATAGCCTCCTTATTTTCTTATTAAGAAGTATTTTAAATTGAAATAATTTATGTTTATGTCCTTATAGTTAACGTTGTTATAGTCTATAATAACTATCGTAAATAATTGGGAAGCCCATACAACTTCAAGAACACTAAAAACAGGCCGCTAGCAGCAGCGCTTGTCAACCGGCAACGGACATTTTCAAATTCATTAAGAAAACCTGGGGAGTATTTCTTCTAATTCTTTATTACACTGTTTTTTTTAACACTGTGTTTACATTAATACTTTTGTCTGTTCATTGCTGAAGCCGTGAGCGACGTCAAATACAAACATTGGCACCGTGCGATCTCTCTTTGCTTGACATAGTTACAGTGGAAGTGGAGCTGAGACAAGTCACATTTGCCACAGACATTGCCCTACACGATACACTGTTCACCAACATCTATTCACACACAACCTTGCATAAAATAACCGGCTTATCAAACTCCCCTTCCACTTACTCACTAGTTTAATATCTTTCAGTGTGATTGTGGAGTAACTGTGAAACCATGGCCGCATCGAACATCAAATCGCACAAAGCCACTACACGCCAGCTTGAGATACAACTTAAGGCTACCTTAAAAGAGCTGCAACCTGCCAATACCTTAAATGACCAGTTACTAAGGGAAAGGGAAGATTGCGAGGAAGAGCAAAAGAAAATGTTGGCTAAAAACACAGTGCTAAGGAACGACCTTGTCGAATACGATTACAAACTTATCGATCCACAAGATAGGGTGGAGCAGTTGCAGACCCTGGTAGATAACTTTAACCAGTGCGCTTCTACCCATGAAGTAGCACTGAACCGAATAATTAACCTCGAAGAAGAACTTGGTGCTGCTAATGAGGAATTAAATTACCTACGGAGAGAACGTGAGTGTTATGACAGTTCAATTACACAAAATTTGTATCAGGAGATGTTAGGTAATAAGGATAACAAGGACAGTAACATTAAGAACCTTATATTTTTTACCAGTAACAATAAGTTAAAGAAATATGTTTATATAAACAAATACATAAGGCGTACTCAAAAGTTAATTAAATCTCAGAGGTGTATATATTAAAAACTATCCTAAAATGAAATTAGAGTTAACGGTTATGAAAAATAGGGTTCAAAAATGCAATGAAAAATTAGATTCAGATATGACTGAACATGATTTAAGTATTCAAAAACTAAATTCTGAGATAAGTAGATTAAGAAATAAACTTGAGGATATGTCATTAAAATGCTCAACAGCTCAAAGCGAAATCAAGGAGCATTATGCTGCCAGCACACACACACACAATTGTTGGAGAGTAGTAAATATAATGAGGAGCGTTTTAATCCTTTAATTAATAATGGCATTGGTAATTGTAATTGTTTAGGATCTTTACCAACAGCTGTGGTTCAGCCAGGTGTGGCTCTTGATACTTCTAAGCTATGTACCCCAAAAGTAATTTTAAATGAGTCCCCTAGACAAATTAGTAACAATAATAGTAGTTTATGTGACTGTTGCATAATAAGGGGCATTAAAATTCGAGTGAGTGTTTATGAAACGAGCCGAAGGCGAGTTTCATAATAGCATCTCACGAGTATTTTAATGCTTATTATGTACAGTTACATACACTGCTTTATCTACACACATATCATAAAAACTCTCTATGATGTGTTCAGAAATCGCATGTAATGACCGGCATTGCAGCATTGATTAGAGCTATTAGCAAAATAATACAAAAAATAAATGGGATAACAGAGACAATTATTTATTGTAATAATTATTATTAAAGGCTTCGGCACACGAAACGCGTGGCAGCAGCAGCGCGTAGCGTCGCGTGGCGTCAGGGAGTTGTAAAACAACAAAACAAATGGAACCCCGGCACACCGGCACGCGCGTGTGCTACGCGTCTGCAGCGCGCGAGACGCGCGTCTCGGTGTGCCGGGGTTTCATTTGTTTTGTTGTTTTACTACTCCCTGACGCCACGCCACGCTACGCGCTGCTGCTGCCACGCGTTTGGTTTGCCGGAGCCTTTACAGTTTTAATTGTGCGGTGGTTGAATTCCACTTTTCCAGTTTTGATAGTAGAATCATGTTCGTGGATTTTGACGGCAACAACATTATTTTCAACGCTCATTGCTTTGTCCCTGATATCAGGTGGCGTCTCCGACATATCGTAATCATGATCACTATCTTGATCACTCATTTTAAGTAGTCGTACAATACAATTAAATTATTTACGAACAAAACAACACAACAAACATATTTTTCCGACAAAATAAGCGTCAAATGTGGCGGCAAATCAAAATTTGACAAGTTGTTTTTTTTCTTAATTCAGAGACAACTAGATTAAGCGTCAACTATCAAATCGTTCGATATCAAGTAACGTGCGAGATATGTCAAAGTTGTGTGAAATTGACATTTCATTTTCAAAAAAATGTCATCTCGACTGGTTTAGAATAGAGGTCTAATCAAAAATGCTTTGATTTTCAGAGATGTTCGAAATTTGAATGTCATAAGAACATCGAAATTGATGTTCTTATGAATTCATAAGAAAACTGCCACAGATAAAAAAAATTGCTCTAACAACAGAATTGATTATTATGCTGGTCATAATTTGCGGTTTCTGAACGCATCATAGAGGGTTTATGATATGAGTGTAGATAAAACTATTATTTATTCAGATCAGATAGGGTCTGGAATGGGTTCTATGTTAAGTAATAAATTGAGACAAAATGTTACAAATTATTGTTATCATAATGCAAGTCTTATGCAATTATGTCATTTAATATCAAAGGGAAGTTATGACAGTTCTACTACTCTAGTGATTTTAGTAGGAAACAGTCTTGGTATAGATAAGTCTAGTGTAGATAGATTAATATCAACATTAAACTTTATCGAAGAGGCCGGAATAGGTAAAATTATACTTTGTGCATTACCATATTCACAAAATATGCCATATAATTATAATAATAAAGTAGCACACTTAAATTCTTTAATGTATAATGCTATATGTTATAATAGCAAATATCATTTCTTTCACCTAAATAAATTCATCAAGCGCCTCACGCTAACATCTGAAAAAATTCATTTGCCAAAGAAATATAATTTTGACTTTGGTAGAACTTTTGACTTTTAATATAGAACCAAATAGATGTAATAGTGGTACAAATGCAATTCCTAATAATTTAAACTAAATTATATGACAGCGGAAACACCTTTGAGTATAAATATCAAGTATATATATATATCATCAAAATATTCAAGGGTTTTCCAGCAAAGAATTAGAAGTAGGATTATTTTTAGATACTAAAAATGTATTACCGAACATTGGCTTAGACCTGAAAAATTAATTTTTGATTTTGTTAATTTTGAATAAGTTAGTTTTTTTGCCAGAAAATCCGCCATTCATAATGGTTCTTTAATAATTGTTAAAAGTACAGTAAAATCAAAAGAAAGGAAAAATATTGTTAGGCTATCCATAGAAAGGCTTGTAGAAATTTCTAGTGTAGAACTAGAAAATTACATAATTATTTGTGTTTACAGACCACCATCGGCTGATTTCAGCACATTTGAATCCAGTATGGAAAATGTGTTAAAATTAGCATGTAAAACCCAAAAGCATGTTATTGTTTGTGGAGACTTTAATGTTAACTTACTTGAATCGTCAAATAACACTATTAAGATCTTAAGTTAATTTAAATCTTTTAGCTTAGATAATTTGTTATTTGAACCTACACGGATAGGTGTTTCAAGTGCAACCTTTTTAGACAATATTTTTTTTAATTGCGAATGTTTGGATAAGGAAATATTTAATTGCTTTAATTCTGATCATAGTGGCCAAAATGCTTCTTTTTTTAAATGATGTTCATCAAGAACCACAGACAATAACATACAGCCCATAACCAGCAATCGTTTGGAATTATTTAAAAATAAAGTTCAGAGTAATATCTGTGGGTTATCCTTTTCACATAAGGATTCTAATAGTATTTATAATGATTTGTTCGGTGTAATTCTTCACCAGTTTAATAACAATTTCAAGTTGAAAACTGTTTCTGGGTCAAAAACCAAGTTTAGTGAATGGGCTACTGTAGGCATTCATAGAAGTAGAAATAGGCTTTATGAACTATATAGAGAGAGAGAGGAGAACAAGAACGATGACTTCTTAGTTTACGTTAAGAATTATTCGAGGAACTTTAAGCAAGTTTGCTTAACTGCTAAGTCAAATTTCTTAAGTCTTAAACTCAAAGCTTCTGACAATAAGGTAAAAACTGTGTGGAAAATTATAAATAGAGAAACAGGTAATACAAAAACTCGCGGTAATCAAATCACCCTATACAAGGGTGACAAACAAATCACGTCTAATAAAGACGTGGCCTTAGCGTTCGAAGATTTTTTCTCCACCATAGCCATTAATACCACGAAATGTCTTCAATCATCTGCGATTGGAGCTCAAAAATTACATTGTGTTAATGTGACTAAATGTAATATAAGCTTTGATTTTACCCACGTAGATTCAGTTTCTATTATTAAGGCATTTAAATCGCTCAGTTTAAAAAAACAGAGGATTTATGGGGAACGTCAGTTAAAGTCATCCACCATGTCATAGATATAATTGCACCTCACTTAGCTTTAATCTACAATAATTGCATTTCAGAGGGGGTCTTTCCAAATCTTATGAAATAAAGTAAAGTCTTACCACTTTTTAAATCGGGCGAGAGGAGTGATTTAACGAATTTCCGACCCATTTCTATTCTACCTGTTTTAAGTAAAGTTTTTGAGAAGTTAATGTTAAAAGATATGTTAGGTCACTTCAATAGAAATAAACTGCTTAACAGTAATCAGTTCGGCTTCACCAAAGGACGATCCACAACTGATGCAGCATCTATACTCATTAAATATATATGTACAATATTTGGGAGACATCTTGTGATGCAATAGGAATTTTTTGTGACCTTTCCAAAGCTTTAGATTGCGTAGATCATGCGACTCTTATATTAAAATTAGAACATTGTGGTCTGTCAAATAATTCTCTAAATCTTATGTCTTCATATCTTAGTGATAAAACACAAACGGTTGTTGTAAACCAAACAAAGTCCATTGGAGCGGCTGTTAAATTAGGTGTGCTACAGGGCTCTATATTAGGTCCTTTCTTATTTCTCGTTTATATAAATGACTTACCACCCGCGGTAGTTAACCTTTGCGATATTGTGCTATTTGCTGATGATACATCATTGATCTTCAAGGTAGACCGAAAATCCGTTGATTATAGTAGGTTAAATAAAAATCGGGTAGGCAAATAAAGTACACCAAAATTTTTGCTCTCATATTTATATTACTAAATTAATTATCCACAACCGAAAATCAACAGTTTTTATTTACTTGATGAGTTAATTTAGCTCTAATTGCCGCCTTCAGCTAATTTCCTTTTCGAAATACCTATCAACTAAGTGATTAGTCACCACCTGCACTTCACTTCACTTCACTTTGGTTTTTCTTAACTCCCTTGACACTATGGACACCCTGAGTCAACTCAAGAAGAGCATGGAGGAAATGAGGGAGTTCTTCACAGCTAGGATGACCTCATTCGAAAGCACCGCCTCGCACACCAACTCTGACCAAGCCGCACTTGATGATTTCAAGGTATTTAAATCACTCATCTGGAAGGCAGTATCGAGCCTGCAGGCACAGATGGAAATGGTGGCTCAATCTTTAGAGGATTTAGAGATGAGGTCCCGGATGGCATTCCTGAAGCAGCAAATGAAACTGCAAAAGAGACTGCAGTGACTATATGCAACCAAAATCTGCAGGTTCACAGTGTCTCAGCGCAGTCATTTCAGGTTTGTCATCGCCTCGGAAGACTAAAAGATCATGCAAAGCCTAGACCCCTCCTTTTGCGGTTTGCTTCCCTCGAGCAGCGGAACCTTGTATGGTCCTCAAAGACCAAGCTCAAGGGCTCTGGTATAACCATGTCAGAGTTCCTGACCGGTACTAGGCACTCGGTGTTTATGGAGGCGCGGCGGATACACGGGGTCAAGAACAGCTGGACGAGCGATGGGCGGATTGTCATACTATGCGGTGACGGCTCCCGTCGACGAGTCACGACCCTGGCTGAGCTGCGAGTGCTGCCGGCTCCGGTGTCCTCATCGGGAGGCGGAGCTGCGTCATCATCATCAACTCCAGTGCAGGAGCCCGCCAAGCCACCTGCGCAGCGTGTCAAGGCCCCCAAACGGACAGTGACTGTAGCCAAACCTAAGTAATGTTTTCTTGTTGCCCTCTTTCATTTCTTTCATTAAGGCACATCTATGGCTTTCTTGTTAGGTTGGTTTCTTTATCTATTCTTGTAACATGTCGGTAGTTATTTGTGCAGTCTCTACGTAACTTCCCGTTCGCCATTCTGTATACTTCCCGTTTCGCCATTTTGTATTTCTGAGTATCCTACCTTCACTTTTTTTTCCTTTTTTACTTAAACTTCGATTCTTTTCAATATTTTTATTCGCACAGTCACAGATTATAGGATATGTCTAAAGCGCACAGTATGACGTTTGACGTTGACAGTTGGTTGACACTTGTACCGATGGGCCGATAGCGGTTTACGGTTTTGCGTTTTGTTTCTGCTACTGGTCGATGTTCGTGCGCCAACGCAGGAAATTATGTTTTTATGTAATTCTTGTTATCTTAATTTACCGACTAACAGCCAAAATTGTTTTATATCAGTAACAGCTGATGGCGAGCGATTGAGTTGAAAGTTTGATTGTTTGTTGCTGTTTTTTTTTTTTATCTTGTAATTGTAAAATTTTAATAGTATTATATATATAATTATATCTATATTATTTATTTAAATTATTATATATTTATTTATGCTCACATGTCTGACGTTTTCGGCGCTAGTCATGATAGCGAATTCTTTTCTTTGTCTTCGTCAAGCCTTTACGACTCGCTTAGTGATTTATCTGATATGCCAGATCTCGGTGACCGATTGCACACCATTTTTCCCGCTTCTTTAAAACACTTTAACGTTGTCCACATCAATGCACAGAGTGTACCAGCTCACTTTCCTGACCTACTTTCAACCTTTTCTGATAAAAACATTCACGCCATACTCATTTCCGAGACATGGCTTAAGCCATCCCTCTCAACTACCCTCTATCCTTTACCCGGTTACCAATTAATTCGCAACGACAGGACTGGGTTCAAAGATGGCGGTTTGAGTACTGTTCGCGGGGGTGGTGTTGCCATTTATTTAAAAAATGATATCGTTTGCGAAATTGTGGCTGAGTCTCCATCCATGTACTCAAAGTCACCGGAATACTTGTTTCTCAGCGTTTCCTTAAACCATACTAAACTGCTTCTCGGGGTTTATTACAGTCCATCGTCCAACATAAGCTATTTCGATGCATTTGAGAATACGTTATCTGATCTCTGTCCCTAGTTCGAACATTGCGTAATCATGGGCGATTTTAATACATGCCTCATGAAAAAAGATATTCGTTCTTCTAAGCTTCAGTCTCTAGTAAATTCATTGAATCTTAGTATTCTCCCTCTCAGTCCCACTCATTTCCCTCATAATGGTCCCCCTTCTCTTTTAGATCTTATTATAACCTCATCCCCTGATTTTGTCTCATTTCACGGCCAGTTTAATGCTGCTGCCTTCTCCAACCACGACCTTATTTACGCCTCTTTCAAAATTCGCCCCCCGAAACGTAGACACAAATTTGTCCTTCGTCGTAATCTTGGCGACATCAATCTGCGGGCCCTGCTCTCCGATCTTCACAACGCTGATTGGCAGTCTATCGAAACTTGCACTGACATCGACCTTAAACTTGAGATTTTCAACAGCACATTGCTTGCGATTTACGACCGACACGCCCCTCTGAAGCCGATGCGCGTCAAACATTACCCTGCGCCGTGGCTGACCGAGGATATCAAAGCCCTCATGGCGAAGAGGAACCGCGCCCGCGTGAGGTTACGCCACGATCCGTCTGAGAATAGTCATCATAACTACGTCATCCTGCGTAATCGTTGCAACAAGAAGTGCCGGGAAGCAAGACGTCGTTATATCCATGAGTCTATTCAGAATTGTCCCCCCATAAATTATGGAAATTTTTGAAGTCACTAGGAGTAGGCAAATCTCAAACTCACTCTTCTAGTCATAAAATGAATCTCAACGCCCTGAATAAGCATTTTAGCACTTCTCCGGTTACTTTAGACCCTTCCGTAAAGAATCATACACTATCTCTTCTTGCTAATGCCCCGAACCCCGACTTTCCCCCTTTTGATTTAGGATCTATTACTCCAAAGGAGACCATAGACCTTCTGAAGTCTATAAAAACCAAGGCCGTCGGTGAAGATGGCCTAAGCTTAGACATGCTTATGCTGGTGGCGGATTCCATTGCTCCTCTCCTTTCCGACATAATCAACTTTTCCTTCTCCTCGGGCTGTTTTCCTACATCATGGAAACTTGCTCATGTACTCCCTCTTCCTAAAGTGTCAAAACCTGTGGCCTTGTCCGATTATCGTCCTATTTCTATTCTCCCTGTACTTTCCAAAATAATAGAGCACTTTGTTAACCAAAGACTGTCTCGTTTTCTAAATATGCACAACCTTTTTAATCGCTTTCAATCTGGTTTCCGCCCCGGGCATAGCACTGTCACTGCTTTGGTCAAGGTCACCGACGACATTCGTTTAAACATAGAAAATAAACATCTGACTATCCTGGTTTTGTTAGATTTCAGTAGCGCCTTCAACACAGCTGATTTTAATATTCTTCTCGGCATCCTGAAGACCCTAAATTTCTCTTTTTCGGCCCTTACATGGTTTGAGTCATACCTCCTTGGAAGGCGCCAGCGTGTTAAGATGGATGAAAATAATTCAGATTGGAATACTCTCACTGCTGGTGTCCCTCAGGGGGCTGTGCTCTCTCCTCTTCTTTTTTCAATTTTCATAAATGGTATAACGACTTCCCTTCTTTCTTCTTACCACTTATACGCTGACGATTTGCAGATTTATGCGGGGGCTAGTTTTGATGACTTCCCTTCCCTGATTGACCTTATCAATGACGATCTTGTCACGATCCAGAAATGGGCCACTAATTTTGGACTAAAGGTCAATACAAAGAAGTCGCAGGCCATTGTTGTTGGAAGTCCCCACTACATCTCGAAGCTGTCTGACGTTGTGATACCCAATTTGGTGTTTGACGGTACCATAATTCCCTTTTCCTCTACGGTTAAAAATTTGGGTATTACTATAGATCAGACACTTTACTGGTCGACTCAGGTTACCGAAGTCAGTCGCAAGCTCTTCGCTTCACTTTATTCTCTCAGGCGCCTGCAGAATTTTCTTCCTCAACAAACCAAGATAACTTTAGCCCAATCTCTTCTTCTCCCTCTTTTAGACTACGCTGACGTTGCTTATATGGACCTCTCAGAACAGCTCCTTGATAAACTTGAGCGACTCCAAAACGTGTGCATTCGATACATTTTCGGCCTACGTAAATACGATCATGTCTCCCACTTCCGTGCACAGCTAAACTGGTTACCTATTCGGTTTCGCCGAAACGTTCACATCCTGTTGCTGCTTTTTAATACTATTTTTAATCCTCGTTCTCCCTTCTACCTTTCTGAGCGATTTAGCTTCATGGCCACCGGCTCCCAAAACCGGTTGCGGTCAAAGGCCAATCTCACCCTCGCCTTCCCGTCCCACAAATCCAAATCCTATTCCAAATCCTTCTCGGTGCATTCTGTCAGGTTGTGGAATCGGCTACCAACTGGCATTAGGCAATCACAAACGGTAGATTCCCTAAAAGGCAAATTAAAGAAGTTCTGGCTTGACTCTATCTCCTAAATATCAACTATCCTCTAGGTACTTACATAAAATGTAGTTTATGTATGTATATTTAAGTATTAATATATATTTCTGTATCTATTTATGTAGGTATTTGAATGTATTTTATTTTATTTATTATTGTTTATATTTATATTTTTTTATTTTATTTGTTCTTCTAAATAAATTTGTACACTTGCTTACTCGATGCACAACCTTTAACTTTTCTCAATCTCTCAAGGGTTAGCTGGAAGAGATCCCTTAAAGGGATAAGTTCGCCTTTGTACTTATTTTTATATTAATTGTATTGTTCTGTTTTTTTCTTTTGTACAATAAAGTGTTTACATACATACATACATACATACATACATACATTAAACGCGACGCTAGGTAAAGTACTTAATTGGTTTACTAGTAAAAATTTGCTACTTAATGCTAAGAAAACTAAATGTGTTAGGTTCGCTTTGCCTAATGTTAGACCGGTAGAATGTAGTATTTTTCTAAATGATGAGTGTTTGGAAATGGTGGATAAGGCACTTTTCTTGGGAATAACTATAGACAAAAACTTGCAATGGATGCCCCATATACCAGTACTAGCAGGTAAATTAAGTTCGGCAGCTTATGCTGTTAGGAAAATCAGACAACTTAACAATTTTGAGACAGCTCGCTTAGTTTATTATAGTTATTTTCATAGTGTTATGTCGTACGGTATTCTTGTTTGGGGAAAAGCTGCTGACATACAGACTATTTTCGTGTTACAAAAAAGAGCCATTCGTTCTATATATAACCTAAACTCCCGTGATTCTTTAAGATTACTATGTAAAGAAATTAATATTTTGACAGTAGCATCACAATTTATTTATGAGAATATTATTTATGTCATTAAAAATCAAGACTCTTTTATTAAGAATTGTGACATACATAATTTGAATACAAGAAATAAGAATAAAATTGCTATTAAAAAATTTCGTGTCCGTAAGGTATATAAATCATTTGTAGGTCAATGCATTCATTTCTATAATAAATTACCTGACGATGTTTTAAAGTTACCATTTCCAGTACTTAAAAATTACTTGAAAAAGTCGTTGATGTCTAAAGCTTACTATAGGGTCGAAGACTATCTAACAGATAAAAATGCTTGGCCTAAATTAAACACCAAATTAAACACCTAAATATCTTAATAATAACTTAATCATACAAATATATAAACATTGTGTATTGTCTAGGGCATACGGTTTCTGTAGGAGAATGTATCGAAACTAATTATGTGTTGTTTTGCACCGTCATAGGTAAGTATAATTTTTATTTATTTTTTATATTTACTATTTATGAGTTCTTGGAGAAATTTTGAGTTTTGACACATTTTCCTGCTCAACTACGCATGATATATATAGACATATCTTTGTTACATTCATGGTTTTATATAATACTAGGTTAAGTTTTTTTTTCGTTGTATAATATCATATCATAAGAAATGTTTAAAAAACGACTGACTGTTGAGTTTCTTGCGGCGTTTCTTCTCAGCAGTGGTCTCTTGCGTAGCGCTGGTAGATTTTTGACGTGTAAAAGTGCCCGTGCGGCCTACTTACTGAATAAACATCTTTTATCTTTTTATCTTTTATCTTTTAATATGAAAAAAAAGACGAGACACCGAACACAAAATTAATAAAAATGTGTGATACACCAGCCACTCGCAAAGAAGTTGTTAAAAAGGCACTTTTTGGAGAAGTGTTGAATGAACAATTGAAAGAGAACTACGAAAGTTTACAAACGGTTAAAGAAAAACATTTTTTTGGAAAAATAGTGTCTGGTGAAATAGTAAAGAAATACAAACTATGGAGGAACAAAGACAGTGCTGTGTCGTATAAGAGTTCCAGAAGTCGGAACGATGATCAACTTTATTGCCCACAACACAGACTCGTCTAGATAGAATTTCATCCAAAGTTACAAGGGCAGTGCAAGAATTTTATGAAAATGATTATAACAGTCAAATTGGTGGAGGAAAACGCGAATGTTTAACCAGAAAAGGAGTCAAAAACAAAAAAGATACTTGTCGGATTTGATATCCAATTTATATAAGAAATTTAAAAGTAGTAACCCTGGTTTGGTCAGTTACCAGACATTCTGTCGTTTACGCCCTTTCTGGGTGGTTACGCCAAAGATAAACGAAAGAGACACATGTCTTTGCATAAAACATGCAAATATTGATTTGAAATTGTCGGCATTGCAAGGTCAAAAAAAATTGCGTTACGATAATCACAACAAATTATTAGAAGACACTTGTTGCAATCGTTATGATGAGCAATGTTTATTTCGGGAATGCCAACGCTGTATCAACAAGAATCCCGATATCAGAGAGTTTGATGATTGCAAGCCTATACAGTTTAAAAAATGGGTAGCTGAAAGACAAGATTACAAGGATCCTAAGTTGAAGAAAGTACGGACTGTAACAAAATATATCAAAAAAACTTCTTGAAGAGGATTTAGATGCATATTATTGCCACAAAAGAAATATATTTCATCAGTACAAAGCTGTCAAAAACTTGAAAGAAAATCTTAGTGACTCCGAAGTTATAATACATATGGACTTTTCAGAAAATTACTGTACCAAGTACAGTGAAGAGATATCATTTTGGTGGGTCTAGACTTCAGCTAAGTCTTCCCACTGGTGTAGTTTACGCCAAAGCCTCTACAATCCTATTGTACCGTTTCCAAAAACACCTCACACTCACTAGCTGCAATATGGGAACATTTAAAGCCAATATTTAAATGATTATCATCGCAGGTAACTTGCGTTCATTTTGTAAGCGATGGACCTGTTACACAATACCGGAATAAGACTATGTTCTATATTTTGGCCTCAAGGCTTCATAAAGAGTTCCCAAGTGTAGACAAGTTTACCGGGAACTTTTCGGAGAGTGGTCACGGCAAGAGTGCTGCGGATGGCGTTGGTGCTACCTGTAAAAGAACTGCAGATGCTGTCGTTGCTGCTGGAGGTGACATTGATAATTTGGAATCTTTTGTACATGCTATACAACAAAGATGCCCTGGAATCACAATGTTTATGATTGAGGACGAGGCGATTCAGAATATGACAAGCGATATTCAAAAAGACGCCACTAATTTAAAAAGTTTCAGTGGTACTCTTAAAATACATCAAGTTAAAGGTAAAATATCACGATGTCATTTGGGATTACCACAAGGTGCTGCCAAGCTTATAATGAAAAGCTTGAGCTGCTCTTGTGATGAAGAATGTCAGCATTTTAACCTAGGGGTCATAAAATACAAAAACATGCCAAAACTTCACGTCGAGGACGTTTACACAGACTCTGAATCTGAGGAAGAAACTCTACTAACATGTAATCCACCGGATAGTAACGCTATTACAAACACCAACATTTCACAATCGTGTGAAAAGTCCAATACTGATTTTGACAATATTGCTGGGCCTAGTTAAATCAGCCACTACAAGATTGGTGATTACATTTTATTTAGATTTCCCCTCGGAAAAAAGGAATATCGGTATGCGGCTGTTATTAATCAAGTAGACGATGAGGAAGGTGAATTAACAGTCACTTTTATGAAAATTTGTGACTATAAAGGCCACAAGTTCAGAATTGACGAAAATGATATCTCTGATATTACTTTTGATCAAATATTAGAGAAGTTACCAAACCCAGATCTAACCCTAACGGGGAGAAGGTGTTTTTATTATTTCCCATTAGCTGTACCGGTTTTTGAGAAATAAGATTATTTTAAATATTTCCCGATGTGCAACTTTAAAAGAGTTATTTAGTTGAGTAAAGCGCTATGCCATAGATATTGATTAAAATTAGTCACAATAAAGACTGACTTTAGTGTCATAGTATCAGTTACATAAAGACTGTTTAACAAAGATGTTAATTTTAATAAGTTTAATACTCAAGTGTTCTATAGGATAAGAAAAGTCGTTACAACACGTTAAATTTGTTTTAAATTTGTTGATTTATTCATCAGAAATACTGATTGTAAAAGTTTAATTAAAAAATAAAGAATTTGATTGCTTTCTTTCAATAAAAAATGTGTTTTTCTTCCATATAAACACTCCCCTGGGGATTATGACAGTCCCCTGTCACAGTTTTTCAAAAAATCGTCAATATCTCCCAAATAAAGAGAAAAATGTGATAGCTTTTTGAAGATTTATATTTCATTTATAAATATCTTTCAATTTATTAACACATTTACTTAACATTTCCAAAAAATATGCCTGGGACAGTCTTGTATGGGCCAGTTTCCAATTAGTAGAGAAACACCCATTTACAAATTTTTATATTGAGTCAATTTACCTAATAAGTCTGTTGCTGTGATCAAAATGCCCCATTATTTTTATTATACTTTTTTAAATAAGTGTTATTAAAAGTTTAATTGCTTAACGATGCCAGTGATCAAAGTGATTTAAGTAAGTGATTTTGTATTTTGTGGTATACTTACTCTTAAATCGATGCCGACTTACCCTGTGATAAAGTTAAACTGAAATAAGTCTGTTGTGCTGTTTTTTTTTAAATTTAAGCTATTCTTGTGATCAAAATATTCGCGATGTCCAGTAAGATCCCCTACCTATTAATTTTGTACGTGGGGGATCCTACCAGGTGATCTTACTGGATATCGCATTTTACCGATTTAAAATAATTGAAGGTTGTACATTATAGTTAATTATTAATTGAGGCTGTTCTAGTAATTAATAATTTAATGCAACTGTTTGCTTAATACACCATTATTATTATCTAGGTACATCTCATTACGGTATAGATCTTGTAGTATTGTTGCGATAAATCAACGTGCATAGGGATAGATAAAAGTTCCTACATTATGTTTGGACAACGATTCATATTCAATGAAACTTGTATCATTGTATGATATAAAGATTTTGTTAAAAAATGTTTAGTCTTTATTGTTTCACAAATTGATTTATGCTATATTCACACAGGACAGCTTCAAGACGTCAAATTTTTAGCCTCCTTATTTTCTTATTAAGAAGTATTTTAAATTGAAATAATTTATGTTTATATCCTTATAGTTAACGTTGTTTTAGTCAATATAACTATCGTAAATAATTGGGAAGCCCAAAAAACTTCAAGAACACTAAAAACAGGCCGCTAGCAGCAGCGCTTGTCAACCGGCAACGGACATTTTCAAATTCATTAAGAAAACCTGGGGAGTATTTCTTCTAATTCTTTATTACACTGTTTTTTTTAACACTGTGTTTACATTCATACTTTTCTCTGCTCATTGCTGAAGCCGTGAGCGACGTCAAATACCAACATTGGCACCGTGCGATCTCTCTTTGCTTGACATAACAGTGGAAGTGGAGCTGAGACAAGTCACATTTGCCACAGACATTGCCCTACACGATACACTGTTCACCAACATCTATTCACACACAACCTTGCATAAAATAACCTGCTCATCAAACTCCCCCTCCACTTACTCACTAGTTTAATATCTTTCAGTGTGATTGTGGAGTAACTGTGAAACCATGGCCGCATCGAACATCAAATCGCGCAAAGCCACTACACGCCAGCTTGAGATACAACTTAAGGCTACCTTGAAAGAGCTGCAAGCTGCAAATACCTTAAATGACCAGTTACTTAGGGAAAGGGAAGATTGCGAGGAAGAGCAAAAGAAAATGTTGGCTAAAAACACAGTGCTAAGGAACGACCTTGTCGAATACGATTACAAACTTATCGATTCACAAGATAGGGTGGAGCAGTTGCAGACCCTGGTAGATAACTTTAACCAGTGCGCTTCTACCCATGAAGTAGCACTGAACCGAATAATTAACCTCGAAGAAGAACTTGGTGCTGCTAATGAGGAATTAAATTACCTACGGAGAGAACGTGAGTGTTATGACAGTTCTATTACACAAAATTTGTATCAGGAGATGTTAGGTAATAAGGATAACAAGGACAGTAACATTAAGAACCTTATATTTTTTAACAGTAACAATAAGTTAAAGAAATATGTTAATATAAACAAATACATAAGGCGTACTCAAAAGTTAATTAAAACTCAGAGGTGTATTAAAAACTATTCTAAAATGAAATTAGAGTTAACGGTTATGAAAAATAGGGTTCAAAAATGCAATGAAAAATTAGATTCAGATATGACTGAACATGATTTAAGTATTCATAAACTAAATGCTGAGATAAGTAGATTAAGAAATAAACTTGAGGATATATCATTAAAATACTCAACAGCTCAAAGCGAAATCAAGGAGCACATGCTGGCATTCACACAATTGTTGGAGAGTAGTAAATATAATGAGGAGCGTTTTAATTCTTTAATTAATAATGGCATTGGTAATTGTAATTGTTTAGGATCTTTACCAACAGCTGTGATTCAGCCAGATGTGGCTCTTGATACTTCTAAGCTATGTACCCCAAAAGTAGTTTTAAATGAGTCCCCTAGACAAATTAGTAACAATAAAACTATTATTTATTCTGATCAGATAGGGTCTGGAATGGGTTCTATGTTAAGTAATAAATTGAGACAAAATGTTACAAATTATTGTTATCATAATGCAAATCTTATGCAATTATGTCATTTAATATCAAAGGGAAGTTATGACAGTTCTACTACTCTAGTGATTTTAGTAGGAAACAGTCTTGGTATAGATAAGTCTAGTGTAGATAGATTAATATCAACATTAAACCTTATCGAAGAAGCCGGAATAGGTAAAATTATAATTTGTGCATTACCATATTCACAAAATATGCCATATAATTATAATAATAAAGTAGCACACTTAAATTCTTTGATGTATAATGCTATATGTTATAATAGCAAATATCATTTCTTCGACCTAAATAAATTCATCAAGCGCCTCACGCTAACATCTGAAAAAATTCATTTGCCAAAGAAATATATTTTGACTTTGGTAGAACTTTTGACTTTTAATATAGAGCCAAATAGATATAATAGTGGTACAAATGCAATTCCTAATCATTTAAACTAAATTATAGGACAGCGGAAACACCTTTGAGTATAAATATAATTCATCAAAATATTCAAGGGTTTTCCAGCAAAGAATTAGAAATAGGATTATTTTTAGATACTGAAAATGTACAAATTATGTGTATCACTGAACATTGGCTTAGACCTGATCAATTAATTTTTGATTTTGTTAATTTTGAATTAGTTAGTTTTTTTGCCAGAAAATCCGCCATTCATGGTGGTTCTTTAATAATTGTTAAAAGTACAGTAAAATCAAAAGAAAGGAAAGATATTGTTAGGCTATCGATAGAAAGGCTTGTAGAAATTTCTAGCGTAGAACTAGAAAATTACATAATTATTTGTGTTTACAGACCACCATCGGCTGATTTCAGCACATTTGAATCCAGTATGGAAAATGTGTTAAAATTAGCATCTAAAACCCAAAAGCATGTTATTGTTTGTGGAGACTTTAATGTTAACTTACTTGAATCGTCAAATAATACTATTAAAATCTTAAGTTTATTTAAATCTTTTAACTTAGATAATTTGTTCTTTGAACCTACACGGATAGGTGTTTCAAGTGCAACCTGTTTAGACAATATTTTTTGTAATTGCGAATGTTTGGATAAGGAAATATTTAATTGCTTTAATTCTGATCATAGTGGCCAAAAGGCTTCTTTTTTAAATGATGTTCATCAAGAACCACAGACAATAACATACAGACCCATAACCAGTAATCGTTTGGATTTATTTAAAAATAAAGTTCAGAGTAATATCTGTGGGTTATCCTTTTCACATAAGGATTCTAATAGTATTTATAATGATTTGTTCGGTGTAATTCTTCACCAGTTTAATAACAATTTCAAGATGAAAACTGTTTCTGGGTCAAAAACCAAGTTTAGTGAATGGGCTACTGTAGGCATTCATAGAAGTAGAAATAGGCTTTATGAACTATATAGAGAGAGAGAGGAGAACAAGAACGATGACTTCGTAGTTTACGTTAAGAATTATTCGAGGACCTTTAAGCAAGTTTGCTTAACTGCTAAGTCAAATTTCTTAAGTCTTAAACTCAAAGCTTCTGACAATAAGGTAAAAACTGTGTGGAAAATTATAAATAGAGAAACGGGTAATACAAAAACTCGCGATAATCAAATCACCCTAAACAAGGGTGACAAACAAATCACATCAAATAAAGACGTGGCCTTAGCGTTCGAAGATTTTTTCTCCACCATAGCCATTAATACCACGAAATGTCTTCAATCATCTGCGATTGGAGCTCAAAAATTACTTTGTGCTAATGTGACTAAATGTAATATAAGCTTTGATTTTACCCACGTAGATTCAGTTTCTATTATTAAGGCATTTAAATCGCTCAGTTTGAAAAAAACGGAGGATTTATGGGGAACGTCAGTTAAAGTCATCCACCATGTCATAGATATAATTGCACCTCACTTAGCTTTAATCTACAATAATTGCATTTTAGAGGGGGTCTTTCCAAATCTTATGAAATATAGTAAAGTCCTACCACTTTTTAAATCGGGCGAGAGGAGTGATTTAACGAATTTCCGACCCATTTCTATTCTACCTGTTTTAAGTAAAGTTTTTGAGAAGTTAATGTTAAAAGATATGTTAGGTCACTTCAATAGAAATAAACTGCTTAACAGTAATCAGTTCGGCTTCACCAGAGGACGATCCACAACTGATGCAGCATCTATACTCATTAAATATATATACAATATTTGGGAGACATCTTGTGATGCAATAGGAATTTTTTGTGACCTTTCCAAAGCTTTTGATTGTGTAGATCACGCGACTCTTATATTAAAATTAGAACATTATGGTCTGTCAAATAATTCTCTAAATCTTATGTCTTCATATCTTAGTGATAGAACACAAACGGTTGTTGTAAACCAAACAAAGTCCATTGGAGCGGCTGTTAAACTGGGTGTGCCACAGGGCTCTATATTAGGTCCTTTCTTATTTCTCGTTTATATAAATGACTTACCACCCGCGGTAGTTAACCTTTGCGATATTGTGCTATTTGCTGATGATACATCATTGATCTTCAAGGTAGACCGAAAATCCGTTGATTATAGTAGGTTAAACGCGACGCTAGGTAAAGTACTTAATTGGTTTACTAGTAACAATTTGCTACTTAATGCTAAGAAAACTAAATGTGTTAGGTTCGCTTTGCCTAATGTTAGACCGGTAGAATCTAGTATTTTTCTAAATGATGAGTGTTTGGAAATGGTGGATAAGGCACTTTTCTTAGGAATAACTATAGACAAAAACTTGCAATGGAGTCCCCATTTAGCAGTACTAGCAGGTAAATTAAGTTCGGCAGCTTATGCTGTTAGGAAAATTAGACAACTTACCAATGTTGAGACAGCTCGCTTAGTTTATTATAGTTATTTTCATAGTGTTATGTCGTACGGTATTCTTGTTTGGGGAAAAGCTGCTGACATACAAACTATTTTCGTGTTACAAAAAAGAGCCATTCGTTCTATATATAACCTAAACTCCCGTGATTCCTTAAGATTATTATTTAAAGAAATTAATATTTTGACAGTAACATCACAATTTATTTATGAGAATATTATTTATGTCATTAAAAATCAAGACTCTTTTATTAAGAATTGTGACATACATAATTTGAATACAAGAAATAAGAATAAAATTGCTATTAAAAAATTTCGTGTCCGTAAGGTATATAAATCATTTGTAGGTCAATGCATTCATTTCTATAATAAATTACCTGACGAAGTTTTAAAGTTACCATTTCCAGTACTTAAAAATTACTTGAAAAAGTCGTTGATGTCTAAAGCTTACTATAGGGTCGAAGACTATCTAACAGATAAAAATGCTTGGCCTAAATTAAACACCTAAATATCTTAATAATAACCTAATCATACCAATATATAAACATTGTGTATTGTCTAGGGGACACGGTTTCTGTAGGGGAATGTATCGAAACTAATTATGTGTTGTTTTGCACCGTCATAGGTAAGTATAATTTTTAATTTTTATTTATTTCTTATATTTACTATTTATGAGTTCTTGTAGAAATTTTGAGTTTTGACACATTTTCCTGCTCAACTACGCATGATATATATAGACATATTTTTGTTACATTCATTGTTTTATATAATACTAGGTTAAGTTTTATTTTTCGTTGTATAATATCATATCATAAGAAATGTTTAAAAAACGACTGACTGTTGAGTTTCTTGCGGCGTTTCTTCTCAGCAGTGGTCTCTTGCGAAGCGCTGGTAGATTATTGACGTGTAAAAGTGCCCGTGCGGCCTACTTACTGAATAAACATCTTTTATCTTTTATCTTTTTTATAACGGAAATAAAACGCAAACCCACTACTACTTTGTTTTTAATTTTTAATACCAATAAAAATGTAAGAATGTAGGGAAAACTATATCTAGGTAATTTAGTAGACTGCCCGAATCCTGAATATACATATTTAAATAACTTTTATTTCTATTGCAGTTATTTTACTACTTACAATAATTATGTAGGTAATGCTATTGAAAGTTTGTTAATTATTTTAGCTAAGTAACAAGATTATTATATTTTATTTGCTTTGGTATTTTTCAATGACCTTCTTAATATCATGAAAGCAGTTTAGTAAATATTCTTCAGGGATACTTTCTAAGTTTTCTCTAATTGTAACAGCAATCAAGTTTCGTTTACATTTGCAGGGACACATTGTTTGTTCTTCAACCGAACATTGCGTTGCAGCGTCTGTTACAGCTTGTTTTCCTGATTTGCTTTCGTCCATCTCATTTGGATCCGAAACTTTAGGTGTAACATTACTTTTGCCTGCAAAAAAATATAAAAAAGTCCAAAAAATTATTAATTTGTTCCATTTTACATAACATGACAATAATTAACCAATATATCCTGATCTCGGATTTTAAACTAAAGGGCTAAGTAATATACTAGAAGTAACTATAGTACTACACAAAAAAGTTTAAAAAAAAAACAAACTCCAAAAAACAATCGGCTTGGTTAAAATAGAGAGGGACACCGACTTCAGTTTGAATAACCTATTGTTATCATTGAAAATAACTTATTTTAAGGCTTTTTGGAGTCGGTTTTTTTATTTTTTTTAAACATTTTTTTATTTTACACTTTTTAGTTATCATAATAATGCTGTTATGCAGTTCCACTTCTCAATTAAGAAGAAACTACTTATAGGATATTGCAAGCTCGCGGCAAGCAACGCCGCGGGAACCGCAATGTTTTATATATGTCGGAGCGTGGAGCTCTTGTGCAGCATACGAAGCGCCAGGGATGGTATCCATATTTGTGGGCGGAAACGGTGGGTAATCACGCACACGAGCACAGTTTCAAACAAAGTGTATAATGAATAATTAAACAACAATAAATCACTAATAAACAGTGTCAATAAACCACTATAAAAGTCACAATATAAAATAAGTTAACCACACTACAAAAATAGTAAATAATTGAGTCCTTTCTCTTAAATTAACTTATCACGAAACGGAAACGAGTCCGTGGGTCAAGTGGTACAAGTACACACGTCTCGCACAATCGAGTCACGGGAGAGCGCGCGTCCCGTGTCAACCACAGGCCGAATAAGAATGCCCATCCGGCATACAAGCCAAAACTTAGAACAAAGAACTACATCAAATTACATTAAATACCAAGACCCACGGCCACGTTCGACAATGCTACACTGTCCCGTTTCACCGAACAAAGACTTCTTCTGTGACAAACCACAAATCATACAGCTAATGCTGTTAACCTTTTCAACGCCATTGACGGATATATCCGCACCACTGGTTCAACGCCATCGACGTATATATCCGTCATATGGGTGGTGTGAGAAAAATAACGAATTTTGCATAATTTAAAGAGTGTTTAAATGTATTTCTTTTCGTAAACTATACTCAGAGAAATAGACTTCCTGCTTATAATAACTAATTATTATATCAATGCGTTTTTATTAAAAAATATATGTATTACAAAAAAGCATTAATTCAGTATAATTCAGGTCGATTTCCTACGCCATTGACGCTTTATTCCGTCGATAGTGAGGTGGTGAATCGAATTCGTCATTTATTCTAGCTATGATATAACATTTATATTTATATTAAAAACTAAAATAATACACGTCATTTTACAGAATTTGTAAACTTTTTAATAATTAATACTCAAATGCATTCAAACTACACAATAATACAGCCGCCATTTTCAAGACATTCATTTAAAAACATAATTTGAAAATGGAACTCTCGATATATAAAATATTGATTTTAGTAACAAGACGCGTCCCTATCTTCTGACTTTAAATAAGAAAAACGCAAGATTCCTACGCCATTGACTGATAAATACGTCCGCTTATGACGTAATAGCAATGTTTAGTGTTTAACGTAGATACAATACAACATGAATTGTGAAGAGTTAATACGAATTTTAGAAAGTCCTGTTCCTGATGATTTTGAACTCGAAGAAGATCCTGACATAAACATAGAAAATGTAAGTGTTACTTCCATTCTGTTTGTATTAAAGCTAGCGATATTGTTACAATAATTATAAGTTGCGTGTTGAATAAGCCTAGTTGGTATTGAAGTAATCCTGCCTACGACCTAAGTATATTATTATACATACTTAACTACATAGGTAGGTTACTGCTTTAACGATAGGACTTATAAACGAACATGTCATAAATTCATAATTTTCATAGTAAGTAAGTCGGTTTTTAATTCTCTATGTTGAAAAAAAAATGTCATCGCGGTTGTATTGCCATTTTAAGAATACTTGCATACCTACCTATTACCTATTGTAGCGGTTCACGAAACACACGTACTTACGAGTACATGTTAAATTTGCCTGATTCTTGAGGATTTGTGATGCGTGTTAAATTTCAGCCTTTGTCGATGATTCCAGCCACATATAACGTAGACCATTTAGGGTTCCGTATCTCAAAAGGAAAAAAGGAACCTTATAGGATCACTCCGGTGTCTGTCTGTACGTCTGTCACAGCCAATTTGCTCCGAAACTACTGGACAGATTGAGTTAAAATTTGGTACCTACACATATGTAAGTCGGTGAACCAAACACGGAAGTGTAACGTAAATAAATGAATTTTAAACATGAGGCCACTTTCGGGGGGGTAAATTAGAAAATATAAAAAAAAGTTTTGCAAACTATATCGCGTGACATATCAAATGAAAGGGCACGTTGTGAGAATCTCAAATGTTTTTTTTTTATAATTTGATTTAAAGGTTTGAAGTTATTTTATAGAATAATAGGCGAAAATGCTGGGCCTAAAATTTTGAAAAACATACAGAAAATAGTTTTACCTATAGATTACAGGAAAACCTATACAAAGTCTATGGTATTTAAAGTAACATAGGAAATGTCTCAATTTTTGTGCGTTTGTTCATACGCGTCGCATATCGGTTCGGTAGATTCGAAGTAAATTTCGCCTATATTCTTAAAAAACTCTCAACATCCCTCAACATCCCTCTCAACGCGAGTTTAACTCGCACTTGTCCGGTTTTTTTAAGAACTTTTGTGTTACATGTTTATAAAAGTTAATAATGTTGTAACGTATAAGTATATAAGGAATATTTATTTTTTTAGGAAACTAGTAGTGACTCCGAAAATGAGTCACGGACCGAAATGCATACAACTAAGCGTTGTAGTCGGCAATCTCTTAATAGACCATCACTGCGACGATCTCAATCAATTGAACCGACGAGAAGTTTTTCACGACGCGAAACTTATCGCAGTCGAAGCAGACTACGAATCACTGGTGAGCATGAAGATACACAGTTCCCCGTAGCTTCTACGTCACAAGCTATTCGGCAGCGAAGATCATCTGCTCCATCACGACGTCGTTCACGAAATTCTGGTTCCGTTGTAGATACCGAATTTGATTGGACATCTGACCCTCCACAAAATAAAACAAACACACGTTTTGATGACTCTATGTCCGGACTAACGCAACAATGTAATTTTGATGTTAATTCTACGGAACTTGCATTTTTTGAACATTTTCTGGATGATCATTTCGTAAGGCAAATCGTTTACTTTACGAATAGATATCACCGTTTCTTTATTTTAAGAACTCCGCTTTCCAATCATGCAAGAATTACGCATTGGCAAGAAGTTACAATCTCTGAGATGTACTTGTTCATTGCTGTTACCATGCTAATGACACGCAACAAACATTTAACTATTGAAGAACATTGGAGTACAGACGCCTTGCTTTCTTGTCCAATTTTTTCTAATATAATGTCACGTAACCGTTATTGTATGATTTTGGGAATGCTAAGTTTTAGTGAACCAGGCTCATGTAATCCGAACGACCCGAGACTGCATAAACTGCGATTACTTATAGATCACACGCGAAACAAATTTAAAAAATCATTAACACCCTATTCCGATTTATGCATTGATGAAAGCATAGTACCTTTCAAAGGACGTTTAATATTTAAACAATATCTACCAAAAAAGCGGAACCGATTTGGAATTAAATTATTTGTCATGTGTGACGTCAAAACAAACTATATTTTAGATTTTATAGTTTACTGTGGTTCATCTACAGAAATAGACGCTACAAATTTAGGAGTCAGTGGATCAGTTGTTATGACGTTAATGAAAGACTATTTTGGATCTTATAGAAAACTATACACTGACAATTGGTACACTAGTCCTAATTTGTACAAAACTTTACTCAACAATTGTATATATGCCTGTGGCACAGTAAATATAAGAAGGTTGGGTATGCCCACTTTTAGTGTTTTACGAACTGGGGAAGTACAGGCTAAATATTCTGAAGGGTTACTAGCTCTAAAATGGAAGGATAAAAATGACATTCACATGTTGTCGTCTTGGCATGATTCGTCAATGGGACCATCAATGAAATTGGACAGGGAAACAGGATTACCAATAATGAAACCCGAATGCGTCATTAATTATAGTCGTAATATGGGTTCGGTAGATAATGCAGATATGATGCTTAGCTCTGTACAATGTATTAGAAAAACCATAAAGTGGTATAAAAAACTCGCTTTGCACATATTTGACATGCACTTGTTAAATGCATTTAACACATACAAAATGGTTACAATAAAAGTAAATTACCCACTTGCCAAATTTCAATTGGAAGTTATTAGGAAAATAATTAATAAATACAAACCGTTGGTGAATAACAAATTAACTACACATCGCAATGTCACTGGAAATCCTTTAAGAATTTTGTCTGGGAATGCAGCCGAACATATGCCGCAATATATACCGAATAATAAATCTTTGAGATGCAAACTTTGTATCATGAGCAAACAACGAAAAGATACACGATACATGTGCAACGTGTGCAAAGTGTCGTTATGTGTTGTTCTATGTTTTCAGGTTTATCATCAAAAGCAAGAACTGTAATGGTAAATGATTGTCCAAATTATCGTTTGTCCAATTTATAGTTTGTTCTTAACTGGGTTTTAGTATAGACGGATAACTTTTTAATTTTTTTAGTGTTATTATTATACCCTAACCCTAACCTAACGGCTGATAATTATAGAAAACATAAAAAGTTGTCTGACTCAGCTGAAAACCAGTTGTTCTTTATTTAAATTACCTGTATGTTTCGTTATTTAAATCATACATGAAGATATTATTCAGATTTATTATTTTATCTGTGTCTTTGGCAACAAACTGCTCTTTATGGCTTAAAGGAATTAGCATCCAGGCCATGCACATTAAAAAAAAACAGCCCTACCAACGTTGTTCCAATGCATCCGGCAGCAAAAAAAATATAGCCGCCAAAACTTAAACACGTGAAAATCGTTATTTTAACTTTAAAACATGGATAGAGTGGAAAATATTAGGAAAGTATTCATGAAAAAGCCAAAATCGTTGTACAATATAGTTTTAATGAGAGTGACTACCCTAATGAAATTACATTTTGAAGATTATTGCAATGAACATGCCGGCAACAGCGTATTAGAAAATGTCGATCTCTTCAAATTGGCTCTTTATAGATTGCATCTGCCGCAGGTTATATGTGTCGAGCTGTTCTTCGCAATCCTTCCTGAAACGGAAGTCAATTTATTTGAAGAGGGATTTATTTCAACAGATACATGTCAAGATTGTGGCTTAGTAAGTACGGCCTACTGTAGTTCAGGCGATGTATCTTTGGAAGACCTATATTGCAGAGCGTGTGCGGGTGATATGTATTATATGGGTCCTTATAAACGGTTATTATTTTATGAGTACTTATCTATGTAAAAAGTTCTGTAAATGATGTTCTTTAATTTTTTTTGTCAGTATGTAAAAGACTCGTTTTTGTTAAATTAATTCAAATGTCAAGTTTATTTTGTTAATTTTATCAATAAATACAATTAATTTGCCTGCTTATTTCATTATAAATAATTAACTTCCCTCGGGAAATTCCAGGGGGGGCATTGCATAATAATAATAAAGTACAAGCCCATACTATTGGTAAAAATCCATGCAAAACCACTAATACTATTAGCTTGTACTTTATTATGCAATCGGCCGCTGTCCTAAATAATGCGATGCGACTAAGATTAATCTGTACAGAGATAAAGATACGACAGAAGCAATCCAAAATTAAATTGAAAAATTAACTAACTCAGTGAATACAAAAACTTTAACAATCGTCGAACTCTTGTTTTACTAAACTAACGGCCGAACCCTACAGTCAAACCGCGGACAGGTAGCCTTCGGTTTAAAATTTGACACATTTTGTATGGGCAAATGTCAAATTTCAACCCGAAGTAAGCCTTATCTATCCGCGGTTTGACTGTAGGGTTCGGACGTAAGTCAATTTATAGAAAACTGTCATTTAGACATGTCTAAGGCGTGTCTAAGAAGTGTTTAAGTTTTTTGTGGTAAGACCGTAAATTCATACTTTTGTTGCAATATTTTACAATTTTCTAAACTAAAGACAAATCATTTGACAATGACCAATAAAAAGTTATTTGACATAGAAAGAAAATCTTGGAGACTTCTTTAATGAACAGTAAGGAACGTGTGACGTCATAAGTAGGTTAATTATTTCATACAACTCCATATATATATATAAGGCTATCTTGTTGACACTTCTTCACATTTTAGCTTGGTAAAATGCTAGACGTCTGACAGCTGTCTGTCATCTAGACCATTTCTCGAAAAATCTTTACTTCCTCTGTGCCCAATTGCCAAACACGAAGCAGGTCAAGTTAAAAGAAAATAGGTTCAGTTTCTTTTAAAGTCATTAAATCGGTACGACCAACATTGGTTATTGTATTTTAATTAAATAATTATTTATAAAACGGAAACGAAACCGATTGCAACTTGTCCAGGGTATTGATTCTCTCAAACGCAAAGGTGAGCGAATGCAGGAGTGAAGTCCAAGCGGCGAGTATAAGTAGTACCGTCAAAGCGAGCAAAACACATTTCAGCGCGTGTATTCAATTTGGCAGCATGACTTCTCGAACGTATAAGGCTACCTAATTGAGAATGCACGCGCTAATATGTGTTTTGTTCGCTCTGACGGGACTACTTAAACTCGCCGCTTGGACTTCACTCCTGCATTCGCTCACCTTTGCTTATGAGAGAAACCCTGTTTCTAAATAATAAAAATATCGATAAATACGATTAGCATCCCTAGCCTGTTATTTGTTTTATAGCTACTACCGGGCTCGGCGTGTGAGTGACGACTTTTGTATTTGACATGGCGTTGAAAAGGTTAATGTAAACATTGGGCCCGGAATGCGCGTCACCTACGCGCCCAACCAACGAGAGATTATAACCCTCTCGCACCGAAATATATTTAAACTATTTAAATGTGCTTCGTCATAGTCGCTTAACTATTTTAATCGAGATATCTTATCGCCATCCTTGTAATAGGTATCATTGAGGAGTTCCGGTGGCCATCTATAGTCTTCATCATCAGTTCCACTTCACCAAATAATACGTTCTGAATGCAAATGCTGGAGTCGTTATTGAAAATACCAAAATCGCAATGTGTATGCCTATAATATTAGGTCCTTACCTATGAAATTGGCGTTTTATATGGAGAATTTTATGAAAACGGTGGTTTTCATACATTTAATTTTGCGGATTATTTAGTAACGTCAAATGCAAACCAAACAAAATTCTGTCAGGAATATTGGACACTTCTAAGCTATATTATACATATCTTAATTACTTAAAAATAGTTAGCTTCATGAAATTCTGCGTAATTGAAACACTTGAACTCACAGCACATGAAAAGAGTTGAGTTCACACTTTAATTTTAAACACTAATTACTGTTAAGTACTGTTGTTGTGTGTATTATTGTACTTGCTCCATCGGTACTTGAGTTGCAGGAGATGGTGACAATGATGAATGAGGGATTTAAGCAAAAGGGGATGAAAGTAAATGTTGCCAAGACCAAGGTCATGGTGATAGAGAAGGACGAGGAGATGACAGAGTACGTAATAAATATAAATGGTGAATTAGTAGAGCAAGTGAGTGAATTTGTGTACCTGGGAAGTATGTTTACAAGAGATGGTAAGTGTGATAAAAAAACAAAAAAACCGCCTTCAAAAAGCAAAAAATAACTTCATTTAAAATGGTCGGTAATAGGTCAGTCCAACTGAAGTCTGCTTTTGGTTAAAATATTGTAGGACGCCGACTTCAGTTGGACTGACCTATTACCGACCATTTTAAATGAAGTTATTTTTTGCTTTTTGAAGGCGGTTTTTTGGTTTTTTTTAACTTTTATTTTATTTAATACTTTTTAGTGGTCATAATTATGCTGTTATGTAGTCCCACTTTAATTACCTAATAAGATTTAATAAGAAACTATAGAACATTGAAATTCAATCTCGCCGCAAGCAACGACGTGGGAAAGTCATAGTTATATATTTAAACGTACATATGCTTCGTCATAGTCGCTCAACTATCTTAATCGAAATATCTTGTCGCCACCCTTGAAATATATACCGTTTAGGAGTTCCGGTGGCCATCTGTGGTTTTCATCATCAGTTCCACTTTACCAAATAGTGCTTTCCAAGAGCAAATACACGAGTTACAATGAAAAATACCAAAATCGCTATAGGTGTGCCTATAAATTTTGAAGAGTTCCGTCGATTCCTCATAGATTTCATCATCAAATCTTCATTTTGATAAGAATGGGACCAAATGGGAAGCACCTGCTTTCAAACAAAAAAAGAATCTTCAAAATCGGTTCACCCAGTCGAAAGTTCTGAGGTAACAAACATAAAAAAAAAAAACATACAGTTGAATTGAGAACCTCCTCCTTTTTTTGAAGTCGGTTAAAAAGGATGTCGAGAGGAGGGTGAATGCGGGAAATCAAATAAATGGGGCCCTGTACTCTTTTGTGAGCAGAAAGGGCGTTTCACAAAAAGCCAGACTGGCTGTTCACAATGGAGTGCTAGCCCCTACACTGATGTATGGTAGTGAATGTTGGGTGTGGCAGGACAAGCATGAAAGTCGTATAAATGCAGTTGAAATGAGCTCTTTGCGTAGTATGTGTGGTGTGAAACTGACTGATAGAGTAAAAAATGAAGAAGTCAGAGAGAAATGTGGACTAAAAGAAGATGTAGTAACTAAGATTGAAAAGGGCATGCTTCGATGGTTCGGTCATTTGGAAAGGATGGATGAAAGAAGATTGACGAAAGAGATATACAGAGCTAAAGTGAGTGGAAGGGTCGGAAGGGGCCGCCCTAGGCGTACTTTTTCGAATCAAATCGGAGAAATACTGGAAAAGGGCCGAATTTTAAGTACCCGAAACCGACGTGCGTGCATGACTCGATGTATGAATGTGGAAGAAGCGAAAGAGATTTGTCAAGATCGTAGCAGGTGGAAAGAAGTGGTCTCTGCCTACCCCTCTGTATGTATGTATGTACTAATTAAGAAATTGAACCATATTATTTGTATTTAAAACCTTTGTAACATACTGTATTAATAAAATTTAAAAATAATTTGGAAGTTAAAATTGAAATGTATAAATTCCGTACGAAATAAAACACTTAAAAATAACGCCAATTTCATAGGTAAAGACCCAATATTTGAGGAGTTCCTTCAATTACTCACGGATCCCCTCATCAGATACTAGTTTGATAACAATGGGACCACTTCGGGAGTATACCCTATCAAACTAAAAAATCATTTTAAAAATAGGTCTACAATTGACGGAGAAATCGCGTAACAAACATACAAAAAAAAAGAAAAAAAAAGACGGTCGAATTGAGAACCTCCTCATTTTTTGAACTCCATTGCTCCAATAGCTTTATTTGATCATATTTTATTGGACTGTAGATGACGGAACCTTTCATTGTGCGTGGTCCGACACGCACTTTGGCGGTTTTTTAATACATTGCCTACCTCATCCCAATTACTAAATATTTAATAACTCGATTCTCGAGATGAACTCCGACCAGAGTGCTAATAGTCCGTACCTACTCGCGATCGTTTTCATTTTGACAGTTTGAAGGCGAGTCCGCTGTCAAAATCAAACAAAATGAAAACAATTGTTCTTCTTTAAGTTGATCACGACCGTGTGTAGCTACGTTAGGCAATAAGCATGGGTCATGTGAATAGGCTAAGTGAGTGAGAGATACAGATACTTAGGCAGTACAAATGTAATACTTACGAAACAAAGCTCGCGTAATACATTTTTTTAATTCCTCACAGTCATCTTTACTTTGACTTGTTTCCATCTTAAAACGTATTTAAATAAAATATTATCCACAAGTTCTACAACTCGTTTGCATTTTTATAAAAACCTTGTTTACACTTTTGTACTCGGTCGGTATTTGCACATGCAGGTCGCAGTCGGTGAAAGTGCGAATGGTGCGATGCGAACTGTGAATTATCGAGAACAAAAACACTGTCTACTTATCATCTTTTCCTAACCGAGCTTCGCGGCGCCCACCCCCACCGGCCCCACCGCGAAATCGCCTGAATGCGCTGGTCAGAAAGAGACCACAATCAGGATTAACCCAACCCTATTGATACGCTGTTTATTTAAGCTGCCAACACCTTATCGGACTATAAGCGCAATGGAAGCGGTAACTTTATTCGAAAAGGTAGTCCTAACGATACGGCAAGACAATCGATAGGACTATCCGTTGTACGGGTGGTAGCCATGTGTAGGCTTTTGAATCGAAAGCGCTAAGCGAATGAAGGGGTTTTCCGGTCCTTGAGGTTGACACTTAAATTCAATCAGTTTAAATGTTTAAAAATCAAAAATTTCCATATCAATATGTATGTTTAAAATCATAAATTTATAAATTCCAGTGTCACTTCGAATAATCATTCAGTCGTAAACAAGTTACATGTATGTTGTACTGACCCCCGCTTTTCTTATTATATATTATTACATTATATTTATTTATAACAAACCTACCTACACTACTTATCTATCCTATCCTACCTAATCTACCTATCCACTTATTACTACTTCGTATTCATCAAGTGTATTAGGAACCCTACTTTGTGAACCAAATAGTAAACCAAAGAACTTTAATGAGCGAGAGATTATTATTACTTAGTCTATTATGAAGTACCTAATTACTCCTTTCTACTGTTTACTATTAGAGAATATCATTAAATTGGCTGGCTAACATCTACATATTGTTAAATCAAAGCTAAATACATTAACTATGCAGTAAAGAATTATATGAATAAAATTCCTAATCCAAACAAGGTTCAGATATATATATATGTAATATTCTACTGAAAAGGATTAATTAACCTAACATTCTATTATTAACCAAGGAACAGAGTTTTAGCTAGCATGAATATAGAAGTCTTAACATAAAACATAATCATTCTTCTGTTGAAACAAAATATCTATTAAGCGACTTAGAATATTACTTGGGAGCTTCTGATTTTAGCTAAATAACTAAGAACAATCTCTTGGTTCAATTCAAATTTCTTACTAGTTCTACTTTTATAAAATGATAATATATTAGCAGTTAAAGGATAGGCTCCGGCACCCGCCGTTCCACTGCTCTTCTGCCTCAGAGCCCGCCCACTAATAATCTCTTATTATTTAATATAACACATTAGTCTTAATTTTTGTAGACTAATTCTAGTCAATTGACAACATTTCATTTTGGTGACACCTGCAAATTACTGTAGGAATCGAAAGGATTTTGCCTCCTGAACACGGCAAAATATTTATTTCAATTTATTTTTCTTTATTTAAAAAATTATAAGAAAGTAAAAAAAAAAACGAATTTTACCAATACTACGGCCGAATAGATATAATACCATTGCCCTTTTCACGAGAAAAAAAGCTGTCATAATTCTAAATTTGACATTGACACTATTGAAAGACAGATAGATACTTAAATAATCATCGGTGGACCGCCATTATTAAAAAAAGAAGAACATGACAGGCTTATGGTAGGCTCTCCAACGCTCGTGAAGCGGGCTCGCGTTCCACTCCCTTACCGCCGAAAGCAGAGTGTTGGAGGGGAATGAAGTTACGCCCTTTTACAAAAAGTACATCTTAATAAATGAATAATAAATTAATTATTCATCCTAGGGAAAAATTCAAACTATTAGTGTCTGCCTCCTTCCAAACAGTATCTATATAAAATCTGAAATCTTGTCAATTATGTAAACTTGATTCTACTAGTCTCTCCAAAAGGATCCTTTTAGAAGAGAGACCGAGACAAACTCAAAGGGTTAAACTCTTAATTTAATTATTCAGCTTTAATGTTCAACACAAAATAATATATTAGGACAATATAATATCAATGCTTAATTTTAGGCTTTATTCTTATTTATAAGTCTGTTACTTCTTACCTAAGGAATTAAATTCAATTTGTATATGACAAAATTTGTGTGTCTTTCTGATTGGACTGGCAACACCAGCCGGTTTAGACGTCAAAATGGAGTGCCAGTTTTGATAAATTCTTTTTAAGTAGTTTAAATGTTTAAATTGTTAATTTTTGGGACTAAAACCCAAGATAAACACATGAATATTGAGTGTACACGTTATCACGGCTATATGTGCTGTGAAGAAAGTTAATACTTTCTTCACAGCACATATAGCACTCGTGATAATTCACGAGTGCAAAATTTGACAAGTAAATGGGTCAACGACTTCGTGATTTGAAAATGTCTTGAAAATTACACCGTCTGCTGTACTGATTTATCATCAACAAAACCAGGGGAGTATTCATATTGTATAATTTCGTTATTACATTTACTTCTGCATTAAATTTTAACGAATATACTGTAGTTGTAACAAAGTATTTTGATCAAATTATGTGACATTGACGGCACGAAAAGGTTTTAGTTTTTTAAATGTTTTGGTAAAAGTGTGGCTTATTTATATTTAATAGTTAGTAGTATTGTAATAGTAAAATTATTGCAGTCATTAATATACCCACATTTCCATAAGAAATTTGTTTAGTTTTGTGACATTGTCACTTTTAAGGCAATTAACATATAATTTAGGCTAACTATTGATAGGTGTATCTTGTTTAACTGTTTTTGTGTTCTAGTACTGTACTCTGTCATCATGATTTAAGCCACTACCAAGCCCACAACCCGTCGGGATGTCTTGGTGAACAAACTCCGGAATACTCAGTCTGAGCTTAAGACAGTCAACGAGCTCAATGCACGGCTGTTGCAGGAGCGCGACGAGAGTGAAGAAGAGGTCCTGCGCGTCATCAATAATAACAAAACCCTCAAGAGTTCTCTTGCCAAACTGGACTTAGAGTACGATGACATGCAGGAACAGCGGGACCGCCTGCAGGCCAACGTGGACCAGTTCCAGCAGTGCCGCGAGACGCACGAGGAGGCGCTTCGGCGCATCCGGGACCTAGAATAATTACTGGAGGCGCAGCAAGTGAAGCAGAAATATTAAGCAGTCCATACCTTTAGTATATATTACACACCAAGTATTGTATCTATCTCCCTAATGCTGACTTAACGATGCCTGAATTCGGGTTGGCTCCACCTTCCGTCTCTCCCGTCATATCGACTGCATGGTTGGTGCAGCAAAGGCGATGAAGCTCGCCTGCCCTAATCGGTTTAGTATTGGTGGCTGGTCGGTGCGGGTTAAGGTTCTCGTGCTCTGCCGGCTATTCGCTACTCTTACCGGACCGGGTGGGGCGGGCGTGCTTTTCCCACGCCCTGTCTGTTCTGTTCTGTTTTGTTCTGTTCTGGTGACATCTCTCTGACCGCGACGGAAAGGACATGTTAGATTAGGCTAGCGTAATCTAACATCTCCTCTCCGTCGCGGTCAGCGCGTACGGGTCCTTGCAGCAGAACTGCTGGCTGGAGATGTCACCAGAACAGAACAAAACAGAACAGAACAGACAAAATTTGTGTGTCTTTCTCTATTATTTATAGTCATAACTACCAAACTATTTAGTAGTACACCTACTGTATTTATCATGTAACCCTACTAAGTGGGTGCTACAACCTTTTATAATCTGGATTTTAGTGTAAATTATAGAATCAATCAGATTACCATAATTCAATTTCAGTACTATATCCCCAGTACATAAACTGTTTAGTTTAAAATTTAATAAAATAATGAATTAGTGTTACCTCACCATCCACAACTTAGTCTGATATAATATTGTGTAAATTTTACATATAGGTACCATCTACTTCACTGAAGTTAACAACACAAAACTATATCTAAAACTAATAAAGTAAATTTTGGTGGATGAGTAAGTAGCCCTATAATTGATTTAGTTCGATTCCAGATATCCTGTTTCAACATTTAATTTAGCTAGATTAGTAGCCCTTTGGTTTTGTCGCTAAATAACTTCCTTAATAACCTTAATATTCTCACAAAGGTGGTGTGTTCTTGAACAACAAAGTGTATATTCAATACTAGAGTTCCTTCAGACAACAACTAAGCATATGTGTAAGTACAGTGAACACTGATTGTCCTTGGACAGAGACAGTAAGCCGTAGCTAGGTATGTACCGCAAATCTATAGCTGTTAAAAAGGTGTATTGAAAGGACAGACCAACTCGTAATTATCACTTTGAATTTTACCTATACAAAAGGACTACGTTAACCTAGAATTATTTACTTTACCTGAGGTTTAAAGATAATGTGAAACTTATACCTATGACGATTTAATTTTTACAACTAGAACCTCTTCGGAATAATATTTAAATAAGAGAAGCCTAGCTTTTATTTTCTCAGTTTTGAACCGAACTTATTTACCCTTACTATCCTAGAAAGCTATTACTAATCCCGTAGACTAGTAATAGTCTCGTTATGTGCTTAGATGACTTCAATGACATCAACCTTGTGTAAATACACATAATTAACCAATTACTTTTATTCGTTTGAGACAATTTTAACGTGAACTCTTTATCCACACAATCAGATAAAACATGTTTGTGGGCGTCTCCCTAGTTAGCCGCCTAGGTTTATCACCTTAAGGTTAGACGCGTCTGCTTCTTAAACTTAGATCACTAGCTATCTGCTTATTATAACCATTACAATACCTTTCATGTTAAACGAACTCCCTAAGCATACCAACACGGTTTTAACGGACAACATACATACTCCGCAGCCTAGCGCTTTATTTATTTCCTAACTGGACGGACGGTTTTAGGATTTGACGTTTCTCTCAGGTATATACCTAACCACAGATTATCAACATTACATTCAATAAGTAAGTTTCGATACCCTTGATTGATATTTGCCTAAAATAAATTTAGTTTAAAAGGATTACTTTCTAACATGAAGTTATTATTACTAGTTCCTAATTTTCCTGTTGGTTTTAGAAGGCTTATTTACGTCTTCTAGCTTCAATAATTTAAATGGTAACGTCGACAGAGATGGCGTAGTAGAACCAACTTTGTCTACATATACCTAGCTAATCACATTACGTGTTTATAAGCTTCCCACGGTTTAATGGAAAAGCTACTAACTTCCTAACTGCCCCTAACACCTAATAATCTACTGTTTTGTAGCAACCAAAAGTCCAAAATGACTTTTACAGTTACGTTAAACGTGTGAGTAGTGTTAAAGGAACTTCGGTGTAAGAAAACCTTTGCTAGACCAACTAAGACCTAACCCCGATTTCGGAAGTAAAACTTCGTGTGTGTAGTCCTAAGACCCTTCAATTAGCTATTTCTAGCATTTAGTTGGCTTCCAGGTGGGGAAAATACCTACGGTGGTCTATAAATACTTATATAAATAAGGGGATCGGTGGTCTATAAATATATATATACATAAGGTGATCAACGCCAAGGGTAATCTATATATCCACACAACAATCGAAAACTGATTTCGGATCCACTTCGACGGAGGAGACATGATAAGTTACCAACAGCGTTGCCTGACATACTGAATAAAGGTGTCAGAGACCCTGTACGCGCACCTTCCAAACTCATTCAGTTAATGAGTTAAAACCGTCCATTTCCTGATTGTGCAAATCTTCAGGTCTCAACTCACAACCAAAATGTGAGTGTAGGTATTCATTTTCGTAAACTACGACTGCCTGGAGCTCTGCGTAACCGACTACCATTTGTGGCGTCGTTACAGAGTTCCGGAAAACAAAACAAGTTTAATAAACATGTTAACACAATCCCGGAACACACAAACACCAGTTATTAAAACATTCTCACAATCCTAGCAAATAAGAAAGTTGACTACGTCATTCCTGTGTAGCGATAATCGTTTACTTGTAGCGTTATTCGAACGCAACATAAAGCGATACACAAAATAATATCACCTATAATATAAGAGCACAACACAAATAAATTAAAACCAACAAGACAAAATGGACGATACATGACACCTCTCAGCTAAATATCAACTCACCCCGTCGACCGATCCTAACCAGCGTTTATATTATATATAGAAACCTGATCATACGTAGAAACCCCTAATTTTCGCCCCCGCTGTATGAAAACTGCGTATAAGATCGCTTGCGTGCGCTAAACTTTCCCTTTTTTCAAAAGTAATTTCAATTATCTAACTTCAATGTCTATTCCATCTTGTCAAGTAACAAATAAAGCTCACTTTCGTTTGAACTGATCTCTCCTCATATTAGCGTCTCCCAAGCGTACCCTGCGTATATCGTAGCTGGGATGTGCCGAAGTTTTCCCGCGATAATACATTTATCTTTCTAACTACAATGATTATTCTAACATAACATGTAACAAACAAAGTTCATTATCATTTGAATTTATCCCCTACTCATCTTAGCATTAATAGCGGTCATAGTTCTTTTTTTTTTCAACTTCCAGTCAATTCGATCCTTTTTTTTTAGGTTTTACAACTATAATGTTGCCTCATTACAAAAGAATTTGTGCAATCCTTCCCTCTTTAATTTATTTTACTAACATAACGAAATAAATCTATTTATTTCCTAAATTTTAATTAGAATGATCTCCTGTTTTATTTATTCTTCATTTCTTTTGATAGCTCCACAGCGCCACCTAGGTAACTCTAAGTGAACCCGTTCTTCCCAGAATTAACCTGTCAATTTTAATTGTCTAATCGTTTAAATAGTTGTCAATATTCTCCAGAGAGGGCGCTGTTTTCAGTTTGTTTAGAAAATGACAAATTCCTAGCTATCTGATGGCAAAGATTAACTTGAGTTTTAAACTAGATATTAAAAGACACTTTACACTCGTGTTCCAGTACAGCCACCCCCACAATGTCTAAGCAAGACAACATATTTGATGATATCCGTAAGAGACATTGGAAAACAAAAGGATGACCTCCTTTAACTAGATCCCCTTATCAAAAATTTGAATTCTTAATTCCTTGATATACTAACCAATTAGAAATAGGTATGTATTTATCATAACTAATTTTCCATCTTAAAATTTGCACAATGAATCACGTCCTTTCTCTGCTACAAACTCTTTTTTTTTGTTAAATCTGTCCTGATGTGTTTTAATAATTTGCAAAAAACTCAAACTACACCAATGCAGTTAGAGATCACCTTGTTCCATCAGATGTTCTCATACCTCCATCACTGCACCGATGATAGGAGTAAATGAAAATACCTTCAGACTCCACTTTTTCAATTAGAACTTAGTCACATTGCCCGACTATTGTTCATATCCAACATTGCTCTGGTAAAAGAAACAGTTAAGTTCACTCACGCAAGTTTATAATACCTTCCCTATGTGTTTACTTTAAAGTACATGATTCAGAATATTAATTATAGTCTAAGTTCTTTAATCTTAGCATTTTCCCTACTTTTTTTTTCATTACATTCTCAAATACCTATTTCCTACCCTAACCTTATATGGGAAACCAAATCTGTTGAGATCTGTTCCGACCACTATGCTTTAATGTGTTGTGTATTTAACCAATAACAAGACAAACGAACGACACCTTAGGTAGAAGTTTTGATCTATGTATCCTAGTATTCATTTATGATGATATGTTCCTCTAATTTTATTAGTTCGCAAAAGTAGCACTTACTTGTGAGATAAGTGTATTCTAGTAATAATTTTCCTGGAAATCAATCGAAATCTGTACGTTCACTTTGCCCGAACTCAAATTTCTTTTCCACATTGCCCGGAATAAGGGATTCCTCCTGGAAAATCTACTTGCAAACTAATATAATGTAAGTACTAATATCTTCAAAAGTCAAAACCAAAAACTATTCCTCACCCCCACAAAAATAGTCGTCTGTTTTCTCTTTCTTGGTGCATGTGCTACTTTCAATAACTAAATAGTTCAACTTCAGCTATATTAGCACACTCAATACTGTGACTATTAAGCATGTCAATATACCCAGACACTCTCTTTATTATTTAACCTTTAACTTTGAACCTTTCATCACTGAAAGTAGATGTGTATTTTTTTGTTATAACCTATTACACTTGTTTAGTATTAATTATCAAGAACTACCCCTTCCAATAACACATAAATTCTTGACAATTAGTTGTGTATAATTCCCCTCCCCCAGAGGTTCAGATATCAACAGATCCAGCCTGGTTACAATTCAAGAACGTCGTCTCCAAAATGGTCCCCACCCTCTAAAGGAATTGTATTCCTGTAATATTCAAACATACAACCAAGTTTGAGTAGTCACCCCTACAAATTTTTAACCAGATTTCTTTGCAAGAAATCTCCCTTCCCTTAACCTTATTATTCATTAATTAGTTTCACCTTATGATGATACAAGTGATTTTCTCAATTAAATTTTACATAACTATAACCACTCCCTATTCCTCTTGTTAATCACGCCAGCAAACAACTTATATTTTTTTTTCTAGTATGCTTAATCGCCTTATTCTAAAACTCTTTTGTTTATTTATTTTCATCCTTAAACACGTACAATCTCCCTAGAATATTTTTATTTTATTTAATTTTAAACTGTCAATTAGATTTTATATATTTTATTCAAATTTTATTAGTTCTACTTATTTCTAAATATAACATCCACCTTTATAAACTCTAGATCTACTTATACCGCGCTATGTCCAATTTGAGTTTAATACTCAAATAGTTTTACATTTCCTTAAATATTTTAAAGTATAAAAACACTATACTTGGCGTTTATTTTTCATCACATCTAACAAGTGAAATAACGATTTTAGTTATTCATATATACATCTAGTCTGAATGTATATTTTTCTGCGGATCCAGCAAGAGAAAACTTCGATAACGGTTCTTATATATGTATGAACTAAATATATATATCTGTCTGATGTATATTTCTCAAGCAAAAGAAAATTCAGTCCTTTAAACTATGCGTTATTCAGATGTTGTTACTCCGCGACTTTAGCATGGAAAACTTTGATAATAACTCGATAGTTTTGATCCTTTAACCTAATGTGTTCAAAATACCATTTAATTTGACTTATTCTAATACAAAACTATAAACTTACATTTTATTATTATAATCATTGACACTTTGATTATTTACTCTCTAGATAGAGTGTGGCCCTGTAATCACTACGACAGAAACAGGCCAGTTTTTGTATGCTTGTGTGCGTGACTGCTTTGTCTGACACTCGCAAAACGTCATTCTATTTATTTCTGTGGGCATACATAGGGATGCCAGCTAAAGACATATTTCCCATTTTACTGGAAAAATTGATCATGTTAAGGTTTAGTTGTTGTGAGGTGTTTGAAAAACTAAAAAGATATCAATTCAAATTGGAATGGTTGCCTTTAATGTTTTCGATTGACAAAATAAACTCACCGGCAAAATTTGCTTACCAAAATAAAAGTAAGACATTTTGAAAAAGTTATTTTTTTGCCCGAATAACATGTTTTAAGTAATTTGTTTTTTATAAAAAAAATAACAGATAAGACGTCATTAATTAAGTGTAAAAAAAATACATACATACATTAATTCGTGCCTGTTTCCCAGAGGGGTAGGCACCACCTCTTCCGACATGCTACGATCCTGACAAATCTCTTTCACTTCTTCCACATTCACACATCGAGTCATGCATGCACGTCGGTTTCGGGTACTTAAGATTCGGCCCTTATCCAGTATTTTAAAAAAAAGTTGTATTTGTGAAACAAAACTATTACGTTCTAAATTAAGACTTTTCATTCATGTTTTGCTAAATATGCCGTGCGATTGCGATTGCGTTAGGCAATAGGCCAGCTGACCCCATGTCATTCCAGTTTGTAAGTCAAAATATGTTTTTATTAAATTTCCACTATTCACGACTTTCACTTGGCACTTTTCTATTATTAAGTGAACATATCCAAACTTAACTTCCATACTTCGATACTCACACCCCTAGGGAATTTCGTATTTCAAAACTGGCAATACCAACAATAATGCCAAGAGGGAATCGTAATAATTAGACATATTTAACTGATTGATTTTTGAAAGAAATACTATGAATTCTGAATTATTTATGGGTGGTAGGTGACTTTGCTGGTTGATTTAATACGTCCTTTGTAATTTCGACACACTTTAATAACGCAACTCGTCATTTTAGTGCTTTTTTAGCGAAATAAATTCTAACATGTAACACGACCGTATCCCTTGACAACACAATTGACACTAAGGAGCGGAAAGCTACTTATAGGCTAACAGTTAGCTGATAAAAATTTCGACGCATTCATGTCATCAAAGTTCTATCTAGAGAGTAAATAATCAAAGCATTGACAGTCAAACCTTCGAAGCTAATAACTTTTAACACTAACTTATTATAACATACGCCATTATTACCAAGTTATATTCCCGGCTCGCGTAATTATTTTTGCACTATATAAAAGTTTATTTCACTAAACTTTGAATAAAATATTCATAACAATATACATTAAAGTCGCCGTCCATAGAATTTGCGAACTATGTAAACAAACCAAACGAACCAATTCACCATGAATTTTAATAATCACGTACTTTTAAAGATCAAGTGAGGTCTTTGCAACGATTTATACACTAAATCATTATTTTCATATTAAGTTCAAGATGAAATAACTATTCATTATACGTTATTTTTAATAAAAACACGCTTGGTGAATATTTGAGGTTATGTGTCAAACAGTACTAATTTGTTTACATAGTTAGCAAATTCTATTGACGGCGACTTTAATTGACAACAATTCATATGTGCTAGGGTAGTAAAATAAAATACCGTTTGTAGATTTTACACTGCTGATTAGAGTAAAAACATTTTCGTATTTTTTTATGCAGTAGTTTTTTTTGTATTCAGGACAAACAGTATAAATGTTGGATTGCGAATGTTAGGAATACACTTATAGCGCACTTAGTCCATTTGTTACCAAAGGAAATGAAAAAAATATACAACTGTCATGTCCATCGTTTATCTGTCTGACGGATTACTAGATTCTAACGACACGTTCTCGTAATACTATTGTTTTGATATACGCTATTTAAAATGAAAGTGACTAACGGATTTGTAAAAGCGGATAGCCGCAATCTGCCCAAAGTCGACGAATTTATGTTGTTACTGTTCATGCGGGAAAATGACAGTTTCAAGTGACAGTCAGGTCTGTTTCTGTTTAAAGTTTTTTTATTTTATTTTATATCATGCTAAGATCACGACATCAGTATTCCTAACTTTGTATATACGGTCTTTTTAATGAGTATTTCTTTAATAAATTATTAACGACGAAATTAAGTTAAATAAAGAAAAACCGAGAAACATGGTTAGCCTAATTTTTAACCAGCTATTATAAACGCGAAAAAACATTTTTTTTTAAATGTTGTCAATTACATTATGACAGATAACACTCACAAACTCTGACAGCTCCCTATTTTGACACTGTCACCCATTACGACTGACATGTCACATTGACGGTCCAACTCACTGCTAACAATAATAACATCTTAGATCAACTAAGTACTATTTTATCTTTACTTAGGTTTTTTTCTTGTTGGTTTGTTTTTCATATATTACCTTCTTCTCCTAATACTTATTATATTGTGTACAAATCTTTGGTCTTTTTACAAACCTACCGATGCTTTGCCAAGAAGGGAATTTTATTATAATCTGTATAAAGGTGCAGCCACAATGTTTTATTATTCGCTGACCATCTTTGCCTTAAATATCTCCACAACCATCATAACCATTAACAATAAAGTAACCGCACCTAGTGACACATAGCAACTATAGCTAAATAAATGTAAGATTTTAATCTTAACCGAAACGTCTGTACGTTATTCAAGTTACATTAAAGCGAAAAAATGTCATCGGTCTTAGGCAGGATTCGAACCTACATCTCCTCTGGCAATCCGGGCCAATGCAGGCGCATTACCAATTATGCCACCAAGACCCTACTTAAGATCTACGAAATTAGTGATCGCTTACTTTTTCATACTCGGAGGGTATGCTGACGTCATCTATCGTTGTTTTTTATTAACAAACGACACCCATGTTTTTCAAGTTCGTTGAAATTAGCATGAGCACAATGTGCCATTTTATTCTAAACATTTTTAATTTTAACAGTTTTTTTGTCATTTGTTAATAAAAAACAACGATAGATGGCGTATGAAAAAGTAAGCGATCACTAATTTCGTGGCTCTTAAGTAGAGTCTTGGTGGCATAATTGGTAATGCGCCTGCATTGGCCCGGTTTCCAGAGGAGATGTAGGTTCGAATCTTGCCTAAGACCGACAATTTTTTTTCGCTTTAATATAATTTGAATTACGTACACACGTTTCTGTTTCATTCTCAGTGAAGGAACCATCAGGTCTTTTTAGTAGACCAACTTGGTTAGGTTTTGTTTTAGCGAGTAATCTATGTAGTCTTGCTCCCTGAGGCGTATTGTTTATGTCCTCACAGAACTTCCTCCATGAATGTCTTTTCGCTTTCCTAATCTGTTTGCTATATTCAGGATTTGGAGTAAGTTGGTTAGTAGGAATTCATGCAGTAACTCACCTCTACCATTGATGTCGGTGCTCCCCCAGTTGGTATGGTGGGTGTTCGCATCGCAATCCACCAGTAGTTCTGCGTTGTTTTCCCGGGCGTAGTCGACCAAAGGAAAAAGTTCCGCAGAAGGGTCCGCTTTGTCTCCAGGAAGGTAGGCCGAGCACAGAATTACTCTGGACCCATTCCATCCCCTCGGAGCCACATACGCTGCTACAAGGTCATCAGTGCATAACTCTGGAACAGGTAAAAATTTAGTGTTCTTGCTGAAAACAATACACGCCCTTGGCTTTACTCCATTTGTATTGTATAAAACCTTACCAACGGAATTCAGTCCCAGGATCGTTGAGTTACGAACCCACGGTTCTTGTATGAGGGCGAGGTCGATGTTTCCTGCAAGGCGACACTCAACCACCGCTGGCGCAGCAGCCGCGTGGTGTAGGTTCGCCTGCAGGATCCTCCCCGGCGTGGGGGAGGAAGCCATTACTTCCCCCTTTTTGCAGCCGGTCGGGTCCCCCCGCCCCTGGTTTTTGCCAGAGTCGTTTGTCGACCTCTAGCTGCCAGGGTTGAGGGTCCAGCACGACCGGTGATAGTTCCGCTGGCTCCTCCCCTAGGGTGCGCCCTGCCCCCATGGCCTTTAGAGCCTTGGGTTTGGGAGCACTCTGGGTTGGAGCAGCAGATTTAGTTGGGGTGTATGTAAGGGGAGCATTTGGCCTACCCTTGACCTTAAAGTATATCCTTTTGAAGCCGAGGGCCGCCTCATTTTCACCGGCTTTCAGGTTCTCGACGGAGAGTTCGTCCAGGGAGAAGGTGACTACCCTTCCTCCCTGTTCCACCCTGTCGCCTAGAACCCTCCAGAGCCCGGTGTGTAGGCCCTTGTTCTGTGCCCTGAGTAGGGCTAGGGCCTCTTCAGTGGAGGCCGCCTCCGACTCCGGAATGAAGGTGGTAGCCGTGGCTGGTTTGGGCAGTTCCCCCTCCGGAATGACGGAGAGGTTCGCCTCCGGCCACGGCTTCAGCTTCGGGATTTCACCCACAAGCCAGTCCTGGCTACGCTGGTTGACGCAGGTCACCAGGATCCACCCTGTCTTGTGCGTGAAGCCCAGAAACTGCGGTCCACCACCATCCGAGCACTTCCCCGCAATGGCAAGGTTCAGATGACGATGGATGACCTTCATTTTATCCTCGCTCATAGGTTTTGAGTAACGGATCCCTACGCGCGAGGACCCTACCACTTCCTTGAAGCTGGGGGGTTTTAGGCCACCTGCAGCTTCAGGGGACAATCTCGGGGCTTTGGATGTGTGTCCCTGTGGAGACTCTTCCTCGGATCTTCCCCTTTTGACGGGGGCTTTCTCCGAGGGCGTCATCTTCACAGGGATGGCCTTCCAAGGCTTACGGCACATTTCGAAGGCCTGTTCTACGGCTACCCCTGCAGTGCCCACGAGCCTTCGGAAGCGCTTACGCGCAGCACCCGACATCCTCTTGTGTTTTTGCCCTTCAGTATGAAGAGATGCATCGGGCGTTCCAGAGACATTCGAAACGTCTCTGTCGACCACAACTTCCCTCTTCATGACCTCCAGGCTTGGATCAGGCGTAGCGGAGTCCTTTTCAGAGCTCCTCACTGTTTATTCCACCCCGGGTAGAATAGGGCGGAAGAAATAGTTGTTAGATTTAGGTTTTTGTTTTCTTCTTCCATACGAGTCCCACGAATATTTAGGGAAATAATGGTCACAGACGGAAGAGCCTCGCTTGCCGCCTGAAGGGCTTAATACTCTACGATTCGCCCCGGTTTCGTAGAGGTACCGTTCAAAACTGCAGCACATCCCTCAGCCACGCATCCATCAGCATGGTTAACACCTTGGATTGGTACGTGTTTTCACCCCCGTCAACGGCGAGCAATAAACCGAAGTTTATTCGTGAGATTGCTAGTCGTTGCCCAGGGTGAAATTAGTCTGCAGCCTCCAATCCAGAGGAAAAGACTCCCATCCGGAGTGGGGGCTACTGACTAAGGGATAGAGGAGAGGAAGGGAGATAAAGGGATCGTTGGGATTGGATAGGGGGAGGAAGAGTAGGGAGTAGGTCAAATAGGGATCATAGAAGGGATATCGGGTAAGGGATCCCCTGAAAGGTGGGAGCGCCGTTCCAGGTTGGTGTCCTCGATCTTCGCTACTAACAGTCCGGGGTGGATGGTAAAAGTGCGGCGCCCGTTCCGACTGTTAGTATTACCAGGGTGCACGACATGGACGTGATGGTAGGACAGAGAGGAGCGTGCCTGTAGCCCAGCGCCGCACACCAGGGCGTGTACACCCCCCTCGCACCCCCTGTTCATGGATTACATAATATTGTCTTATGATTTTCTTATTTTACCTTGAACCAAGCATGATTTGTTTCTTTTATATATCAGCAGGGATAAGTTGATACAATTTTGTTTACCGCTGTTTTTATAAATAAAATCTGGTTATCTAGTGTTACACAGTATATATGCTAGTTTTATGTGTATACTCAAACTTCTCTCTGACTAAAAGCTTATGAGTGATTCATGATAATGTAACCTTTACATATTTTTTTCATTATTTTATATACATCAAAACAATGTTTATGCCTAATTTCTTATATGATATGACTAAATATTGCCTAATGTTTATGTTATAATCTTAGTTCCTTACTAACAAACAATTATCACGCACCCATATGCAAATTCCTTAATCAGTTTTAAATTTGTCAAACATATCATAACATGGGTATAGTCAATTTTATTAAACTTACCCAAAAACCAGCTTGGTCTTGTAAATTCAAAAAACATAGCAGCTTTTACTTATTACAAGTTAAATTCTAAATATCTCCTAATTTATCTCATCCAACCAATTCAATTATCTACCTACCTTCCTTTATATAAACGTCTTATCCATTTTTCGGGTCTAGCTATGCGGTTTGTTTTTATTAATTTAATAAGTAAAATCGATACTCACTATCAATAAAGTTCTATACTTATGGAATGAATGTTATAGAATCCTAATTACTAACAGTTAACTTAGAATCAGTAGTTTAATAACTAACTTGAGTATTTAACATGTTATTAAACTTTTTTATAATATGTCAAGTGTAAATAATTGAATTATCTCATATAGTAAATAAGTAAGTAAAGATTTATTTATGCAAAAAATGTGGTATATAAGTTGGTAAGTTCTACACATTTCGCCAGTAGATGGCATGCAAAAAATTAAAGGCAATACAATTATAAATTTAAACTACACAATAAATTAATAACTTCATGAATTATTTACAGGACGTCAATATCTTAATTACTATACTCGTTTGTCAAAATTAATATTAATTAATACTACTTAAATAAATTAAACCATGTCACATTATGATTTATAAACATAGTGGTCGAAATATTCGCTTACAGAGTAAAAACATTCTTGGGTAAGCCATTTTTTAGGGTTCCGTACCTCAAAAGGAAAAAAACGGAACCCTTATAAGATCACTTTGTTGTCCGTCTGTCCGTCTGTCAAGACCCTTTATCTCGGGAACCCGTAAAGGTATCGAGTTGAAATTTAAACCATATACTCAAATCTACAGTCCCTTGAAGCTGTGAAAAACTCAAACTTCTACATTTACGTAAAAACAAGATACGGCCGTTTATGTCGCAAAAAACGTGTATTTCGATACTCTCGAGGGAATCAAAATGTATAGGGTATTTCCCATTGACCTAGAACTATGAACTTTGGCAAGTAACACCGTCTTTTACTACTAGTATAGGGAAAAATCTGAAATCTGTACATTTTTAGTTAAATCACAAAAAAACAGGGTCTTTATGCAAGGAACGGCGGCGGTGCAAATTTTGAATTGAGTTGACCGTGTCATGTGCGGAACCCTCGGTGGGCGAGTCCGACTCGCCTTGTCCGGTTTTTTTAATATATTTTAGAATTTGGTCAGCGGTAGGTCTTTTGTTTCGTTGTGCAATCTATTGTAAATACTCACTGCCATACAGTTAGCATTTTTACTAAATAATGCTGTTTTTGAATGTGGTTTAACCAATCTATTAGGGTACCTGGTATTAAAACAACAATGGTCTTTATACGTTTTAAATAAATTTGGATGGGATCTTACGAGTAAACATATTTCATAGATATACATACAGGGGACCGTCAGCACCTTCAATTCCCTAAATAGTGGTCGACATGATGTAAAGACGTCTACAGTACAAATTGACCGAATGCATTGTTTTTGTGCGAGTAAAGCTTTATGAGCCTGCGACGAGCCCCACAGCAGAATCTCGTATCTCAATAGCGAGAAAACATACCCGTGGTAGGCCTGGATAGCAATGTTCTTTGTGCAAATTTTGGTGAGGCGCCATAGAACATAAGCGAAGGAATTAATCTTGTTGCACATTTGATCAATATGACCTATCCAAGAGAACTTGTCATCTAGAGTAATCCCGAGAAACGTTGTTTGACATGATTCTCTGATCATCTGATCATCGTATCGTACGTATGTTACCGTCAGAGGGAGTTTTTTTCCACTTTTGTTAATGAATTGCATAAACGTCGATTTATTGATGTTAACAAGCAAGTTGTTAACATCAATAAATCGACGTTTATGAAGTCGTCGTTGTATTATTATGAAGTCAAACCATGATTTTCTGAATAGTGTCATTTATCTCGTCATTGTAAGTCATAATGTTACGGCATGGGACCACGATTGACAAGTCGTCCGCAAACAGTGTGCAATCCATTTCTGTTATGTCTGGGAGATCGTTGATATATAGTAAAAATAAAGTGGGCCCTAGGATGCTGCCTTGCGGTACTCCTACTCTGTTGATTTTTGTAGAGGATGTATGTGCTGTTAAGAATTTATTGTCATCCAATTTATATACTTCCACAAATTGATTTCTAGCCAGCAGATAACTTTTGAGCCAATCATTTACTGCACCTCTCAAGCCATAGCGTTCACATTTATTCAGGAGCAATTCATGTGAGACAAAGTCGAACGCCTTGCTCATATCAAAAATACGGCTACTACTGGGATACTCTTGTCTAGATGTTTAAATTAATTATTTGTTAAAGAGAGTGCGGCCAGAGCGGTCGATTTTCCCTTTTGAAAACCTAATTGCTCTGTTTTGATTATTTCAAACATTTGGAGAAAACTGAGTATCCGCTTGTACATTGCTTTCTCAAATATTTTTGAGATTACCGGTATGAGTGCAATTGGCCTGTAATTCTCTACGTTTTCTCGGCTACCCTTTTTGTACAGTGGCTTAATTAAAGATTTCTTTAAGGAATCGGGAAAGACGCCAGATACAAATGAAAAATTTACCAAGTAACTCAGTACCGATGCAACTTCCCGTTTGCATGCTTTTACTATGTGAGTTTGTATATTGTCATGACAGGTTGCATAGGTAGAATTTAGTAAGTCAATAATTTTGGTTATCTCATATTCGTCTGTAGGTAGTAAGAATAAGCTAGCGTTATTAGACTGGATTAGTGAAATGTCAGGTCTTCCGTTGGTGTTTGATTTAGAGTTAGTCAGATTGATAAAATAATTATTAAATACATTTGCGGTATCAGTTGGATCAGATAACGATTCATCATTAAATAACAACTTCTGAATATTTCTGTCTTCTGCTTTGTCTTTGATATTTTTGATGACATCCCAGGATGCTATAACTTTAACAACCTCCCAGTTGGTTAATTTATTGAATCATTTTCCCGTAGAATTTAATGTAACGCAGTACTTATTTTCATAGACTATACGCGACCCTGTCCAATCAGAATTGACGCAAGATTTAACCAATAAGTGCCGCAGGTCCTGTCCAATAAGATACGGGCAACTCCCGATCTCTTCAAATAGCGAGCAAGCAACTTTTAAACTGTTGGCATTTACTTAACATTTGGGCTTTTGTTTGTAAAGGATTTAATACAGCCAGATTATGAAACTAATGTTCACTACTTTATTTTATTTTATTAAAAACATAACGTAATTACTTATTTATGTTTTTATTTCATTTAACATGTCTACTAACTATCGATTCAAATGTCGATGCTCACTATTACGAATATTCAATATTAAAGCGAAAAAAAATCGTCGGTCCTAGGCAGGATTCGAACCTACATCTCCTCTGGCTCTCCGAGCCGATGCAGGCGGATTACCACTTATGCCACCAAGAACCTACTTAAGATCCACGAAATTAGTAATCACTTGCTTTTTTTCATACTCGAAGGGTATGGTGACGCCATCTATCGTTGTTTATTAACAAACGACACTCATGTTGTAAGTTACATTGAAAATAGCATGAGTACAATAAAGACGTTTCTGTTAAATTTAAAATTATTCAATAGTATATCGAAAGAATGTTAAAGAACCCTGATAAATAGTGAGTAACTTTAAATAATGGCTTAATAATAATAATATCATTATTAATTTAATGATTCTAAAAATGCTGTAAGCCTTGATAAGTATCCCACATAGCTTCAATGAAATTTAAAACCGAATCGATTTTCCAATATAATTCCATTCTAAATCGATTTGCTCTTGTCCGTTGTATTGTCTATGGTAGACATATGAATGTACGAACCTAACCTAATTCACCCATTATCTGTGACTTTTATCTTATCATACATACTACTAGTTATTCTTAATGTGCGTATCAAAATTAACTGATAAACCTTAGTCGCAAACCGTCCGCCAGTGCGAGTGCCACGCTTTTGAGTCGCTCCGCACCAAATCGGCAAAATAACTAACTTATTTGTGTAAAACATCGTTTGAAGTGTCCGGTGATTCGGCGCGTTACGGGCTACGCGAGGGTGAAAATTTTATATTATTTTTTCAAAATTTTGACTATTTTTCGCCCTTGACAGTGACTTAAAGTGTGTGTTGACGGCCGCCGGAAATTGATCTGAGAGGACGTGATCTTCCCGGCTCCCAGGTTTGCCCAAGGACAGCGCAGTAAGTCGATACACACCCCATCCCGCTACGTACAAAACTCGCCGAATTACCGCCATATTTCCGACCATAGGGAAAGCGATACATTTTGTACCGAGACACTTCGACGCATGTTTTACGCCCATCAAAACACCCACCCCCTCCCTCAACCCTTGTGGAGACTCACCGTGCCCCAATCAGCATCCGGAGCAAAGTCCCAGCCCCACAGGAGCAACCGGAGAGACTCCACAGGATAGTCGCCCCCCCATCCCAACCCCCACTCCTATCCCCCCTATCCCAACCCCCACTCCTATCCCCCCTTTTTGGAAAAACCCCACGGATAAGTAAACGGAGGAAGGACTTTCTCCTCCGGCCTTTCAGCACTGGCTGGGGTAGTATCCGCGGGAGTCTAAATTCTAGTTGGTAATAGGGGCATTGGGCCCTCCATTCCCAGGTCTCCGGAAGGGATTTTCACCTATGCCCTTTTTCTTTTTCTCTAAAGTAATGTTTTAAAAACAGTAAACAAAAGCAAGAACTTTTGTCTTTGGCCCTTCAGGCGATTACCAAAAAAAAAAAAACTGATAAACCTACCCTAAGTTCCTAATGTTTTAATTACGATCATTCAATGGATAAGGTACGGTACGAGTTGTGATTTGGTTGAACAAGGTTTGGGTGATTTTGGTTTGGTGTCTCTGTGAACTCAGTGCCCGCGACAGCGTAATACAATCGTCATGGACGTGTTTTAGTGAAATTGTGGACATGCATTTCAGAACAAAATGGATCGGATAGCCTGCATAGAATTCACCTATAGATTTAGCTAAATACTTCCGACTAGACTTTATACATTCTGTCAAAAAAGTATCGGGAATTGATAATTTGTTTATGGTTCCGAATTCAATTTTTTTTTTTTTTTTTTTGCTGGTTTGGCACGACTGTTTTCCATTTTGGCGCGGAGTTTGAGTTTCATCTGTCAAATAGATTAAATACAGTGCTGTTTTTTGTTCGATCATCTCTAGTGTGTGATTCGAATTTCTGCGTGATTTAATAATGGACAAAAACATCGAACAAAGAGTTTGTCTCAAATTTTGCATCGCAAATGGAATTTCGTGTTCGGAGTCGCTGAAAATGGAACAGAAGGCTTACGGTGACTCGATGTTATCAAAAACACGTGCTTATGAGTGGCACAATGCGTTCAAAAGCGGTCGAGATGTGATGGAAGATTTGCCTCGCTCTGGTAGGCCCTCAACGTCGTCAACAGAAGTCTGTTGACTGTTTTCTTTAACTATTGCGGTGTTGCTCACTTGGAGTGCTTTCCGACAGGTCAAACGGTAAATAAAGAATATTATTTGAGTGTTATGCGGCGTTTAAGAGAGCCAATTCGACGAAAAAGGCCAGATTGGTGGAAAGAAAATTCTTGGATTTTGCACCACGATAATGCGCCTGCGCCAAGGCCATCATTATACACGAATTTTTGACCAAAAACTCAACAAATACCATCGAGCAACTACCTTATTCACCAGATATGGCTCCAGCCGAGTTAATTATTTTTCCTAAACTCAAATTACCACTTCGTGGCACCCGTTTTCATTCGGTAGAAGAAATAAAAGAGAATTCGCGCCGAGAACTGAACGCAATTCCGGAAAAAGCGTTTAAAAAAAAAATCCATGATCGGATTATTCGTGAGCGTGAGTGTATCATTTCTGAAAGAGCATACTTTGAAGGCGATAAAATAAATTTGGAAGAATAACTTACATTTTTTGTATTATTGACCTTTTCCCGGTACTTTTTTGACAGAGAAGTATGACCTGATGGAATAACGTTTAGACGTTTTATCGAGTTTAAAAGTGAAAGAAAGTATGAGGACGATTTATATAATAAATAATGGATATGAAAAATTTATATAAAGAAATAAATTTAGTGACCTTCAACTGTAAGTCTGCCACTAGATCGGTAGAGGGTATTAGGGACTTGTGCAAGACTATTGATGTTTTGGCCCTTCAAGAGACGTGGCTTCTTCCTCATGACGTGGACTTCATTGGTACTATCGATGAAAATTTTGATTACATGAGTAAATCTGCTGTGGACACATCGGCCGGCGTATTAAGGGGGAGACCTTACGGGGGCGTATGCCTAATGTGGAGGAAGGGTTTGTTTGAATCGGTGAAAGTGATTTCGTGTAGGAGTGTTCGTGTGGCCGCGATCAGTGCGGTTATCGGGGGCCGAGTAGTGCTGTTTTTCTCCGTATATATGCCCACGGATGGGGTCGCGAACTTACCTGAGTTCACGGATTGCCTAAGCGAAGTAAGTGCAATTATCGAGACTCATAATGCGGAGTGTATTTATATGCTGGGTGATTTTAATGCTCATCCGGGTGAGCTTTTCTTTACAGAGCTGGGTAATTTTTGTGTGGAACAGAAGTGGCGCTGTGCGGATATCGAGTTCCTAGGCGGTGGGTCGGCTGCGTATATATACGTGAGTGAAGCTCACGGGTGTAGGCGCTGGCTGGATCACTGCCTGGCAGTGAACGGAAATAAAACATGGAAGCATTCTGACCGCTCCATTATAGCGCAACGAAAACTATACCGCGGTGGGCAGTCCTTACAAACTCTACCGCATACGACTTCAGTTCGATCGGGATGACAGTGAGTGACGGACGGCTGAGCGGGGTTATCAAAACAAGATTTTTTAACATTAAAAATGACTTCATGTGTTGTGAAGTGGTGCAAAAATCATTCAGATCATTCCAAGGACAGTGGGATCACTTCCCACATTTAAGTTAACCGATAACTTCAGCGAAACCTACAAAAAAAATATCACATTTTCTCTATAGGGATGACATTATGCCAAATAAAGTAGATTAATTTATACATTTATTTGATTTTAATATTATCGACTATATTATTGTTATAAACTCCTACTAACAGATTTGGTTTTTACTTTTCTTTTTCACGGGATGATGCTATGCAAAACGAGTTATTTTAAACCCATAACCAAATTTGGTAAATTTATTTGGTATATAATTTCGCTCATATTAATTTATTTTGTTATGCCTATCGCATTATTTTTATTTTTCAGGCCTCTTGTCCAAACTGTGGGCATCACTTGTGCCAATGTTCCAGGTTATGTTGATGTGGAAGATTCAAGTGAAATACTTTTTCATCGACGACAACCATCGCGCTATTTCCAAAAATTACGGATAGAAAACCATGTCTTACGCCTTTAAACATATTATCATCTGATATTGATTCAGCTTTTAATACACCGAAGACTCGAAAACATGAGAAATCTAAACTAATAATACGCATGACGTACCGCTGAACAAGAGCGTCATTCAAGAATTTATAACAACTCGCATGCACTGCATTGCGAGAAGAGACTCCTTGCTTCACTCATCTAGTCAAAAGCTAAATAAACTTACAATTTTTCGCGGAACATTAATAAATAATTACTTGGAATTAGGATACATTATATAATGGTGTATAATGTCATATTGTATGTAAACAAACTGTGTATCGTGTTGAACTGTGAAATGTTTAAATGTATATTAATAATCTGCGTACCTATAATAATCGTGTAAAATGGCATAAAATGAACGGCAAGGTTCTCAAATGCGAGTTTCATGTTTTATTTCCGTTCACTGGGTTATGTTTATACCCGAAGTAGCAGGGTAGTGATTCTCTCAAAAGCAAAGGTGAGCGAACGCAGGAGTGATGTCCGAGCGGCGAGTTTAAGTAGTCCCGTCAAAGCGAACAAAACACATTTCAGCGCGTGTATTCAATTTGGCAATGTCTTCGCGAACGTACGAGTATAAGGCTGCCTAATTGAGAATGCTCGCGCTTAAATGTGTTTTGCTAGCCCTGACGGGACTACTTAAACTCGCCGCGTCGACTTCACTCCTGCATTCGCTCACCTTTGCTTGTGAGAGAATCACTATCACGTAGCTATTGTTTTAGCCGTAGTTTTTCTACTGTGTTGAGTTTTATTTATATTAAATACTAGCGATTCAACCTCACTTCGCTCCGGGCTAAACGTAATAAAAATAGCCTATGTTACTCAAGGAGTCAGGGATAATGTAGCATTCTAATGGGGAAATAATTTTTGAAATCGGTCCAGTAGTTTATTGCGTTAATTCGTTACAAACATACAAAAATACAAATCTTTCCTCTTTATGATGTTTTTGTAGACCAGTAAATTTTACTGATTTCGAATATATATCAAACTCGATATTGCAAAAAAATTGTAGCCTTTCACCCTACGAACTTATTTTCGAATGATCATTATTGTATTAAACCATCCATGTCATAGCCGTATTCAAGTAGACAGCTTTTTAACTAAAGAAACTATTGGCAAATCAAATTCTCATGTCAAAGTGATTCTGACCAATCAAAGCATCACAAACTTTTTTCATTGGTGAAAAGGTATAAAGCCTTTGCAAAACTGCTGTCTACTCAAACACGTCTCCAATATATGTTATAAACAACTTTTGACCTAAACCTAATGTTTATTAAGTTGATTATTAAAACAAGTCGATACATAAGACGTTTTAGCTTTAAACATTGTGGGAGACGGGACATATTTCAACGTCATTTTTGTATGGCGTTATGCTTCTATGTTTTATTTCCGTTCACTGCTGCCTGGTTACTGAGTCGGCTTGGTTAACAGTGTCTGATATTAGTGTTATGTATGACACGTTCTGGTCGGATCATTTTCAAACAGACAGCCATAGATTAACAAACCGCACACCGTCGGGCTGCCGTCGGTTTCTTCACCGCCGCTCCACGTCACCTACTGCGAGGGAAGTGCTAGCTCGCTTCGCAGAACCAGACCACACTCTACGAACCTACCTACCCTGTTCTGTTCACACTACCGGCGTTCTTTTAATAAACTATTTAAACTTCTCCTGAGTTTTTACTTGCCACCCGGTAGGACGTGACAGTGGCGCCCTTTACGTGGTCTTAGTCTGGTTCTGTGTAGTGTTTAATTTTTGGTGTGTGTGCTTAATTTGTGTTTTTTTGTGTTTTTGTTTTGCAATTCGCAGCAAGCTTTTTATACCCGTGTGGTGTCTGGGTCTAGAATAATGCCATCCTCTCTCTATCCGAGGTGTCGTAAAAGGCGACTAAGGAATTTTTGGGGCCGTTTCTTATAAACGGTCCACGCTAAGCTCACATCACAACACCCGGTGTGAGCAGACGCGCCGCCTTCTGCGGAACCTTTTAACTTTGGGTGTCGCCTTCTGCGCACTATTACTACCTACCTTACGTTTTTTTTCCCTTCTGGTTTTTTTTTTACATTACATTTCTTACTTGCTGCGGGTTACAATAATAAATATAATTCTACTTCATCATATTTTGTAACGGAACAGAGAGTAGTCTCTTTGTTCTAATTGGTTCGTTGCACTACCCACTTATTTTTTTTAAAATTTACCTATATTCTTTAAAATCATTTGATCATGATGGAAGTATATTTTTTGTCTTTACAAAAGGATTAGCTCACCTGTTAGGTGGCCATCCACGGTTCTACGCCGGCTGTTACTGTTAAATATCGAGAATCTTTAATAAAAAAAAATATACTAAAAGACATCAACTCTAAATATAATTTTAAATACATCACTCATTTTAGGTGTTGACTTACGGTGCATTTTTAAAATTTATCCTGAATACCTCTAAAGTATTAGGACAAATGAATGTGCCAGTAAGCACGCAGAGTCTAGATTCCGGAAGTTTACTATATTATATTCTAAAATTATTTCAGTGCTGGCAGAAATATTTATCTCTTTCCGGAATAATTTTTCTTATTGATTTTGATTTAATTTGCATATTTACACCACCTAGTTGTTAAACTTAAAAATACTCTTTACTAGTCGAACTACAAAGCCTTTCACTCAAGCGGTTGGTAACTTGAAAAATAAGCCCTACCTTGACCACTACTTAAGATTGCAGCTATGCTTTCTTCATCTAACATACGTGCCCCGAGCGGATAGTGACTCGTTAAATAAGCCCTTGCCCTTCATGTATTGTTAGGTGATCTATATATAGGACGGGTGGTGATCCTATGACGATGTTTTGAGGAAGGTTTAACAGTTTTTCCTCCAGTTCCATCTAGCCATTTTATTTTTACGTCAGGGTCAACTAAATTGCCTAAATAGTTAACTCACTTTGAAAGGATATTCTGTTAGTTATTTGTATGTGTGATGAATGAAAGAAGTTTAAATGTGTAGGCGTAAAAGTTTTTCTTAGGCGGATTTTTCTCTTAGGATCAAAATCCTTACTGGAGAAGGGGGGGTACTGTAACAATGTAGTTGTTACGCTCCTTACCTGTGTGCATTTTATAGACGAAATTGCCTTAATATCACTACATTTTCACTTAAATTCACTGTAATACAACAGATCTTATATTTGTTGTTTACTAATAACCTATAACTGTCAAACAGACAGCCATAGATTAACAAAGACGTTTTTCATAAATCTATTTTTGTCAAATGTTAGCGGCAGTAAGCCGACAGATGGCGTTACTAGTCATTCTTTATTAACTTCACTAATATTTAAATCTTTTATTAATTAACAGTCAACCTTAATGTAAATAATCTTCTAATAATTAATTCATTGTAATTATAAATAAATGTCGTATTTAATTATTTTCATTCAGCGCATGAGGAAATAATTGAGGGTATGTTGGTGTCTCACGTACACGACTCCAGTTATTTTCCACTCGTGACGCGAGTCGCTATGTAGATTTCTTTGTTCGCCCTACTCATATTTGAAATTAACAGTAAGGGGTGAAAGCTTATAAATAGGCCACGCACCTTTCATTCGGTCTCTTTGCCGCCTCAACTTCTACTTTTTAACAACTTGACGTGTTGTTTTTAATAGGTACTAAATACCTAAGTTTTATTATATTCGGTGCATTTCCCCAAATCGGGTAAGTTCAGTGCAACGAACTAATTATCTATCCTATCTCTATTTTGCTGTGTACTGTAGTTGTGTTTTATAATTATTGTGTTCTTCTAGATTATTCCAAATTGTTCTTTTAACCTTTTTATTTCGAATAACCGACCGTTACTTGATAACGGTCGTTAGTAACTATTAATTGTTCTTTTCATTTAGCTTCTTTCTTATAATTGTAACTCTGTTCCGGTAGTTCTTGCCACCGCCAATAATTAAACCTTGCACTATTCCCTCGGGGCTTCACCCCTCAATGGCGGCTGGCATGGACTATCCCAATGCTGGACACCAGGCTTACACAGCCAATGCTTGGGTTTTCCAGGGTCCACCGCTAGGAGCATATCACGGCTTGGAGCATTTCACCGCACCGCTAGGAGCACTGCACCGCTAGGAGCACTTCGTGGGATCGGGCTCTAAACCCTGTCCACTTCCCTTCTTGGCCGGAGCGGCCTCTAACCACGGTGACCAGGATCGTCGAGTGGGTTCCGGTGCTACACACCGGGTGCTGCCCCCGACGCCAGGATCCTGTCACCGCACACCGTCGGGCTGCCGTCGGTTTCTTCACCGCCGCTCCACGTCACCTACTGCGAGGGAAGTGCTAGCTCGCTTCGCAGAACCAGACCACACCCTACGAACCTACCTACCCTGTTCTGATCACACTACCGGCGTTCTTTTAAAATAAACTATTTAAACTTCTCCTTGTAGTGTATGGTAATACTGGTGGTGGGTAGACTTAAGAGATTTAATAAATGTGGGTAGGCCGACTCGAACTTAACCATAGAATGTCAGTCGTTATTAAAGCAGCTAAGAAGCAAGATCGTTCTTTTACTTGAATTCCCAATACATATCATTGGCGCAGTCGCGAATCTAGATTTAAATTTATAAATAACTTAGTTCACGTTGCTATTAGTGCGCGGACATGTCGGTCGGTAAATTAAAAGAGTTTGACTTAGGCAGTGGAAAGTGGTCGTCTTATTGTGAAATTGTGGAACAATACTTCTTGGCAAATGACATCGAGGCTACTAAAAAGATACCTATACTGATAGCCAGTGTCGGAACCGCCACATACGAGCTAATGGCAGACCTGTGCAGCCCAAAGAAACCTAGTGACATGAAATATGAGGAGTTGATCCAGGTCGTCGCTGCACACATCCAACCTAAACCGTCGTACCTGGCCGAGCGGTACAAGTTTCGCCTGGCGAAACAAAGCGAGGAAGACTCGGTAGCCCAATTTGCTGCCACTTTAAAACGGCTCGCTACTTCTTGCGAATTTAAAACTACGTTAGACGACAATTTAAGAGACCAGTTTATCTGTGGAGTAAACAGTGAAACTACTCGTCAACGGCTATTTTGCGAGGAGAAAGACCTAGACTTTAAAAAGGCATATGGTATCGCTATAGCATTGGAAGCCGCATTTAAGAACGCCGCCGCTGTCGAGCACGCACCGCTTAGAAAGGAAGATCACGCCAGCGTGCTCGCGATGCACGCGGGGTACGGGCGCGGCGCCGGCGGAGCCGCGGCCGCGCGCTACACCCGGCGAGACCGCGCCGCGGCGCCCTCTGCCGGCCGCGGCCGCGGGTGGGCCGCGGCCGAGCGCCCGGCCCGCACGCCGGCAGGACATCAAGGGCGGCGCGGGTGCTCTTGTTGTGGTGATCAAGGACACGACCACACAACATGCAAGTTCCAAGAGTACGTTTGCAAAGCTTGTCTTAAAAAAGGACATTTAAAGAAGGCATGTCCTACATAAATTTCGCAGACAACATGAACATACTGGGAATCCAACAAGATAACGACTCAGATAACAGTAGGTACGAGGACTGCGAGGAACCAGGCGAAGAGGGCGGTTCGTCGGGCCTGTACCACGTGGAGCTGACGGGGCGGGAGCCCGTCACCGCGGAGGTCGTCGTCGACGGAACGAGGCTCCGCATGCACGTCGACACCGGCTCGCCGTACGCTTGTGTCGGCGAAGCTGCTTACAGGGAATTGTTTGCCCATCGAGTGTTGAAGCCAGACAGCGTAAAGTTACGCGGGTATGATGGAGGACCGATCCAATCCCTCGGACAAATAAATGTTACTGTCGAGTATCAGAACATAAAAACACAACTCGACCTACACGTCATTGTAAATGGCACCGTGCCGTTGTTAGGTCGGGAGTGGTTAAAATCGTTACAAATGAACGTCATCGCGTCAAGTTCAGTGTTAGCTATTGAAAATAGTGAACAAAAGCACAGTGTATTTAATAAGCTAGATTTTGTGCAAAATCATAAGGAGGTGTTTAGCACGTCACTGGGGAGGCACGTGAGTGCGCGCGCCACGCTGCGCGTGCGCCCGGGCGCTCGACCCGTGTTTCGCCGCGCGCGCCCGCTGCCGCTGGCGCTCCGCGCGCCTGTCGACGCCGAGCTGGAGCGCATGGAGCGCGCAGGTATTATAACACCAGTTCCCTCCTCCGATTGGGCTTCATCTTTAGTTGTTGTTGTTAAGAATAATGGTAGCCTTCGAATTTGCGGTGATTATAAATCCACGCTAAATCCCGTGTTAGAGGTCGATAAATACCCCCTCCCGCGAGCCGAGCAGCTATTTAACAACCTGAATGGGGGAAAACGGTTCTCTAAACTTGATTTAAAAGAAGCCTACATGCAAATCGAGCTCAGCGAAGAGTCTAAAAAGTACACTGTGGTCAACACGCATCGCGGCCTGTATGTGTACAATCGATTAGTGTACGGGGTTGCGTCGGCGGCATCAATTTTTCAGCGTATAATAGAACAGGTAGTGTCCGGGATCGCCAATGTAGCCGTTTATCAGGATGACGTTTTGATTACCGGAAGCAGCGAGCTTGACCATTTAAATAATTTAAAAAAGGTTTTGAGTCGGTTTGCGAACGCCGGGCTAACACTTCGCGAAGAAAAATGTACCTTTTTCACAAAAGAGGTTAAATACTTAGGTTTTATTATTTCTGAAAACGGTGTTACAACTGACAGTGATAAAGTTAAGCCCATATTAGAGGCCCCCACACCTGAGAACACATCACAATTGAAATCATTTCTGGGCATGGTTAACTTTTATTCAAAATTCATTAAAGATTTTAGCAACATTTTATCTCCACTATACAAATTATTAAAGAAAGGTTGCAGTTGGGAGTGGGGCCAAGAGCAAATAGATTCATTTAAAAAGATTAAAGGAGCGTTGACAAGTAGCCCCGTACTAATACATTACAGTGAAAAGCTGCCTTTAATACTTTGTTGCGATGGGAGCGGAACCGGAATAGGCGCGGTGATCCTGCACCGCACGCCGGAAGGCGACCGGCCCATCTCGTACGCGTCGCGGGCACTCAACGATGCCGAGCGCAACTACAGCCAAATACACCGGGAAGCGCTGTCGATAGTCTTCGGAGTAAAAAAAATTCACACCTACCTGTACGGTCGCCACTTTACGCTGCGCACGGACCATCGTCCGCTAGTTGCCATTTTCGGTGCTAAAGCAGACATTCCATCCACGGCTGCCGGTCGACTAATCAGGTGGTCAATATTATTGTCTGGCTACCGATACGATATTGAGTACGTCAGATCAGCGGAAAACGTCGCGGATGGCCTGTCGCGTTTGCCACTACCTCTGGATAGCAAGAACTATGTAAGTGACGACTGCAGCTTCATACATTTCATTGAAAACAATTTCCCAATTCGGGCGTTAGACGTTAAAAGGGAGACTTCGAACGATAAAACATTAAAATTAGTAATAGAATTTATTAAGACTGGATGGCCAGCATCTGGTGTATCTACGGAGTTGGCTCCATTTTATAACAGGCGAGACGAGCTCAATGTAGAAGGGGGGTGTTTGATTTGGGGCTCACGAGTCGTGGTGCCGGCAGCGCTGCAGGGAGCGGTGCTGGCTGAGGTGCACGGCGGCCATTTGGGCATCGTCAAGTGCAAAGGCATTGCGCGAAGTTACGTGTGGTGGCCTAGAATAGATTTAGATATCGAGCAGCTCTGTAACTCGTGTCGCATATGTGCGGAAACAGCTGATGCGCCCCCGCGAGTGCCTCTTGTGCCTTGGACGATGCCCAAAAAGGCATTTGACCGAATACATCTTGATTTTTTGTCACATAATAACAAAACATATCTGGTAGTAGTAGATAGTTTTTCTAAATGGATTGAAGTTTTCCCAATGACCACCACAACAGCTAGCGCGACTACCGATAGGCTACGCGAATTGTTTGCTCGGTTCGGTATCCCATCCAAATTAGTCACAGACAACGGGCCACCATTCAGCAGTGAAGATTTTTCATTATTCTTAAGAAAGAACGGCATCATGCACGTGACCTCAGCGCCCTACCACCCCGTCTCTAACGGTGAGGCAGAGAATGCGGTACGCACCGTAAAAAAATGTTTAAAAAAAGCCGCGAAAGAAAATGTAAGCACTCATATTTTCTTGCATCGGTTTCTGTTAGAGTATCGTAATGCCAAACATTGCACTACCGAAGAGTCACCAGCTGCGTTATTGATGGGCCGTCAGCTAAAAACTAGGCTAGACTTATTGAAGGGAGGTCTATTTGACACGGTATCCGAGAAGAAACTAACAGAAATAAGCCACGGACCGCAGACTACTAGGTATGGGGAAGTTGGGGACATAGTGTGGGCTCGGGATTTTCGCAAAGGGAAAAAATGGATTGCGGCTACCATTGTTCAAAAGGTAGGCAACAATAACTTTAAAGTCCGGACGGAGGAGGGACAAGTAGTGTCAAGGCACATGAACCAACTGCGTGCGCGCATCACTGCGCCAGCTAGTGAGGCGCGCGGAGCGCCGAGGGCTCTCGGGCGCCGCGCCTGCCCCGCGCTGCCGCAGACTAACAAAACCCAGTGCACACAGGTGTCTCCCCACGCGGCGTTTAATTGTAATATTCCGAACAGTCCTGAGCCCGTAGCGAGTACCCGGCCCCAGCGTACTCGGTTGCCGGTTATTCGCTACGGAATTGACGAAGTTTACCTGTAAGGTATCACGTGGACACTGTACAGAGTCAAATACATATTAACAAGCTGATAGCATCCTATTATAGTAATCACGATTATGTTATAATTAAGTTCAGTTAAGTAATCATACTCTTATAGCTACATAAGCAGGACAGCTTTATAACAATGTGTTATTAAAGTTATTATCCCCACTTACTCATCAAATAACAACATAAGAAGGGGAAGTAATGTAGTGTATGGTAATACTGGTGGTGGGTAGACTTAAGAGATTTAATAAATGTGGGTAGGCCGACTCGAACTTAACCATAGAATGTCAGTCGTTATTAAAGCAGCTAAGAAGCAAGATCGTTCTTTTACTTGAATTCCCAATACATATCACTCCTGAGTTTTTACTTGCCACCCGGTAGGACGTGACAACTATCACGAACGTTAAATTATGACCCATTTCAAGAAAAATATGCTTGAAGTCGTCAATGTCATTAGAGATGTCAAGTCATTTGTAACTTTTAGGAAACTCAACCTTATTGTTGTAGAATGTCAGATTGACTTTTTACCTAAGGTGGGTACCAAATTAAAGTTCGCGACGGTTGGGGTATAGCCGTATAGCAAAAGGGGCCCGATTTTAGGACTTTGAAAATTTACAAACAAAAATTTAAATTTTGTGTAATGCTGATTTTTTTAGTAACGTGTCATGTAGAATGGATTAAAATAAGTATCTTTTGTTATGTAAACTTTTTCTCTCAGGTCAATAATTACCGAAATATGGGGGTCCGAAAGTTAGTAAGTAGGTAATTTACAAGGCGTTTGGGACTTATTACGCTTTGGGAAATATGGACGAGATAGGAAGAGGACAATTTGGGATTGGTATGTGGACGAGTTGGGACTGTGGCAGAGATTAAAATGTGGACGAAATGGGAATATGGACAAAGTGAACCTGAGCGAAAATTACTAACAAGTTCCTAAACGGTCAAGTTTATAAAAAAACTTCAATCAATAAAAGATGCTTATTTTAATGTCTCCTTTGAAGTAAAAACAAAAAACTTTACAAAAATGCAAAAATAAATTTTTTGGTCGTAAATTTTCTAAGTCCCAAACGCCTTGTAAATTACTAACTTTCGGACCCCCATATTTCGGTAATTATTGACCTGAGAGAAAAAGTTTATATAATTTTCTTTTATATAAATTTCTGCTTGGAATACTTAGTTACTTACTTTGGGCTAAAGCTAACTTTAACCCGCGACTTCATTGGTGCTCCGCTCCTATTGGTCTTAGGGTCCTAGCCTCTTAGCGTGATGATATATAGCCTAGGTATATAGCCTATATATAGCCTTCCTCAATAAATGGGCTATCTAACACTGAAAGATGTTTTCAAATCGGACCAGTAGTTCTTGAGATTAGCGCGTTCAAGCAAACAAACAAACAAACTTTCAGCTTTATAATATTATATATAGTATAGTATATGTAGTATAGATACATACCTAACACAACAAAGGTAAATGATGACAATTATGGACAGTAGGTATTAAATTATCTATGCGGAACGGTTTATTAGTTTATTAGGTATCACATCACTGGTGACATAAGTAGGTAGAATTTGGTTAATAGTGTGAGCTAAGTAGGCTAGGCTGGAAAATAAATACCTTCCTGACTGGCATTCAAAATGGGCAACTTGAAATGTACATACCTACCTAGTATACCTACCTGTGTAACGTGAATGTTACCTTACTACTGCTAGCTAGGTATTATGGTAAGTACTTACCTAATTATGTAAGACAAGTGAAGTTAAGAAGTGTCGTTAATTATGGTTATCTCTAGGTTTGGAATATTAGGTAGGTAAGTATCTATGCCGTCAAATAATACCTACCCAGTTAGGTACCTACATAGTTATGGATATAAAGTGAAGCTAAAATCTGCGTACCTACTTAACAAAGTGTAGGTATTTCATAGTCATACCTAATGGCAAACTGCGTACCTACTTATAATTTTTTTTCAAATCAAGGTTGTGTAATGTTGCTGTGACATGAGTGAGTAGGTAAGTACCTAAGTACTTCCTAAGGTACCAGACCAGACCCATGTAAGGCCAAAGAATATACTTACTTATACCTAGGTACTTACGTACTTAGGTATATAATATTATAACTTTACTACATACCTACTTAAGTAATGTGTCCCATAATAAAGCCCGCCTTTTGCCTTTTAAATAAACACCTATCCCGATCCGTAATAAGTTGAACGTATTGAGCGCTCTGGCTAATGGCTGGCCGCTGTGTTGTGTTGTGTGTGTGTGTGACCTTGAATAACGCCCGATCTTGTAGTATAGCTATACATACATAGGTAGGTATTATGTGGCAGCAAGGCGGAGGTCCGAAGACTTCGAAAAACGTGAAGCGGCATGTACCATGTACCTAGTAGGTACCTAGGTATATTATTTAGGTGTTTGTCATTCAAGTTCTTAGGTACTTAATTATTTTCTGTTTGTCACACGGTCATTTGAGCAGTGTTGCCAGTTTAGACCTGTAAAATTGTAATTTGTCGTTTTATAAAACGTGCCCCTGTTGTTATGTCAAAATTATTTGTTTACAAATCGTTTGCAATTCTTTTTTATGAAATTAATATACTTACTTACACAAATCAAAAAAGTCTTGGGATAGGTACTTACTCAGTAAGTATCCCTAGACAAATTTGATGTTTTGACTCAGTAGTAATATGCCTACTTATATTGAAATGTTCAAAACTATCCCTCGGCACTTTTGATGTGTGTATTAGACTATTAGTGAGACCATTTCTCTTTTGAGTTATGTGTGATGAATGTTAATAATTAGTGTGGTGAGGTTTTATAAGAGGTTCAAAACGACGGCATCAACATTTATTGTAGAAAATCATGATTGGAAGTACCTATAGAATTTCCTACCAATAAATTTAATGTGATTGTGTTCAGAAAATCTACTCTAGAAACAAGGGTCTTGCCACTCTTGCCATGCAGGAAGTGTGAATTAATTAAGGTTTAGGTGATAAGCAATGGCTGAATACTTAAAATAATCTTCAATAATACATTTATTGTACCTATTGCGATTGTCTGTTTACATTATGTTTGAATGACGTTCGTCTTTTATTACTTTAAAAACAGATCACAGAAAAAAAACGTCCTTCTAAATCTTACACGAAGTACCTTACCTATACTATACCCATTTTTCGAAGTACCTTACCTATACTATACCCGTTTAGGCAATCGTATGGGAAAAATGTAAGCGTTCCTAATTATGTGGCCACCACTGTATATCGGCGTGGAGCTGACTTACGTAAGTATGTATGTATATATAAAACTTTAGTGCATTAAAAAATAACTACATTACCTATACAATTATTAATGTTACATAATAGAAATTACTTACTTATTACTGTAAAAAATAAAAAAATATTCTTGTAGCCCGTTTCACGAAGTTCTTTACAAGTTACAAATTACTAGCGGAATTCTCTTTCTAGCAAAAGGAGTTAGAAAGAGACTTCCAGTTCGTGAAACGGGCCTCTGGACGCACACAAGGTTACATCTATGCAAATCGGCAGTCGCGGCACTCGTTCGCGCCGTTCGCGACAACGTAGTTCGTAGCAGTTGTGACAGATGGCGCTAATAATTGCTTGTATGAAGACGGTTTATGTCAAATGTTTAATGGGGCGCATCCTTCCTTTTGAAATCATTGCATGAGTGCGATAAATAAAAGACGCCTAAATGGCGAGCAATTTGAAAAACAACTATTTGTCTCTTTTTAACAATATATAGCGTTCGCTACGGATTGCCGTCTTGGTCTGTAGAAATATGGTAACGAAGCAACTGTCAGTAATTGGTGACGGGTTTTAAATGCGTTTAGCATGAGCACAAACGTATCTAAATATAAAATATCATTGGACAGTGGCGGCATTACCACTATTACCAGGCACTGGACCAAACTGCATTTAAATAATGATTTATATTCTAACATAGTCAAACTTAAGGTTTTTCTTTTCTTGTTACTAACAATACCTATGGATCTTGATGTCTGAAATAAACAATCTTTATTTTTATTTATTTATTTATATCACCTTTCAGTTCAGGTACTTAACGTTATTGTAGAAAATAATAGAATATAATAGAAAGACTTATATATCAACGCACAGCTGAAACTACTGTACCTAGAAACTTGAAATTTGGTACAGGGGTTCCTTTTATGATGTTAGTGAGCACTAAGAAAGGATTTTCCGAAAATCGATCCCCCAACGGGAAGAAATGGGGGGAGTAGCGGGAAACTAATTCTGCGCGTACGAAGTCGCGGGCGTCCTCTAGTTATTAATAAAAATGATTATTATTTTATTATCGTTTCACTGCCATGATTTCCATATATTTTAAGACTGCGCCGAGCAAACGTCGACCGTCCAGTGGCGCCCTCATCACTATTATTGTGTTTTCTAATTAACTAAAGAATTTCCTTGCCAGGACGATGCTTTTATGTAGCACAATTTATGGGATACGTAACAAACTTTGATAACAATTACCCTATGAGTAGTCAGCTTAACGGGAAACTTTTTTCCGTTAAGTTGATAACTCAAAGGTCAATTGTTATTAAACTATGTGATATGTCCTATAAGTTGAGTTTTCATTTGTAGTACAAAAATGCACCGTCCGATTTCAAGAAAATACTTTATTTTATTAGAAAACACAATAATAGTGATGAGGGCGCCACTGTACATCCGGCGTACGCTCGGCGTAGTCTTAAAGTGGTATACGACTACTATATAAAACGTATTATAAGTACATCCTATTGCTAGACCCTGTTTCTAGGTGGTCATACTAGTATGCGCACTAAGAAGCGGGCAAACATTAATGTCTATCACAGAAACATTTGTCCTCACTGACCAAGAATCCGAACCCGGGACCCCTAGCTTCGTAGGCAGGTTACTAGTTATTATTACTACCAACTAGGCCAACCACGTCGTCGTCAGTATTGTCTATAAAACTTGCCTTACTCTCTTCTAACCTATATATCGCAGTACATCTATCTATACTTATATCTACTTCGCACTATGCTTTTGCGCTAGCTTTTGAACTAAAAGGCTGTCTATGAAACTCCTTGCCTTCCTCGCTTCTAACCTATATCGAAGTAGGTTCGCACTATGACTAGTCATAACGCGACGTCCCTTTACGCATTAGTACCTACACGAATTTGAAAGGTCAATAAAAGTTATTTATCTTTATGCTCTAAGGTCGTGTCAAGTTCTTATTATCATTTTTCATCTATCAGATGCTCACATTATTTGCTTAACTACAGCTCTTAATATTTTGATTATCCCAGAATAATCAAAAAACACACATAGGTATACACAGACAAACATATCAAACCACTACTACAATACTAAAATTAAAATACAACGCGCAAAAGTGCCTGGTAAATGGTGATGGACTATGGTGCCGCCACAGTTGGTACTATTGTGGCACGGGTACTGTGCAAGAGCCGCCACAGTACATCATGAAGCGACTTACGTGTGTACTGCGGTAGCACTGGTACCGTACAGATGCCGCCACAGTACATCAAGTGGCGGCAGACGTTTGCACTGTTGTGGCACTGGTACTGTACAAGAGCCGCCACAGTACATCATGATGCTGCATACGTGTGTACTGCGGTAGCACTGGAACTGTACATGAGACGCCACAGTACATCATGTGGTGGTAGACGTTTGCACTGTTGTGGCACTGGTACTGTACAAGAGCCGCCACAGTACATCATGAAGCAGCTTACGTGTGTACTGCGGTAGCACTGGTTCTGTACAAATGCCACCACAGTACATCATGGGGCGGCAGACGTTTGCACTGTTGTGGCACTGGTACTGTACAAGAGCCGCCACAGTACATAACGAAGCAGCTCACGTGTGTACTGCGGTAGCACTGGTACTGTACATGAGCCGCCACAGTACATCATGCGGCAGTAGACTTTTGTACTGATGTGGCACGGATACTATACATGTGCCGCCACAGTACATAATGTGGCAGCAGACGTTTGAACTGCGGTGGTACTGGTACTGTATATAGGAGCCGCCACAGTATATCATGTAGCAGCTTACGTGTGTACTGTTGTGGCACGGGTACTGTACAAGAGACACCACAGAACACCATGAAGCAGCTTACGTGTGTACTACGGCAGCAATGGTACTGTACAGAGGCCGCCACAATACATCATGTCGCACCATACGTTGGTACTGTTGTGGCACGGGTATTGTACAAGAGCCGCCACAGTACATCATGAAGCAGCTTACATGTGTACTGCGGTAGCACTGGTACTGTACAAATGCCGCCACAGTCCGTCATGAAGCAGCTTACGTGTGTACTGTTGTGGCACGGGTACTGTACAAGAGCCGCCACAGTACATCATGAAGCAGCTTACGTTTATACTGCGGTAGCACTGGTACCGCACAGATGCCGCCACAGTACATCATGTGGCGACAGACGTTTTTCACTGTTGTGGCACTGGTACTGTACAAGAGCCGCCACAGTAAATCATGAATCAGCTTACGTGTGTACTGCGATATCACTGGTTCCGTACAGATGCCGCCACAGAACATCATGTGGCGGCAGACGTTTGCACTGTTGTGGCACTGGTACCGTACAAGAGCCGCCACAGTACATTATGAAGCAGCTCACGTGTTTACTGCGGGAGCACTGGTACTGTAAATGATCCGCCACAGTACATGATGTGGCAGTAGACGTTTGTACTGATGTGGCACGGGTACTGTGCATGTGCCGCCACAGTACATAATGTGGCAGCAGATGTTTGAACTGCGGTGGCACTGGTACTGTATATAGGAGCCGCCACAGTACATCATGTAGCAGCTTACGTGTGTACTGTTGTAGCACGGGTACTGTACAAGAGCCGCCACAGTACATCATATAGCAGCTTACGTGTGTACTGCGGTAGCACTGGTACTGTACAGATGCCGCCACAGTACATCACGAAGCAGCTTACGTGTGTACTGCGGTCGCACTGGTACTGTACAGATGCCGCCACAGTACATCATGTGGCGGCAGACGTTTGCACTGTTGTGGCACTGGTACTGTACAAGAGCCGCCACAGTACATCATGAAGCAGCTTACGTGTGTACAGCGGTAGCACTGGTACTATACAGAAGCCGCCACAGTACATCATGTGGCGGCAGACATTTGTACTGTTGTGGCACTGGTACTGTACATGTGCTGCCACAGTACATAATGTAGCAGCAGACGTTTGAACTGCGGTGGCACTGGTACTGTATATAGGAGCCGACACAGTACGTCATGTAGCAGCTTACATGTGTACTGTTGTAGCACGGGTACTGTACAAGAGCCGCCACAATACATCATTAAGCAGCTTACGTGTATACTGCGGTAGCACTGGTACCGTACGGATGCCGCCACAGTACATCACGAAGCAGCTTACGTGTATACTGTGGTAGCACTGGTACTGTACAGATGCCGCCACAGTATATCAAGTGGCGGCAGACATTTGTACTGTTGTGGCACTGGTACTGTACATGTGCCGCCACAGTACATAATGTAGCAGCAGACGTTTGAACTGCGGTGGCAATGGTACTGTATATAGGAGCCGCCACAGTACGTTATGTAGCAGCTTACATGTGTACTGTTGTGGCACGGATACTGTACAAGAGCCACCACAGTACATCACGAAGCAGCTTACGTGTGTACTGCGGTAGCACTGGTACTGTACAGATGCTGCCACAGTACATCACGAAGCAGCTTACGTGTGTACTGCGGTCGCACTGGTACTGTACAGATGCCGCCACAGTACATCATGTGGTGGCAGACGTTTGCACTGTTGTGGCACTGGTACTGTACAAGAGCCGCCACAGTACATCATTAAGCAGCTTACGTGTCTACTGCGGTAGCACTGGTACCGTACGGATGCCGCCACAGTACATCATGTGGCGGCAGACGTTTCCACTGTTGTGGCACTGGTACTGTACATGTGCCACCTCAGTACATAATGTAGCAGCAGACGTTTGAACTGCGGTGGCACTGGTGCTGTATATAGGAGCCGCCACTGTACGTCATGTAGCAGCTTACGTGTGTACTGTTGTGGCACGGGTACTGTACAAGAGCCGCCAAAGTACATCATGAAGCAGCTTACGTGAGTACTGCGGAAACACTGGTACTGTACACATGCCGCCACAGTACATCATGTGGCAGCAGACGTTTTCAGTGTTGTGGCACTGGTACTGTACAAGAGCCGCCACAGTACATCATAAAGCAGCTTACGTGTGTACTGCGGTTGCACTGGTACCGTACAGATGCCGCCACAGTACATCATGTGGCGGCAAACGTTTGCAGTGTTGTGACACTGGTACTGTACAAGAGACGCCACAGTACATCATGAAGCAGCTCAGGTGTGTACAGCGGTAGCACTGGTACTGTACATGAGCCGCAACAGTACATCATGTGGCAGCAGACGTTTGAACTGCGGTGGCACTGGTACTGTATATAGGAGCCGCCACAGTACGTCATGTAGCAGCTTACGTGTGTACTGTTGTGGCACGGGTACTGTACATGTGCCGCCTCAGTACATCATGTGGCAGCAGACGTGTGTACTGCGGTGGCACTGGTACTGTCTGACTGAAAAAAAAAACTTTATCTTTATCTTTGTTAACATTTGTATATTTATTCCTAATTTCTGCCCATAACCAGTGTTTATGAATTACTAAACGGGATACTTATAATGTTTCAGCATATCTAAATTAAGTGACTGGAGAGCGGACTACTTAAATTCAGTTTAGTGTACGCTTGCTACTTAATGTACGTAGAGAGCATCTTATGTAAGTAAGCGGAGTACTTATAATGTTCCGGAATATCTTAGCCGGCTACTTTTTATACGTACCCTGTGTACTTAAGACAGTATGTGGAGTACGTATAATGTATTGTCATTTATATAGGATACACTTACATTGTTTAAGTAGCCAGGAACATTATAACACGTGATCGGATGCATTATAATGTTTTGGCATCTATGCTCAGTGCAAGACTGTCGTGCTACGTATGTACGTAGCCTGCACCCTTACGTAATGTGTCAGCATATTTAAATTAACGGTTCCGTAGACTTGTGTACTTAGGCGGACTACGTAAATAATGTGTCGGAATTTTGACAACTCCGTTAGTACGTATGCTGGCTCTTTAAGCGTACTACGTATATTTAAGTAGTCGGACTCTTTAATTTCATGATGCAGCATACTTACTACGTAGGAAACAACATTATCAGTAGCTCGTGACGCTTACATTACCGAACATGCTACTACCTACTTACGCGTCATGGGTCCGACTCCTTAATACGTACGCCGCAACCTTATTACGATAGCGGTATACGTAAGAAGTAGTTCGCTGCCAGCTCATTACAAATTTCGTATCCGTAAGGAGCCCGTTTTTCTCAGTAAATAGTATCAACTAAAAAACTTGCTAGTCTTGTTTCAAGTTTATTGAAGTTGTAATAAGGTTGATTTTAGAATACAGTCGTATTTCGAACTGTCACCGTTCCGATCCAACAGTGCGATATGTAATTCCATCCCGTTTCTATATATCAATAATCTTTGTTTTTACTTTGATATTTTAAATCTGCTCCGTAATTGTTCATGAGATTCTGTTTAGCTCGCGTTCGTACGTGCAAGAAATAAAAGCGCGCCTATTATGATAGCAGTAAGGTTGTATGTCGAGATTAATTTTTTTGTCGTTACACTTGATTATAAATAGCTATTTAGATATGAAGTTATCTTATAACGAATAGAATTTTTATACTAAAGTTTAATGTACAATGATTTTTTTCTCTCGTTAGAGCCTTAACTGAAATGAATTGTATAGTTGCGAATTAAACGGGCATATCTGAACCGTTACAATCAACTCCCAAAATTTACATAGGTGACAAAATTGTTTAACCTGAGGAAATTTTCCAATCTCACACTAAATTCGCAAATATACTTTACCAATTTGTTAACACCATCTCTCAAATGTAAAAGCCATTACAATAATGGTGTGATGTGTGTTGAAACCAAAAGAATATAAATTTATTACAGAATGTAACCCTCAACCTGTCGATATGCCAACCATGAACAATCATCACTCTTCGCAAGGAACACAAGGTCTCAGCAAGAGGAACCTGGGTTGTGAATCCAAATCTACTCTATTAGTATGATCTTGCCCCTTCACAACAATTCGGCGACCACGTTGCTCGGTCTATGAATTTGACTTACTTTGCCCAAGCCATAAGTGATCAGACAAAACCCCCCCTCTAGAAACCGAATGCCTTTGATAGCTAAAATGCTAACAATCCAACAGTTATTATATCCAAATTAAGAAGTTCCACCCCATTATCAATCTCTATATCCTTTGGCGCATGTGAAGTTGCCGAAAAAATATGATAATAGCCACTGTGGGCTGCCGGTAGAGTATGAGTTTTCTATGGAAGCAGACTTATAAACTGCAATTTGATCTAACCTAACACCTATTCCATAGTTAACCCATTGTTAGTGTAGTGCCTTGAAACATAGTGTCAACAAATCGATTGCCATTTCTATAAAACGATTGAATTTTTAGGGCCCTTGACACTTTGCTTTTTTTTGTGTGTGGAAATAGCGTTCATCTACCTAATACCTTCCCCATTCTCACTTCCATACGACCCTAACAAAACACTAGGCTCAATTAGAACGGGAATCTTAAAAAAACCTACCTACTTATTAACTATTATAATATACGGAAAATCAACCAATCCCGGCCAATCAACCAATTCACCCATGCAGTAACTATGCATTGAATCCACAACCCCCCTTTCTTATAACGACATTGGCCCACAAACTACTTTGGATTTCTTATCATACTAAACCAAAGGTTTATGTTCCTTCTTTCAAAATGTCTAAAAAAAAAACTCTAATCTAACTTATATTTTTTTTTAAGTCGTCTGTACTGATGATAACCAATAATTAACTAACGCAACGAAAAATACTTCTCTGTCAAAAAAGTACCGGGAAAAGGTCAATAATACAAAAAATGTAAGTTATTCTTCCAAATTTATTTTATCGCCTTCAAAGTATGCTCCTTCACAAATGATACACTCACGCTCACGAATAATCCGATCATGGTTTTTTTTTTAAACGCTTTTTCCGGAATTGCGTTCAGTTCTCGGCTCGAATTCTCTTTTATTTCTTCTACCGAATGAAAACGGGTGCCACGAAGTGTTAATTTGAGTTTAGGAAAAATAATTAAGTCGGCTGGAGCCATATCTGGTGAATGAGGTAGTTGCTTGATGGTATTTGTTGAGTTTTTGATCAAAATTTCCTTTATAATGATGGCCTTGGCGCAGGCGCATTATCGTGGTGCAAAATCCAAGAATTTTCTTTCCACCAATCTGGCCTTTTTCGTCAAATTGGCTCTCTTAAACGCCGCATAAAACTCAAATAATATTCTTTATTTATCGTTTGACCTTTCGGAAAGCACTCCCAAGTGCGCAACACCGCAATAGTTAAAGAAAACAGTCAACAGACTTCTGTTGACGACGTTGAGGGCCTACCAGAGCGAGGCAAATCTTCCATCACCTCTCGACCGCTTTTGACCGCATTGTACCACTCATAAGCACGTGTTTTTGATAACATCGAGTCACCGTAAGCCTTCTGTTCCATTTTCAGCGACTCCGAACACGAAATTCCATTTGCGATGCAAAATTTGAGACAAACTGTTTGTTCGATGTTTTTGTCCATTTTTAAATCACGCAGAAATTCGTAACACACACTAGAGATGATCGAACAAAAAACAGCACTGTATTTAATCTATTTGACAGATGAAACTCAAACTCCGCGCCAAAATGGAAAACAGCTGTGCCAAACCAGCAAAAGAAATAAAAAATAAAAATTGAATTCGGAACCATAAACAAATTATCAATTCCCGATACTTTTTTGACAGAATGTATACCTCTTAAGTTAGTCAAGTTGGTACCACCACATAAAATGTAAATATATTTCAAATTATAACGTTATTTTTATTATATTTGACACCCTTTAATATAGCAGATAATCCTACGCAACAACCATCACTCATTTTAGAATTTTTATAATAGTTTACTAAAGAAATATTATTATTATTTGTACGTTTTTTTTTTGAAAAGACCGCCAACGCTCCCCTCCATCTATATCTATCTCAGTTTCCAGTTGTTCTAGTTACATAAACGTTGATGATAACCAAAAAAAAGAACCAAGCGCAAAGAATACTATACTTGCAAGTATGCTTAAAGTAATAATATTATAAAACAATAAAAATTAAAATATCAATCCAGCCGCCATAAATTCTAACTTAATCTTAACCTTTAACCCATAAATCGACAATGTCGCTACGTTAAGATTGTATAATTTAAATTAATAATTTCGCATTTGATTTGAAATCTCAATATCTACAATTCTACATAAATTGCCCTCAGTACCTATATCACCGGATAACTGTTAAATCCCAACCCCCATACCTCAGTCGTGTACTATCTACCTCTCTATTTTGCTTATTTTCCCCAAACCAAATAATTTATTAATTCCAAAGGTAAATCAATTTGCAACGTTTACGTCCACCAAAATCTCATAGTTTACCATACCACCGCCATGCTTTGTTTTGAATAAAGACTTAAGATCTAAACGACCTAAACTTCCTTAGATACCTAAATATTAATAGTTTCTTTTTCACTCTATTTTCATAATAAAACATAACTATTTAGTAATTGCAAACCCATAATAGTACGGGCGGTAACGACCATAGGTAAAAATTTTGATATCGGATGAATTCACTTGTCACAGATGTATCCTACTTCAAACTCAGCTGATTTAGCCCGGTAGCCATCAGCCACCCCCTGGTGGGTAGGGAGGGGGGGTATTTAAAGTTACACGCCGCCGCGCTTCAGATAAAAAATTATATCGGCTTCAGTTTACCTACCACGTCGAGTGTGGTGTCATTTTCTGATAAACCATAGATGGGGCTTTAATTTTTGATATAATAATTACACTCCTTCATATAAATTTATTAAGATACATAAAGAAGTTTCACAACATCGGCTTATCTTTTTTGTTTCAACACACAATATTTTATAATAATAATATATGTACAACATCATATTTACAAAAAATACGGTTGAACAGCCCAATTTATGCAGATTTCAAAAACATATAGTTTTAATTTATACCATTTATTTGAGACGAGTAGAATAAATAAATATACCCGCGCGGCAGCGCGAATTAAGACAGCGGGCGGAACAACTCAGACGAGAACTCGCCACGAAGCATTGAAATTTATCTACCACCTCGAGTGTGGTGTCATTTTTTGATAAACCAGGCATGAGGAATTCATTTTTGAGACATTTAATTTACAGTTTTCTAGAAAAAAAGTAAAATATTGACGAAAATATCAAAACTGATTTCTATTCTTTTATTAAATGGTCAGTATGTTTGAAAATACTAAAGTAAAAGTAAAGAATGCCACTGTGGTGGAAAATGTAATAATGGCATAAACGTAGTAATATATATATAAAAATACTACTGTGACGATAGTTTACATTTCTAAGATACCTACATTTTTATGCCTAGGTCCTTATGGTTCATATTGTAATTTATGGCATTACTAGGAGGACACCCGCGACTTCGTAAGCGCAGAATTAGTTTCCCGCTACAAAATCACGATCGCATCCTTTGTGTAACGAAAGTTAGGCATACAAACTATATGGGTAACTTTCGTTACACAAAGGAATGAATTAAGTTTTGTTTTAATTTAACGCCTTAACAATGTATTTTTTTTTTCAAAACGACCCTTTTAGTAAAGCCCTCCATTGCACCCACTTGCGGCATCGTGCCGAGGACACTCGCAGCGTTACTCCGCTGCACCGCGATGCTCAGTCTTGGGGCAAAAAAGGAGCCTTGCCTGTGGTCGCCAGAGACGCTGATTAATTTATCTGACACTTTTATTATAAATTTATCTGTGTCAGATGACCACGGCCTACAAGTTTCTCTAGCAAACAACTACATAATTTGACTTTAAAAAAGCGTATTTGCAGCACTTGATAGTTTGGGCGTGATCTGCGGCGGTCCCTGGCTTGCGAGCAGAACCTTGCACATGAGACTTTGCTAGCGTATCAACTCAAGTAACATCTCACGCCAAGGGAAGACCAAGATGCCACGGTACTAAAGTGAATTCGTCGGGTCTCTTTTCATCTGAGCCAGACAGGCCAGTGGGCTCAAGCGAAGACGGGAATGAAATTGTGCTAAAGCCCGACGGATCAAAAAGGTTATCGATGCATGTCTTTAAACTCGACCAGCACTGGATTTATTTATTTATTTATTTATTTATTATAAAATCTTCAATTAATACTATTAAAATAGATATAACGGACTAACTTTGAAGCTATAAATGTGACACTTTATTGTATAGAGCTTGGGGTGATAATGGTCTCCAAATACCGGTTGGCCAATGTATAGAAGCGCTGCTCCGAGGTATAAAAGATATCCAGTTGGCTGTCGCTTTCCAGGATACTGTTGATGAGCTTTAAGGCTCGGTGAAGCGGGGAGTCGGTCAGCGAGCGCGTGCGCGCGGGCGGGACGGCGAATAGTGACGGGTGACGTGGCCGCAGTTGCTGCTTGCCCGGTATTGGTACCCGTAGTGGCAATAAACCTAGTAAATAAGGGTTACTGGTGATACCGCGTATCAGCTGAAAGAAATACCTGACTAGGTATAAATTTCTCCTCGTTTCGAGTGCTGTGTAATTCACCATTCCCAATATATAGAGTGAAGGGTACATATAGGGATAGTATCCATACATTTTTTTAAACAGAAAACGAGTAAATGATTTCTGAACCTTTTCTAGCATGAGGACATATGAATCCTCATGCGGGTTCCAAATTATTGAGTTGGTCTCTAGTCGACTACGAACATACGTATACATACATACATATGGATTGGTAACACAGACCGTGGTGTCCTAGGTCGTCGACTGCATTTCCACAACGGCAACAAGGATGCGGCTCGTAGACTTTAAGACCGTGGCGGAGGCACACTGCTATCCTTAAAGTATTAGAATCTAAAAGAGTCCCTCCTAGGGCTCGTGAAGGGAGCAACGGGCCTTCTCGGATGAATTTTGACTGTTTTCAAAAGTTTGCGATGGCAAATTTAGACCGAAATGAGGTCCCATGCTGCTTGGTTAGCTTTTTCGGCTGGCAAATTCTCACCCGAGTCACAGACACGCCAAGCATCCTCTGTATCGGAGAAGCACTCCTAATAGCCCAAATGCCAAGCCCACCGTACTTTACGGGGAGGATAAAATATACATTTTTTTAAAGCTGAATAAATGTTATTTGAGATGTTATTTTTTTCTTTGCAAAAACTTTAGTATTTTCAAACATACTGACTATTTAATTAAAAAAAATAGAAATCGGTTTTAATATTTTCGACAACATTTTACTTTTTTTGTAGAAAACTGTATATTACATACATACATACATAAACTCACGCCTTCATTCCTAGAGTGGGGTAGGCAGAGCCACAGACTCACCAACAACTCCAAAAACTTGTTGATAATTCTGTGACCACCATTTTGCATAACCAGGCTAAGATGTTATAATAATAATAATAATAATAATAAATTTTATTTCGGGCAACGAGGCCCATATTTACAAATACCTTATAGACTAACATACATAACAATATAAAACTTAAAACTAACACCGAGGTAACAGAACAGTGTGGTCCTGTTCTGCCAAAAATTAATACACTTTCGCGGTGTCCGCTAGCCGGCGGCCACGAAAACGCCGAAAGATGACACCCCTCGGCCAGAATTCCTCCTTTAAAAAGGTCGACAGATCTTTGGTCGGTACTCTCACCACAAATGACTTAAAATTCACCTTGTGGCGGGGCTCCAACCACTCGACCCTAAGGGTAACTCCGGTCTTAACTCTTACATACTCTACGAGATCCTTCGCCTCCGTAGAGTAATGTAATCGGGACACGTACAACTGCGTCGTAGGCGTAGCAGGACACAGCAAGTGGTTCGGTCCGGTCGGTGCGGTGCCGCACAGGTTCCTCGGGGCAGGCTTCTTCTTTCTCTCTACCCGGGTAAAACCATCTTTGTCCTGCTTGGGACACGTCGGGGGCAGCACCCCGCGAACGGGATTACTGCGGTTCTGCTCCACCTCAGTAGGAAGCTGTGCTGGTTGCCGAGCGATTGATCGCTTGGCAGCAGCAGCATATGCGCGATTTGAGGTCGTCGACCGCACGCAAGGTGTCACCTCAGCCGGGATAGAAGAGCGGGCGGCGGGGCGCGGAGCGGCGCTGTGTACAGCGCCGGCCGGTAACGCATCCAATTTCACCGACTCAATCTTGTCTACGGATGCATTTTGCGGCCCGTGACATGCACTCACAATAGAGGCATCGGGTGACCTACTTTCCGAAACAGCATTCCGTAATAACACTACTTCGGCACGTAATTCACTCACGATATTATTTGATGCCTCTAATTTAGACTGCATCTCAGCCAAACTGCCCTTCAGGAACGTAATGTCCTTTAGCAGCCTAGTGACGTCGACATGGTCAAACGAGACGGGTGGCAGCCTGTTCAGCTGCTTAGCCACGAAGGCAGGTACAGCCTCGTCTTCCAAATCAATCTTTCGGAACATATCGATGATGTCCTGCAGACTCTTGGCTCCTCCATCCCTCCGGCGGGATGGCATCAGGTCAGTCTTGCCCAGCGACTGGAACAGTAGCGCCTTGCCGCTGCAAATCTCCTCCTCCTTGAAGTTGGTTTTGCAGACCTGCAGGATGCTGACCTCGTCCATGCAGCCATCGTTGATCGCGTTCTGTATGAACGCCAACAGCTCGTTGGCTACGAGTTGCTGAGAACCCATAGCGAAAGTGACAGGCTGCGGCTAAAAGCCGCACGGTACGCGAATACGCATAGGAATTCTTACTGTGCAATGAAACACGACCGCTTACAAGCGCGCATCGCACTGCACTGTTATGCAGTGTATTAGTGACAGGTTGCAAACCCATCGCCTAACAGCACTAAACAGCCTTTAGTCCCTTAGTCGTCTCTTACGACATCCACGGGAAGACATGGAGTGGCAACATTCTAAAACCCGGCACCACACGGTCACTGTATATTAAATGTCCCAAAAATGAATTCCTCATGTCTGGTTGATCAAAAAATGACACCACACACGAGGTAGTAGATAAATTTTAATGCTTCATGGCGAGTTCTCGCCTCAGTTAGTTCCGCCCGCTGTCTTAATTCGCGCTGCCGCGCGCGGGTGTATTTATTTATTCTACTCGTCTCAAATAAATGGTATAAATTAAAACTATATGTTTTTGAAATTTGCATAAATTGGGCTGTTCAACCGTATTTTTTGTAAATATGATGTTGTACATATATAAAATATTGTGTGTTGAAACAAAAAGATAAGCCGATGTTGTGAAACTTCTTTATGTATCTTAATAAATTTATATGAAGGAGTATAATTATTATATCAAAAATGAAAGCCCCATCTATGGTTTATCAGAAAATGACACCACACTTGAGGTGATAGGTAAACTGAAGCCGATATAATTTTTTATCTGAAGCGCGGCGGCGTGTAACTTTGAATAACCCCCCTCCCTACCCACCAGGGGGTGGCTGATGGCTACCGGGCTAAATCAGCTAAGTTTGACCTAGGATACATCTGTGCCAAGTGAATTCATCCGATACCAAATTTTGACCTATGGTCGTTACCGCCCGTACTATTATGGGTTTGCAATAGTTATGTTTTATTATGAAAATAGAGTGAAAAAGAAACTATTAATATTTAGGTATCTAAGGAAGTTTAGGTCGTTTAGATCTTAAGTCTTTATTTAAAAAAAAACATTGTGGTGGTATGGTAAACTATGAGATTTTGGTGGACGTAAACGTTGCAAATACATCGGGTGACACTACCGCCCGTACTATAAGTCCGGCCCTAGAATGCGGAGTCGTGAGCATTGTATCACTCGGTAAGTTACTACTATATAATTATTTTAGACTTAATTTCAATAGCGATAAGGTTGATATCGAAATACTATTTAGTCTAAAACTTAAAACATTATGCCTTGATACGGAGTTATTAAAAGTTTGCTTACATTTATTCTGCTACCTACTTTGATTCTTGCTAATTACCCACAATTTTCGAAAAACAAAATAAATCCTAACCAATTAATAATTAAGAGCTCTAATTATTAAACTACTTTATATGTTGTTAACATAAGCATACCTTTATATATCAATTTAAAATCTAGGGAAAAATCACTACAAAAGACAATAAGTCACCTATCTAAACATGGTTGTGCAAACATCATTGGCAAAATGATCTCTAACTGACGCCATAACTATGTTGACAATTGTCAAATCGGACATATCCAAACATAATTAAATACCTTCATCTTATCCCTAAGATTCGCTTCATGCCTGCACAAGAACAAGTCAAAACTCATGTTTCCTTAAAAATAAAATAAATAGCAAGGTACTTAACACCATTTATGGTTATCAAACTGTCGTCTAACAAATTACCTAACTTACTCAATAACTATATTATGATGCTTTAATCCTACTTATAGTTTAAACTTTAAACACTCAATCTTTTCGTCAAACGTTATACCTACCTACGTAACATAAATTAGGTACGTCAATCTTATTCTTGTTATCCTTATTTTCCTATCTCGTCTAAATCGACAGTTAAACAATCTATTCTATAAATAGATATCTAAATATAGGTAGATACTAATGTTACAAATGTAAGAGTACTCACGGCTAGACCGATTTCGATAAAACTTTCAATATGGAATAAGCCTGAACCCAGAGGAAGAACATAAAGGCACTTTCCCTACGAGCAGTGCCAAACGAATTCAACGCGGACAGAGTCGCGGAAAAATACCAGTGTTGAAATAAAGAAACCTTGTTTTTCCCATCCAAACAACCATAGGTAACTTTACGAATAACGATAGCATCTGTAAATCTTTTAATCGACAGATATCGCCATCTTGCGATGATTTGGGTAAACTATTTATCAAAAATGCAAAGTGTTCTAATCGGCTAATTATAGCACCCTCTAACGGAGTTTTAAATAAATACAATTATCGCCATCTATCAATGCTTCGTGTAAACTATGGACCAAAAATACAAAACGTTATCGGCTAATATTAGCGCCCTCTAGCGGAGATTTAAATAAGTTCACCTTCCAACCATAGATAGATAAGAGTCCTTCCATTTTATCAAAGTACAATACGCATTTTTTTAAACAAGAATCAGACACATATTACCTGAAAGGTAATTAAACCGATTTTTAATCCAAGAAAACTCGACATAGACGTTAACGCACATCTTTTATAAAAATTAAATATCGGCGTGAAATAATTTCCGTGTCCTATTTAAACGCAAGACTTTTACATACACACATACGACTTTACAAATTTACATAAGAACATACAATTTTTTTTCATGACAATAATTTTTAATAGTATAACAGTTTAATTAACCGCGACGGACGCTATTCTAAGCAATGTCTTGACTGCTTTCTATTAATTTTTCCTCATCTATGGTTATTGTCAAGTAGTGTTTAAATACTCTGTGGTTATTTTATTGTTTGAATTATTAGGTTCTTACCTATGAAATTGGCGTTTTATATGGAGAATTTTATGAAAACGGTGCTTTTCATACATTTAATTTTGCGGATTAAATAATCCGCAAAATTAAATGTATGAAAAGCACCGTTACTAAATAGTAACGTCAAATGCAAACGAAACAAAACTGTGGACACTTCTAAGCTATATTATACATATCTTAATTACCTAAAAATACTTAGCTTCATAATACTCTGCGTAATTGAAACACTTGAACTCACAGCACATGAAAAGAGTTGAGTTCACACTTAAATTTTAAACACTAAGTAAGAAATTGAACCATATTATTTGTATCTAGAACCTTTGTAACATACTGTATTAATGAAATTTAAAAATAATTTGGAAGTTAAAATTGAAATGAATAAATTCCGTACGAAATAAAACACGTAAAAATAACGCCAATTTCATAGGTAAGGACCCAATATTTGTCTGTTGTCAACATCTTTAGACATATCCTATAATCTGTGGTTGTCAAGATAAAACTGAGGACCTATGTCACCTAATTTTAACAAATTAGTTACCATTTTTAGATCATTATACAGTGTTTAATGTGTTAAGCCCCTGATCAGCTTATCACATAATGTAATAATTGTAGCAAGCAAGGTGGATAATTCACGAAATGGGGAACACATTTCGTGAATTATCTAACGACAACTTGGTCTAAAAGAGAACCATTCGTAAAACGTAAGTATACGATCGACGTCTTTTACTATTTTAAACGATTTTATGTTTTTGTAAGTTAAAACTTATAGTATTAATGCTTTTATTTAAAGACTTACATTATCTAATAAAGATAGCTAACCTACCTAGCTTACTTGGTAGTAAGTAAAGTTATTTGTTATGTTTTTTTTTCTAGTGTTGTTTTCAGTAACTAATGGAATATCTTGTTTGTTTCAGCCTGCATCCTCTTGTCTTTGTGAAATGAAACCCCCGCTGATATATTAGAGAAAAATTACCTTGCTGACTTGACAATGTTAATGAAGGTTTATCTGTCTACAAGTTTTAACCGAACTAGCAAGGATTATGCTGCAAGTAAAAACCTGTGGAACCAATGCAAGCTAAAGGATTTGGTTTTTTACTTCTGGTTGAAATACTAAGTAAAGTGATGTGATAAGAGTTTTATTGCATTTTTAGGTTAAAGAAAAATGTTATCCTATCTTTTTACACATTTTCCTTTGTTATGCACTATTCTTGAATTATACAATTCCTTCTTATGTGTTTCTTAATAATTTTCTCCTAATATACCTAAACTAGCACGGTTTGATTACTATATGCATTGACGGGCAATTTTTTAACTTGAAAGAATCTGTTTAGCCTGGCCTTCTAATGTAAGTGCCTGGTTTTAAATAGCTTCGTTTAATATACACACTAGTTTTATGGGAATGTTCTAACAACTTTAGTGTATGTGAGAAGTTTCTAATTCTTGACAGCGGTAGGTACTAAATACTACAATAGTTTTCAAACCTTGTTATCCAATATCAAAGACCTACTTATAATTATTTTAAATAATATGATGATTTTAATTAACTGTAAAGTCAACATTCTTTTCCGATAAACAATTTACTAACCAACCCGCTTCTTAGAATACTTTGTAAAAACTTATGAATTGGTATCTTAGCAGTTTAAAAATAAGGTATGGCATTCTAAATATATTTAACTTCTTATTTTATTCATACTCAAGGCAAAACATACATCTGTTCATCTAAGTTCAAAGTTAAAGCTAAACAACCCCCCGATTTTTAAACTATTGACATGGATACTATTAAGGTATCGAACCTTCCTACTGAAAAGGGTGTTATCTATTATTTAATAAAACATTTTAACAGACCGCTTTTACTTTAAACCTGACTAGTCTACTTATTCCTTTTTACCTAGTTTCCAGTCTAGACAAACAGTCATGATATATTTTAGATGAGAAGAAGCATCAGGCATGTGACAACTATATTAATTAAAATGGTAAGTTTAGTTTACAAAGTTGAAATTGAAATATACTAATAAACACGGAATAGAAAATGTTTTTTCACCTCAGCAGCTCAAACAAGCAGGTTTTGCTGCTTAAAAACAGTGAGCAAAATTCAATTTTGCTGCGAGCGTGAGGCAAAGTAGCTTTTTAATTATTTTTTTTAAATGCCGTGCGCAGTGCTGGGCCTACTCACAACATTCGATAGAATTGAACTTCACTTTGTTCTGTCACTTTCACTTCGATACGAAAAAAGCGAGAGATAGAAACAAGTTGATTATAAGTTCGATTTTCAAATTCCATACCTAGTAGGCCCTAAAAGAAACAAACAATAAAACGTTCGGATACACTTATAACCGTAAAATTGTAAAAATCTGTTAAAAACTTAAAAGTTTTACATGTGATTATTATATTTTTATAATCGAATTATATTTTTTATAATGAAATAAACAGAATATTTCATAAAAAAATACGCAGTTAATCATGTACCCATCTACATGATTTATCGTTTTAACAATCTTTAATTTTGTTATATAAACCGCGGGTGCAGTATCAGAACGCATCTTTAAAAAATAGCGGGATTATTTTTATTGCTTTTGTTTATAGTTCTGTTACGCTATCTTATCTACTTTCGATACACGTTGAATATTATAAAAGTACTTAATAATAAATAAATATGAGTGAGTCCAGTGACGAAGTCTGCTATTTAACACCGGAAGCATTAAAGCAGAGCGCGTAAAAAATGCAGAATTAAGTTTCCTGCCTGAAAAGTCTCGCGAAAAATATCTAAAAGCGTAAGTATGATATTTTTAAGCAATGGAGACTTGCAAAGGGTGCAAACACTGTACTGTTAGCGTACTTACTTCATTAAATTATCACAATCACAAACGGAACAACCGTCTACAATGTGGAGTATTGCGTACGTGCACATTGAAACCTATCCCAAACTTATTGCATTTTTGGAGAGAATGTGTTGGAGGGCACGAATTGCCATCTAAGGTTAAAAAGTTTTTTTATGAAGCTCCGGACTACAATTTTCTCGCTACAAACGAGTATTTATCCGTCATAAGTATAAAAATATATGTCTGTGCACACTAACCATTTAATTATGTTCTCGCTGCTGAGGTGAAAAGTTGTATGTGTCACACGAGACCAAAGTTATTTACATCTCGTGTCTTTGAATCTAACCTAGAATCACTCGCTACGCTCGTGATTCTATTTATAGAATCCTTCGCTTACTCGGGATTCAAAAACAACACTCGCAGCAAAAACCAACTTTGCTCTCTTGTTTCACAAATAACTATTTCTGTTCTGTGCTAATAAAGATAGGATTTATTTTAAAAATATTCTTTTATTGGAAAAGACTATAGCAACTATGCTTATACTGCCAAATTGACACTATTTTGATTATTACTTGAAGTTAACGGTTTTTTATAACTGAATAAATTTATTTTGTCAAACACAACCGTTAAGCTAAGAAAATAAACTGAAACTGTCGGGAAGAGTTTGAGAGTACACGACTTTGAGAGTCCTTCCGCGCCCCGGCGCGGTGGCACCGTAAGGTTGTTCATGTAAAGGTGGATTCACATTGGATGGCCATCCGGAGTGCAGGTGTTATTATATTCATATCATAGAAACCTTAAAACTGTTTGGAAAAAAAAAACCACTATAGGACACTATAATATGGTCACGCCAATACACTCTAAAAACTATAATGACCACGCAATGCTTGTTAAAGCACGCAAATTAAATAAAGCTCATAGAGAGCACGCAAATATTTACAATGCTTATTAAAGCACGCAAATTAAATATAGCTCATAGAGAGCACGAAAATATTTACAATGCTTGTTAAAGCACGCAAATTAAATAAAGCTCATAGAGAGCACGCAAATATTTGCAATGCTTGTTAAAGCACGCAAATTAAATAAAGCTCATAGAGAGCACGCAAATATTTACAATGCTTGTTAAAGCACGCAAATTAAATAAAGCTCATAGAGAGCACGCAAATATTTACAATGCTTGTTGAAGCACGCAAATTAAATAAAGCTCATAGAGAGCACGCAAATATTTACAATGCTTGTTGAAGCACGCAAATTAAATAAAGCTCATAGAGAGCACGCAAATATTTACAATGCTTGTTAAAGCACGCAAATTAAATAAAGCTCATAGAGAGCACCCAAATATTTGCAATGCTTGTTAAAGCACGCAAATTAAATAAAGCTCATAGAGAGCACGCAAATATTTACAATGCTTGTTAAAGCACGCAAATTAAATAAAACTCATAGAGAGCACGCAAATATTTGCAATGCTCGTTAAAGCACGCAAATTAAATAAAGCTCATAGAGAGCACGCAAATATTTACAATGCTTGTTAAAGCACGCACATTAAATAAAGCTCATAAAGAGCACGCAAATATTTACAATGCTTGTTAAAGGACGCAAATTAAATAAAGCTTATAGAGAGTACGCAAAATTTATAAATATCACAATGCTATGTCAATTATTTTACTGTTAGGTACTTAACAAGTAAAAGCCATGCAAAGTATATCTACGAGTCCTAAGCCCCAATATGACTCATGCAATGTCTTTGCGTCCATCGCAGCAGAATACGCTACCGAGCAGGGGCGCGCTATGTACTGGCGTGCACAAATGGATAACTATCGGCCGGTGCTAAAGATAAACGTTACTGATTTTCCTTCTCAGTTCATTAAGATTTAATATTATATATGTAGGTGACACTGAAAAGAACAAATTGGTAGGCAAACGGCGTTCATACTTGCACTATCTAACACACGAGCATACATTATTTTCTACAACTTGCAATCAATAAATAATTAATTAATATATAGAAATATCTTGCAGTCATAAATATAATAAGAAAAAAAAAACATTTTAGAAGCTAATGCTTGATCTAAAACCAAGAACTAAAATACCACCTGTATGCACCAGCGGGCCAATTATGCGTGACACCTTTTTATCGAGTGGATATATCTAATTTTTTAACAATGTCGTCAATTTTATCTAAATCCCTAATATGGTTGACAACGTCGTTAAAGTTATTGCGCCGATATAGCGACGACTAAAATGTTTAAGCCCAGTGTGACAAGAAACACGCGAGATTACTACCATTTTGCAAAAAAGTTGCCAGCGTCACGAAATCAATACGTTTTTGCACATGTTGGATGTTGAGTGGCGGACTTTATATAATGCTTCTGAAATGGGAAGTTATAAATTAGTAATTGAAAGAAGCGGGCGGCATACTTTTTAAAACATATGGGTTATCTTGACAACTTGTTTCGGTAGTTCTATGATCTATGGTTTTTGTTTATGGTTTACAAAAACACACACAACAAAACACAATAACAAAACAACAAACACACAAACAAAACAAAACAACAGTGTAACAGTGTTGGTAACAAAAGTGTAAGTTTAACATTGTGAACTAATATGAGTTTTAAGTGCATTATAGATTTCTTTGTTTATTGTTAGTTATTAAAACAATCATGTTGTGTTACAGTCGCTGTACAGCAATCCAGAAAAGAAAAATTATAGAATATATGGCCAGCCACCCTCTGTTCGCAAACGGGGAGTTCAGTGGGCCACTCGGGTCTCAAAGACACGAGTCCGAGTGGCAAAATTTAGCGACGATGTTGCGAGAGTTTGGCTCAGACAAATCCGTCGCAGCATGGAAAATCGTAAGTATTTTCATATTTTGTGTATTTCACATACATTCACATCGGGTAACTTTTAATTTTCGGGTAATATTAACAATTTTTACCCAACATCGCCTTATGTACCTACACACATTGCACACAACGAACCTGCGCCAATTCTTGAAATGTTTTCAAATTAAATTGTACTGTGCAAAGATTGATGTCATATAAATCTCTTTTACCTTATGATTATTTTTCAATATTATTTTCAGACGTGGAGAGACTTAAAAAGAAAAGCCCGTGGTGACAATGCGGCCTTAAGGCGAGCCGTTGTTGCCACGGGTAACAACTCAGAGATTCCCCCTGTTGGTGAATCCGAGTTAATGGTCCTCTCGGTGATTGGCACGGATTCATCAATAGGGGTAGGCCCACCGGAATCCACAGTTGGTGATGTAAGTATACTTTTTAGTAGTTATTTCTTGCACTATCTTGATGGAACCTTTCATTAAAAACTTTCTAAACTTGCATGCACCTTTAGATCCAGATTGATGATGTGGAGGTACTTCTCTTCCATTCTTTTACCCCACCACATGGATCATTCTCAAGCCCCCCTCCGGCCCCTGCACATTTCCCCCAACCAACCTCCGCCCAAGCATTCGACCCCGGGCAAGGATCCGCACCCGGCCTGCCCGGTTAACACGGTTTGAAGAATTGCAGGTGGAAAACAATCAACATTTGAAAGTAATTCACTTTAAATATTCTCATAAATATCTTTCTTAAAGGGGTTTGGGTAAAAGTGTTGCTGTTGTCATTTGTAAGTCATATATTTTTAAGTGAGTGGCCATACCTTATAGTTTTATAGGTATTATGATGATAGATCTATTTAAAACAAACATATTTTGTTGAATAGTGTAATAAATGCACTTATGGTACAGAGCAGAGATATGTAAATATTGATACATAAGTGTACTTTCAGCAACTAAAACTTGAAATTTAAATCATTTAAATATTTTGGCTCGAATATTATGGAACGCATTACATTTTATATATTTATTTGTATTAAGAGGTCCTCAGAACTATTTTAAGAAAACTATCCTTGGTCGCTGAAGAAAAAAATAAAATAACTTACCCAATGCCCTTTGTTTCATAATGTTTTTAAAATAAAAGTAATGCAATTGTATTTTATGTTACAGAATATAATAGAAGAACTGGGAAAACTCAACCAGATCAAGCTGGAACACAATAATATTCTGAGGGAGCAGAATAGGATTTTGGCAAGAAACCAGTAAGTTTTAATATTATCCATTATCCATTATCCATTACTCAAATATAATATGGTAGATCATTTATAATCCATACTAATATGTAGATGCAAGGTACCTCAGTCTGTCTTTTACGTTCTCGCTGCTAAACTGCTGAACCAAACCTTAATCTTAATTAAAGATTAATTTTGATGCAGGTAGCTTGAGCCTATTTTTTATACTATTAAAAAATCGTTTTCTACTTTAACTGGTAAAGAAAGCAATGTGTTTACTTCTAGTATGAAAATGGAATAAAACACAATAGTAAGCAAAATAATTATTTATTATGGTGGCCCTTTTTTCTTGGGCCACTCTTAATAAAAGCCCATTTGCCGGTAGCTGCTGGGGGGCAATGACTTCATCGCTGTCTGTAGCAGTGTCCAGATCCATATCAAGTGTTCTGAAAAATAATATGTAAATAAGAAATTAAATTCTGAACTCTTACATATATATATATATATATATATATATATATATATATATATATATATATATATATATATGCACTTAGGTAGTGTACTTAAAATTATAATAACCTATAATGAATCATCATGTTATATAACACACAACAGGTGTTAATTATTTTTGATGCCTTCTCGGGGCTATAATGAAGCGCACGATCATGCCCTAAGCACCGGAAAACGTTCTTTACGTATCCATTGGTACGCTCTATGGTGTTGCGGACCCTGCAGTGCCAGTTGGTGTATCTTTCTTCTGGACTATTCGGGGCAGCGTGTAAAATTGGCGTCATCAGCCACGGTTCAAGAGCGTACCCCGAATCGCCTGAAAAATTACATGTAACAATTAATTATATGAAAATATAAAGTAATATCCTTTTTCTTTTCAGACTGGAGGAGACTCAAATAATTACAGAGGAGGACTCTTGAATCTTTTTAAGTTTGTTATTTAAAAATATATATATTATATTAAAAACATTTAATTATATTAAAAAACCAATTACAATAAGATCTTTTAATTCCAATAACCATATCATAGTTCCCACACAAGTATATGTTACAATGCTGTACTTAATGTACGGTAGAATAAAATATTTTTTAATAATTTAAACAAGAGTTCCGATGGTAGGTACATACTTTGTTACAGTAATTTTCCATTTTTTCAATCCATAATTACTAGAATATACAGGAGTCACCATCCCACTTATACAAGTTTAATAGTGTACTCTGGTCTCTCTAACTTTGGAAATTTATGTAAGTACAGTCAACAGCAAAATAAGTGATCATTTATGTACCTTGTCGCTTTAAATTGTTTCACAATTTTGTATAACATTTCAAACACGACGTTAAAGTGACAAGGTACATAAATGATCACTTATTTATGCTGTTGACTGTACATATTACTTACCCAGAAGAAAATACTCCCCAATGTGCAAATTATACAGTCTCTTCAATTCTGTTTTAATCACTGAGTTATTGAAGATGAAGGAGTCGTGTGTCCTGCCGGGGAATCTAGCGTTCACAGCTAATATTCTGTAGTTCACATCGGCTACCTAAAAAATATTGATTAAGTTCAAACATCTATATCTATAGGTACTTACATACTACACATAAAAAGTAAAATTGTGTGTTTGTATGTTATATCTGGAACTACAATACCAAATAAAAAAAACTTTCACTAAGTACTTAATACCAGGAAGCAGGAAGCTTAATTGTCCCTGCTTTAAAGGGCTATGATAGGCTACATTTATTTTGAAAACAAACTGCTCCAATAGTAATAAAGAACTGAGTGTATCATACATAACGTATTTTAGTTAAATGAAATTATCATCAATAATATTCGTTTTAGGAATGGAAATATCATTGCACCAGTGACTTTTTGTAGGCCCTGTCCAAAATGGAGGGTTGTTAAAAGTTTCCCTATACATTACTTATCTGTGTTTGTCCGTGGCTTTGCAGCTCAAAAGGTTGAATGGATTTCAATGCATTTAAATTTAAATTCAAAAATTGTTTTTGATAGGATGATAAAAATCAGTTGGGTCGTAGGAGTTGCAATTACATGGGGTTTTTAACCTGCTTAATGTTTTTTACTTACCAACTGCACATTCATGGAATGTGACCCCTTTCTGTTCAGATAATTGACGCTGTAGGGAACTGGTGGTGGAAAAATTTTCACATGTGTGCAGTCAATTGTGTTGTGCCTAATATATTGGGCACTCCATCAGCTGCTCTAAAGTCCCCGGCAACAGCTTGTCTGCTCTGCTCTGATCCGGGGAACTTTACCCATCTTCCCATGAGCCTGTAAATAATAGTTATAAGTATTTGCTATTGCATGTGGATTCAAAATCTAGTTTGTGAGGTAATAAAATAATTAATAATAAATGAGTATGAGTATGAGTATTATAATTTCATGAGTTCATATTTAACTATTTTTTAAGTTTTATCTTAAAAACAAATTCCCATTTATTGTAGTAATTACATGATGTTAGTATATTAAACTTGAGTACCTATATTATTTGTGGTGCCCTTGCAGAATTATCATTTTCATGTTCAATTTATTGCATCCATGGTATTTACAGTGGTTTTACAGTGTAATAATAGTGCTAAACATGGACCCCATTAGGGTATTGTAATCTTATAAACTAAATAAAAGGTAAGTAACCCAAATATAACAAAGTTAGTACCATTAGGTACACTAAAATGTTACAAAATATAAAATCAATTAAAAGCACGGGATGGTGTGTTTATAACACTGGTTATATCAAATATTATAAATGTGTTATTGTGTTGGTTTATTTCGTTGTTTGGTCTATACTGTTCAAAGCCTTAACCAAATTGAAATTTGATTGGTACAGAGATAGTTTACATACATCCCGGAGGAAGACTTAGAACTGATGGACTTTTTAACCCAGAAAATTAAAGCAAGTACCACATATAAAAATGTTAGTAAGTAAGTAAATAAACTTCAAACTATTGGCCCACTGGGTCAATTAAAAGTTAAAAAACAATAAGTAATGTTATATATTTTTTTATATTTCATGCCTACCTTCTGTGAACTGCGTCCGTAAACTGGGCCAAGTAATTGCTCACGGTGCATTGTGCAATGCACAAGCCGTGGTCCTGCCCTGTTCCGCGTTGATAATTACCATCCGCCAAAAAATGCAACGAAGTTAGAACCTGTGAAAGGGTACATTTTTAAGAGTTCCTTTTACAATAATTTCCAAGCCCTCATATGTAGTAGTAGTAGTGTCTAAAGTAACATTATGCATTTCGGTAGGTATATGTATGATAAATAATAAATATTACCTTAATATAGACGGGTAATACGTCACTATTGTGCGGCTGGAGGTCGACTTCGAGCTCGGTACATAAATTGATCGCCATCTCCTTACAAACTCTATAAACGTGCCGGAACTCTTCATCTGGAAGCTCGAAAGGGTTCGACGCGGCTCTAATAGTCCTGCGCTGTAACTTTCGCCTTTCTTTCTCCGTTTGCAACGTGAGACTATAATAGTAGTATCTAGACATTCTACAAAAAATATATACCAATTATAACAATTATAATGTAAAACGCCTTTGTTATAAGTAACTAAGACGTTTTTAATAAGTAAAAATATTATAAAACCAATACTTACGCTGAAATTTTAGATGAATTTGAGTATTTTTCGAAATTAAATGTCTTGTCGTCACCAAGACGGCACTTGTATAAGCTTATCGAATTAAGATGTCAAAAGTGGATACAAAGTGGCGACCCATATTAAGTAAAATCGTTAAAATATGACGATTGTCATTTATCGTTGTCAAAAGTGGATAATACAGGGTGTCCCAAAAGTACCACGCCACAGTGACACCGGAGGTAGGTCAGCTCAAGAGGAACCTAACCAGCCTAACATGACCTCAGTAAAATATGACTTTATTTTTTTCAAATTGTTAGACCAATTGCAAATTAAAATTAAATTGGTCTAGCAATTTGAAAAAAATAAAGTCATATTTTACTGAGGTCATGTTAGGCTGGTTAGGTTCCTCTTGAGCTGACCTACCTCCGGTGTCACTGTGGCGTGGTACTTTTGGGACACCCTGTACAATGTAACCGATGCCACCATATTAGCCTACGTCGACAATGATAATATGTCGATGATCTTGAGATAAAAACGTTTTATTGCGTGGATAAGTGTCGCCATAATCGGCCCGCTGGTGTGGTAAACCGAATCAAAAAGCTGATAGCCAAAATAGTCGCAGATAAACCCTGCAAAAAAATGCGGGTACATTCGGCTCAGTGTAAGCGCAAGGTTTAGCGGGCAAATGAGAGTATTCTCTTAATTTTAATATAATTTATTAATTGTAACGTATTTCCGAAATGTTACTGCAAGGATTATTTGAGACGCCTATTCCTCGAAATGATTTTTAAATGTTCAAATATCGTTGAAAACAGGTGTATTGCAATTGCCATGTATTGAAAAAAAGTGTGTGGTGTTTGTTAAGACATTTAATTTTTAATACTTATCCAGCAAACAAACACTCGAAGAAAGTTTTCTATACCGGCTAAAGATGTGATAGGTACTTATCTACTTATGGAATTATTTCATGTAGGTATCTAATTATGAATACCATCAGTTTTAAAAGCAAGTGAACGATCCCTAGTCTTCTTTCAGAAGATCAAAAAATAAATGAAATGAAGTATTTAGACACAGTTACCTGATAACCTATGTATTTAAAGATAAGTTGATGAAGATAATAAATTGAGTATCCAAGTGGATATTGCTCTGATTCTTTCCATCTGAAATTACCTACTATTTGAAATCGGGATTTTTTATTTGCCACGTATATTGTAGATGTTTTATTGTGTATTGACACAAAATAAATCTGTGTGTTAATTTATATTAATTACTACAGATAAAAGTCTTAAAGTAACGTAACACATTGCAATACTTACCCTAATAGGGTTGTACTTAGGAGTAAGTTTAATTTTATAAATGCAATAAAATAAATAAATTAATTAATTAATAAGTGATCAGTGCTATAGCTGCATTGATATAATAGTAAGAATATGAATGTTTGAGTTTGTTTCAGGCATATGCAATATTAGCTACCTACCTACCTAAACTGTTTAAGTACAAAAAATCAAAGATTAAGTAATATAAATTAACCGGCGTATCTGCTCTCTGTATCATCATAATATTATTTACTAAATCTAATTTGTTATTAATGTTATGTGAGATAAGATCAAGACCAATATTTTAAGATGAATGTTGTAAAGAAAAAAAACATAAAAGGGACCGACTGTTGAGTTTCTTGCGGCGCTTCTTCTCAACAAGGTCTTCTCTTTGGAAGCGCTGGTAGACTCATGTAATAAAACTAATTGTTATTCAAAGGAAGAGATGTAGTGTATTGGAATAAACGCCCTGCCGTTGGCAACACTTCCTGCCTGACAGCTGGATGTGACATTGATCTGTCATGGCGGTCGGTCGGTGGGTCGCGGCGTGAGCGTGTGAAGCAAACGCATTACCGTGGTTTTATTACCTATCCAATAACCTACTTGATCCTAAACCTTAGGACGTTACGAACCCTATATTCAGTAAAGTTATATCAATGAAATCTATGAAAACAGAATATTATAATTACTTTTTGCTGATTATATTTAATTTAATTATTGAAATAATTTAATTGGTCTGCAACGATTTTAAAAGATTAAGAATTTTATAATTTACCTGCAGTAAAAATCTATAGAAAAATACATTTATGAGCAGTTTGTAAAGTTTTCGTAAGCAACATTTATAAAATAATAAATTTATAAACTTTATATTATACCAAAAATATTTTTAACTATAATATTTTAACAAAAGTATAAGTAAATTTAAGTGAGATTTAAATATTAATGTACTTGAAAAAATTACCAAGAATTCTTTATCACCTATTTTTACTTGTGCAAAAGTTATGCAATATGCTCTGTAAATTACATTTAACTTAGTATAATCTATGGCAGTGCCCTTTATATTTTTCTTTTATTTTAATCTATGATTTAGTTTCTTAACAATAAACCAAATTTAAGTAAAGTGTTTCTTCTAAAAATAAGTCAAGTAAAATGTAATAGTGAATCTTAGATATAAAAACCGGTCAAGTGCGAGTCGGACTCGCGCACCGAGGGTTCCGTTTCCAGGCAATAAGGTCGATTTTGGCTAGCCTACATTTTAATACAGATTTTCTTAGTTTTTTTGTTATTTCTCAAAAACTGTAAATAATAAACACTTTATTTTATTTTTCCCAGAAAATATAAGTAATTATCTATACGTCAGGATTTTTTCAGAATTTTTGATTAATAAACTTCGGAGATTAGGGGGGGGGAACGGTCATTTTTTGTACATTTTTGGCTATAAATCAAAAAGTACATCACAAAAAAAAATCATAAAATCAGTTTTAAAATGTGCAGATTAAGACCTTTCATTTGACACCCCATTTGCTATAATCGAACCACTTTCATTTTTGAACCCCCCATTCTAGACCCCTTTTCAATTATTAATAAAATCAATTTCATATTTTTTTACTACAAATTGATGCGGGCAAGCAAGTTGTACAACTATGCCAAATTTCAAGTTGATAGCATTTGTAGTTGCTGAGAAAACCTGTTGTGACATACAGACAGACAGACAGACAGACAGACAACGAAGTCTCACCATAAGGGTTCCTTTTGTACCATTTTGGTACGGAATCCTAAAAAGTGAATAAGTACTTGACTAGAGAAGTAGAGAACAACCGGTTTCGTGTTAACCTGAACTGCTACTAAGTATTATTTATTGTGTCATGAGGTCGTGACACTTGTATGGCACTGGCAAATAAAGTTAACGAGAATACATTTTGCAGTGATTACGACTTATCAGGACATAGATGGAAGACGCCAAACTAATATAAAGTGTTTTACGCGCCTGTGGATCTCTAAGAACTTTAACGCGACCTAACCTTTTGTATTATTTTTGTAAATTAAAAGTGACGTTTTTAAATTTGAGTTTTAACTTATTTAACCACTAAACATTAACTATACCTTTATCTTATATGACTATCCATTCTCACGGCAACAAATTGGTGTCCTAAGACACCCTTTGTTTTACTTAAAACCAGATAAAAAATTGTACCTATCTAACTCATTCTTACTCTTTATAATGCGTTTATTTTTTTAAATTTTACTGATAAGAGTGTAGTAACTAAAAGTTCATTATCCTGGTCACTACGGCACGCTATATTGTAACCCTCCCTAACAAAAGAAATTGCTACTCGGTAAGGCTATGTAAATCCTAAAGAAACTTAAAGATTATTAAAGCTCTGAAAACTGAAAACTTTAAAACTCTATGTAAAGCTACTATTAATTTCCTGCCTTTAAATACAAAGAGTAAGAATGAATAAATAATGTTGAATTGGCCATATGATCGTCTAGTGTCTAGGAACCTACATTGTGAACCCGTTATAAACAGTAACCTAAGAACTTTTCGTACATATAATATTGGTATAGTTACATGAATATAGCCTAATCCTTTAGCCTACAAAATTAAGTGAGAAGTGAAGTGGAGTAATAAAGTGAATGATAATTAGTCTTATAACAAATAAAGGTCAGTCAAAGTCTTTAGGTCTACTTAATGATTGTTAGCTAGATACTGGAAAGTATGCTTAAGGCATTTTATTTTGCGCCTAAGGTCAGAGCCCATGACTCCCCGCTCATGACTGTGGGACTCGTCTACCAGACTAGACATCCCTCCAGCGCTACAAATCTTTTCTTTCCAGGAGGGTCATTGATTTTACAGTCTTTGTCAGTTGTTAATAATAGTTTAGTCAGTGATAGTCTGTCATCAGTTACCAAACTAAGGACAAGAGGGGATATTCACAAAGCTCCTTACTCCATTGCAGGAGAGAAATATAAAATAATAGTCATATGGTATTATATTCACGTGCCGTGCGTGCCGTAGTGACCAGGATAATGAACTTTTAGTTACTACACTCTTATCAGTAAAATTTAAAAAAATAAACGCATTATAAAGAGTAAGAATGAGTTAGATAGGTACAATTTTTTATCTGGTTTTAAGTAAAACAAAGGGTGTCTTAGGACACCAATTTGTTGCCGTGAGAATGGATAGTCATATAAGATAAAGGTATAGTTAATGTTTAGTGGTTAAATAAGTTAAAACTCAAATTTAAAAACGTCACTTTTAATTTACAAAAATAATACAAAAGGTTAGGTCGCGTTAAAGTTCTTAGAGATCCACAGGCGCGTAAAACACTTTATATTAGTTTGGCGTCTTCCATCTATGTCCTGATAAGTCGTAATCACTGCAAAATGTATTCTCGTTAACTTTATTTGCCAGTGCCATACAAGTGTCACGACCTCATGACACAATAAATAATACTTAGTAGCAGTTCAGGTTAACACGAAACCGGTTGTTCTCTACTTCTCTAGTCAAGTACTTATTCACTTTTTAGGATTCCGTACCAAAATGGTACAAAAGGAACCCTTATGGTGAGACTTCGTTGTCTGTCTGTCTGTCTGTCTGTCTGTATGTCACAACAGGTTTTCTCAGCAACTACAAATGCTATCAACTTGAAATTTGGCATAGTTGTACAACTTGCTTGCCCGCATCAATTTGTAGTAAAAAAATATGAAATTGATTTTATTAATAATTGAAAAGGGGTCTAGAATGGGGGGTTCAAAAATGAAAGTGGTTCGATTATAGCAAATGGGGTGTCAAATGAAAGGTCTTAATCTGCACATTTTAAAACTGATTTTATGATTTTTTTTTGTGATGTACTTTTTGATTTATAGCCAAAAATGTACAAAAAATGACCGTTCCCCCCCCCTAATCTCCGAAGTTTATTAATCAAAAATTCTGAAAAAATCCTGACGTATAGATAATTACTTATATTTTCTGGGAAAAATAAAATAAAGTGTTTATTATTTACAGTTTTTGAGAAATAACAAAAAAACTAAGAAAATCTGTATTAAAATGTAGGCTAGCCAAAATCGACCTTATTGCCTGGAAACGGAACCCTCGGTGCGCGAGTCCGACTCGCACTTGACCGGTTTTTATATCTAAGATTCACTATTACATTTTACTTGACTTATTTTTAGAAGAAACACTTTACTTAAATTTGGTTTATTGTTAAGAAACTAAATCATAGATTAAAATAAAAGAAAAATATAAAGGGCACTGCCATAGATTATACTAAGTTAAATGTAATTTACAGAGCATATTGCATAACTTTTGCACAAGTAAAAATAGGTGATAAAGAATTCTTGGTAATTTTTTCAAGTACATTAATATTTAAATCTCACTTAAATTTACTTATACTTTTGTTAAAATATTATAGTTAAAAATATTTTTGGTATAATATAAAGTTTATAAATTTATTATTTTATAAATGTTGCTTACGAAAACTTTACAAACTGCTCATAAATGTATTTTTCTATAGATTTTTACTGCAGGTAAATTATAAAATTCTTAATCTTTTAAAATCGTTGCAGACCAATTAAATTATTTCAATAATTAAATTAAATATAATCAGCAAAAAGTAATTATAATATTCTGTTTTCATAGATTTCATTGATATAACTTTACTGAATATAGGGTTCGTAACGTCCTAAGGTTTAGGATCAAGTAGGTTATTGGATAGGTAATAAAACCACGGTAATGCGTTTGCTTCACACGCTCACGCCGCGACCCACCGACCGACCGCCATGACAGATCAATGTCACATCCAGCTGTCAGGCAGGAAGTGTTGCCAACGGCAGGGCGTTTATTCCAATACACTACATCTCTTCCTTTGAATAACAATTAGTTTTATTACATGAGTCTACCAGCGCTTCCAAAGAGAAGACCTTGTTGAGAAGAAGCGCCGCAAGAAACTCAACAGTCGGTCCCTTTTATGTTTTTTTTCTTTACAACATTCATCTTAAAATATTGGTCTTGATCTTATCTCACATAACATTAATAACAAATTAGATTTAGTAAATAATATTATGATGATACAGAGAGCAGATACGCCGGTTAATTTATATTACTTAATCTTTGATTTTTTGTACTTAAACAGTTTAGGTAGGTAGGTAGCTAATATTGCATATGCCTGAAACAAACTCAAACATTCATATTCTTACTATTATATCAATGCAGCTATAGCACTGATCACTTATTAATTAATTAATTTATTTATTTTATTGCATTTATAAAATTAAACTTACTCCTAAGTACAACCCTATTAGGGTAAGTATTGCAATGTGTTACGTTACTTTAAGACTTTTATCTGTAGTAATTAATATAAATTAACACACAGATTTATTTTGTGTCAATACACAATAAAACATCTACAATATACGTGGCAAATAAAAAATCCCGATTTCAAATAGTAGGTAATTTCAGATGGAAAGAATCAGAGCAATATCCACTTGGATACTCAATTTATTATCTTCATCAACTTATCTTTAAATACATAGGTTATCAGGTAACTGTGTCTAAATACTTCATTTCATTTATTTTTTGATCTTCTGAAAGAAGACTAGGGATCGTTCACTTGCTTTTAAAACTGATGGTATTCATAATTAGATACCTACATGAAATAATTCCATAAGTAGATAAGTACCTATCACATCTTTAGCCGGTATAGAAAACTTTCTTCGAGTGTTTGTTTGCTGGATAAGTATTAAAAATTAAATGTCTTAACAAACACCACACACTTTTTTTCAATACATGGCAATTGCAATACACCTGTTTTCAACGATATTTGAACATTTAAAAATCATTTCGAGGAATAGGCGTCTCAAATAATCCTTGCAGTAACATTTCGGAAATACGTTACAATTAATAAATTATATTAAAATTAAGAGAATACTCTCATTTGCCCGCTAAACCTTGCGCTTACACTGAGCCGAATGTACCCGCATTTTTTTGCAGGGTTTATCTGCGACTATTTTGGCTATCAGCTTTTTGATTCGGTTTACCACACCAGCGGGCCGATTATGGCGACACTTATCCACGCAATAAAACGTTTTTATCTCAAGATCATCGACATATTATCATTGTCGACGTAGGCTAATATGGTGGCATCGGTTACATTGTACAGGGTGTCCCAAAAGTACCACGCCACAGTGACACCGGAGGTAGGTCAGCTCAAGAGGAACCTAACCAGCCTAACATGACCTCAGTAAAATATGACTTTATTTTTTTCAAATTGCTAGACCAATTTAATTTTAATTTGCAATTGGTCTAACAATTTGAAAAAAATAAAGTCATATTTTACTGAGGTCATGTTAGGCTGGTTAGGTTCCTCTTGAGCTGACCTACCTCCGGTGTCACTGTGGCGTGGTACTTTTGGGACACCCTGTATTATCCACTTTTGACAACGATAAATGACAATCGTCATATTTTAACGATTTTACTTAATATGGGTCGCCACTTTGTATCCACTTTTGACATCTTAATTCGATAAGCTTATACAAGTGCCGTCTTGGTGACGACAAGACATTTAATTTCGAAAAATACTCAAATTCATCTAAAATTTCAGCGTAAGTATTGGTTTTATAATATTTTTACTTATTAAAAACGTCTTAGTTACTTATAACAAAGGCGTTTTACATTATAATTGTTATAATTGGTATATATTTTTTGTAGAATGTCTAGATACTACTATTATAGTCTCACGTTGCAAACGGAGAAAGAAAGGCGAAAGTTACAGCGCAGGACTATTAGAGCCGCGTCGAACCCTTTCGAGCTTCCAGATGAAGAGTTCCGGCACGTTTATAGAGTTTGTAAGGAGATGGCGATCAATTTATGTACCGAGCTCGAAGTCGACCTCCAGCCGCACAATAGTGACGTATTACCCGTCTATATTAAGGTAATATTTATTATTTATCATACATATACCTACCGAAATGCATAATGTTACTTTAGACACTACTACTACTACATATGAGGGCTTGGAAATTATTGTAAAAGGAACTCTTAAAAATGTACCCTTTCACAGGTTCTAACTTCGTTGCATTTTTTGGCGGATGGTAATTATCAACGCGGAACAGGGCAGGACCACGGCTTGTGCATTGCACAATGCACCGTGAGCAATTACTTGGCCCAGTTTACGGACGCAGTTCACAGAAGGTAGGCATGAAATATAAAAAAATATATAACATTACTTATTGTTTTTTAACTTTTAATTGACCCAGTGGGCCAATAGTTTGAAGTTTATTTACTTACTTACTAACATTTTTATATGTGGTACTTGCTTTAATTTTCTGGGTTAAAAAGTCCATCAGTTCTAAGTCTTCCTCCGGGATGTATGTAAACTATCTCTGTACCAATCAAATTTCAATTTGGTTAAGGCTTTGAACAGTATAGACCAAACAACGAAATAAACCAACACAATAACACATTTATAATATTTGATATAACCAGTGTTATAAACACACCATCCCGTGCTTTTAATTGATTTTATATTTTGTAACATTTTAGTGTACCTAATGGTACTAACTTTGTTATATTTGGGTTACTTACCTTTTATTTAGTTTATAAGATTACAATACCCTAATGGGGTCCATGTTTAGCACTATTATTACACTGTAAAACCACTGTAAATACCATGGATGCAATAAATTGAACATGAAAATGATAATTCTGCAAGGGCACCACAAATAATATAGGTACTCAAGTTTAATATACTAACATCATGTAATTACTACAATAAATGGGAATTTGTTTTTAAGATAAAACTTAAAAAATAGTTAAATATGAACTCATGAAATTATAATACTCATACTCATACTCATTTATTATTAATTATTTTATTACCTCACAAACTAGATTTTGAATCCACATGCAATAGCAAATACTTATAACTATTATTTACAGGCTCATGGGAAGATGGGTAAAGTTCCCCGGATCAGAGCAGAGCAGACAAGCTGTTGCCGGGGACTTTAGAGCAGCTGATGGAGTGCCCAATATATTAGGCACAACACAATTGACTGCACACATGTGAAAATTTTTCCACCACCAGTTCCCTACAGCGTCAATTATCTGAACAGAAAGGGGTCACATTCCATGAATGTGCAGTTGGTAAGTAAAAAACATTAAGCAGGTTAAAAACCCCATGTAATTGCAACTCCTACGACCCAACTGATTTTTATCATCCTATCAAAAACAATTTTTGAATTTAAATTTAAATGCATTGAAATCCATTCAACCTTTTGAGCTGCAAAGCCACGGACAAACACAGATAAGTAATGTATAGGGAAACTTTTAACAACCCTCCATTTTGGACAGGGCCTACAAAAAGTCACTGGTGCAATGATATTTCCATTCCTAAAACGAATATTATTGATGATAATTTCATTTAACTAAAATACGTTATGTATGATACACTCAGTTCTTTATTACTATTGGAGCAGTTTGTTTTCAAAATAAATGTAGCCTATCATAGCCCTTTAAAGCAGGGACAATTAAGCTTCCTGCTTCCTGGTATTAAGTACTTAGTGAAAGTTTTTTTTATTTGGTATTGTAGTTCCAGATATAACATACAAACACACAATTTTACTTTTTATGTGTAGTATGTAAGTACCTATAGATATAGATGTTTGAACTTAATCAATATTTTTTAGGTAGCCGATGTGAACTACAGAATATTAGCTGTGAACGCTAGATTCCCCGGCAGGACACACGACTCCTTCATCTTCAATAACTCAGTGATTAAAACAGAATTGAAGAGACTGTATAATTTGCACATTGGGGAGTATTTTCTTCTGGGTAAGTAATATGTACAGTCAACAGCATAAATAAGTGATCATTTATGTACCTTGTCACTTTAACGTCGTGTTTGAAATGTTATACAAAATTGTGAAACAATTTAAAGCGACAAGGTACATAAATGATCACTTATTTTGCTGTTGACTGTACTTACATAAATTTCCAAAGTTAGAGAGACCAGAGTACACTATTAAACTTGTATAAGTGGGATGGTGACTCCTGTATATTCTAGTAATTATGGATTGAAAAAATGGAAAATTACTGTAACAAAGTATGTACCTACCATCGGAACTCTTGTTTAAATTATTAAAAAATATTTTATTCTACCGTACATTAAGTACAGCATTGTAACATATACTTGTGTGGGAACTATGATATGGTTATTGGAATTAAAAGATCTTATTGTAATTGGTTTTTTAATATAATTAAATGTTTTTAATATAATATATATATTTTTAAATAACAAACTTAAAAAGATTCAAGAGTCCTCCTCTGTAATTATTTGAGTCTCCTCCAGTCTGAAAAGAAAAAGGATATTACTTTATATTTTCATATAATTAATTGTTACATGTAATTTTTCAGGCGATTCGGGGTACGCTCTTGAACCGTGGCTGATGACGCCAATTTTACACGCTGCCCCGAATAGTCCAGAAGAAAGATACACCAACTGGCACTGCAGGGTCCGCAACACCATAGAGCGTACCAATGGATACGTAAAGAACGTTTTCCGGTGCTTAGGGCATGATCGTGCGCTTCATTATAGCCCCGAGAAGGCATCAAAAATAATTAACACCTGTTGTGTGTTATATAACATGATGATTCATTATAGGTTATTATAATTTTAAGTACACTACCTAAGTGCATATATATATATATATATATATATATATATATATATATATATATATATATATGTAAGAGTTCAGAATTTAATTTCTTATTTACATATTATTTTTCAGAACACTTGATATGGATCTGGACACTGCTACAGACAGCGATGAAGTCATTGCCCCCCAGCAGCTACCGGCAAATGGGCTTTTATTAAGAGTGGCCCAAGAAAAAAGGGCCACCATAATAAATAATTATTTTGCTTACTATTGTGTTTTATTCCATTTTCATACTAGAAGTAAACACATTGCTTTCTTTACCAGTTAAAGTAGAAAACGATTTTTTAATAGTATAAAAAATAGGCTCAAGCTACCTGCATCAAAATTAATCTTTAATTAAGACTAGAGGACGCCCGCGACTTCGTATACGTAGAATTAGTTTCCCGCTACTCCCCCCCACTTCTTCCCGTTGGGGGTGGATTTTCAGAAAATCCTTTCTTAGTGCTCACTTACATCATGAAAGGAACCCATGTACCAAATTTCAAGTTTCTAGGTACAGTAGTTTCGGCTGTGCGTTGATATGTCAGTCAGTCAGTTTAGCCTTTTATATATATAGATTAAGGTTTGGTTCAGCAGTTTAGCAGCGAGAACGTAAAAGACAGACTGAGGTACCTTGCATCTACATATTAGTATGGATTATAAATGATCTACCATATTATATTTGAGTAATGGATAATGGATAATGGATAATATTAAAACTTACTGGTTTCTTGCCAAAATCCTATTCTGCTCCCTCAGAATATTATTGTGTTCCAGCTTGATCTGGTTGAGTTTTCCCAGTTCTTCTATTATATTCTGTAACATAAAATACAATTGCATTACTTTTATTTTAAAAACATTATGAAACAAAGGGCATTGGGTAAGTTATTTTATTTTTTTCTTCAGCGACCAAGTTGTGAAACTTCTTTATGTATCTTAATAAATTTATATGAAGGAGTGTAATTATTATATCAAAAATTAAAGCCCCATCTATGGTTTATCAGAAAATGACACCACACTCGACGTGGTAGGTAAACTGAAGCCGATATAATTTTTTATCTGAAGCGCGGCGGCGTGTAACTTTAAATACCCCCCCTCCCTACCCACCAGGGGGTGGCTGATGGCTACCGGGCTAAATCAGCTGAGTTTGACCTAGGATACATCTGTGCCAAGTGAATTCATCCGATATCAAAAATTTTACCTATGGTCGTTACCGCCCGTACTATTAGCCCGATCGCCCTTTGTTCGCAGTTACGACTCGTTGGCATGTTTTTCGCTTTGCGCGCTTACTTATTTACGCTTTGTTCTAATCTGTTTCTTCGTGTGCTATTTCCTATCTTCATACACTCCTTCTGTGCCGTATAAACTTTTATAAACGTTGACATTAAAACATTGGAAAAAGTGGATGTGTTTGCATCTTCTTACGAAGAATATTTACCTGACCATCTACATTGGTGACCCCATTGGACACAGGAATCTAGCCGAAGACGACCCGGAGAACAGTACGTAACAATTTAGTTAAAATGTCATATACGCAAGACAAAGAAACTGGTCTCGGGCGAAATAGCGGAGAGAGCGTTTCCACTGCACCGCTTACTACTACTGCGCAAATGCCGTCGTCCGAGATTTTTAAAGTCGGTGTTCGTGTCCCACCCTTTTGGCCAGAGGAACCAGAAATATGGTTTTCCCAAATTGAAGGTCAATTTGCGATAGCGGGAATTACAAATGATTTGACCAAATTCCACTACGTCATTAGCCAGTTAGATCGGCAGTTCTCTAAGGAGGTCAAGGATATTATAACCAACCCGCCCGCCGCAGATAAGTACACAATGCTGAAAACCGAACTGATTAAGCGTCTCGGCAACACGCGAGAAGAAGGCGCAGCAGGTCCTAATGCACGAGTAACTTGGAGATCGCAAGCCCTCACAGTTTTTGCGACACCAGCAAGACTTGGCTGGCTCACAAGTATCGGAAGAGTTCCTGCACACCAACTGGACTAGCCGATTGCCCTGGAACATTCAGTCTGTCCTCGCTGCGCAACCCACAGCCAGCTTGAGTATTCTGGCTGATCTCGCTGACAGGATCCATGCGATCGTACCGTCGACACCGCAAGTTGCTGCTACCAGCTGCGCACCTGGTTCCAGCCTGGACGCCATGGCAAGGGAGATCGCCGAACTCAGGAAGCAGGTGCAATCCCTTACCACACGGGACAACCGACGATCACGATCTGGCAATCGCAACCGCTCACACCCTAGGAACCAGGACCGTTCTAAGAGCCGCACCAGATCGCAGTCCAGTTACAGGAGATTTCCTACTTGCTGGTACCATTCGCGGCACGGTGCAAATGCAACGAAATGCCTCCAGCCCTGCGATTACGGCAAGTCAGGGAACTCGGGAAACGCGACGGGCCCTCGGTAATGGAGACATTCGACAGCCCTGTCTCTTCTGGTCGCCTATTTGTCACTGACATAAGGTCGAAGGCGCAGTACTTGGTCGACACCGGTAGCGACCTCTGCGTCTTCCCAGTGGCACAACTACGAGAGCGTCGAACACCGACGAGCTACCAACTGACGGCAGCCAATGGGACAACGATCGATAGCTTTGGTTACGCGCACCTCAACCTGGACTTCGGACTTCGCCGCAACTATCCTTGGCGATTTGTTGTTGCCAATGTAACAAAACCAATTATAGGCGTTGATTTTTTATCGTTTTATAATTTAGTAGTTGATTGTAGACACCAAAAGTTAGTTGACAATACCACAAGCTTATCTACCTCAGCTATTACTGCAGCCTATAATGATATTTTTTCTGTTAAGGTCTCGACTGGCGAAACTAGCTATCATCGTTTGCTTTCTCAGGAATTCCCTGAAATTACACGACCAGCTGGCATGCAACGCGAGATCCCGCATAACACTCAACATCATATTCGTACAACTCCAGGACCACCCGTATCGTGCGCCCCAAGACGGCTGGCCCCTGAAAAACTCAAAATTGCCAGACAGGAGTTCAACGATATGTTGGCCAATGGAACAGCCCGACCGTCTGAGAGCCCGTGGTCGTCGCCGTTACACTTAGCTTCGAAAAAGGATAACGGTTGGCGGCCCTACGGAGATTATCGGCAACTCAACGCTCGAACTGTTCCGGACAAATACCCGATCCGACACTTACACGATTTTACACACATATCTGGTTGTAAGGTATTTAGCACGACCGACCTTGTAAAAGCTTACAACCAGATACCCGTGCACCCAGAAGACATACCGAAAACGGCCATCACAACTCCCTTCGGTATGTATGAATTCCCCTTTATGACGTTTGGCCTTCGTAATGCTGGCCAAACGTTCCAAAGGTTCGTAGTCGAAATAACACGCGGTCTGGATTTTGTCTACTGTTACCTGGATGACTTTTTGATATTTTCCAGGGATGAGGACCAGCATAAAGCACACCTGCGTGAAGTATTTACCAGGCTGCGGGAATACGGCATGATTATAAACGTGGCCAAGTGCGTTTTTGGAGCTGGTAACTTTTTTAGGTTACCTGATCTCGAAGAGCGGAACCAAACCACTGCAGGCGAAAGTCGAAGCCATACGTGACTTCCCACTCCCTAAAGACGTTAGACAGCTTAGGAGGTTTCTGGGCATGGCCAATTTTTACAGGCGATTCTTGCCACACGCCGCCCAGATCCAGGCGCCTCTATATTCTCTCCTTACAGGGTCAGTTAAGGGATCAACGCCTATCACTCTCACTGGTGATGCTCTGAAGGCTTTTGAGTCAACAAAAAAAAACTTATCGGATGCAGTATTGCTCGCACACCCAGACTGCGAAGCAAAACGAGCGTTAGTGACAGATGCTTCGGATGTGGCTATGGGTGCGGTACTGCAGCAGCAGCTGCAGGATCAAATATGGGAGCCGTTGGCGTTCTTTTGCGCGCTTACTTATTTACGCTTTGTTCTAATCTGTTTCTTCGTGTGCTATTTCCTATCTTCATACACTCCTTCTGTGCCGTATAAACTTTTATAAACGTTGACATAAAAACATTGGAAAAAGTGGATGTGTTTGCATCTTCTTATGAAGAATATTTACCTGACCATCTACAGACAGATGAAATAACAATACAGGGACTAGCCGGTGCCCGTAGACAGAGACGGCAGAGTCGTAACTCAGTATGTTATGTAAATCACTGCCCAGAAGATCAAATGAGGGAAGGCAGTCCAACTCATAAATATGACTTTGAAATTTACTATTGAACGCTGATTGTCTGCTAAAGACTAGAAATATTTACTTTCTGATAAGGTTGCTTGATCGTTATTGGTTAAGTCAATGTTAAATTGATTAACAATAAACTGAAATCTCCTTAGGGCAAAATAGATATGGGAATAAATAGTATATTCCCCAGATTACAATACAATACAATACAAATACTCTTTATTGAACACCAGAAAACAAAACAAGGAACAGTACATTTGAATAACATATATGTATACAACAGGCGGTCTTACCGCTAAATAGCGATCTCTTCCAGACAACCTTGGACAGAGAAATAATAAGACAAAAATACATGGCAGGCGGTGTAAACTAATTCCTTCAGAACTCAAACTAAACTACAAGAAACACTTTTGTTATAATAAAATCTACTTATACATATTTATACTACACATAAATACACACATACCTCATGTAAATGAGGTAAACTACATACTAAATACACACTAAATACCTACATATTATAATATATACAACAATATATAATTATATAATATACACATACATAAATTCCAGAAATCAGCCAAACAAAGATAACACACAAGGTCATAGGATAGTAAAAATAAAAGTAAAGTAAAACATAGTAAACCTACGGAAGCGATAGATAGTGGTCCTTTAGCTTGCTTTTAAAAATGTTCATAGACTGAGCACGCCTTACTTCTACAGGCAAAGCGTTCCACAGCCTTATAGCCTGGATTGTGAAAGAATTGGAGTAAAACTTAGAGGAAGAAAAAGGGACTGACAAAAGAAGGTTTTGGGAAGCTCTAACAGAATTAAAATAATTGAAACGTTCCTTAAGGTAACGCGGGGTTGCAGGGTTGAAAAGTATGCTGAAGAGGAGATTTAAAATATGAAAGTTACGACGAGCACGGATTGGGAGCCACTTGAGCTGATTGCGAAAAATGGAGACGTGGTCATACTTGCGTAACCCAAATATGAACCGTATGCACAAATTTTGAATACGCTCAAGCTTATTAAGTTGCTCCTCAGTAAGGTCCAAATAGCACACGTCAGCATAATCTAAAATAGGAAGCAGTAAAGTTTGAGCAAGCGCAATTTTAGTAGTTAGAGGCAGAAAGTTTTGAAGTCGTCTTAGAGAACCTACAGCTGCAAACATCTTCCTGCTAGTCTCACTAACTTGAGGTGCCCATGACAAAGAGCGGTCCATAATGACACCAAGATTCTTAACCTGAAGAGAGTAAGGAATTAGAACACCGTCGAAAAATACTGGGGGAAGATTTACAAAGTTGACTCTAGAAATAAGTTTGGAGCTGCCAATGACGATTACCTGAGTTTTAGTTGGGTTTACTTTTAGCCCAAACCCATTGCACCAATGTAATATACGCTTTAAATCTTCATTGGCAGCGTCAACCACGGAAGAAAGATCGTCAAGCGTACCCTGGGAATAAATTTGAAGGTCGTCAGCATAAAGGTGATAAGAAGAGAGAAGGTTTTGCGTAATAGAATGAATGAAAATAGAAAAAAGAAGCGGAGACAGCACGCCACCCTGCGGAACGCCGGCTAGCGTGTTGCATCATGAAGATCGGGAATCATCCACCTTTATTCGCTGCCGACGACCGATTAAGTAGCTATGAAACCATTCAATTACCGCAGGAGATATGTTAAGGGAGCGTAAAATTCCAAGCATTATGTCAAAATCAACGGTATTAAAAGCATTGCTAAAGTCTAACAGCGTCAAAACCGTCAGGTTCCTGTTATCCATGCCAGCGCGAATGTCGTCCGTGACTTTGACAAGAGCAGTAGCCGTTCTATGGCCTGGACGGAAACCGGACTGAAAGGAGTTAAGGAGGTCATATCTGTTTAAGTAGGAAGACAATTGCTGATGAACAAGGCGCTCTAGGATCTTGGATAAGAAAGGAAGAATCGATATGGGACGATAGTCGGAAAAAGAAGCGGAATTAGGTTTTTTGGGGAGATAGACAACTTCAGCATCCTTCCATAACGAAGGAAACTCATTGGTCATAATGGACCTATTAAGGATACTAGAGATAATAGGAACAAGAAGGTCAAGCAAGGGAAGGATCATGTTACGACTAATGCTATCAACACCAACTGCGTTGGAACTGATTGATAGTACGCTCTTCTTAACATCACTGTCGGAGAATTGAGAGAAGGAAAAAGATGAAGTAAGTAATTAGAAAGACATTTAAGCGTGTCGGCTTTTGCCGGACCATTAAACAAGGTAGAAGAAGAGAAATGCTGATTCAGCTGATCGATGTCAATATCGTTGTTACTAGAATTAACTTAAGATTTTCCAACTCCTATTGATTTGAGAAACTTCCATACTTTAGCAGGATCACCATTTTCTACGGATTTATGTATATGACGACTTTGCGCGTCACGACATATTGTGCCACATCGGTTGCGCAAGGTGTGGTATTTAAGTTTATTTTCATCTGATGAGTCAACTTTGTATCTAGATTTTGCAACATTCTTTTTGTGAATCAAGGATCTAATTTCTTCAGTAAGCCAAGGAGCAGGAAGATGCTTAATTTTGACTGGCCGAACTGGAGCATGGGCGTCATACAACTGAGTAAGTAGGGAGTTAAACAATGCGACCTGGTCGTCTACGGTATTAGCGTCAGAAATAACACTCCAGTCAACCTTAACAGCGTCCTCACGGAGACTGTCTGCATCCAACCTACTAAAATTGCGCTGGAGGAGAATTTTGGGCTTAGACTTAGGGGGCCGGACTTTATACGACAGATAAATTAAGTCATGGTACGAGAAGGCGTCCGCAGAGTATTGACCGAACTTAGCAACAAGAGTAGAAGAAGAAGTTAAAGCAAGATCTAAGAGTGATGGGGAACAATTAGGAAAACAATGATAGCATTACAAGGAAGAATAGTCATGTTGCAAGCAGTCAAGAGAGAAATAAGTGATTTTGAACGAAAGTCATTTTTAAGGAGACAAGTGTTGAAATCCATTAAGATGTGGTGGTTAAAAGAGGGCATCAGATCTTCGAGAAGCTTTTCAAGGGAGTCGCAATAATTAACATGTAGTGAAGGGGAATAAAATACTCCAAGTAAAAGTTTAGTGTGGGAAAGAGTTAAGCTAAGAAAAATATACTCTGCGGCGTCACAAGAATTTTGCGTTGACGTACTAACAATTGAGCAAGGAATATGGGAACGAAGGTAGATGGCAACCCCGCCGCCGCCTCTCCCAGTACGATCATTGCGAATCAAATGAAAACCTGGTAGAGAATAGGAAGATGTCGCTAAACACGGTTTAAGCCACAACTCTGAAATTAAAATTGCGTGTACATTTTTTAGGTCAAAGGTTAGTAGCATGTCATTAAAATGAGCAGGAATGCTCTGAGCGTTGATATGAACGACATTAAAATTTTCAGTAACATCAGAAAATTGAGCATCAAGAAAGTCGTGGAGAGAAAGAGGAAGACTATGAAAACTATCATCGCTTACCGATCTGGAAGAAAAAGAAACGTAATTACTACTATCGTTACTATCAGTTTGGCTGGAAAAAGACATAAGTATATATAAGATATAAAAAATAAATAAATAAGTTATAATAAATATATATAAATATTTAAAAGGCGCTTTAGAAGACACTACCTGCCAGCAGTAAAACAAAGACAAGAAATAATAACGCAATATCGAAAGTTTGTTTACGATTAACGAAACGCAACAAAGAGTGTCACAGTGTCAGAGAGAAACGTCATGTCAAAGTGACAGTTAACTGATAAATTACATATTTACAAAAATAAATCGATCGATCATTAAAAATGATTGAGGGTATAATAGAAGACAAATAACATGCAACCAAAACAAGAGGTCCAAAATATAACCCGTACAATACTGACAAATCACGAAGCACAGAGATCAAGACAATAAGTACCTATCACAAATAATTATACGGCATCAAAGCTAGTAAGCTGCAGGCTTCGCAATGATTCTCTTGGACTTCTTGACCGGCGGCACACTTAGCAAGGTACCACTGGCGCTGGCACGAGGAGATGAAGCGGCAGGGGCCGCAGGCACGACTGGTATGGCGCTGACCTCCGCAAGAGAGGTAACGCGGTGTCGCGCACCGCCTGCGCCCAGAATATGCACCACCCCGTCACGAGTCCAACAGCTCCGGACTCCGAAGCGTTCACGGGCCGCCATAAAAGCATCATGGCGACACTTCATCAAAAACTCCGACAGTGTGATTCCCGTGCCCTTCAGTGCCGTCTTGCCAAACCATATCTCGTCCCGACTCACGATGTCACGAAACTTCACAAGGATGGCTCTAGGCTTATCACTACGAGACCGACCAGTGCGGTGACAGTGTGCAATCTCACTTGCATTCTCCCTCTTGAGATGTTTGTGAAGCGTCGCACTAACAAGAGCTGTGGCGTCCTCACTATCCGACTCAGCAACACCATGCAATAGCAGCATTTTGCGGCGAGAACGCATATCAAGGGAGTCTACCTGATGAGACAGTGTCTCCACCTGTTGCTGTAGAATGCTCAGCGCTTTCATCATAAACTTTTTGAACTCTGCAAATTCTGCTACAATTGAAGCCACAGAAGGGTTACCGGCACCAGCCCTATCTAGGCTGCTTTGAAATTCAGCCATCTTCGCAGTGAACAAACCGGCAAGCTCGGCAACAGATGTCTTCATCTCAGATTGTGACATTGTGAGGTTATAATATCAGTGGTGTGACAAAATATGTTGAAACTTTCAGGAAATGAGAGAATTACTGCTGGTATGTGATTTAGGTCAATTTACCATCGATTTAAACTAAATCTTTTCCAAAAATAGTGGTTATTTTAATTTAAGAGAAATAAAATTGTTTGAGACTATGTTTACTTTTTTTATCCACCTACCCGAAAAAGAGAGAGAGATTCTTTAGTTGTGGCAGATAACATATTTAATTTAAACTTCCTACAACTTTCCCTATATAGTAGTGGTAAAGGACCAAACACGGATGAGTTTAAAAGATCATTTTAATTTTTAAAAATTATATCTACATAACTAGTTGAAAACCTACTGGTTTTAATTCCTAGTTCCCTACTTTCCCTACATTGAAGCTACCCTAATCCTACGGAAAAGTCTATTCTACGAACTACATCCTATTGGCTTACCTGACCCAGTAATTAGCTAAGTCCCTAGGGAATCTGGAAAGTTCAGCTGAGTCGGCTGAGAAAGCAACCTACAACTCGTGTGTTTTGCCTCCCCCTCACTTTTGGTGGACCGTAGTCCTAAGGGACAGTGAGAGTAAGGCGCCCTATTGTGAGATTTAGTATATATAAATAATAATAGATTTATCGGGACCCAGGCTCAAATCCAGTAAAGCTTCCGTGAGCGCGCGCCGGCATGCCATCTAGTGGACCTCACTTGTTCTTTAAAGGCTGACATTGAGACTAAGTAGGCACTTCTTCGGATGTCTATGTTGGTAAAGAGACATCCGGGCTTGCCCAAGGCTCTTTTAGACTCTAATAGTTCCAAATCGGAGGCTCCGTTAGGCTTCCTCGGATTTGTCAGACATTTACTAGTGGTAGCCAGATCACTGTTCTGGTACAAATGTATGCTAATCTAGCTTAACACAACAAGGAATATTTTTTTCAACAGCTAATTAAGATAATGTACCAGACACAAATGATAACCAACCCAAAACTTCTGAAAAGTACACAGAAAGGATTAAATAACACAACACAAATAAAATCAATTAAAATTCACACAGTAAAGTTAATAAAAACAGTTGTCCTCACCAAAATACCCAGATTATTAATATTTATCTAAAAACCCGACCCCTGTTGAGTGAAGTAGCCCTAGAATACAAAATCTCTATACGAATGTGCAGACCCCAATCGTCCCCTATCATACATAAAAATACGGAGCTTTCACGTTGCATTCCCTTACATGAAAAGAAGCCAATTCCCCTCAGAATAATTCTTAAGTTTATTCCTAGGTTTTTCCTAAAACCTCGCGAATAGAATTTCAATAAATTTGTAATTAAAAACCCATTTTATAAAATATCAATATCACTTAACTTCAACAAATAACATGACTACCTACACCGCAATAACCGTATACTACAGAACCGCAGGTAAACTAACGTGAATCTCACGTGAAACGTTAACTCTACGCTTGTCTCCCGACGCCGACGAATATCTACACGACTCCGCAATATTCCCTACATGAACTAAAATAGAATCACTAACAAATAACACAAGGAACAATGGTTGAGGTAAGGCTGCAACGCGACGTAGTTCAAACTACCTAACACCCTTAACCGGACCGCAAATACTAAACTGTAACTAGTAAACTAAATATCACTTCTCTAATAAATAAAGAAGTTATATTGTTAACGTAACGCTCTTCTTCTATATGTAAAATACCGGGAAATATATAACCGTAATCTACACAGAAGGATGTAACGATCCACAGTACACGAACACGATAACACGATATAAAACCCAAAGTAATTTAACTGCTGTGTACAGTTAATAATTGTCCGGACGGAATTCGGTGAGAAGAGACAAGATAAACCAATTAATTCAGTTACTATTTTAATCACTGAAACTTAAACTAAATACTACAGTGAGTGACCAGGCGGGCGCGAGACACAACTGACGGAATACCGATATGAATGGTGGTTGGAAGCGGACTAAACTCGCGTGTCCCGCGCTCGCTTCGGTTTTCTAATAATGTTGACCATGCAAATTCCTGTAGGGGTGTCGCCACAGTACTCCTCCCCTTTTTGAAAAGAAATGTACCTTATGGTAAACAAAAAGTAAAAAGTTACACCACTAAATTTCCTTTACGGAACCCTAAACGTATAAACCATGCATCGCGAATCAGCTTCCAATTGCTGACATCGCACCGTACTCGAGTAGGTGGTCATGTTTACATTTAGCTGACCTTATTTAATATGTTACACAATGTTGCACCCAGGCACGAGTGTAATTGTAAGTAACACATTCATGAAATGTAAATAATAAATTATGTTTAAAACATGAAATAAATGTGGTTTGGAAACCATCCGGTCATGAAAAGAAAAGAATATGTTAAAAGAAAACTCATTGTTGCCTGTGATGTCGGCGCCACAATGGTTACTTGGAAATGTGAATGGAATTGAAGACGTTCGATACCATGCTATGGCAATAAAATTACCAACGAATGGGTAAACTTCCCACCATTATCGAAATCTGCTCCCCTTGCTTGAGAACGTTGAATAAAAATATATATGCATGAATTGAACATTAATTCATTAAAGTATTGTTGAGAAAACAACTGGTATATTCTAATACACTGGAGCCTGTGACCTCAGCGTCACAGTGATCTCCGTCGGCGTCATTTTTCTCATGTTCTTCTCTAGCCACTTCCTTGTATTTTGTATACACTTTTGTCTAATGAAATAACACAATATGACTGCAAAAATCACTGCACAAATTATTAGGCCAATTCCTACGTAATTTAATGACGTTTGTGACGTTCTTACAAAAATACACCCAATTGTTTGGACCTCATTGCCATTTGCAACATTACATGTCGGCTCACATGATTGTACCCTAAATCCAAATTTCTCAAAATCCAGATGTGCATTATTGCCTAAAATCGAAACCGAAGCTCCCGAATCGAGTAAACCGAAAATCTCAAAGTCATAAACAAGGCCGAATATCATCTTTATTTGGTTTAACCTTTAGATGCATGATTTAATATTTTTATTCCGAAAAAAAATATTATGATGGGAAAATACACTTTAATAATGGGAAAAAAAATTAAAAAAAATCGCAATCAGTTTTTTATATTGTTTTTTTTTTTAAAATACCTGGTATCATTTTTGATACTCCATGCAGTAAGTACCTATAAAAAAACTTGGTTCAAAAATGTTTCAAAAATTATGTATCAAAGGAAAAGACTACAAATGAGAAGTATTAAAACAATCCGAATTTCACTTTGACAAAACGGCAAGGACCGCTTACTCCAGTGAAGGTTTTGGGTAAGTTTTGGTACGCACGGACCCTGGGAACTCGTTGATGCCCTTTCCTCGTATATCAAAGGAGGATCTGAAAAAACGCCAGTGAATCCGGGATCTTCTACTAAATTTTCTTCTTCATTCATACCTGAACTTTCTCCTTCATTCATATCTGAATTTTCTTCTTCAATCTCGTCTTCCTCAAGAGCTGTTTGCAGTTCATGAAGTGACGGATAAAATTCCAGGTCATCTCCATCAGACTCGGCATTATCTTCAATGCAAGTCTTCTATGTCCCTATCTTTTAAATGTTTATCACTAACCATCCTGTATCAAAATTACAAACCTTATTTGTACCGCCATTCGCATGCAAAACATGAGTAAACAACGAGTATACTCAAAAAACTGTTAAGCCGCGTATCCACCAAGCGCACGCGCTCGCGCGGCAGCCTCGCGAGCCAAATGCTCGGTCCATATGGACGTGCCTCAGGACTGTTTGGGCGCACGTTGCCGAGGCAACGAGTCCTGAGGCACGTCCACACGGACCGAGCATTTGGCTCGCGAGGCTGCCGCGCGAGCGCGTGCGATTGGTGGATTCGCGGCTTTATAAAACTTGTTAGTAACAAAACAAGCTTAGTGCGTGAAGTATCATTATTGATACCATGAAAAACGGCGTTATTGCATGGAGTATCGTTTTTGATACCGGCAAAGAAGTGAAAGATTTAGTAAAACAATGTATAACTCACAAAAACGCACATAATATTCGATAAACATAACTACTAACCTTTGCTATGCAGATTTTTTCGGGTGAAAATATCTCAAGATTCGCCAGATACTTGACAATTCAAACTTGGAACTTTACTGTCGCAAAAAAACTACCGCCCGATTCAAAGTATTGACGTTTCATGAAATGACAGCCGCTCTGGTTGTTGCCCATTTTTTTGCATATATTTGAGCAAAGGTAACGTAATTCAACCTTAATAGCGAGATTAAAAGTACATGATGTATTTTTGAACGAAGAAAATATATGGTATCATTTTTGATACCGTATGCATCTAAGGGTTAAACATGATCGTAGCAATGCATTGAAAATCTTATACGAACAGCTTCTAAATTGCAACACTGACTGATTTTGGAATGTGTCCCTTTTGTATTCAATGAACGAATTGTGCCGCTGAATGAAACAATTTGATGTCTGATATACCAAGAGCTAACTTAAGTTCTTCAATACGTTCTAAAAATGATCTGGGGTCAGTGCATCCATTGAACTTGACTCCCCATTTTGAAACATTCTTGTCACCCGTGCATTCAACATGCATCTCAGTGACCTCCGAAGGAGTAACTACACTTTGGTCTGAAGTCGGCACTAGTGTTTCAATCCTAACTAAAAGTGATTCTAATTTGTTACTAAGTTCTGATTTTAACTGTAAGTTGCCTGCATCGAAGTCAACTTGAATTCTTAAAAGTCTGTAATACAGATGTACACCTAATGCTCTAGATCTATTTAGTGAAAAACTGTCCTTGTTTTTCATATACTTATCTACAAAACTTTTCAACTGCTTTAACTTCTCTGAAACTATCCTTAACTCAACCTTTGCATCTAAACTTGTTTCAAGAACTGCCTCAGATGGACATTCTATATCTAAAGATCTTAATTGTTTCCAAAGACCATCAACAGTATGTTTTTGATCTTATCTCAACTTCATAATTATTAACTCATCCTTATGCAGTGAATGAAACTGAATAGTTCTATCCATTTTGTAATGTTTAACAATATACTCTAAATCAGAATTGTTGGCAAAAGCTAAATGTTAATACAATTTCTTTATAAGTACCATAATAAAATTACTTATTACAATTCTTAACATTTTTAAATTACTAAATGTGTTCTTTTATTTCCTTAAAAACACTTATGAAAACAAAGCAAACTGTAAGGTGAAATTAGCATTTGTTTTTCAAAATTTAGTACTTATGGCCTTCAATCGTTGGTACTCAAATGTAAGTTGCTAAAGAAGAAAACTTTTAATACAAATTTGACTTTTCTTAATGCACAAAAGCAAATTAGTTCTACAATTATCTTTATAAATTTGTGTTTATAAATTATGCAAAATGGCTTTAAATTTTATTAATTTATTAAAAGTAGGTTCGCAGTTTTTTTAAATCTCAATTTTATACAGAATAATACAAATTGACAATATCCCAAACAAAGCAAGTAGGACAAAGTTCTTCGATCAATGAGCGCGAGCGGGCTTTGCCGCTCCTATTTACACCCCCGGCGTCCGCAACACGCTGCGAAGAACTTTGTCGCTGTATATTATACTTTCATGTATAGGTAAATTAAAGTCACACAATTTCACACTGAACAAATTTTACGATTTAGATGTTAATGCGTAATGTATATTATAGTAGATGTAAGTGCCTAATTAGTTTTTAATTCTAAAGTTGAATAGGTAATAAAGAAAAGTTAGGGTATTTAATTTTTTACATGTTTAAGTTTCGGTACTGGGTGGTCAAGAAATAATATAACCTTACTAAGCCTATTCGGATTCTGGATGATCAAAAAAAAACTTTACCCTAACCTAACCAACTGTACTTACTCCCAGTACATTATAGCTATTATCATAGCTCATAGCTATTAGTTTATTTAACTTCGATACATACCTCTATCCCCCATTTCAACTACTTAGGAATATTTTTTCAAAATCGCCAAAAATTTTTTTTTTAAAAACACCAATTTTAAAGTTTCTAACTACAAAAATGACGAACTCTCATATAAAATTTTACATCCCCCTTTTATCCCTTAGTAGTTGGGTAGTTTTTCCAAAATCGCTGTAAGCTATAAATTTTATTTTTATTAGTATATACCAATTTTCACGTATCTAAGTTCACAAAATAAATGCGTTTTTGAAGGCGGTTTTTGGTTTTTTAAAACATTTTATTTTTGACTTTTTAGAGATCATAATAAGCTTATGTTCCTAGTCCCACTTCTTAGTTGATATGAAACTTTAAGACATTTCACGATCGCCGCCAGCAACGCCACGGGGAAGTCATAGTCATATTTAAACAATTAAATGTCCTTCGTTGTAGTCGCTCAACTATCTTAATCGAGATATCTAATCACCACCCTTGAATAAAGTATCGTTGAGGAGTTCCGGTGGCCATCTGTGGTCTTCATCATCAGTGCCATTTCACCAAATGATACTTTCTGAATGCAAATGCTAGATTTGTTACTAAAAATACTAAAATCGCTATATGTTTGCCTACAATATTTGAAGAGTTCCCTCAATTCCTCACTAATCCCCTTAAAAATTTACCCTTTAGGGTTAATAATATAAGCAGGATTAGTAGGATACTCGTATTAGTAGGATTAGTGGATAATAGCTTCTAGTCTTCGTCCGCTTAGATTTCGATTATACTTATTCCCTCGGGAACTTTTAAATTTTCCGGGATGAAAAGTGTTATTCCAGGGTATAAGCTATCTCCATTCCAAATTTCATCCAAATCCGTCCAGCCGTTGCAGCGTGAAGAGGTAACAAACACACACACAAACTTTCGCATTTATAATATTAGTAGGATTCACAATTCTTAGATAGTAAGTTGGTAGTCCCTAGTTATAGAGTTGTCACCAATTCCAATCTGAGTTCAAATAACTATTATTGATATCCTACTTCCCTAATTATAAATATTATTTCCACAGACCTTGATCTGAAGAAACCTTCCTTCCTGGACGATCCACTCGATGTGGTCCAGGTCGGCAGACTGGTGGAGCGGTCCCAGCACACTGTGTCGCAAGCCACAGTATCCACAGTCAGCTCACAGCAGCTTGTGAAGGTCTACTGAATCTCCGTGCCTATGGCTACTAAAGGTTGGTTTATACCTTTATATCCTACTTTATGACTTCTATGTTTTCTGAATGTTCAGGAACCTAAACATGAATTTATTACTTACAGATCTAAAGAGAGTTCCTGCTAAATACTGAATGTTTATATAAGCTACTTCATAGCTTTCCTGAACCTGCATATAGTTGAAGCCTGAATCGGAATAACGGAATGCAATACTACAAAATAAATCATCCCACCATAACGGCAAATGTGAAAGCTAAATTATTCTGAAAGTATCTAAACAGAATAACAGAAACAGAGACTATGTAGACGGAAACTTAAATCAGTACATAACTGAGAATAATTAAGCGAAACCCTGAAACCCAGTCCAGCTGTAAGATAGAGAGAAATTGCTCTAATTAGCACTACGTTTATGAAATGTATGAGACATGTGGCCTGACATTTAGGTTATCAAAATTATGAATCTTACCGGAAAACTTCTAGGAAAACCCCTGGTAATCTCGACGCTAAGACATTCCCTCCTCTCCACGTGTGAGAAACAATAACTAAAAATTCACCATTTGGTCAGACAATTGCACATTAAATTGCAACAAATGCCTCCATCAGAAAGATGTTATTAATTATTACTTTCAAGTTCCTTTCACCGAAATATGACTGAAGGTATGTACTATATCTCCACAGCAGGTGCTTGGTTACTTTATTGAGAATGGCTCCTCCGCTGTCATTCAGCTTAAGTCTGATTTTGTAATGGGCTATCATCTTGGACATCTTGATGAAAGCTAATCAAAACATAGATGCAACAAAATTCATAGAATGTAGCTATACAAATTAGGTAGTCTGGGTAATTTAGTACCTAATTAATATATTAGCTACATGAAAGTACTGCATTAAATTAACTTTTGACTGAAATGCGTTTGTTTAATTCTTGTATGTACAATTACTGCCAAAAGAAATCTTTGAATTGTTTTGTTTACTTAATAAATGTAATTAACTATTTACTCCATGTATTGTTTAATTGCAAATATTTATTATTCCCTTAATTCAGGTAATTTACCCTAACGCGGCAACACCAACCTACAAATCTATGGTGTTGACATTTGACAGTCAAAAGTAATGAACAGTGATGCCATTAACACCTTAAATATTTCCCCAGGTATACAACGTTACAGTCCGTGCCCTTTTAGACGGTGATAGCGAGAGGTCGTACATTACAAAGGCATTGCAAGAAAAATTGTCCCTTCAAGCAATACCTATTCACTGTTTAAAAGTCATTGGTATTGGCAACAGCTGTACAAAAAATATAATAGAACGCTGTAAAGTCCAAATAAACTAATTGACCAGCTCATTTAAAGTTGCATTATCCTGCTTCATTCTTGAGGAGTTAACAAGCGATATACCTAGAACTACAATAAATATAAAAGGCCTAAAGCTGCCTCCCACAATATTAATCTTGCAGTTCCGCATTTTAATGAATCGGCTCCCATTGACATGTTGGGTAGTGATTCTGTACTGATCCCAACTCAGCGGGCATATGTATATATGCAAGTATATATGTGTATTAATTTTTTTTTTCGGTATTTCTTTCCCCTCTAGTCATAATCGCAATTTATATGTATTGTAACGGTCCAGATATGCCCGTTCAAATTCACAAATATAAATAGAGTTAGTTCAGGCTCTAGCGAGAGCTGATTAATATGCAAAATCTATTTTTAATAAAATATCATTATTAATAGATATTATACGTATTCATGTATGAAAACAATAATAAATGACAAAATGCGAATGCAACAAATTTAAGCGCCTGCTAAAAATAGTCCGCAATATTACTTCAAAACAAGAGTAATGCAATAAGAAACTAGAAGGACATTCACCATTTTAGTAAGCTTTAAATCAAGTCATGTGTTAGTTTTATAATCTTAATCAATTAAATATTTGTTTAATACAAACTTTAGAATTGTAAATCTTATTTATTTCTTCAATAAACAATGGTTATATAAAAGAAATGGGAATGTTATAATTCTTGAGTAATGAACACGAGAGAGAGAAGGAAGGAACTATATAGGTTGTCTCGCTAGAATCGGGCCAAGCCGATTACGTAAACGAACATCACCGAGTAGGTGGCGCCTTATTATGATTATTGGTGGTACAGACAGGCAGAGTCTGTCATGTTCGAATTGGTAGAATACGACAGTGACGGAGATAGACGCCAACAGAATACGGATTCAAGTAGATACTAAAAACGGTAGTACTGGGAAAAATGGAAAAATGTACTGTGTATTGAATAGCATAAGGATTAGTTTCAATTATCAGTGTAGATTCTAATTAAAAATCAGGTGATGTAGGTTTGTAATGATAAAAATGACCTAAGCGATTGGAATAGGGATTGAAAGTATACCTTATGTTATTTATAGTAAGGGATATTTTTGAAGGAATTGCATGACTGGTTCGAGTGGCATGAGTGGCATGACTGGCATGAGTGGTTCAAGTGGTTCGACTGGTTCGAGCGCGATGGCCGCCAGTTGAACTTATATATAGAGATTTCAAAGGGAATATGATTATTATTTTCTGGGCATTCGTTGCGGAACGTTTATATTTTGACTTTATTTCCGTTATTCAAAGGGGATAGGCTCGTTTACTGGGGAGCGCCTTGCGTAAAATTCTCTTACGGTTCGTAGTTACCTTGTCGCGTTAACTTCGTTTGGGTTTTATATCGTGCTACGCTCGCTTATTTGTTATATTTTGTGTAAATTTCGGTTAATTACGGGTTTTATAGTGAAATAGGAGTACGACGCGTTCGCGGTTAAATTTTTGATTCAATGCTAGTCTTTCAGTAAAATTTAAACTACGCAGTATTCGGTTTAATATTTGCGATCTTTTAAAGCGATACAGTTACATCGGTTGTATAGTTAACGTTAATTTTGTCTTTAGAGCTAGTAGGGAGGTATAAAATATGTAGGGTTTAATTTCGTGTGACTCATTAGCTAACTATTGTCTTTCCGGTTTTAAATAGGATCATATATTGCTTTGGTAGTGTTAGGAAGGCGCGTTTTCGCAGTTAGAATAGTAATTTAATTCCTTCCGCGAGGGGATAGGGAAACGGTTTGCTTGGGAAGTAGGCTATAGATATTACTGTGTGGGAGATGGTTTTCTGTCATGTATGGGAATGCAGTGCGAAAGCTCTGTATTTTTATATATGATTGGTGTTGGTTGGGGGGTTGTGCTTTAATCAAAAGATTTTGTTTTCCAGATTTACTTCAGTAGACGGGTGGTGGGAACTTTTATATTTAAAGTTGATTTATTTTGATATTTTTATTTATACCTTGGTAAGGAACTTTGGTTTATTATTTCTCTTGCTACTGTTAATCCTAGTTTACATAGCTTGGGTTGCAGATAGTGAGGCTTTCTATTGTATGATTGTATTTTTATTGTTTGTATTGGTGGGTAGAAATCCTTGCTGGGCCAGGACACCTTTAGCTAACCACTGTGATCAGAGTCCGGACACAGCTGGCGAGGTTTCCCAAATACCAATACGTGTACTAATATACCTTTCTGTGTACTTTTCAGAAACCTTGGGTTGGTTATCATTCGTGTCTGGTACAATATTTTACATAGCTGTAGATTAAAGGACATTCCTTGTATAGTGGGGAATATTTGTTGAGTTAAGCTAGATTAGCATACACTTGTACCAGAACAGTGATCAGGCTACCACTAGTAAATGTCTGACAAGTCCGAGGAAGCCTAACGGAGCCTCTGATTTGGAACTATTAGAGTCTAAAAGAGCCTTGGGCAAGCCCGGATGTCTCTTTACCAACATAGACATCCGTAGAAGCGCCTACTTAGTCTCAATGTCAGCCTTTAAAGAACAAGTGAGGTCCACAATAGATGGCATGCCGGCGCGCACTCACGGAAGCTTTATTGGAGTTGAGCCTGGGTCCCGATAAATATATTATTATGTATATATACTAAACCACACAATAGGGCGCCTTACTCTCACTATCCCTGAGAACTACGGTTCACCAAAAGTGAGGGGGGAGGTAAACACAACACGAGCGTTTAAGTTGCCTTCTCAGCCGACTCAGCTGAACTTTCCAGATTCCCTAGGGACCTAGCTAATTACCGGGTGAGGTAAGCCCATAGGTGTAGCAAGTAGAATAGGCCTTATCAGTAGGTTTAGGGTAGCTTCAATGTAGGGAAAATAGGGAACTAGGACATAAACCAATAGGAATTCAACTAGGCATGTAGGGTTAAATCTTGTTAATCAAAAACATACTTTTAACTTCATCCTATTTTGGTCTTATACCATTATTATATAGGGAAAATATTAGGAAGTTTAAATTAAATATGTTATCCACCATAACTAAAGAATCAGTGGGATATACTATTTATTCCCATATTTATTTGTTTTACCTTAAGGAGATTTCAGTTTATTGAACATAGACTTTTCCAATAATATACATGCCAGTTTGTCAGGAAGTAAATATTTCTAGTCTTTAACTGACAAACAACGTTCTTAGTAAATTTCAAAGTCATATTTATGAGTTGGATTGTCTTCCCTCATTCAATCTTCAGAGGCAGATAGATTGCTGTACATACTGAGATACGTCTCTACCGTCACTGCTTACGAGCACCGGTTAGTCACTGTATAGTTAATTCAATCAGCCATTCCCACGGGAATTATGCATAAGAACATGCACTACAATGACCGAGGTCACTCCTTCTAGTAAATGTACTTAAAAGCATCAAATAGTATCAAGACTAGAAAGCTTTACTATATCTTCAAATCTATTTTACAAATGCTTAATTGAGAGTTAGTAAACTGTTTTCTCCTATAATTAATAAAATAACTATCTACTGCAAAACCGACGTCCGATAAGTTATAACTTCAATAAAACAGCTTATGCAAAGTAAGCTGCAACTTTTAAATAATGACAATGTAACAGATTGTACATTATGTTCATCAGTTCCAGTATTTTTAAATCTTGAGCATAGTGAATATTTCTAGTTTATGGCAGATAGCCAAATATACCTTCAGCATTGAAAGAATCAATGAGATTAAATGATTTCTCTCAATTTATTTTGAATATTTTACATCAAGTGATTTCTCTGTTTACGCTATGGGTTACGTACCCTGCTTGGTTGTTCTCAAGGGAAAACCGGCCTTATAGTTTGTGAGCAGTAAGAACCACTATTCTATTCCTGTGGGAATAAACTTCAGCTTTTATCTACAATTTATGATTGAAATCATTATCAGAACCAGCATTCATCATGACTAGAAAGTTTCACTATCATTCGAGAATATGTTATAAATATATATTATAAATAAACTCTTCATAAAAGTTACAGTGCAATGTTACACTTCAATCTTCATTAACTTAGTCTTTTAAGACTACTAATTATTACTATATACAACCTAACAAACTTGGTCTTATATATGACTATTTACCACTACAACCATTATCCTGACAGTTTGACTTTGACTTTTAATAATTTAGCTCCTAGTAGATCTATTCAGACATACAAACAATACCAAATATCTATTAGATTATATTTCACTCTTGCATTGAGTATGGAGCGCTTGAAAACCCTCTTGTCCTTTGGTTGACTGACGACAGACTACTTCTGACCAATTTACTATTGACAACTGACAAAGACTGTAAATTCAATATATCCCACCTGGAAAGAGAAAGAAAAGATTGGTAGGCGCTGGAGGGATGTCCAGTCAGGTAGACGAGTCCCACAGTCATGAGCGGGGAGTCATGGGCTCTGACCTTAGGCGCAAAATAAAATGCCATAAGCATACTTTCCAGTTTCAATCTAATAACCCTAACTAGTACCAAAGACTATGACTGACCTATACATATATTTCATAATATCAAACAACAAGACTTATATCTCTTAGTTATAATTTGTAATTTCCTTACAATTAACTATTATATATTACATTAAACTAAATCTTAAAGGGATAGGTTATATACTTATATTTATACCAAACTTATATGCATGAAAAGTTCTTAGGTTACTATCTATAACGGTTCACAAAGTAGGTTCCTTGACACTAGATGATCATATGGCCATTTCAACAATATTAAACATTCTTACTCTATAGGTATATTTAAAGATAGGAAAGTTAATAGGTACTTTATAAGCTTAATAATTTTACATAAAAGCTTTAATTAGGTTAAACTTAATACAAATTTTCATAGCTTTCATTTCAGTGCTTCAGTATAGAGTGTTAGGATTTTCTATAGACTTAAAATGTAGGCTTTAATTTTCTTTAGGCTGTTAGTTATAGTGAATATGAAGGAAAACGGTAGAGGGGAATATTGGGGGGGGTTACAATTTAGCGTTCCGTGACCAGGATAATGAACTTGAGTTATGTTTTTCTTTACAAGTTAGTTTTAATAAGCACTTCAGAATAAAGAGTAAGAATGATATAGGTAGGGTACAATTGTTGCCGTGAAAGAGGATAATGCTATACGATTTGGTATAAATATTGGTTAAAGATATGATTAGGTTAAATAAGTTAATACTCCAATATAAAAACTTATATAATTTACAAAAGAAATACAATAGGTTAGGTCACGTTAGTTCTGTAGGGAATAGTCAATTCATGGGCACGTTCAACACTTTATTAGATTGGCATCTTCCATCTATACCGTGATGAGTCGTGAAAACTATGTAGATATTCTCGTCCATTTTATTTATTGGTCACCATCACAATAGACTTAAAAGTTAGTACCTAATAGTTCAGGTTAACACGGCATGTTACATGTTGTTATGCTTCTAATTCCATTTTATGCATTTTAGATTAGACACTTTAAACTTTTAAAAATAAATTAAGTAAATAATCAATTAGACAAAACTAATTTAGATAAAGGTAGGGTGTTGTCATTTGCCACAGACAATTAATACAGCAAAGATTTACTTAATTTTACAAAGAAGGTTATGGTTAAAATATCAAATAACTTTTGATTGTAATTAGGGATTAAAGATTACTATTACATTAATGTTAAATATCTTCTATAATTTAATTATTCTTTCTCTTTTTAATTATGATAGATTCATAAATAATTTAGATATAAAAGGAATACAGTTTATAAAGGTAGCTTTGGAGATTATTAGAAAATACTCATAGTCGTATTTTCCAATATGTTTTTAGTATAGGTAAATTATAAAATTCTTAATCTATAAAAGATTTAGTAGAAAACAATGAAAGTAGTTATGAATTTAAGTTTCATAGGATATAGATATATTTATTACTGAATGAAGGATAGGGTAGAACTTATTTATTAAAATTTTATTCTTTGTAGATTTATGTTTGGATTTTACTAGAACATTTAATTAGTTATTAAAAACCATAAAAGACCTTGTGTGGAATTAAATTTAGTAAACATTTGGCAGTATGAGCATAGGTTCTATTATCTTTAATAATAAAAAAAATATAATAATATTTATTTAGTATCAACTCAGTAAACTAAACTTACTTTTTGAATAATTCGGATACCACATAAGCATAATTGAGCTCCTCATTTGGAATATGTTGGGAGTGTACTTGAATCTAGACTGGAATCTAGATCAAAAGGAATAAAAGGTAGACAAGTTCAGTTGTAATTTTAAAACGGTTTGACAAATGCTTGTTGTGTGAATTTAGGAAAAAGAAACATTAGTTAGGTAATTGTAATTATCAAAGCAATGATTTGATTAGTGACTGAATCACTTAGTCAGTAGTAGTTACTGTTCAAAGCTTAAAAATGACCATGTCATTAGATTGAAAGTCGGGGGGTTGTTTAGTTATAATTTAGAACTCAGGTGATCAGGTGCATATTTTACCTAGAAATGAAAATAAAATAAAATAAGAAGGTTACTATACTTAGGAATCAAACCTAAAAAAAAAAAAACTATTCTGTCATTTTATAAAATTTCATAAAGCTTTATATGTAGCAGGTTAGTAATTTGGATATTAGAAAAGAACTATGACTTTACATTTACATAAAACCAATATATTATTTAATATAGATGTTAATAGGCCTTGTTAAATAGCAAAGACTGAATACTAAAGTAATATTTAGTACTGCAGTATCCAATTTGAAACTTCTCGCATATAGTAAACTCATGGGGGTTGTTAGTGCATTCAAGAAAATCTAATATGTGTATTAAACAAAGCTGTTTATCACCAAGCACTCACATAATAGAAAACGCAGGTATGAACAGATTCTATCAAGTTAGAATTAGAACATTGTAGATTGTAGCAATGAATGAATAAATTATGTTTTATTAGGTAAGTTAGGGAAAATAATAATTAAGAAACACAAAAGTAGAAATTGTATAATTCAATAGTAATGCATTACAGAGGAGAAGGTGCAAAAGACAGGATAACATTAATTTTAAGTATAATAAAAGGAAAGGGTATGCGAATCACATCATTTTACTTAGTTGTTCGAACAGAGCATAATCCTTTAAGCTGAGTCAGGTTCGCATTTCACGTAGTCCTTGCTAGTTTAATTATAACCCGAAGACAGATAAACTCTTTTTAACATCATCATATCAGCAGGGTAATTTTCGCTTATATAACTGCAGGGGTATCATATTTCTTTGTTGCTAAAACAAAAAAATAATATATGCCATTAGTTACTGAAACCATCATTAAGTAATAAAACCAACAGGCCCTAAATATCTAACAACTTTACTTATTATTACGTAGGATAGGTAGACTAGTTATTTTATTAGTTAATTTAAATTTTGAATAAATTTTATACAACAAAGTTGAGCGCGTCAACATGTACTAAGGTTGATAATAATAAGTATAAGAATAACTTTCAAATACATAAAACAAGATTAAAACGATGAAGGCAGACAATATTGCTACTTACAAAATACGAATAATTCCCATTGCTTGGTAATCACTTTGATACTTGATGATGAGAGTAGATACAATTCTTTTATAATACTATTCATTATCTCTTCAATGACAGTCACGAACTTGGGAATATTGACAAATACTAGTGATACAATAAGTCAGTGGATAAGGTATAAAAATGAAGAACACGGGGCTTCTTTAAATATTCTGATAAACAATATTGAGCTGCTGGCTGGCTCTAGAATAGACGCACAATGACGTACCATAGATAGCATAGCTGTCGGAATCGTTCGGAAACCAAAACGTGTAAGTTTAAGTAGACAAATATTAAGACCTTTATACACAATAGGTCAAGGGCGAAATGAAGAATGTCAGTAGGTACGCCAAATCGCTTGAAACTTTGTAACAGTAATGTTTATAAATAAACAAACATAATACTTTTTATTTCATTCAAATAGACCCAGTAGTTTTGATTCTACAAACGTTTGAAATTTGGGTCAATAATATTAAAGCGCGTAGACGCCATCTTGCTTGAGTGACGTCATCGTTCAATTGCGGTACGCGCCCTTATATGAACGAGTAAGTTTACAGGGCTATATATTTTTAACCGTAATAAGTAGCCAGTTGAAATTTTCACAGAATACGTGTTATTATAAAATCTATCGTTTAAAACTATAAAATGAACAATAAATCAAATCCCAAGAGGGGTCCCCATACAAGAAACATGAAAAAAAATCTTTATTTTTAGCATTTTTATACGGATTGTATTTTTATAATGGCTTCCTATTTTGATGCTATTTTAAACTTAAATTGTAGTCTAATTTTCATTGTTTACGACTAAATAGCAATCTTAAGTAAAACTTCGGCAAATATGTGACAAAACTGATTTTATCAACACGATGGTTTAGGCGGTCACACATCCTGTTTTAGACTACGCGTGTAGTTGCTTAACTTTGGAAGACGAAATACGGGTTGTATATGTATGATAGCTTTTTATTTCGGTGTCACATTAAGCTTAAATGATAATCTAAACTTCATACTAACATATATAGTTTACGACCAAACAGTAAACTGTAGTAAATCTCTTATAAATATGTTTAAAAGTGCCTAGTTTAAATCAACACGATGTTTAGGTAAGCGGTGGTTGCTTAACTTTGGTGGTAGGCCTTTCTTTACAAATTTCGTGTTAAGTAATGTAGAATTAATATCGCTACCGTATAAAAGAACGAACTATAAAACATGATTTTTTGATTGACCTAGTAGTAGTTCTGATAATTCGTGTATTCATTACATCGATTTCAAATTTCGCGCGCGGGCGCTACGAGGTTCCTCACTCAAGGTAGTGTGTGTTGGTTTTTTTTTGTGGGACCAACGCCCTTTGTTACACTTTGGTACAATAGAGGACAATCTTGACTTCTACGGCTCCGACATTTTAAACGAGTAAGATCACTTAAAACTACGGGTACGCTGTACGAGACCGCGTATATAGCGAACTGCGTGAATCATAATATTGTTGAATAGTACAGTCGAGTACAAAGATATGTATACACTTTTTCACCTTATTCCATTGAAATAAGGGCCACAAAATTAAATGTATACATATCTTTGTACTCTACAGTACCTACCGCTACAGGCTCGGCCGCCTGTGTCCCGCGTCTCGCACTTGGTTTTTAATTTTTGGCATGTTTCACCTTAGCTATCAACATACTTTATTGGTATTTTTATGTAAAAAACGGTGAACCCAAAATTAAAAGTGCCTATTTATTATCCTAATTTTATTTAACCAACTTACTCGACAAACATTACAAACAGAAAAGCCGGTCAGTGACAGAAAGTTTGTTTAGTTAAACTGTATGTAATACAAAACAATAGATACCTAACCATAACTACCATAGTAACATCAAAACGAATTCGTAAAAATAATTACGAGTATTACGACTTACAAAGTTAAGCAACTACAAGCGTAGTCTAAAACAGGATGGGTGACCGCCTAAACCATCGTGTTGATAAAATCAGTTTTGTCACATATTTGTAGAAGTTTTACTCAAGATTGCTACTTAGTCGTAAACAATGAAAATTAGACCACAATTTAAGCTTAAAATAGCATCAAAATAAGAAGTCATTATACAAATACAATCCGTATAAAGATGCTAAAACAAAAGTTTTTTTTTCATGCTTCTTGTATGGGGACCCCTCTTGGGATTTGATTTATTGTTCATTTTATAGTTTTAAACGATAGATTTTATAATAACACGTATTCTGTGAAAATTTCAACTGGCTACTTATTACGGTTAAAAATATATAGCCCTGTAAACTTACTCGTTCATATAAGGGCGCGTACCGCAACTGAACGATGACGTCATCATCCGTGAGCGCTAGCCGCCGAGTTTCGAGCGCCGCATACGAAGTTTAAAATTCAATATCTCGAAAAGTATTTGACGTATCGACATGATTTTTTTAAAGCAATTTTTTGTTTTTAATGAAGAATACGATAAGCCAAAAATCTAAACTGGCTGACATTCTCTATTAATTAAACGATTGAAATATTAAATTTTATTCTATTTTTAATTACAGTAATATTTAATGAGATATGGAGGGAGGAAAATTAAATGTTAACAATTGTGAAGGATTGAGTCAGGGTTGACAGTTGCATTTTGATTAGCGTCATGGAACTGAATTGTTTTATATCTATTGCAACACATGAGTTGTATGTAAAAGGTTGCGATTAATTAGGGTAGAATTTAAAAAAAAAAATGTCCCAGTACCTATTCGACTAGTATGTTTGTAAGTTTGTTGTGTCGTATGTATGTTGTATGAAAAAAAGTTGCAATATTAATAAGGGTATTATTGTTATGAAAAATTTAGGTAACATTATTGCATTACATGACGTATTGTATGTATGTATGTAAGTTTGTCAAGTCGTATGTGTGTAAGTTAAAGTTTAGTAATTAATTAGGATTACGGAAATATCTCGACAATAATGTAGTATGGTAACTTTAGTACCATAATATATGTTAATGTCTTTGTCGAGTTGTCGTGAATTCAAAATCGGTTTGGTAATACAGATTAATCAAGAAAATAGTATGTATGTATGTAAACTCCTAGTTGCACAAACAGAAAATAACAAACTAAAAAAAAAGGGGACTTACGAGCGTTTAATTCTGGTTGAAAATTTGCATTTTACTTTTAAAAGGTGGAATTTATTCGAATCTCCGCCAGATGGCGCAAATGTTAGCCGATAACTTTGTAGTTTAGTAAGATCATAGTTTACACGGATCATTGCTAGATGGCGAATCCGTCGATTAAAAGATTTACTAATGCTATCGTTATTCTGGATTCGGATTCGTAAGGTTAACTATGGTTGATTAAATGGCAAAACCAAGGTTAGTAGATTTTAACACTAGTATAAATTTGTCCGTAATTCTGTACGTGTAGAAGTTGATATTTCGCTACGCGTGTGTCTGTCCTTCTGGGTTTGAGTGGTCTCCAAATTGGATTTTATAAAAATCGGATTAGCCGTGAGTAATTTTACATTTATAACATTAGTATCTACCAATAGATATTTATTTATAGAATGGATTGTTTTAGATGTCGATTTAGACAACATAGGTAAATAAAAGGGATAACATATTATGAATTAGATTGACTTGCTTTATTAATGTTACGTAGGTAGTTATAACGATTGACGAACAGATTGAGTGTGTTAACTATAAGTAGGTAACGTTATTAATGCAGTTATTAAGTAAGTAAGATAATTTGTTAGACGACAGTTTGATAACCATAAATGATGTTAGCGTGCTATTAATTTTAATTTTAGGATAATTTTAATGTAGGATGTGTTTGACTTGTTCTTGCGCCGGCATGAAGCGAATCTTAGGGATAGGATGAAGGTATTTTATTATGGTGGGATTGTTTGGATATGTCATGTTTGACAATTGTCAACACAGTCATGGCGTTCATTAGAGATGATTTTGACAATGATGTTTGCACAACCATATTTAGATAAGTGACTTAGTCTTTTATAGTGATTTTGTCCTAGCTTTTAAATTGATAGGTTTAGGTTATTGCATAAGTAGGTATGCATATGTTAACAACATACACTCGTAAATTAGTTGAATAATTAGAGCTCTTAGTTGTTAAATGACTTAGGATTCATTTTATATTATTCGAAAAATTGTGGGTAATTAGCAAGAATCAAAGTAGGTAGCAGAATAAATACGTGCTAACTTTAAAACTTCGTATCAAGGCATGCTTTAAGTTTAAAACTAAATCGTTTTTCAATCTCAACCCTATCGCTCTTGAAATTAAGTCTAAAGTATTTATTTATTTATTTATCTATTCAAATAATTGCAATACTTAGATACCTATGTCAATTGCACAACGCAAATTGAATACATATGTTCCTTGTCAGGCATCGCAACTTAGACGTGAGGTAGTTAAATTCGTATACAATAATGTAATAATGTGTTAATTATTTTTAAGTTATTTTAATTATTATGATATTTCTAACTTATCTTTTAAATATTCCTCGACGGCGTAATATGATTAATGAGAAAATGTTTTAGACTTCTGCAGAATACTTTAATATCACTTTCATTTTTTATTAATTCAGGAAATTTATTATTGATTTTATTGACATGGCATGAGATAAGGCCCAGTGCTATGTAAGATTAAATTAGATTTAGTTTTAAAGAGGTTGCTTTTGAAACAAGATTGATATTTACGTGGCATATCTCCTAATGTAACATAGTTCGTTAGGATTTCTTTTAACAAAACTACAGAGTTCTAATATGTACTCGTACATGCAAGGTAGGGTTAAATTATTATGATTTTTAAAGTGAGGTTTTCAGATTTCGGTTTGTCGTATGTTAGTTAGTATCCAAATACATTTCTTTTGCAATATAAACAAAGCCTAAGCGTCTGTTCTGTTGCCCCACAACATCACGCCGTAGCTCAGCCACGCATGCGTGTATGCGTATTAACAGTCTTTACCGTTTAGTGATCGGAGATCTTCTTTAGTTCTCGCAAGTTTATGATAAATTGGGATAGTATAGCTTTGTTTAAAAAAAAATTAATGTAAGGTTTCCATGTTGGATTTAAGTCAATTACAGTTCCGAGCAGCGTAAAGGTCGTTGATATAAACCAAGAACAGAAGGCAGTCTACTACGCTACTCTGTGGTATCTAATGAGTTCCTTCTGTCGACTTTTTGGCATAATACTCTACATTATTGCTCACGAATTGCCAAATATGAAGCGTTCGCGTATCTACTCCGATTGCATATAGTTTATTTAACAGTATGCCAATTTTATCTTTTTTATATGCTTTAGTCATGTTTAATAGAATTCCAATTGCATATTTTTTATTATTTAATATATTTAAAACGTCATTAATTTATTTAATGTCATAGATCTATTTTTACGAAATCTGTATTAAATATTATACTTTACACAAATAGAGTACAAACGTTTACACACCATTTTCTCGAATACTTTGAGATAACCGGAAGTAATGCGATGGGGTAGTAATTGTTAAAATCAGCTTTTGAACTATTTTATGTACCGGCTTAACAATAGTTTTTTTTAATAAGTCAGGAAAAATACCATCAGAAAGCGACTGGTTTATAATAGTTCTAAGAAGCATCGTCAGTTCATTTACACAACTCTTGATGAGAGACTTGATAATTATATAGTAGTAGCTTACTGAGTGACACAATGTTCATGACTCCGCAATCCAGGGCCGAATTTATAGGTTTGCAATTATCAAGTAATTATGTGGCCCCGCAGGTGATGGGGCCAACTCTGTACAACAAGCTCCCACAACGCGTTAAAGACGTGGCCAGCGTGTCAGGATTCCAGTCCCTACTAAAGAATATTTTAATTGAAAACACAATATATAATGTAAATGAATTTATCAGTAGCACTATAAAATAATAAATAATAATAAAATGTTAAATAAATATTATCTGTAACTTGACATGTCTTCTAGTGCATTTTATGTTTATGTAAATCTTAAATGTAATTGTCCAAGAATTGACGAATAAACTATTCTATTCTATTCTATTCTATTAAATAAATGCGAAGTATTCAACTAAGAAATAAGGATAGGATCGCTTTTAGAAATTTTGAAGTATTCATCAACATGTTTCGTAATATACCTATTATTTATATAGGCATACTAAAATTTTGAAACAAATATTAAATTCATTTGATAAATTTAATATGTTTTTATGAGAGGTTTTAATGGGATTAAACCTTAATTATGTCTATTTATACAAATAGAGTGAAAAAAGGCAGCTAATCATAATTAGGTATCTGAGGAAGTTTAGGTTGTTTAGATTTTAAGACTGTACTTTATTTAAAACAGGGAACGGTGGTGGTATGGTATACTAAGACGGTTTTGGTGTTCGTACTTAAGCATTGCAAATTTATTTAGCTTTGAAAATAATGAATTATTCGGTTTGGGTAGGATAAGCAATAGAGATTAGATTGTACAAGTCTGAGGTTTGGGGGTTGGGATTTTACAGTTATATGGTAATTTACTGAGCACAAAATATGTAGATATTAATAATTAATTCAAATACAATTTTAACGTAACGGAATTATCAATTTAATGTTTAAGGGTTGAGGTTAAGTTTAGTTAAAATTAAGTTAGAATTATGGTGGCGGGATTGATACTTTAATAATTATATATTATGATTACTTTAAGCATACTTATAAAAGGTATATTAATCATTACGCTTGGTTCTATTTTGGTTATCATCAACGTTAATGAGGGGGTTAAAAAAATAATACAAGAGATAAAAGAGATAAAAAAATAATACAAGAGATAAAAGAGATAAAAAAAAAAAAACTTTTTTAATATAAACTAGACAAAAAAAAACAGTTTTATAGTTGTAGAAAACTACTTTTTTTTTAGATTGGCCCACAAAATACTTTGGAAGCCTTGCCAATGTCGTTATAAGAAAGGGGGGTTGTAGATTCAATGCATAGTTACTTCATAAGTGAATTGGTTGATTGACCGGAGGTATTTTCTGTATATTATAATTAATAAATAGTTTATTTTTATAATATTTCCATTCTAGTTGAGCTTAGTGTTTTGTTAGGGGCGTATGGAAGTGAGAATGGGGAAGGTATTAGGTAGATGAAAGCTATTTCCGAAAAAAAAAAAAGGAAAGTGTCATGGGCCCTAATAATTCAATGGATTCTATAGAAATGGAGATCGGTTTGTTGACACTATGTTTCAAGGCACTACACTAACAATGAGTTAACTATGGAATAGGTGTTAGGTTAGATCAGAGTGCAGGTTCTAAGTCTGCTTCCATAGAAAACTCATACTCTACCGGCAGCCCACAGTGGCTATTGTCATATATTTTCGGCAACTTCACATGTTCCAAATTATATAGAGATTGATAGTGGGGTGGAATTTCTTAATTTGGATATAAAAACTATTGGATTGTTAGCATTTTAGCTATCAAAGGCATTCGGTTTCTAGAGGGGGGGTTTTGCCAGAATCACTTATGGCTTGGGCAATGTAGGTCAGATTCATAGACCGGGCAATGTGGTCGCCGAATCGTTGTGAAGGGGCAAGACTTTACTACTAGAGTAGATTTGGATTCACAACCCAGGTTCCTCTTGCTGAGACCTTGTGTTCCTTGCGAAGAGTGATGATAGTTCATGGTTGGCATATCGACAGGTTGAGGGTTGCATTCTAAGATCGATTTCTATTATTTTGGTTTCAATACACATCACACTATTATTGTACTTAATGGATTTTACAGTTGAGAGAAAGTGTTAACAAATAAGTAGAATATATTTGCGAATTAAAGAGAGATTAGAAAATTTACTCCGGTTAAACAATTTGTCACCTGTGTAAATTTTGGGGGTTGATTGTAACGGTCCAGATATGCCCGTTCAAATTCACAAATATAAATAGAGTTAGTTCAGGCTCTAGCGAGAGCTGATTAATATGCAAAATCTATTTTTAATAAAATATCATTATTAATAGATATTATACGTATTCATGTATGAAAACAATAATAAATGACAAAATGCGAATGCAACAAATTTAAGCGCCTGCTAAAAATAGTCCGCAATATTACTTCAAAACAAGAGTAATGCAATAAGAAACTAGAAGGACATTCACCATTTTAGTAAGCTTTAAATCAAGTCATGTGTTAGTTTTATAATCTTAATCAATTAAATATTTGTTTAATACAAACTTTATAATTGTAAATCTTATTTATTTCTTCAATAAACAATGGTTATATAAAAGAAATGGGAATGTTATAATTCTTGAGTAATGAACACGAGAGAGAGAAGGAAGGAACTATATAGGTTGTCTCGCTAGAATCGGGCCAAGCCGATTACGTAAACGAACATCACCGAGTAGGTGGCGCCTTATTATGATTATTGGTGGTACAGACAGGCAGAGTCTGTCATGTTCGAATTGGTAGAATACGACAGTGACGGAGATAGACGCCAACAGAATACGGATTCAAGTAGATACTAAAAACGGTAGTACTGGGAAAAATGGAAAAATGTACTGTGTATTGAATAGCATAAGGATTAGTTTCAATTATCAGTGTAGATTCTAATTAAAAATCAGGTGATGTAGGTTTGTAATGATAAAAATGACCTAAGCGATTGGAATAGGGATTGAAAGTATACCTTATGTTATTTATAGTAAGGGATATTTTTGAAGGAATTGCATGACTGGTTCGAGTGGCATGAGTGGCATGACTGGCATGAGTGGTTCAAGTGGTTCGACTGGTTCGAGCGCGATGGCCGCCAGTTGAACTTATATATAGAGATTTCAAAGGGAATATGATTATTATTTTCTGGGCATTCGTTGCGGAACGTTTATATTTTGACTTTATTTCCGTTATTCAAAGGGGATAGGCTCGTTTACTGGGGAGCGCCTTGCGTAAAATTCTCTTACGGTTCGTAGTTACCTTGTCGCGTTAACTTCGTTTGGGTTTTATATCGTGCTACGCTCGCTTATTTGTTATATTTTGTGTAAATTTCGGTTAATTACGGGTTTTATAGTGAAATAGGAGTACGACGCGTTCGCGGTTAAATTTTTGATTCAGTGCTAGTCTTTCAGTAAAATTTAAACTACGCAGTATTCGGTTTAATATTTGCGATCTTTTAAAGCGATACAGTTACATCGGTTGTATAGTTAACGTTAATTTTGTCTTTAGAGCTAGTAGGGAGGTATAAAATATGTAGGGTTTAATTTCGTGTGACTCATTAGCTAACTATTGTCTTTCCGGTTTTAAATAGGATCATATATTGCTTTGGTAGTGTTAGGAAGGCGCGTTTTCGCAGTTAGAATAGTAATTTAATTCCTTCCGCGAGGGGATAGGGAAACGGTTTGCTTGGGAAGTAGGCTATAGATATTACTGTGTGGGAGATGGTTTTCTGTCATGTATGGGAATGCAGTGCGAAAGCTCTGTATTTTTATATATGATTGGTGTTGGTTGGGGGGTTGTGCTTTAATCAAAAGATTTTGTTTTCCAGATTTACTTCAGTAGACGGGTGGTGGGAACTTTTATATTTAAAGTTGATTTATTTTGATATTTTTATTTATACCTTGGTAAGGAACTTTGGTTTATTATTTCTCTTGCTACTGTTAATCCTAGTTTACATAGCTTGGGTTGCAGATAGTGAGGCTTTCTATTGTATGATTGTATTTTTATTGTTTGTATTGGTGGGTAGAAATCCTTGCTGGGCCAGGACACCTTTAGCTAACCACTGTGATCAGAGTCCGGACACAGCTGGCGAGGTTTCCCAAATACCAATACGTGTACTAATATACCTTTCTGTGTACTTTTCAGAAACCTTGGGTTGGTTATCATTCGTGTCTGGTACAATATTTTACATAGCTGTAGATTAAAGGACATTCCTTGTATAGTGGGGAATATTTGTTGAGTTAAGCTAGATTAGCATACACTTGTACCAGAACAGTGATCAGGCTACCACTAGTAAATGTCTGACAAGTCCGAGGAAGCCTAACGGAGCCTCTGATTTGGAACTATTAGAGTCTAAAAGAGCCTTGGGCAAGCCCGGATGTCTCTTTACCAACATAGACATCCGTAGAAGCGCCTACTTAGTCTCAATGTCAGCCTTTAAAGAACAAGTGAGGTCCACAATAGATGGCATGCCGGCGCGCACTCACGGAAGCTTTATTGGAGTTGAGCCTGGGTCCCGATAAATATATTATTATGTATATATACTAAACCACACAATAGGGCGCCTTACTCTCACTATCCCTGAGAACTATGGTTCACCAAAAGTGAGGGGGGAGGTAAACACAACACGAGCGTTTAAGTTGCCTTCTCAGCCGACTCAGCTGAACTTTCCAGATTCCCTAGGGACCTAGCTAATTACCGGGTGAGGTAAGCCCATAGGTGTAGCAAGTAGAATAGGCCTTATCAGTAGGTTTAGGGTAGCTTCAATGTAGGGAAAATAGGGAACTAGGACATAAACCAATAGGAATTCAACTAGGCATGTAGGGTTAAATCTTGTTAATCAAAAACATACTTTTAACTTCATCCTATTTTGGTCTTATACCATTATTATATAGGGAAAATATTAGGAAGTTTAAATTAAATATGTTATCCACCATAACTAAAGAATCAGTGGGATATACTATTTATTCCCATATTTATTTGTTTTACCTTAAGGAGATTTCAGTTTATTGAACATAGACTTTTCCAATAATATACATGCCAGTTTGTCAGGAAGTAAATATTTCTAGTCTTTAACTGACAAACAACGTTCTTAGTAAATTTCAAAGTCATATTTATGAGTTGGATTGTCTTCCCTTATTCAATCTTCAGAGGCAGATAGATTGCTGTACATACTGAGATACGTCTCTACCGTCACTGCTTACGAGCACCGGTTAGTCACTGTATAGTTAATTCAATCAGCCATTCCCACGGGAATTATGCATAAGAACATGCACTACAATGACCGAGGTCACTCCTTCTAGTAAATGTACTTAAAAGCATCAAATAGTATCAAGACTAGAAAGCTTTACTATATCTTCAAATCTATTTTACAAATGCTTAATTGAGAGTTAGTAAACTGTTTTCTCCTATAATTAATAAAATAACTATCTACTGCAAAACCGACGTCCGATAAGTTATAACTTCAATAAAACAGCTTATGCAAAGTAAGCTGCAACTTTTAAATAATGACAATGTAACAGATTGTACATTATGTTCATCAGTTCCAGTATTTTTAAATCTTGAGCATAGTGAATATTTCTAGTTTATGGCAGATAGCCAAATATACCTTCAGCATTGAAAGAATCAATGAGATTAAATGATTTCTCTCAATTTATTTTGAATATTTTACATCAAGTGATTTCTCTGTATACGCTATGGGTTACGTACCCTGCTTGGTTGTTCTCAAGGGAAAACCGGCCTTATAGTTTGTGAGCAGTAAGAACCACTATTCTATTCCTGTGGGAATAAACTTCAGCTTTTATCTACAATTTATGATTGAAATCATTATCAGAACCAGCATTCATCATGACTAGAAAGTTTCACTATCATTCGAGAATATGTTATAAATATATATTATAAATAAACTCTTCATAAAAGTTACAGTGCAATGTTACACTTCAATCTTCATTAACTTAGTCTTTTAAGACTACTAATTATTACTATATACAACCTAACAAACTTGGTCTTATATATGACTATTTACCACTACAACCATTATCCTGACAGTTTGACTTTGACTTTTAATAATTTAGCTCCTAGTAGATCTATTCAGACATACAAACAATACCAAATATCTATTAGATTATATTTCACTCTTGCATTGAGTATGGAGCGCTTGAAAACCCTCTTGTCCTTTGGTTGACTGACGACAGACTACTTCTGACCAATTTACTATTGACAACTGACAAAGACTGTAAATTCAATATATCCCACCTGGAAAGAGAAAGAAAAGATTGGTAGGCGCTGGAGGGATGTCCAGTCAGGTAGACGAGTCCCACAGTCATGAGCGGGGAGTCATGGGCTCTGACCTTAGGCGCAAAATAAAATGCCATAAGCGTACTTTCCAGTTTCAATCTAATAACCCTAACTAGTACCAAAGACTATGACTGACCTATACATATATTTCATAATATCAAACAACAAGACTTATATCTCTTAGTTATAATTTGTAATTTCCTTACAATTAACTATTATATATTACATTAAACTAAATCTTAAAGGGATAGGTTATATACTTATATTTATACCAAACTTATATGCATGAAAAGTTCTTAGGTTACTATCTATAACGGTTCACAAAGTAGGTTCCTTGACACTAGATGATCATATGGCCATTTCAACAATATTAAACATTCTTACTCTATAGGTATATTTAAAGATAGGAAAGTTAATAGGTACTTTATAAGCTTAATAATTTTACATAAAAGCTTTAATTAGGTTAAACTTAATACAAATTTTCATAGCTTTCATTTCAGTGCTTCAGTATAGAGTGTTAGGATTTTCTATAGACTTAAAATGTAGGCTTTAATTTTCTTTAGGCTGTTAGTTATAGTGAATATGAAGGAAAACGGTAGAGGGGAATATTGGGGGGGGTTACAATTTAGCGTTCCGTGACCAGGATAATGAACTTGAGTTATGTTTTTCTTTACAAGTTAGTTTTAATAAGCACTTCAGAATAAAGAGTAAGAATGATATAGGTAGGGTACAGTATTCATACATAATTATGAGTAGGGAGTTTAGTCCCGTTGGATTATCAGTAGGTACGTTGTTCGTCTAGGTTGACACCGGATTTTCAAGCTTTACTTAATTCGAGTACGAATTTGTACCTATATTGTGACTCAAACTGGGAAATTATCTATGCATAATTTATAACGCCTACAACAAAACAAATAGCAAATAGGAGGCATAAACGAATTATCATTCTCATATTATCACGAGTTTAAATTTTGGTTCGCTGTGGAACCTTGGCATAATGACAACGTCACATGATGAGATAGGAAATTACGTAGGAATTATTCGTTGGTATTGTATGAAAGGGTTCTATGTGGGTTGATGTTTGAAGTTCATGACCGAGTTTGAGATATATAGATAGATTTGGGGAGGTCAAATACCAATATGAATATCTAAAAGGATATTATGGTGTATAAAGAAGCTAACAGTATGAATCATATCATTACAGCAGTTAATGCTAATTATTTTTAGTGAGAACATGTAAGGTAGATTGATAAGTGAGGGTATTTGTTCGATTAGCGTTGGTAACATGGATATGCTTCGACAATTATTTCTTTTATAGTTGTTTATTACTATGTTTTGGATTGAATTAATTTATTTATATCAATTTAAAAGTATGAATAAACTACTTAAGGGTGAAACATTCAATACGAATGTGCAATTTTCCTAAGACATATTAATAATTTTAAGGCGTTCCGTAAAACTACACAACTATGGTCCTAGCCTGCAACAATAGTCCTATTTTCCTCGTTACATTATTCTAAAATATAATGCCTTACTCCTATTATTGCTAGGTATATGTATTGTTTGACCTAAAATCGATTGCTCTTAACTATCATATTTTTAAAATAATGTGATAAGTAAAATTGGACTACTGTTGTAGGCCAGGACCACAGTTGTGTAGTTTTACGGTTATTAAAACATACTAAAGGTAATCAGTACATTTAATGCAATCAGAGGGTTGCATAGCGGAACATCTGGGGTCAATTGTTATAAAGTTGATACACAAACATCTAGAACGACGAAAGCCTAACTGAATAATGTTTTTAATCTATAACGTGCGAAATACATACAACACGACTGTTCGAATGAATATAATATCGAAGTACCTACAAAATTAATATGATTAATTGACATAAACTTGGTACACATGTATATACATAATGTAAAAAGCTTAAATGAATAATTTTGTTAATCTATAACATTCGAAACACAAATACGTTTATGAATTTTAGTTTAATTTCTATTTTTAATATCAACATTAACAGAGTCGACGGAACTCCGCTACCGCGGAGCTCCTATTTCTAAGTGTTTAGGCCTTTCGGGCCGGCTAAAGAACTAGAATGACCTAAATCTATCTCATAATAAATATGACACTATTTTTCTTTGAATTTCATTCGTTATATAGTTTGACCTTATGTGCTTAAAAGTTATACATAGTGAGCAGTATGGATTATAAATGCTAAATATTTAAATCGTAGAAATTTTGAACTTGTAGCATTTGATTTTGGATGTTTTGCTGCGTAACCAATCAGAGATATATTAAAATAGATAAATTACATATAAATTTATTTCACCTCTTTCTTTTTAAGATTATTTGATTTTCATTTGTCTGTCTGTCATTTGTTGAATTTGTTTGGGCTAGTCCATACTGTGTTTTCGTTGTTGGTCTAGAGCGACCATTTTATAAAGAATTATCGAGTCGTTATTGCGAAATACCTCGTTATTACTTATATGAAAACTCGTTATTTATTAGGAGGAGGATTATAAGGAGCCATATTGCTTATATGAAAATCCGTTATTGCGGGAGGGTCAAGTTTACTGGTCGGGGCTTTGGAAGAAGAAATGGCAGGGGTATAAATAGGGAAACGGGGAAGACTCTGGGCTTTTTCGGAACGAGACTGAACGAGGGACGGAGCGCTGCCCAAGAGTAGTCCAAAGATCAATTTAGTAATTTAGTGTTTGGATGGAGAATTAGAATCCAATTGGTGAGTATAAATCCTAACCCGTAGGACGTTAAATTTATTTAACGTGACTTTAAGAATGCATCAGCGTATTCTCGTCTCCCCCCTGTCATGGTCAGGACACCTTTAACACCTGGTTTACCAGGCTGCGTGCTGAGTCCGGTTTGCAGGCGACGGGGTTATCCTATATTAATGCATGTAATTTGATCCCAACACCTACATACAAGCGTGTGGCTATTGCAGCAATGTGGTAGTCTACATGTTTGGCTAACGCCGAAAGGCGGTGTGTGATCTTCAAGCGGATCCACCAGTGACCTTCGGGTTGTTGAAATGCTTGTCCTTTCGCCGGTACGGTACATGTGGAAGGGGCCACAGGTTGGCACAGGCGACAAGGCTGTCCTGTCATGGGGATTCTAACAGACCTTTGTCCAAGAACGGAAGCGTGTACCTCAATGCCGGGAGGGTCCCCCTTCCATATCCTTTATCCTATTCTTGAACCGGCACCGACTGTAGGAATCTGGTTCAGGCAGATAGGGAGTCATTAGGCACGGGTAGGCAGGATGTGCATGCAGCTTTATAATTGTATTTTAACACCGATTGTAGGATTCTGCTACAGGCAGATAGGAAATCATTAGGCACGGGTAGGCAGGATGTGCATGCAGCTTTATAATTGTATTTTAACACCGATTGTTGGAGTCTGCTTCAGGCTGATAGGGATTCTTTAGGCACGGGTAGGTAGAATGAGTTTATTTCAACATCCAGTGATAAATGGAAAAATAGGATGTGCATGAAACTTATTACAGTACATTCAGTTCTTAATAGTGCTCGGCTTATAATAAAAATCACATTAACGTTTGCAAAAGAGCTATTGAGAGTCTGGAAGTATTGTACTTAATTTATATGTTTATTTGTTGAAACTATTTTGTTTCATGATGTGTTTATTTGCTGTGTTTTGCTATTTATTTCATGATGTGTTTATTTGCTGTGTTTTGCTATTTATTTCACAATGTGTTTATTTGCTGATTTTTTCTATTAATTTCATGTGTGTTTTCCTCTGTTTTACTATATATTCAAATAATTAAATAAAAATAAAATTCAAGATGTGTCTTATTTTTGTACTTTGTAGTTAAAGGATAATTATGCACGAATTCACATTGTAAAAATGATATAAATTATTCAATATGCTTTTAAAATTCATAAGTTTTGAGATGTTTTGATGAGGTTGAATAAGTTTGAACCTGCAATGCAAGTTTAAGTCATACTATCCAACTTGCTTAAAATATTCAAATCTATGTAGCCTAGGTAGTAGTGTAGGATAGGTGGAAGGTATTAAACGAATTCAAAACTAATTTGTTCCTTAAAATTTACTCTTTTTACTTGTAAATAGTTAAATTTAAATTCGTGCATAAATCCTATAACTTTTTAGGAAATTTTACTTCTATAGCTGGCAGGCAGGTAAGTATCTATTTTGATTTAATAATCCGTTCAAGACTTATAAACTTTATAAAACCCCTTATAAGCATTCTTTATCTTAAACGGTACCTCAATTAAGATAGGACTTTTTAATTTTATCTATAGTCTTACAATCTAGGTCAAATTAAATTGTTGAAATATCAGCGGAGAGGTAACGGTGGTTTTTTTTATGGGTAAAAGATAATGAAGGTAAAACTCAACTGAAGCTTCTATTTTATGGATATCCCAAAATAAGATAAAGAATGTTCTCGGAATATTATCCATGTGACTTTTGACACACAGGTACCATAACTATTTACTTATAAAATCGCTATAACCTACTGTTTGTTTATTTTGTTACTTACTTTCTTACTTACTTTTAAATTAAAAATAAAGGACCGTTAAAATAAAAGCACACCTTTAGGATTCAATAAATTCAGCGAATGTTGCGATTATTATGGTGAGATAGCGATACTTTATCTAAGATTATTAATCTTTCTATGTTGGTTATAATTCAACAGCTATAGATAATGTAGATTACACTACTGTGCGATTTATAAAGCGAAACGTTCACGGTCCTGCAATATATTAAGGACATAGTTTTATAACCATTTAAATCAAGTACCTATTTGGAGTGAATTCATACATTTAATAGCGTCTGAACTTTGACGCAATAGTCTTGCAACATTGTTTCTGTGGTCGTAGACACCACGACATAGTTTGTTTCACGCTGTTTTACCTACTGGTTAAGACAGAGAGAGACATTTAACAATCTTAGAATTGAGAGAGCTTTAGACACCTATTCAGTATTAGGAATTAAGTAGGTTTTACTGTTTGTACGAGTCTTGACTAATTATCAATAAGATAGTTCGAGTTGACATATTATTTAGGAAACACTAGGATAAGGATGCATATCCCGGGGTAGGGATAATTTTGTTTGTAATATTATGCCATTTGATGCTATTTTACTAGTCGCTTATTTGTTCAATTTACTAAAATATTTGCAAATACTTTTGACTTTATTTAATTGAGAAAAGCAAAGGTAATTGGATTAATAATTCACCCGTTAAAGGTGTGACGATTTAGTGGCAATGTATCGGCTCTTGGGTTGATTCTAGGTGCCCATGCGTGCATGGGTGATAGCACGGGCTATTCCGAGTGATTGGACTAGGTCGTTTCGCTGTGAACGTGGGTTCCATGAAAATCTCTACTTGAAGTGCTAGATCGAGTAGGAATGCTTACCTGGTGGACTGGAGACTCTTGGAGGCACTCTCACATGTAGTTCGTTGTGTAGATGAGACGTTACATTATACCAGGGCTGTGGAAATGAGGCTCGAGATGGCTACCTTTATGTCTTCAGAAAACCTTGTCCTCGTATTATGCTTCTGAATTTAGAAACTTTAAGTGGAGATTAAGTAAATTTAGTTTAGTGCGACTTTTATTGTAGTATGGGAAAAAGGATATGCCGTGTCAATATGAGACTTAGATACAGACAAGATTATTAATTCTTAGGATAGGAAGAACTAAAGACACATGTTAAGTTTGGTTCGAGACTTAACATGACATTTTAGGAAACAATAAATTTAGATAGCATATCTCGGGGTAGGATTAATTATTGGTATATGCTATTGAAGCATCATTTACAAGTCGTTTGTTTGTTTAAATAATGGAAAATCTCTTCTTGAAGGTAGCTTGAGTAGAGATTCCCGTATCTTCTAGTGGTAAGGATACCAGGGTTCCACCTTGGAGACTCGGGTTCGATTCCCGGTGCGGGAATACCGAAAGTCTCTCCTTAAGGTGGCTTTTAAGTGGAGATTAAGTAAATTTAGTTTAGCGCGACTTTTATTGTAGTATGGGAAAAGGATATGCTGTGTCAATATGAGACTTAGATACAGAAAAGTTTGTAAATCTTAGAATAGTCCAACTATAGACACATGTTAAGTATTAGGAATCAAAAGGGTTAATTACTGCTTGGTTCGAGACCTAACATGCCATTTAGGAAACACTAGATTTAGATTGTTTATCCCGGGGAAGGATTAATTATTGTAATATGCTATTGAAGCATCATTTACAAGTCGCTTTTTTGTTTAAATAATGGAAAATCTCTCCTTGAAGGTAGCTTTGAGTAGAGATTCCCGTATCTTCTAGTGGTAAGGATACCAGGGTTTCACCCAGGAGACTCGGGTTCGATTCCCGGTGCGGGAATACCGAAAGTCTCTCCTTAAGGTGGCTTTTAAGTGGAGATTAGTTAAATTTAGTCTAACGCGACTTTTATTGGGGTATTTTGGGTAAAATCTTCTTTGGGTTGACCCTACCGACAATAAAGACAGTTTAATTGGGGAATAGCAACTTTTGCTTTTCGTGGAGCGATGCCCAGTCTGGTGACGAGTCGCACAGAGACGTGCGGATGCCTAAGTTGAGGCGTGGAGGGGCACGTCTCTCTCTCTTCAATCTTTTTGAAGAGGGACCAGTAGGGATTCTGGTATAGCAGTTACTAATAAATTTGCATTATATCTTTCATTATAATCAAAATTAGGAGTAGTAGTTAATTTAGGTAGCTTAGGGTATAGATTTAGAGAGGTATAGGAAGTTTTAACTGTTGAAACCTAGTTACACATGAAACTGTTTATTATACAAACTAGAAAGCTGGTTGAAAAAAACTTTCGTTGAGTGAAACTTGATTAAACTAACTAGAGGTTTTGGTTAGATAACGTCAATTGAATGTCCGGCTTAGGTATTTAGATATGGATTTACGACACTAATGTCGAAAGTTGCCAATAACTTGACTGATGATTAGAGCGTTAATATCTGACTAAGTGTATGAATTTACAGTCGATTAAAATTTTACATCGAATGATGAAATTAATACTATAAGGGCGCTATAGTTAACTTCTCGCGGTCAGAAATAGTTAGGAAGGTTATGTTATGAGAATTATAATAAGTTAAATATTATTTAAGCTAATTAGATATTAGGTTCATAAATAAAGACCCCAAAATGTTTATTAATCATTAAATCTATGTAGTTAATGTTCTTTAAAGTACCTATCCAGCACACTCGAGTATTCCTTAAAAGAATCAGTTACGAATGGGTACAACTTAGGGTCCTAACTTTATTAAAACTAGATAATCACGCTGGCCAATTATTTGTTTATATGTTGTATTTATATATTTATTTATCTCTTTTCGCTCATTTGTTGGGTGGGTAGAGTACGTTTCATTACAATTCTTTCAAAAGCAAAGGTGAGCGAACACAGGAGTGAATGTCCTAGCGGCGAATTTAAGTAGTCCCGTCAAAGCGAACAAAACACATTTGAGCGCGTGTACCTATACAATTTGGCAACATGGCTTCTCGAACGTATAAGGCTGCCTAATTGAGAATGCACGCGCTAAAAGTTAAAAAAAAAAAAAAAAAAAAACCGCCTTCAAAAAGCAAAAAATAACTTCATTTAAAATGGTAGGTAATAAATAGGTCAGTCCAACTGAAGTCTGCTTTTGGTTAAAATATTGTTGGACGCCGACTTCAGTTGGACTTTGGTTTGGTTGGTTGGTTGGTTGGTTGGTTGTTACCTACCATTTTAAATGAAGTTATTTTTTGCTTTTTGAAGGCGGTTTTTTTGTTTTTTTTAAACTTTTATTTTATTTTATACTTTTTAGTGATCATAATTATGCTGTTATGTAGTCCCACTTTAACTAATAAGAATTAATAAGAAACTATAGAACATTGAAATTCAATCTCGCCGCAAGCAACGCTGTGGGAAAGTCATAGTCATATACTTAAACATACATATGCTTCGTCATAGTCGCTCAACTATCTTAATCGAAATATCTTGTCGCCACCCTTGAAATATATACCGTTTAGGAGTTCCGGTGGCCATCTGTGGGTTTCATCATCAGTTCTACTTTACCAAATAGTGTTTTCCAAGAGCAAATACACAAGTTACAATGAAAAATACCAAAATCGCTATAGGTGTGCCTATAAATTTTGAAGAGTTCCGTCGATTCCTCATAGATTTCATCATCAAATCTTCATTTTGATAAGAATGGGACCAAATGGGAAGCACCTGCTTTCAAACAAAAAAAGAATCTTCAAAATCGGTTCACCCAGTCGAAAGTTCTGAGGTAACAAACATTAAAAAAAAAAACATACAGTTGAATTGAGAACCTCCTCCTTTTTTGAAGTCGGTTAAAAATGTGTTTTGCTCGCTCTGACGGGACCAATTAAACTCGCCGCTTGGACATTCACTCCTGCATTCGCTCACCTTTGCTTTTGAGAGAATCACTACCCGGATCGAGGCGAACCTATTTTGGGATATCATCGGCAATGAACAACAGTCTCTTGGTCCCAACAACCCGAAGTTGCGAAGTTCAGTGCTTGGTTGGTTAAAATCAGGTCCCATTAACAAAGTGAACTCGAGTAGATTAATAAACTGTAATCACTCGACTATTATTAATTCATCCGAAGATGACGTGCATAAGTTATTACCCAAATTTTGGGACTTAGAAGATATCCCTATTAATAAAAACACTTTTTTGACCGAAAGTTTCAACTTGATTCAGGTCAACTCACCGGAAAAACTCGGATATTTCTTTAATCTAGCAAAAAAAATTAGAGAAAAAAATTAAACGTAACCCGGCTCTTAAAACGTAAAATTTATGACTGAATACGCTACCCTAGGGCATATGTCAGAATCAACCGTTAGTAAACCCTACCCCAGTTACTTTTAGGGTCACCACGCAGTGTTTAAAGAAAACAGTGAGTCCACTTCGCTTCGAACTGTGTTTGACGGCTCGGCGCCCTCCTCCTTCGGACTCTCATTGAATGACATACTCAAGGTGGGACCGAACGTCCAAGGCTCACTCTTCTCCATCTTAATCAGGGCTAGGCAATACAAATATATTTTAGCTGGCGACATTGAAAAAATGTATCGCCAAGTTCTGGTTAGCGAGCAAGATAGAAAATTACAACTAATACTCTGGAGGGAGGACGAGTCTCGGCCCACACGTTCGTCAATTAAATACCTTAACGTACGGGACAGCCAGCGCGAGCTATCTCAGCACGCGCTGCCTGTCTCAATTAGGAGATGAGCAGGACGACGAGCTCACAAAAATATCATTAAAAAGGATTTTTACATAGATGACCTTATCACGGGGTCAGACGATGAAAAAGAGTTGCGCTATATCCAAAAAACTGTAGCATATTAACTGAGGTTGCGCTGTTTTAATTTGCGTAAATACAAAAGTAATTTGCCCACTTTATTCGAAGATTGTGAAATAAAGACTAATGAAAATTTAACTCTAAGTGAATCGTCGAGCACGCTCAGACTGGGTAGTGATTCTCTCAAAAGCAAAGGTGAGCGAATGCAGGATTGAATGTCCAAGCGGCGAGTTTAAGTAGTTCCGTCAGAGCGAGCAAAACACATTGTAGCGCGTGCATTCTCAATTAGGCAGCCTTATACGTTCGAAAAGCCATGCTGCCAAATTGAATACACGCGCTGAAATGTGTTTTGTTCACTTTGACAGGACTACTTAAACTCGCCGCTCGCTTGGACATTCACTCCTGCGTTCGCTGACTTTTGCTTTTGAAAGAATCACTACCCTGGGGTGGAGTCCATCTAATTATATGTTTTCCTTTCCTATAAAATATCAAGCAAATGATAATGACAATATAACAAAACTATTTATTATGGCTAATGCGTTTAAAATCTACGACCCATTGGGACTTCTAAGTCCGTGTACAATACAGCCTAAAATGTTGTTACAAAAACTGTGGCAGCAGAAAATTGACTGGGACCAAACGGTTCCACAAGAAATTAAACTAGATTGGATTAAGTTTGCTAAAAACTTAGCTTTTATTCAAGGTCTTAAAATTTATATGCGGGTTGCTCTATGACTCGCATGTCTCAGTATGTCAAATTGCATACTTTCAGCGATGCTTCCCAGAGTGCACTTGGAACTTGTGTTTATGTTAAATCTGTTAACAACAACAATGAAATCACATTAAAAATGTTATGCGCCAAGTCCAAGGTCGCGCCGCTCAAACCTACGACGATACCGCGACTTGAGCTCTGCGCCGCACTGCTACTGCTACCCGCCAGACTATGCAGGGCTGTCTTAGAATCCCTTAGGCTTCGGCCGGATCACTTAGTACACTGGTGTGACTCGAGCGTGGTACTGGCCTGGAAAAATAATGAAAAAAAAATTAATAACGCTTGTAGTAAATCACATAAGTGAGATACTAGAAACAACAAAGTTGGCTGATGGAGATACGTACCCACTGGCGGGGACCCCGCAGATTTCATTTCTCGAGGCGTTGACGCCAGTCGCTTGTGGACCGTTGAGCTGTGGTGGTCTGGGCCTACTTTCTTGTCTGAAGATGAATCTCGCTGGCCATCGTTGAAGCCCGCTGCTTGCGATGAGTTATCTGAAACAATAAAAACTTATACTACATTAATAAGACAAAAAATATTAAATTTCGAAAATTATTCCAATCTTACAAAATTAGAAAGAATATTTGCATTCGTAAAGCGATATTTATATAACTTAAAAAATACCACTAAGAAAATAGAAGGTGTACTTACCTGCGACGAATTGGCTGAGTCATTCAATGCGCTTTATCTACTCGCTCAAGGTGAGTCATTCCCCGAGGAATACGACACGTTAACGAAAGGCGAATCTTTTAGTCCAAAGTGCAAATTGATATCGCTCTCACCTTTTATAGATGACCACAAGTTACTTAGAGTCGGTAGTCGCATCTCGGCGTCTAATTATCCGTTTGAGAAAAAACCGGACAAGGCGAGTCGGACTCGCCCACCGAGGGTTCCGCACATGACACGGTTAACTCAATTCAAAATTTGCACCACCGCCGTTCCTTGCATAAAGACCCTGTTTTTTTGTGATTTGATTAAAAATGTACAGATTTCAGATGTTTTCTTATACTTGCAATAGAAGACGGTGTTTCTTGCCAAATTTCATTGTTCTAGGTCAACGGGAAATACCCTATACATTTTGATTCCCTCGAGAGTGTCGAAATACACGTTTTTTGCGACAGTTTGGTTTTTTCCCAGCTTCAAGGGACTGTAGATTTGAGTATATGGTTTAAATTTCAACTCGATACCTCCACGCGTTCCCGATATAAAGGGTCTTGACAGGCAGACAGACGGACAGACGGACAACAAAGTGATCTTATAAGGGTTCCGTTTTTCCCTTTTGAGGTACGGAACCCTAAAAACATCCCATTTTGTTGCATGCTAAACATCATTTAACAAAACTTATATTTAAACGGGAACACGAGTGAAAAACGCATGCTGTGCCTCAGTTATTGTTAGCCTAAGTTGGAAAAAAGAAACCGTATGGCCCATTAATGGCAGACTGTTGGCGAGGCGCACCGTGATTCGATAGTAGACGACATTGAGGTAAAACTTTATGTCCAAAAATGGGTAATTTACCTACTCAAAGGATAGTACCGGATTTCCCATTTATATCCGTTGGCTTAGATTTCGCGGACCCATTTTATATTTTAAACAGAAACGGTCGAGGTGGTATATTGATCAAATGCTATATGTGCTTATTTGTATGATTTCAGCAAAAACGCGATTTTAATGCCGTTACAACGTTTTGTATCCGGTAGAGGCAAGCCGGCGGAGGTTTTCTGTGATAATGGTCGCAATTTTGTGTCTGCGGCTGAGGAGTTAGGAATTTTTTTAACACAAAAAATCGACCCTATATCTGACTTTGCTAATCAAGAAGGTATTCGGTTTTTTTATAGCTACCTATGCTCCTCACTTCGATGGAATTTTTGAGGCCGGTATCAAATTCGCGAAACATCACTTAAGGCGCGTTATCGAAAAAAGTAATTTAACGTTCAAGGAATTATCGACGTTATTTACACAAGTGGAGGCGATTCTCAACAGTCGTCCTTTATATCCACTGTCATCATCCGCTGACGATTTCCTCTCCCTCTCCCCAGGGCACTTCCTTATTGGAAGAGTCAATACGTCACTGCCAACCCCTACGTTGGAAAATCGCAATGAAAACTCATTACAAAGATATGTCCGAGTTGAGAAAATTCGCCAACACTTCTGGCGGGGAGATGGCAGAAAGAATAAATATGTGAACTGCAGCAACGATCTAAGTAGAGAAGTAGCAGCACACAACTAAATGTCGGCGACTTGGTCCTGCTGCAAGAAGATCATGTTCCCCCGTTATGCCTTGGTCGAGTTGCTAAGTAATTCCCCGGACGGACGACGGTATCGCCAGAGTAGCGGACATAAACACTTCAAGAGGATGTGTGCGGCGACCCTTTGTTCGCCTGTGCCCCCTACCCATGGCTGAAGAGTTCCTGAGTTGAAAGATGGTTCTTTCAACGAGGTGGAAGACGTTAAGGCCCTACAAAAGGACCTATTAATGATATTACGTCCTAATTGCCATTAGATTTTTTTAGGCGTTTTTTTATATTCAGCGCCGCCATGTTAGATCTACTCATTCCTTCTCTAGCCTTTGAACTGTATGTACGTTCACAAACAGTAAATGTTTTTATACAATTTTGGTTTTTATTTTATAATCAAAACCCCGTTATGTCCGCCAAGACAATCTCTGAGTGTTATAGCAGGACAGATATCTGGGGGCACGGTAGTGCCCCCGCCAAGACGAGCCAAGCGAACGAAGCGCAAGGGGCACTACCTACCTTTTCTCGAAGCGGTTCGTCGTTTTTTTGAACCTTCATAACTTGGGTTTGGATTATACCAGATAAACAAAATTCTCGGAATATGATGTCGACTTATTAAACATATAAAATTTCAATTGCATAGCTCTTATACTTCAGATTTTATTGATATCTAAAACCCCCGATTTCGTCACTGACTTACTGATGGTCACCAAAATTGTTAGGGTACTTCCTGAAGTCCTAGAAAGCTGAAATTTGGTATGTAGGCTAGTATTAGTACACAAACCACATAAAAATTCTAAAACTTGGAACTTTTACCCCCCAACCCCTTAAACTACGGGATGGAAGTTTGTATGAGACTTGACTAGGGGTCTGACATATTATAATATAAGTAGCATAGAAACCGTGCTATAAAATGAACTTTGCACCAGCTACAATGTATTTCTCTATACTTTTTTAGATTACTTATTAAGTACAGTCGAGAAAATTAATTCCTAGACCACTTTTTTCTAAGTCAAAGTGACGTAATCAATCAAAACGTAAGAGACTTCTTATGATTTTATTTAAATACAGTGTCACTTTGACATAGTCCAAAGTGATCTAGGAATCAATTTCGTCGACTGCATATAAGAGAAAATAAAGCAAAAAGTAAGAATGTTTTTTTTCTTAATTGGCATTTTCACAAGGTTACGTCAAATTTGAATGGATCTCGATATGTCCGCAAACGTGTGTACGTATGTATGTAAACACTTTTTACAGAATAATAATGTACAAAGGCGAACTTTAAGGGATCTCTTCCAGCAAATCTTTGGGTGATTGAGAAGAACTACCCCTATTTCATTTTGTCTTACGTAATGCATCATCTAAAAACTTACAGTACAGTATAACCATTTTCTTAATAACGATCGACAATCTTCGTTTTTCTATGACACACGAGTGACAAATACAGTGTCAGTTGCTAGTGCAAGTGTGATAGCGAAAGCCAGCCGAAAGCTATTAAGAAGCTGGGACTAGTGCAGAGATAGGTAAAGTTGGTGCAAAGTTCAATTAAAGTTATTTTTATAGTCCGGCTTCTATGCTATTTTTACTCTATAGGTTTTTATCTCACAAGTTGCTTGACAGATTTGAACGATTTATTTCATTAGATAATCTAGCAACACCGGATAATGTTTGAGGTTGTTTTGCGATAACTGTTATGCGAAGTGTATTTTGGACAATAGATATTATGCAAGATGAAGGGAATCCATAATAAGCAACTTACAAAAAGAAGTGAAATCCCACCAAAAACATTTTCATGTAAAATGTTGCCAAGACGACCATATACTCGTAGCTCGCACTGTCAAAAAGTTATCAGGTGTCAGTAGAGCCAAGCTTCTAACTCTACACGCCCTAACTCTACATGCTCTAACTTCAAAAATTCTACACCTTACTCAAAATGTGTCCCTTGGCCGTTTCGCTACCGTCGCGTTATACAATAGTTTGAGTAAGGTGTAGAATTTGTGAAGTTAGAGCTTGTAGAGTTAAGGCGTGTAGAGTTAGAAGCTTGGCTCTACTGACATCTAATAACTTTTTGACAGTGCGAGCTACGAGTATATGGTCGTCTTAGCAACATTTTACATGAAAATGTTTTTGGTGGGATACAAGTTTTCTTGAGAGAACTGGTTTTTATCGACCAAAAGCTGATGTTGATGGCATCTGTTAATGTCTGTTTTAATATCCTTATTTTAAGTGACAATGTTGTCGATGTAAATAAGCGTTAAAGCCAGGACCCTGCGCTATACATAATAATATAGTTAATTAAGTCTTTTTTTTCCCGATTTGAACATGTATTGTGATACCAATGAGAAATGCGGTTCAAAACTACCCAAATGGTCCCAGGTATGATTGTATTTCGGGCCATTTCGCCTAGTGCCTGCTATACGGCCTCATCTCAAAATTTTTCATTTTTGATATTATTGCAGATTCGTGGTCAGAAGGGTTTAATTTACCACCTTAATTCAAAAAAATAAGGAAAACTATCCTCTAAAGCCTCTTAATGCACTTGTGGCCTTATGCAAATTTCCAAAAATCGACTATCCCTTACCTGCAATATGGCCACTCGCCAGTCCGCCGCTTGCGCCCGCGACGATCGCACGCAAAACTACCATGCTGTTCAGACACTTCGGAGTTGCGGCCGTGTAGCACAAACGTTCGGAACAAGTTTTTGAGTTACGTCCAAATCGCACAACAGTAAATAAGACCGTGATTACAATGAACGCGTCAAAATATAAACGAAATAAAAATCACTTGATGATAAGACAACTACAGTAAGTAGGTACCTTTATATAATTGTTATAAGTAGTTTAATATACCTAAGATTTGTAATATAACAATATAAGGGTCAATCAACTTTTTTACACACACAATTCTGTCTGTTGCCCACTGTTCAGATTTTAATAAATAAAATAAAATCTGGGGACTTATTGGAAGTGAAATTATTATAAAATTGTAGTTATATCATTAACTCCTTTCATAAATCACATTATAATGTATTGTTTTATTATTATTTTGATATTTATTTAATTTTCTGTACATAGGTTTTGTATGATAAATATTCAAATATAAAAGTAAAATAAAATACTAATACAAAAAATATACATTATAAAAAACCTAACCTACGAGTGCCGCCGGCAGCGGGGCAGGGCTCAAGCTACCGGTGGTTAGGGCTGCAGAGAGAGGAACCTCCTCACAATGCGTGCCGAGGAGTACTACCTTCTGTATCTGGCCCTTGATCTAGCGAGAGTCTCTTGAGGTGTTGGTCGAGACTCTTCGCTATAAGACCGTTTGCCGAAACAACTATCGGGACAAAGATCGTCGAAACAACATCCCACATGGCGGTCACCTCGTGAGCCAAGTCAAGGTACTTGCTGAGCTTGTCCTTCTCGACCTTCACGAGGTTCTCGTCATGCGGGATGGTGACGTCGAAGAGCACTGCCGCCGGGCAGATCGATCGATTGAGATCGATCTGTCAATACGATACCAGGCTTATTGGTGACAATAGTCCTGTCCGTGATGACAAATCGATCCCAATAGAGCGTAGCACGACCATTTTCGAGAACTGGCGCCGGTGTTTACTTATAGTACGGCACTTCAGACTCAACAAGACCATTATTGAAGTGCAAGTTGCTGATGGATGATCCTGGATGTATGAGCAAGTACTCGCCGTTGAAATTAGTGTCTGAGGGACTTGCCGGGGCAACGGCAAGCTCGACAAATGTCGACCGTGCCATCCCTCAGAATATATTTCCGGTAATTGTTCGTCATTATGACCTCGTCTCGTCAGCAATTGCATTGACAAAACCTTCGGTTCCCCAAAGATTTCGGTTTTCACGGACGCTAAAAAGTCTACATCGGGCCTTGTTAGGGCCAGGTAGAAGCGTCCGTGTAGCTCGTTGCTTTTCCATACGTTCTTGCGGTCTTCAGTGCTCAACACCGTTGGTCTGCGCCAGTTTTCGTTTGCAAAGGAGAGAGGCGTGAGGCTCCTGTCTACTGCAACCACGATGCATCCCACACTCATTGCCAAGGAAATAATCCCTGAGATTGCACGCACACCTCGCGGTTGTGCAGATTCTTAGCATTTAAAATGCCTCGACCTCCACATTTCCTCGGGATGTACAATCTCATGACAGAGTCGCGTGGGTGCAACATGCGATGTGATTTAAGCAGTAGACGGATCCCCCTATCCAGGGCGTCCAGCTCAGTCTGAGTCCACCTTAGTATGCCAAAGGTGTATGTGAGCAGCGGCACCACTCAACCATTGAAGGCGCGCCTTACTACCCCGTGACAATGTTGACATTTAATGTCATATCATGTCATGCAAAAAACACGATAACAAGATCTAGAACGAATAGAACAGAAGCGGATACTACGATAGCACGCCCTCCACCCCAGCCCGCTTTGTTCAGCTCATGTCGCCATCGCTGTTGGGTGATGAGTTCGCCACTGCACCCGACACCAGCGAGTCGAGCGACCTCCGCCGTCGCGACCACCTACGTGACGTACGACCACCGCTGCCGGCACGCTTGGGGCCTGCGGGGCATCCTGCTCTGAACACAGCTCCCACTACCGGTGGTTTAGTGCACCGCATGCGATGGTCAACATCGAATAATGAAAATTGCATGCGAGCATAAAACGGGGCTAAAGAGGGAGGAACTAACCTCACTGCGTACCGTGATCGAATGCTGCTCCTGTTTCAGACTCTTGAACCAGCCATCACTGTTACCGCGCAATGACTATCGGATCAGGTGCGGGCCATTCAGCGGCTTCGGCGACTGGATCAGTCTGTACCTTGATCGGCTACGCCTTGAATCGCTACATATTCGTACAACCTCCGCTTCATCACGGGACCCTCCTGCTGCGTTATCGGCTTCGATGCCAGTCGCCCAACACGCATTGATGTCAGTGCAGTATGATCCCGTTAGCGACGTTGAGGATTGTGTGAATATAAGCGTAACTAGCCAGGTGAATGAGCAACTGAGGAGGGCTTTGGAAGACGCGATCGCGCAGTATCGGTCCACACCCAACTCTAGGCCCCGTTTACCACGCTTGCCTGGCAGTAAACGAAATTTAACACTTATGGGAGCCCTAAACGCCTTGCTGGCGTCATATTTACAAGCCAGCGAGGATATTATCGATACTCACTCAAATTTGTACTGCGGGGCCAGCACTGCATGCCGCGTAGCTCGAGTCAAGTTTTCGGACACTGACCGAGCGACGCGCGCTCGCGGGTCTGTCCCCGCTTGGCAAGTGCGAGTTGAGCGGCGTATTGATAAGTTTAGGACTCTCATAGGATAACTAGTCTGCTTCAGGGGGGTAATGAACGCCCCCGAGTCATGCGTTTCGTGAACCAGGCTTTTGCTTGGACCGGAATAAGGCCCCAACATTATTATGGCCTGTGTCACGGAACGTATCGACTTCCTGAAGCAGAAAGTTTGCGCGTGGGCAAGGCGTATTCGTCGCTATAGAGAGCATGTGGATAGATACCAGCAAAATCACCTCTTCCAAAGTGATCCGAGGAAGGTGTACCGAAAGTGGGAAGGAACCGATCAAGGAGTGAGCGACGGATACCTACCGGATGCTCCTGCTATGAGTAATTTCTGGCGCAGCATCTGGCCGGTGCCTGTCGTGCACACAGAAGGAGACTGGATTTTAGCTTGGCAGATATTCAAACATAGGTAATTTAAATTATATACCTATCTGTCAAGAGAATTTACGCGTTAGGCATACTTCGAGACATTGATTATCTCATATAAAAATGTTTTACTGTGCCAAAGATGATTAATAAGGGTATCTGATAACAATTTTTCGTGTTTTTAATTTATTTTATTATTTTTAAATGTATTTTTGTATGATAGTATGCTTATTACCGTCATTTAATTCTTTTGCGATTTTGGACACATCTCGAAATTCCGTAAAATACTTTCTGCGATATGGCCACAACACGAAGTGCCTATATTTGAAGGCCAGTACTTTAAAAACTAGGCATACTTGAAAAAAAATGCACATTCATTTGAAGCTCTATATAATGAACAACAAAATAACCTAAACCGCAGTGTTATTGACCCAAAACTTAAGGAATTAGACCCTTTTTTCTGCCGTACACTCAACTCACAAAACTTTAATCGGCGATTTCTCTTAATATTGGTTTTTTGAGATGTGCCCGTATAGCAGGCACTAGGCGATTTGGTTTCTGTTTATACGATACTTAAAGGAGACATTTCACGCAATCATCTGAACCACCATTATTTCCCAATAACGTGGACAAGGCAGAACGGTGACTATTGAGTGTACCATAATGTACAATTTTCACTTAATTCTCTAGACAAAAAAGCTAAATTTGCTGCTTTGGAAGGTTCAAAAAAGGCCGTGTTATCACTTACGGCGCAAAATTGCCATCGGTACTTGTACATTACGTCGTTTTGTTTTAATGTACTCTCGGAAAGTGATGCTACCAGCGGGTGCATCTCAAAAAATACAACATCATTCGATATAATTTCATAATATTATAAACGTTACATATAACAAAAAAAAAAGATTCAATTAGTATAACATTTATGGTATACATATATAACTTTTAATATAACATACATAAAGGTAGATAGAAAGTCCGTAGACTACAGTATGATAAACGCCATACTAGTTAAAGTACTTAATTGGTTTACTAGTAACAATTTACTACTAAATGCTAAGAAAACTAAATGTGTTAGGTTCGCTTTGCCTAATGTTAAACCGGTAGATTCTAGTATTTTTATAAATGACGAGTGTCTGCAAATGGTAGATAAGGCAGTTTTTCTAGGCATAACAATAGATAAAAATTTGCAATGGGGTCCCCATATAGCTGTACTGGCAGGTAAACTAAGTTCGGCAGCTTATGCCGTTAGGAAAATTAGACAGCTAACTAATGTTGAAACAGCTCGCTTAGTTTATTATAGTTATTTCCATAGTGTCATGTCGTACGGTATTCTGGTTTGGGGTAAGGCAGCTGAAATACAAACTATATTTGTTTTACAAAAAAGGGCCATTCGTTCTATTTATAACTTAAATTCTCGTGACTCCTTAAGAGAACTATTTAAAGAAATTAATATCTTAACTGTAGCATCTCAATTTATTTATGAGAATATTATTTATGTTATTAAAAATTTAGATTCTTTCACCAAAAATTCTGATATACATAATTTAAATACAAGAAATAAAAATAAAATTGCTATTCGAAAATTCCGCGTACGTAAAGTATATAAATCATTTGTTGGTCAATGCATTCATTTCTATAATAAACTACCTGACGTAGTTTTAAAGCTATCGTTTCCAGCACTTAAAAAATACTTAAAAAAGTCGTTAATGTCAAAAGCGTACTATAGGGTCGAGGACTACCTAACAGACAAAAATGCTTGGCCTAAACCCGAAACTTAGTCATTCATTAATAATTTGTGCAAATGCAAAAGTTGTATCTTGTCTAGGGGACACCGTTGATGTAGGAAAACATGTCGAAACTTTTATGTGGTTATCTTGTTGTTTTTTTTTTTTTTTCGTTTTTCTCCCTCTATCTCTCTCTCCTAATGTTTTGTCATGTTTTCCTGCTGAACTACGCATGATATTTGATATTATATTTAATTTAATATTTATAGCTTTATAATAATACTAGACTAAGTAGTATCATTGTAGTAAGAAATATGGTTAAAAAATGACTGACTGCTGAGTTTCTTGCGGCGTTTCTTCTCGGCAGTGGTCTCCTCTTGGGAAGCGCTGGTAGACTCCTGACGTGTAAAGGTGCCCGTGCGGCCTACTTACTGAATAAATGACTTTTATCTTTATCTTTTAAAGTATGTCATAATAAGCCATATTATCGTATGGTTTACATTCGTGAGGAATAATGTTTTTAATTAATCCTAAGGTTTATGAATTATAAGCTATAATATTATATGAAGTAATCCTTAAGAGAAATATAATTTTAACCAAATATCGCACCATTCGTGGAACAAAGACGTAAGTGAAAAATAGCTTCTTTTCAGGAGAGCAAAAAAACTGATTTACAACTTTGTTAAGTGTCGTATATACATGTATCATATATTATTGGATATCAAAAAAATCACTCGACGTTCTTTCTTGCGTCGCTTTACGAATAATTATTTACTTTGGGAGCAAATCTTAAATTTGCACTTTACGTTTTTCGGTAAACGTATTCGTGTGTGTAATTTTATTTACTTACTTACAACTCATTTTTGGAACAAAAATCTCCATTCTTAGATATTCTTATCTATTTATGAGCTTCCATTTTCTACATAAGTTGAAGTTGTAAGTAGGACTTACGCACTTCTTCCTTGAGAATTTGCGATCTGTAACGATTCGCAAGTCGAGTCACGCGTTTAATATGAGGTAGGAAAAAAAAATCGTAGAAGTAAGACTAATAATTTATTTTTTCTATAATGATTATGTTATAATGGAATAGTGTATTTACATACTAAAAATGTAATAAAATTTTAAATGTTAACAAAACTTACCAATCATAACGAAATTTTGTTCAAAAGACTTCCAAACTTATGCCCGTCGATACACAAACTACTATGAAAGTAAAATAAAGATTTGTAAGAGTGTAAATCAAAATAATGTGTAAAAAGGGCAATGTGCCGGAGAACTACAATAAAATAACGAAACTACGTATTATTTATTGTTCTAAGATTTTATTTAAATAAAATCAATGACAATCATCAGAAGAACACAATCAGTAACTCAATCACAAAAAAAAAATGTTAATCGAGATCGTTGACGTCTTAAACTGAAGTTGTCGTTGGACGCAGATTTTGGAAAAAAAATTGGTAGTGTTAGTTTTGTATTATTATAATATATGTTTTGAAAATATAGGTATTATAATTTTAAACCTGATTGTGTTAAGGAATAATGTTTTTTTGTAAAGATGCGTTCACCTGCAATTGGGGTTTATGTTTATCCAAGTTAACTTTAATAAAAAAGCCCACTTTAAAGTCAACAATGTGCTCTGTTAGAGCCCCGTATTAAATAAATAGTGAGGTAGCATAAAGTTATCTTTACATAAACTCATCAGATCTTTGTGTAAATTAAGAGAGATCGGCAATGGGGCGTCATACAGACCTCGGCGAGGTCGATCGCCGGTCGAAGGGTTAAATAAAATCATTATTGTGTTAAATTAGGATTGATGTGAGCTAGCTGAAAGTGTTAGGTAGGGAGGTAGGTATATAAGAGAATAAATAGGTATCTACTCTAGCTTCCAGGTGGCTGCCAGCGGATCGCAAACTGGGGTAAGCATTTCCGGGCCCTCAAGGGACTCCTGGGACGCGCCCCAAACGCCTGCCAGTACAACCGTGGCTGGTCGCGCCAAAATGGTGGGAGTCTGAGTGCGAGCGAGATTGAAGTGACTTCGCCGGATGCTTCGGAAAACTGCGCGTGTGCTGCCGGTGGCTGTGCAGGCGGAGCGGTGTGGTTGGGCTCCGTAGTTTCCATCTTCTTCTGGTTGTTGGCTGCTTGTTGTTCAGTCGGGGTCACCAATGTAGAAGTTTTGAGGCTTGCAGGGAGTTCAGTAAAACACTTCTTGTTTGTAGTTGTAGCAGAAGAAAAATGAATGAATTTTATTTACAAAAGGTGATACTTAAAGCTAACAGTACAAACACAAATATATTACAATCGTACGAGTAATCTATTTACAAGTGAGAGTGAGAGGTCTAGAGCGAGACGGGGCGTAGGTGGCGTGATGCGCGGGCGACCTGCGCAGAAGCGCGCCTATAAAATAGACGCGTGCCCGAAAAACGTTATATTTCGCTCCTGGCTGTTGAAGTGAAAACATAGGCGGACAGCGCCATAAACCGCTGGAAGTGGGGTACCAACCCAGGCCAGCCTCCCCGACCCCTTACGGGGTCGAGAAGACAACCCAGTGAAGTGAAAACATCGTCGGCTCGTCGCTCCGCTGCGCGTCCGCTCCGACAATATATTATGTACTTCGATGTCTTCGGTGGATCGATGAAAACAGAAGTTGATGATTCAATCTTTTCAGAGTTAAAGCTTCGACGCACATACGGGTATTTGACCGTAAAATTCGGACAAAATTATTTTATAGTCTTATGTTTTTAAATAGCCCCAACTAATGATATTTATGGCATTTCTTTATTATTGGGACATTTTGTTCCCGGAAATATTAGTAGGTAAAGTACTAATAGGTAAAGGCAAGTGATAAAATTAAATAAAAAATAAAAAATATATAAAAAATATATATCTTCCTTAAAAAATGAATTTGAAATTGCCAAATCGAGATTCTTCTATATCAGAAGAATCAGAAAAATCGTTCTGCTCCGAATAATTGTTGTCATTTTCAAATTTACTTGGCATTAACACCTCCAGTGCAGCAGCACTAAATGGTTTTGATTTATTTCTAACCTTAATCCGTATACTACTCATCAATGGATCCGAAGTCAAAAGTAGTCTATTTAATACATCAATGTTACATTCTTCTCGAGAAAACTTTCGTGCGAAGTCTTTTCTATATTGCCGAAAGTGTTTGTTCCTTTTCTCAGCAGCTTCCTCAGGTAATGTGCCAAGTGGCAATAGAGCATGTTCGATCACAAGAGGTCCGTGAATAAGTACGGTATGTTCCTACGGTGGGTGACATTGGGTGCCAAGAGTAGAGCTCAACATAATAATATTGCAATATCACTGCAGAAGGTTGAAAATTTATCGATGTTGATTTTCAATCCACTGGAAATTACCTCCAAGATTACAGCAAATCTCGTGATTAACTGCAAGTCAATCCCTGTTATTTCAGAACACACTTGTGCATTCTCAAAAAACTACCAGTCTGATTCGTATTTTTAAGTGGTATTTCTACCACTCCCTGCAACCAATCGTGGTTTTTTTTTTAAAGTCGCCTTCTTTTCTATGGGCAGCCTGCTACCGGTTCTTCATTTTCGTCTTAAAATATGAAAACTTGTACTCAAATTCATCTTTTCGCTCCACGGAAAATTTTGTTTGATTAACAAATTTATTCTCGATCATATCAAGCTTTTTCTTAAATTCCTTTTCTGGAATTTCTAAATACATTCACATACATACATATGCATACATTCACGTGTTAATATTTTAACACCTGACCCACCTAATATGAAAAAAAGGTAATTTTAGAAATTCATGTGAATAAAATAATTTTGTTTTGTAAACTTGCATCTTAGTTATTTAAATAATAATATATATTCCGGCACATTCCGGCAACATTTCTAGTCGAATTTGATAATAAAAAGAGTTACTTATACTAAAAAAATAAAAAACTGTACCGGGAAACACCCCAAAGTAGAAGTAAAACCCTTGTAAACGTTCAGAATATTCTATATTTCACTATTTTTTATTTCCGGTCACGAAATTTGCTATTTAAATGTAATTATTAGTAAAAAACTTTAAATTACAGATAAAATAGATAAAACCAACCTGGGACAACAGTATCCATCACTGTAACAACCAAATTTAACGTCACAGTAAAACATATACATGTCCAAAGGAACACCTTCGAATATCGATCGCTTACTAATTTACACATGTAACTTAGAAGACGCTCAGACAACGAATGATCTCGAATTATCTATGCAACTATGCTAAAACAATATGGCGGCTTATTGTTCTCTTATCAGTCAGGTATGCGAGGGTAGTAACTTTTTTTGCGATTTCTTTAACTTATGTTTACTGACTTTTGTCCGGCTTTTAGGGTTAAATACCCGTATGTGCGACGTCATTATCGATCTCGTTTCCTTTCTTAGACAGATGTCGAAGTCAATCGGTCAGCTACACCTACAACGAAATGAGTAGCAAATAGGAGCCAAGAACGAATTATCATTTTCGTACTATCAGGAGTTTAAGTTATATTAAAGCGAAAAAAATTCGTCGGTGGATCTTAAGTAGGGTTTTGGTGGCATAATTGGTAATGCGCCTGCATTGGCCCGGATTGCCAGAGGATATGTAGGTTCGAATCCTACCTAAGACCGACGATTTTTTTTCGCTTTAATATAATTTGAATTACATACAGACGTTTCTGTTAAAATTAAAAAATGTTTAGGAGTTTAAGTGTTGGTCTGCTGTAGAACCTAGGCATAATGACAGTGTCAAGTGACAAGAAAGAAATTACAAAGGAATTAATGGTTAGTTTTATGCGATAGGATTCTACGTAGTTTGATGTTTGAAGTCCGTGGCTGTATTTGGGATATATAGAGATTGTTTGTAGAAGCAAGACATCAATATAAATATCTAAAAGGATATTATCGTGCATACAGATGCTAAACGGAATTAATCATAGCGTTAGGTTGCCGCATTTAATGCTAATTATTTTTAGTGAGAACATGTAAGGTAGGTACAAAGTTGACTCATCAGACGAAAATAAGCTTAAATACCAAACCTTGCGCAACCGATGTGGCACAATATGTCGTGACGCACAAAGTCGTCATATACATAAATCCGTAGAAAATGGTGATCCTGCTAAAGAATGGAAGTTTCTCAAATCAATAGGAGTTGGAAAATCTCAAGTTAATTCTAGTTACAATGATATTGACATCGATCAGCTGAATCAACATTTCTCTTCTTCTACCTTATTTAATGGTCCGGCAAAAGCTGATACGCTTAAATGTCTTTCTAACATCTCAACTCCTGACACTTCATCTTTTTCCTTCTCTCAATTCTCCGTCAGTGATGTTAAGAAGAGCGTACTACCAATCAGTTCCAACGCAGTTGGTGTTGATAGCATTAGTCGTAACATGATCCTTCCCTTGCTTGACCTTCTTGTTCCTATTATCTCTAGTATCCTTAATAGGTCCATTATGACCAATGAGTTTCCATTATGGAAGAATGCTGAAGTTGTCCCTCTCCCCAAAAAACCTATTCCCGCTTCTTTTTCTGACTATCGTCCCATATCCATTCTTCCTTTCTTATCCAAGATCCTAGAGCGCCTTTTTCATCAGCAATTGTCTTCCTACTTAAACAGATATGACCTCCTTAACTCCTTTCAGTCCGGTTTCCGTCCAGGTCATAGTACGGCTACTGCTGTCACGGACGACATTGGCGCTGGCATGGATAACAGGAAACTGACGGTTTTGACGCTTTTAGACTTTAGCAAAGCTTTTAATACCGTTGATTTTGACATAATGCTTGGAATTTTACGCTCCCTTAACATATCTCCTGCGGTAATTGAATGGTTTCATAGCTACTTAACCGGTCGTGGGCAGCGAGTAAAGGTGTATGATTCCCGATCTTCATGGTGCAACACGCTAGCTGGCGTTCTGCAGGATGGCGTGCTGTCTCCGCTTCTTTTTTCTATTTTTATTCATTCTATTACGCAAAACCTTCTCTCTTCTTATCACCTTTATGCTGACGACCTTCAAATTTATTCCCAGGGTACGATTGACGATCTTTCTTCCGTGGTTGACGCTACCAATGAAGATTTAAAGCGTATAATTCGTCACCTGTAATATGAATTAATGTAACCGCCAAAATTACGAAATTGAGTTATTATATACAGTTCGTCTGCAAATTTGATGTTTAAAATTTCGATATCTTGAAAAAAATGTCGATTACGTTAACCAAAATCAGACCACTTTTTTAATTTTACCATCCTTTTTTTAATGTATGGCACAATTTTCATAAATTACTTATTATCAGGTTAACGTAACGACGGATCTATGATTTTGTATTAATGTATTGACCAAAGTTGAGAAAAATGCATTAATGTAAGACTCATCTGTATCAAAATGACTCTTACGTTAACTTATTTTGTGGCACATTGTAGCTGATTGACTGTTACGCTAATTATAAAACTAGATAAACATAAAAAAGGACTTTTAAATTAAATGCGACATACGCTTGGTTTTTGAGATCAGATAAGTTTTCAACTTAAAAACTAAATTATAACAAAACATTACATTACAGTGCCGCTCCTAGCAATTTTCTGAGTAAAAATGAACACAAAAATGATATATTGTAAAATTAGTTATAATTTGTATGTGTAAATATTAAAATTTATGTTAAAAATGTACCTACTACAAGTATACACTCGCTCCAAATAAGTTTTATCAGTTAAAGTACTCCTTATTTATGTAGCACTTATGCCCCTTACATTAAAATGTATATTCTAAATCCTCGAGTGTTGGCGGTTACATTAAACTTGTGCATTTTATTTTAGACGAACCTGGTGCTTACGTTAGTTCACTTACTAGGAACTTTCCGTTCCTTCTCTTTCTTTTTGAAGCGTTAATCAATAGGTTAAAGCGAGACAACCGTTGGTTCGTCCTTTCGTTCGTTAGTAAACACAACCGCGTGCGTCTGTTTACGATTGGGTATTGTGATCGATATCCAGTTCGTTCCGACAAGTCGTGACAAAGACACGTGCTATTGTTATGCATCATAAACAGTGATAATGAACGACTTAAATGCATAAATATTGCGTAAACAACAGCTATTGAAACAGAGTGAAGTTTTGAAAAGGTAAGTAGCTTATTTGTACATAATTATTAACGCCTAAAATTTTAAAGGCACAGTACAGTGCTTTCTATATTGACTTAAGTGCGCCGCCGCCACAGCCAAAGGCCGTCACGCGGCCGCGAGCCGCGCCACGAACCCCAGTGCCGCCTGCCGCTACCGCTGCGTCCTCCACCGCAGCGACGCCGAGCAAAAAGCGGGCCGCTCAGACCCCTCCTGGGTCATTCTAATAAAAGTGGCACAGACAGGTTAAAGTTTATCAAAAAAATAATGTTGTGTTTTTTTACTTTCTTTGCTTAAAATAAGCTTCTTGGTATTCTTATTGTTACATATTTATAAAAGGGACCGGAATAACCATGAAAATATTAGAACTATGGCTTGTTGAAATATTGGAGATGCAGGTGAAAGTTTCATTAGACAGGTTAGAAGAGAAAAGGTTCCAGGTTAAAGAGAGTTATATTAAAATATAAAGTACTATAAAAAAGCAATTCCCTACATTTACTTTCGTAGAGCATTGTTAATGGGTATTGTTTAATAAAGCATCTGTGGAGTTTTTATGGGAAATTATATGCAAGTTATTAAATTAAAATTATTTAAAATAGTTATTCACTTTAGCTTGCCAATAGTCACACTAACCTGCACATTAGTGCACATATGTATCTTTAACCTGCCAAAAGTTACATTAACCTGTGCCTAACCTTATCTACATATTATAGTTGCTTAGAATAACTTAATTTATTTTAGTATTCGTTTTAGTTATGTTTTTATTATTTTTCTGTTTTTTGATTGTGTCTTTTGTATGAATAAAGTCCTATATCTAACCTAGTTACAGGTTAAAGTTACACAGGTTACAGTTAAAAGTAGATTTACAAGACATTTACTCTTAAACCGTTGAAAATATGAATGTTCCACTCTTAGTAATGTAAGTATATACATCAGAATACCACGTTCAAATGATTAGTTAATTACGTCCCATACCGATAAAATTAAATAATCGAGACAAGATAAAGTTAACATACCCGTTACAAACTCCAGATTACCGCATTTGATCACTAATCTCCACAAAAGTATGAAAGATCGTCTCGAACCGTTTAGTATGTTGGTGAGCCAAACACTGGCCGAATGTTTATCGAGGATTATGGTGTGCCTATATACACCCATATGTGAGTGAGATACAATATCACGAACACACAGGTTACAGTAAAAATATCACTGGACAAACTGTCGTGTGTTAAAATTTATGTATATGCATATAATTTTAAAACCAAATCATAACTAATTGAATGTCATAATATTATTTTTGCAATATATTATAAAATATGTACAATAAAATATAAACAAATTGTTCAAAAACCTAAAAAACTGGAAGCATGTCGCATTTGGACAAGACAGGTTATGGTAAAAAATGGTACATTCATATTTTTTTTTAACAAATTTAATAAGAATGAATAAAAAAAAATACTTGGCCTCGATGTAAAAGGTCTGTGCTTATCTATGAACGTTTTTACTTTTCCTGAAAAACTAACAGGTTACGGTGCCACTTTTTTTTAGAACTACCCTCCTACGACGTCTCAACAACCGCGCTCACTGGCCCGGCTCGATCTGTGTCCGATGGACACAACCGGGCCGGCACCACCATCTGCTCAACAGCTTCCACAGCTGCACTCTCCACCGCCGCCACTCTCTTTCGCCGCGGCAGCCGCCTCACCGCCATCTCCTTCCGCAACTAGCGGTCAAGGACCGGCGACAGCAGCGCAGGCGCCCGCGAAAAAGATACGCTACCCGCCGCTGGTTGTCCAGCGGTTTTCCAACTGGGGTAAGCATTTCCGGGCCCTAATGGGACTTCTGGGACGCGCCCCTAATGCCCGCCCGTTCAGAGACGGGATCCGTTTCTCCCCGGCAGGTGAGGAGGAGTTCCGAGTGGTACAACGGTACCTCTCCGACCTGGAGAAGGAGGACTCCAGCTTGGAGTGGTACTCCTACTCCCTGCCCGCCGAGCGCAACCAAAAGGTGGCCATTAGGGGTCTCCCTGTGGACACCAGCCCCGACGACATCACCGACGACCTCACTTTCCAAGGCTTCGATGTGGAATACGTCAGGCCCATCAGAGCCCGCAGCGACAGACCCGGGTGTATTTTTTACGCCCAGGTCACCAAAAATGCGGCCATTTTCCGCGTCACGGAGATCCTCTGTATGCCAGGGATCATCGTGGAGCCTTGGAGAGGTAAGCGAAAAGTTTCGCCCACTCCTCTCACCACTGCCACCGCCCCATAGCCTGCGTGCGCTGTGGAGGCCCCCACGCTGCCAGCGACTGCCCACGGCCCCGAGAGGAGCCACCTACATGCGCGAACTGTAGCGGTGAGCACACCGCCAACAGCGCCAAATGCCCAGTCCTGCTAAGGGAAAACCGGAGGACTAAAAAGTCACCCCACCCTCCGAAGCCCATCAAGCAGGGCCCCGAGCCCACCACCACTACCCGAACCGTCGAGGCGGCGCAACACAGCGCCACCCTGATGGCCCCCAGGAACGACCCCAAGCAGCCACCCACCACCCGCCGCGGAAAGAGGCGCGGAGCCCGAAACCGTGGCCCGCAGCCCTCCGCGCAAGCTGCTACCGAAACCACCACAACGCAAACCGACACCCCGGTGAGTACACTCCCGACCACAACATCTGAAGCCAGCATCCAAAGAGAGGCGCTGATGGAGGGTTTCGCCGTGGTCCAGGAGGCCGTAAGGGCCAGACTGGACGGCGAACCCATGCCTGCAGCAGCCCTCAAATGGTTGAATATATACTTCTCTGCGTAGGTACCAACACCTACCCCCTCCACCGCGCCTTCGGCGCCGGCTGCGCTCCAAGGACCCGGCCGTTTTCATGGGCGGCGCAGATTTCCCCGGTCGGGGGTCTTACGACCCGGCACCGGCTCCTCATCCCCCTTTTTGTATAAAAAGGGCCGGATTGAGATGACTACGCGACTCCAGGTGGCTGAGATCTAAAAGATATGATCGCCAGAGAGTCATAGTGAAATGTGAAATCGTTTAAACTTAGTAGATACCTATGTTGAAGGTCGTGTAAGTGTAAGATTGTTTTAATTTTGTAAATAAATCTGTCTTACTTTTGCGCATAACTTAATAACTGATGCCCAGTCAAGTGCAAAAATATGTAGGTATCAAAAGAATCCACTCATAAAATAAAATATGATACGAAATTCTTATTACACTGGAATAATATTCCAGTGTAATAAGAATTTCGTAATGGTGTATTGGGACACATTTTTGAGATGTTGCGTTCTCCCATATTTTTACACTTGACTCTGTACCTATACCCTTGACCACCGATGACATTGAGCATGCTGAATATTTAGGTACCTAGTGTCCGGAAATAAAGTAGATAACATGAATTTGGAAAAAATAAAAGGCATTAGGTAGGTAACATGGTTAGTTCCTACCTAGATAGGTAAAAGTTTGTGAGTGCAGTCATACAAAGCGATGCCTTTTTAGTTTATGAAATTGATTTTAGTTACCTACACCACTTACATGTTATTAAAACAATAGGTACCTACTTAATTTTGTGCATTAATGGTTTTTAAATATGTAGGTACTTACCTAATTAGGTCAAATATTCTCTTAAAATAAACCTCCAACCAACGTCCTAGTGGGTTAAAAGCATGCGTTTGACAAGAGAAGTGCGATAAACTTTAAGCGCAAGTAAGTATACTTAAACCACATGAGTAAAGAAACGGAACAGAGACTAAGCTTCATACAACCGCGCTGCGATAGGTACACTACTACAAGCGCGATGCGCGTGTGTGCGTGTGAACAAACTCCTCGTCACGTACACGCAGAAGCTGGTTTATACTAGTTCAGTTTGTTCACAAGCGCAGGGCGCGCACCGCGTCGTGTTCGATTTCAATGTATTTGTTGTGCACGTGAAAATATGGTAGCCTATAAATATGGCTAAAGATTCTATTTTTACCCATTACTAGGATTTTAATCAAAGTAGTGTACAATCCGGTTTTTTAATAATACCACCTGATAATTTTATAGCATTTGTTGAATTACTGGAGCAAAAGGTTCGTGAATATTTTAATCTCGAAACACACACTGTTGATATTGGTAATAATATATTTAAACGAATGAGTGAATGTAAATTTGATATGCCATGTGAATGCTTTCCATTGGATTATTAAAAAAAACTGTTCATTAGATTAAGGATTTATCATTCAATTAAAAGATACAATAAATTATTAAAATACAAAAGTTATAAAAACAAAATCTTTAGCGTAAGTAATTTGTAATCAATAAATAAATAAAAAACTGATCGATATCATTTTATTTATTTTTGTCCACCAGTGCCAACCCTACCATATTAGGTATAAATTTTGCCCGCTCTTTAGAAGCTTAGTCTCTGTTCCGTTTCTTTACTCATGTGCTTAAACTAACAAAATAGGCACTTCCAGAAATGACTCAAGATAACCTAACCAACAAAAAGTTGGAAAACCCCCGACATTGACATTTCAAAGTTCAATACTTCAAAAACGGCTGAACCCATTTCAATATAAAATCGAACCACCGCTAGAAAACCTGCTCTCAAATAAAAAAAACCGCATCCAATTCGGTTCATCCGTTTAAGAGCTACGGTGCCACAGACAGAGACACACACACACACACACACACACACACACACACACACACACTTACACGTCAAACTTATAACCCCTCTTTTTTGCGTCGGGGGTTAAAAATAGAATTAAGTAGGTACCTCCGCTTTTACTGCAAGTTAATCGGCAAGTGGGTACCAAAGTGTGGGTCACCCTTACCATTACCAGACTTGCCAGATAAGTATAAATGTAGGTACTAAATTAAATAGTTTTGTATACAGGTTTCATCATACGATCTCCACTCACCCCTTTCATAGTAAATAACAGATATAACAGATATATGTACCTATCCAAAATCATTTACCATACAGCAATAGATACCTACGTATACTTACCAACCTCGCGGCATATAAAAGGAGCGAGCAACTTTTAGGCTAACACTCGATTGTCGACTCTATTAGGTTTGAGTTACAAGACAAACACATGCAAGGTTAGCTCTAATTTTAACGGTAATTAAAGATAAAAAGATAAAAGTCATTTATTCAGTAAGTAGGCCGCACGGGCACCTTTACACGTCAGGAGTCTACCAGCGCTTCCCAAGAGGAGACCACTGCCGAGAAGAAACGCCGCAAGAAACTCAGCAGTCAGTCATTTTTTTAACCATATTTCCTATTACAATGATACAACTTAGTCTAGTATTATATAAAGCTATAAATATTAATTTAAATATAATATCAAATATCATGCGTAGATCAGCAGGAAAACATGGCAAAAATATTAGGAGAGATATAGACGGAGAAAAAGGCAAAAACAAAAAAATTAATAATAAACAAAGTTTCGACATGTTTTCCTACATCAACAGTGTCCCCTAGACAAGATAAAGGTTTTACATTTGAACAAATTATTATTGACTAATTTTCGAGTTTAGGCCATGCATTTTTGTCTGCTAGATAATCCTCGACCCTATAATACGCTTTAGACATTAACGACTTTTTCAAGTAATTTTTAAGTGCTGAAAAGGGTAACTTTAAAACTACGTCAGGTAATTTATTATAGAAATGAATGCATTGACCAACAAATGATTTATATACTTTACGTACGCGAAATTTTCTAATAGCAATTTTATTTTTATTTCTTGTATTTAAATTATGTATATCAGAATTTTTGGTGAAAGAATCTAAATTTTTAATAACATAAATAATATTCTCATAAATAAATTGAGATGCTACAGTTAAGATATTAATTTCTTTAAATAGTTCTCTTAAGGAGTCACGAGAATTTAAGTTATAAATAGAACGAATGGCCCTTTTTTGTAAAACAAATATAGTTTGTATTTCAGCTGCCTTACCCCAAACCAGAATACCGTACGACATGACACTATGGAAATAACTATAATAAACTAAGCGAGCTGTTTCAACATTAGTTAGCTGTCTAATTTTCCTAACGGCATAAGCTGCCGAACTTAGTTTACCTGCCAGTACAGCTATATGGGGACCCCATTGCAAATTTTTATCTATTGTTATGCCTAGAAAAACTGCCTTATCTACCATTTGCAGACACTCGTCATTTATAAAAATACTAGAATCTACCGGTTTAACATTAGGCAAAGCGAACCTAACACATTTAGTTTTCTTAGCATTTAGTAGTAAATTGTTACTAGTAAACCAATTAAGTACTTTAACTAGTATGGCGTTTATCATACTGTAGTCTACGGACTTTCTATCTACCTTGAAAATTAATGAAGTATCATCAGCAAAAAGCACAATATCACAAAGTTTATCTACTGTTGGTGGTAAGTCATTTATATAAACGAGAAATAGAAAAGGACCTAAAATGGAGCCTTGAGGCACACCTAGTTTCACTGTAGCTCCAATTGATTGCGTTTTGTTTACAACCACTGTTTGAGTTCTGTCACTTAGATAAGAAGACTTAAAGCTTTATTGGACAATCCATAGTGTTTTAATTTTAAAATAAGGGTCGAATGATCCACGCAATCAAAAGCTTTGGAAAGATCACAAAATATTCCTACCGCATCACAAGATTTCTCCCAACTGTTATATATGTATTTAATGAGAACAGATGCCGCATCAATTGTTGATCGACCTCTGGTAAACCCAAACTGGTTACTATTAAGTAGTTTATTTCTATTAAAGTGACCTAACATATCATTCAGCATTAGTTTCTCAAAGACTTTACTTAAAACCGGTAGTATGGAAATGGGACGGAAGTTCGTTATATCACTCATGTCGCCCGATTTAAAAAGAGGTATGACTTTACTATATTTCATGAGATCTGGAAAGGTCCCCTCTGATATGCAGTTATTGTAAATTAATGCTAGGTGGGGTGCAATTACATCTATGATATGAAAAACTACTTTAACTGATGTGCCCCACAAATCCTCAGTCTTTTTTAAACTAAGCGATTTAAATACCTTGACTATTGAATCTGAATTTACAGGGCTGAATTCAAAGTTTATATTACATTTACTGACATTAGTGCAAAGTAATGATTTAGCTTCAACCGCGGATGATTTAAGACATTTTGTAGTATTGCTGGCTATGTTGGAAAAATAATCTTCGAATGCTAAGGCAACGTCTTTATTTGATGTGATTTGTTTGTTACCTGTGTTTATGGTGACTTGATTATCACGAGTTTTTGATTTTCCCGTTTCTCTATTTATAATATTCCATACAGTTTTTACTTTATTGTCAGATGATTTGAGTTTAAGACTAAGAAAATTTGCCTTAGCAGTTAAACAAGCTTGCTTAAAGGTCCTTGAATAATTTTTAACATAATTTAGGAAGTCAGCGTTCTTATTGTCTTCCCTCTCTCTATACAGCTCATAAAGCCTATTTCTACTCTTATGAATGCCTGCAGTAGCCCATTCACTAAACTTGGTTTTTGACTTCGAAATAGTTTTCATATTAAAATTATTATTAAATTGATCTAGAATTACGCCAAATAAGTCTTTATAAATACTATTACTCTCATTCTGTAAGAAAGGTAACACAGAAAGGTTACTTTGAACTTTATTTTTAAATAATTCCAAACGTTTACTAGTTATAGGTCGGTATGTTATTGTCTGCGGTTTTTGATAAAAATCATTGACGAAAGATGCCTTCTGACCACTATGGTCCGAATTAAAACAATTGAATATTTCTTTATCCAAACATTCGCAATTACAAAAAATATTATCTAAGCAGGTTGCACTACTAACACCTATCCGTGTTGGTTCAAAGAACAGATTACCTAAATTAAAAGATTTAAATAAACTTAGTAACCTAGTGGTATTATTTGATGTTTCGAGTAAGTTAATATTAAAATCTCCACAAACTATAATATGCTTCTGGCTATTACATGCTAATTTTAACACATGTTCCATTGTAGATTCAAATGTGCTAAAATCAGCCAATGGTGGCCTGTAAACACATATTATTATATAACTTTCTAGTTCTGCACATGAAATTTCTACAATCCTTTCTATCGATAGCTTTACAATATCCTTTCTTTCTTTAGATTTAAGAGTACTTTTAACAATTATAAAAGAGCCACCATGAATGGCACATTTTCTGGCAAAATAACTAACTAATTTAAAATTTAGAAAATCAAAAATTAATTGGTCTTGTCGAAGCCAATGTTCAGTAACGCACATAATTTGTATGTTTTCATTATCTAAGAACAACCCTATTTCTAGTTCTTTGCTGGAAAAACCTTGAATATTTTGGTGGATTAAATTTATACTCAAGGGTGTTTCCGCTGTCCTATACTTTAGTTTAAATCATGAGGCAAGGCATTATTGCCAATATTTGCTTGCTGGGGCTGGGTTCTACTGTATCTATTTGGTTCTATATTAAAAGCTAATAGGTCAACCAAGGTCAAGATATATTTCCTTGGCAAATGAATTTTTCCTGATGTTAGGGTGAGGCGCTTAATAAATTTGTTTAAATCAAAGAAATGATAGTTTTTATTACAGCAAATAGCGTTATACATAATAGAATTAAAGTGTGCTATTCTATTATTATGACTAAATGGCATACTTTCTGAGTATGGTAGCGCACACAGTATAATTTTACCTATGCCACGACCTTCAATAGTGTTTAGTGTTGACATTAATTTATCTACACTTGACTTATCCACACTAAAACTATTTCCTACCAAAATTACTAAAGTGGTGGACCTGTCAAAACTTCCTTTTAAAAGTAAATCACTTAATTGTAAAAGAGTTGCATTGTGGTAAGAGTAATTTGTAACCTTTTGTTTCAATTTGTTATTTAACATTAAACCTAGTCCAGATCCAAGTTGGTCAGAATAAACAATAGTTTTATTCCTACTTATAATTTGTCTAGGGGACTCCTTTGAAGTATCAAGAGCCATATCTGGCTGAATCACAACAGTTGGTGAATCTCGTAATCTATCTGAATTACCATAACCACAGTTAATTAAAGAGTTAAAACGCTCTTCATTCAATCTACTTTCTTCTACCAATTGAGTGAAAGCCAGGATATGCTCCTTGACTTCCTTCTGAGCAGTTACATACTTTAAAGAAGTAACTTCAAGCTGGTCCTTTAACTTACTTATCTCCGCATCGAGTTTTTGAATATTTAAATCATATGCTATCCTATTGGAATCTAACTTTTCATTGCAATGGCTCACCTATCTTTCATTATTGATAATTCTAATTTCATTGTCGAATAGTTTTTTATACATTTTTGGCTTCTGATTAATTTTTGTGTACGCCTAATATAATTATTAATTTTGACATATTTCTTCAATTTATTATTGCTACTAAAAAATACTAACTTCTTACTGTCCTTATCGTTATTCCCTACCAGCTCTTGGTACAGGTTCTGCGTTGTTAAACTATCATAACACTGGCGTTCTTTCCTTAAATAATTTAATTCTTCATTAGCTGCGCCAAGTTCTTCCTCCAGGTTTGTGATGCGCCTTAATGCCACTTCATGGGTAGAAGCGCACTGGTTGAAGGTATCAATCACAGACTGCAACTGAACCAAGTTATCTTGAGCGTCTGATAACTTGTAGTCATACTCCACTAGATCGCTTCTCAACACCGTGTTCTTGTCCATCAGTTTCTTCAGTTCGTCCTCACTGTCATCCCTTTCCCTCATTAACTGGTCATTCAAGGTCCTAGCTTCCTGCAGCTGTTTCAAGGTGGCCTTGAGTTGAATTTCTTGCTGACGTGCAGTGGCCTTGCGAGATTTCATGTTCGAGGCGCTCATTGTCTCACAGTAACTCCACAAACGCACTGAAAGATATAAAACAACTGAGTACAACTGAGTAACTTGAGCAAAGGAAGATTGTTGGTAATTATAACAAGGATGCGAGTGAATAGATGTTAGTGAACAGTGTATCGTGTACGGCAATGTCTGTGGCGAATGTGATATGTGTCAACTTTGCTTCCACTATCCGTCAAGCAAAGAGAGTTCTCACCGTGCCAGTGTTTTGTGTTTGACGTCGCTCACGGCTTCAACAGTGAGTAATGAGAAGTATGAACATGAACAGTGTTACAAATAAACGAAAAAAGTGTAAGTAAGAATTAAAAATAAAATACTCCCCAGGTTTTCTTGATGAATTTGAAAACGTCCGTTGACGGTTGACAGGCGCAGTCGCAAGCGGCCCGATTTACTGTTTAGTAATGTTTATATCGAGACTTCGTTGTTATAATTCCACGAAAAACACTGTTATCTACAGTCTACAATGCTACTGAGGTCAATTACTTAATTTTTGATAAAAAAATCCTTTAATAAAATACGGAGATACAATTTGACGTCTATCAGCTGTCAGTGTTACCACAGATCATTAACTAGGTATACCTACCTACCTACCCATAAAACGTATTAAAAAAATAAACAATAAGTTAATTTTGACTCACCGTTGTTATTTTGGTAATTTAATAACAACATGTCAAGCATACGCCTGACTCTTGCGTTTTTAAAGGTCATTATTTGTAGTTAGCCGCTAACGTTTAGGCGAAGACTCACTGTAATCCATTTTGACATTCACACACATTTTGACATTCACTCACATTCAAACACATTTGTGCCGCCGCAAAATCAGAATATTTTTCTAACAAAATCCGTAACTCAGATAACAAAGTTAAAACTGTTTGGAATGTAATTAATACTGAAACTGGTTAAACTAGAGTTAGAGACCCTCACTACAGCCTCCAAGTTGAAGGTACTGTGGTGAACTCGGACCTAGATGTAGCTAAAGAGTTTGAGCAGTTCTTTACAAATATACCTTTAGATACCACTAAATCATTATCATCATCTCCTGATAAAGCTGAAATATGTTGTGCTGCACAGATGTTTTTAAATTTTATCACGCCTCTCCAAAAATTGTTGTTAAAACTTTTAGGTCACTAAATATAAAAAAGACTGAAGATCTCTGGGGCCTCTCCGTCACAGTACTACAGTCCATCTTAGAGTTAACTGCACCATACCTAGCTGCTTTATTTAACAAGTGTGTAGATATTGGTGTTTCCCGATCTGATGAAACACAGTAGGATTATTCCCTTGTTTGTCAGGGCCAAAAACAGACCCCACAAATTTTAGACCAATTTCGATACTGTCAGCACTGAGTAAAGTTTTTGAAAAATTAATTCTTAACCAAATATCTTCACATTTTTTTAAGAATAAGTTGCTTCATAGAAGTCAATTTGGGTTTACCAAGGGACGGTCAACAACAGATGCCGGTTCTACCCTAATTAAATATGTATTTGATGCCTGGGAAGAATCACTAGATGTAATTGGAGTTTTCTGTGATTTATCCAAGGCATTTGACTGTGTTGATCACGTTACGTTATTAAGGAAGCTAAGCTACTATGGTATGAAAAACGGTGCACTTGATCTTATTATTTCTTACCTTGCTCACCGAACTCAGCGGGTGGACATAAACAGAACGCAATCTCCTGGATCAGCTGTTGCTATGGGAGTGCCTCAAGGCTCAATTCTGGGCCCATTCTTGTTTTTGATTTATATCAACGATCTCCCTTATGTTGTGCGCGACAAACATAAAATAGTTCTGTTTCCCGATGATACTTCACTTTTATTTAAAGTAGGTAGAAAACAGGCAAATTTAAATGATATTAATGATACGTTGTCAACAACTGTTGACTGGTTTACAGCCAACAACTTACTTTTAAATGCCAAGAAAACCAAGTGCATGAAATTTTCCCTATTAAATGTGAAAGGAGTGAATGGGACTAGTATAAAACTAAAGGATGAGACAATGGGATTCGAAGATAAAACAGTATTTTTAGGTATTACTTTGGACTCAAAACTGCAATGGAATGCACATATATCCACCCTTGCTGGCAAACTTAGCTCTGCAGCTTATGCGGTAAAGCGCATCCGCCAACTTACAGACGTCGAGACAGCGAGACTGGTGTATTATTAGTTATTTTCATAGTGTCATGAGTTATGGGATTTTGTTGTGGGGAAAAGCGGCTGACATTCAGGCCATCTTTGTATTACAAAAGCGGGCTATACGTTTTATTTATCAACTGGGTTCACGGGTCTTACCCAGAGATAAATTTAAGGAAATTAATATTCTTACTGTAGCGTCGCAGTATATCTTTGAAAATATCATGTATGTACGCAAAATATACATGACTTCAGGCATAACCGTGACGTTCACAACCTCAACACGCGAAATAAGGATAAACTCGTAGTCCCAGGTCATCGTCTTCGTAAAGTAAGTACATCATTCGTGGGGAACTGTATACGCTTCTACAATAAGATACCTACTGATATTGTCAATACTCCGTTCAATAAATTTAAGTCTCGCATTAAGTGCTGCTTGATGGGTAAGGCATATTATACTGTAAATGACTTCCTAGATTATAAAGACGTTTTTAAGTAGTGTAATTGGGGTTCTTCTTTTTAAATAGTAATAATAGCTGAGCACTGGGCAGCGCTTATTGCAAAATACCTTTTAAGCCAATAATGTAGACATTTTAAAATTTAAGTTTACCTAATGTTTACTTTTCTTGTTGTAATTTTATTGGTTCTTGTACACAAGATAGTTTTGAAATGAGAACACATTGTGATGTTTCTCGCCGGACAGATACTTTTTATTTATATATTGTCCGGCAGCATGAGCATGTCATGCCCACTCAAAGGTCTTTGCTTACGGCGGCGTCGTTGATCGGGTCGCCACCTTCCCGAACACATGGTTGAGGGAGGCGATGGCTGAGATACGCGTCATACTCGTGAACGGGTGCTGTCTGTGGGGTCCGGTCTGTTCACGCTTGCAAGGACCTGTTTTCCATTTAGTTATTTTACTATGTATAGTCCAATTAGATGAAACTGCACTAAAGTCTGGAAGTAATTCTCAGTACTGATAAAAGCATTTCTGGTTGCTTTGTATAGATAAAAAATCCAAGTTGATAGGTACATCCCTCAATAAGTTCACCCCCCCGGAAAGGGGTGCAATTGGTTGAAAACCCTGCAATGGTCATAATTAATGAGAGAAAAAAGGTGTAAGTACTCGGTGTAATTAAACATACGTTTTAATCCATCTCAATCTACATTTGCACGTGTTATTTAGTTTAATCTAAACTACGGAACATATATGTCGAAGTGACATGCGACAGTGGCGCCCTTTAGTTTATTTGTGGTGCAACGATACCAACAGTTGATTTGTGGTTCAATTAATAAAGTTTTAAAGAGTAAAGAACGTCAGGTAGTTGCCTGGGTGAAATCAGAGATGGCGTTGCGGAGCTGTTGATAACTTGACAGCTGTCAAAGTACACCTGGTGAGTTGGCGGGAGTGGTGCCGCATTCTATTCTGATCTGGGCAGTCGAACAGAACGGTCGATACGTAACGTCATCTCTGGGATCACCACGTTTCCATCCAAGTGATTGCGAGTGTTTATGTGTCGCAAATCTTTATTATTAATTAAAGCCGAGTGTAAGCTATCGACGTTCGTTTTTATTTCATTGCACGAGTGAACCAAACATGGACGAGACGCCGCTGCCGCCTATAGGCGAGCAACCTGCCCCTGTTTCTACTGAACCTGCCTCGGCTTCTACATATATATGTAAGTAAAAACTCACTTTGGGCCATTGCGGCTCTGAGGAACATATAAAACGCGGTGCAAATTGAGGAAATGATTAGAAAAAAATACTTCACGGGAAATTTTCAAACTATTGAAAAACATCATAATCGCATTCATATGATTTGCTTTAAATTCGCACACTATATAAAATTGGAATTCTTATCGGGATCATGCATGCTTTCAGCCGCGGTCAGCTGGCGTTTGCTGCTATTACATTTGACAAACTTTCCGTTTTTTATATATAAAGTGCGAATCATAAGAATAAGTGCCATGTTTAAATTTTCACGACTACCTAAATTTACCCCGAAGTACAGTCTATAAAATAATGAAAAATACATGTTCCATAATTTGCCCCTAAAGTGCAAAATAAACTAGGCGTTTTTAATAGGTACATCAAAACCAACTGACTGAAATATCTTCGAGCCGTAATCTAAGAAAAAAAAACTTAAGTTTCATACAACGCACACCTTTTTAATCAAGATACGTGTACCAAAGGGGCCTTTAAACGTGGCTAAACTTGCGCCAGATATTTTTTAACACACTCCAAAACTACGGCACTTTAAAGTTTATACCTAACATTTAAATGCCTTCCGTACATAATAGAAACGGTGCAAACCCGAGGAAACCATCTAGTTGGGCCCTCTGATGATTCCTAAAAAAAACAAGATTTACTTCCATACTTTTTGCTAATTTGAGTATACTAATAATATAACGGTCAACACACAACGCGACGTAAAATTCTGCGCGAACGCACGATCAATAATAGTTGGACATTACCTCTCAAAGCTCACCGCGATACTGTCCGTCCATCTGGGTGTCCGCTCGGGTGGCGGCGGCTTGCCTTTATATCGCGAGCGACATCAAAGTATATCGCCATCCCACTCTATTTGTTGTTACTTACCGAGCGGCAAAGTTGCGTATATTTAGAAACGATTTAATACGTTCGATAAATTATTTTGTATGTATAGTTATGTAATTGTTATTAAACAACCGATACACATCAAAATGACGTTTGACTATGTACGAATTCAAAATAAATTCATATTTTATTTAAACAAAAGCTTATGCGAATTTACGACGTATAAGTCTTCTAAGTTCCGCGCAGAAAAAACGTGTTAGTTAACTTATGCCAATGTGTAATTACGCAAGTAAAGATAAGAATTTTAAGTGTGAAAATGTCTCGAGGATTAAGGGCGTAACTTTACTAACACAAAAATATAATGTTATTTTTTTCTGAGTAGAACTACTTATTTCCACATGCTTCCAAAGTTAATGACGCATTGGCGTGGAATAAATATGCAAGGCTATTTACACTTTTTATTCATACGTCGCGCTTCTTAACTATAACTTACATCGTTTTTGCCAAAGAAGATTTTTATAAAAAAATGTCGTACTGTTTGTTTATTTTAGCGATAACTTTCTTAATTTTGTTCCTAAAAATCTGAAATTTTCTGAGGTTATGTATTTTTCAATCCTTTATCAGGAGTGAAATAATGTCAAAAACGAGTAACTAAAGTTTACGTCTTTCTTCCACGAATGGTGCGATATAACTTTTATATAACAATTCTGACCCATTTGAGGTCACAAAAATGGTTTGTGGCAATAAGCAAGCGAGCAGAGCGAGCGAGTAAGATGTGCCGGGGCAGAAGCGACTCGGATAGGTAAGGTTAGAAGGCTAATGTGGGAGCGTAGCGTTTACATATATATGTTTTACTTCTTCTTATTTCGAACCACTCCTAGTTCCAAATTCAAATATTCTAGTAGTTAGATACGTTGGATACTGGGACGCATGCAATGTTAGGTGAGGAAACTGTAGGTATACCTCCCATGCGATTCAAGTAACTTATAGCGGTCGTATTGCCAACACGCAACAAGTTAGTACAGTAAGTCATATCACGGGCAAAGCTCTTGAAAGCTATAAGTACAGCTAGTAGTTAATGCTAAATCTATATATATAAAAGGCAATGTCTCGGGTGACATATCAACGCCCAGCCCAAACCGATAAAGATAAAATGTTGGAATTTTGAGGGAAAGTTGGTTTTGTAATTGAGGCGTCGTTTAAGAAGGGATTTTTCGAATTCAATCCCTAAAGGTATGAAAAGGGGTTGCAAAGTTTGTATAGGAAAAAACATTTTTATGGTCCAATTTACTTGAAACTTAGTAGAAATACTCTTCAATGCAAATAATGAGACACGTATTTCAGCGATTACTAAAATTCAACCCCTAAAGGGATGAAAGGGGGTTGCAAAGTTTGTATGGGAAAAAATACTTTTATGGTCAAATTTACTTGAAACTTGGTAGAAATGCTCTTCAATGCAAATAATGAGACACGTATTTCAGCGATTACTAAAATTCAACCCCTAGAGGGATGAAAGGCGGTTGCAAAGTTTGTATAGGAAAAAATATTTGGTATGCTCAAATTTACTTTAAACTTAGTAGAAATGCTCTGAAATGAAAATAATGAGTCACGTATATCAGTGATAACTATAATTCAACCCCTAGAGGGATGAAAGAGGGTTGCAAAGTTTGAATGGAAAAAATACTTTTATGGTTAAATTTACTTGAAACTTGGTAAAAATGCTTTTCAATGCAAATAATGAAATAGGTATTACTAAAATTCAACCCCTAGAGGGATGAAAGGGGGTTGCAAAGTGTGTATAGATAAAATATTTTTATGATCAAATTTACATGAAACTTAGTAGAAGTACTCTTCAATGCAAATAATGAAACACGTATTTCATCGATTACTAAAATTCAACCCCTAGAGGGATAAAAGGGGGTTTGTAGTGAGGTCACCAATGTAACAGCTGATACATACAGCTGATACCTACCTCTTCTCTAATTATTAGTTTAACGATGCTATAAAACTTTATAGCCTCTATTAAGTTTTATAGTTTAAATCCGCTGACAATGCATAATCATAAGTTCCACACCAGTAACCATAGACCTTGATACTGACTAGAAACCATAGTATATAAGCTGTACAATTTACCAATAAAGTAACAGTATTTCTCCAGACTCTTGAGTTGTCATTATACCTCTCACCCTACACTTCATGGCGACCTTGCCTATTTTTGATATTTTAAAATATTTGATATGCTCAAATTTACTTGAGACTTGGTAGAAACACTCTTCAATGCAAATAATGAGACACGTATTTCAGCGATTATTAAAAGTCACCCCCCAGAGCGATGAAAGGGGGTTGCAAAGTGTGTAAAGAAAAATATTTTTATGATCAAATTTACTTAAAACTTGGTAGGAATACTCTTAAATGCAAATAATGAGATACGTATTTCACTGATTACTAAAATTTAACCCCTAGAGGGATAAAAGGCGGTTGCAAAGTTTGTATAGGAAAAAATATTTGGTATGCTCAAATTTACTTTAAACTTAGTAGAAATGCTCTGAAATGAAAATAATGAGTCACGTATATCAGTGATAAGTATAATTCAACCACTAGAGGGATGAAAGAGGGTTGCAAAGTTTGAATGGAAAAAATATTTGATATGCTCAAATTTACTTGAGACTTGGTAGAAACACTCTTTAATGCAAATAATGAGACACGTATTTCAGCGATTATTAAAAGTCACCCCCCAGAGCGATGAAAGGGGGTTGCAAAGTTTGAATGGCAAAAATACTTTTATGGTCAAATTTACTTGAAACTTGGTAGAAACGCTCTTCAATGCAAATAATGAGACATGTATTTCAGCGATTACTAAAATTCAACCCCTAGAGGGATAAAACGGGGTTGCAAAGTTTGTTTAGGAAAAAAAATTTGTATGCTTAAATTTACTTTAAACTTGGTAGAAATGCTTGCTCTGCAATGAAAATAATGAGTCACGTGATAACTAAAATTCAACCCCTTGGGGGATGAAAGGGGGTTGCAAAATTTCTATAGGAACGAATAGTTTTATGTTCTGATTTACTTTAAACTTGGTAGAAATGCTCGATTCAGGAAAAACTACCTCTAAGGAGGTAAACCGGGGGGTAAAATTTTTTATGGTATATTTTTGGAGTGAGAAACGTGGAAAATGTTGTAACGGCTACTGTAGTTATAAATTTTGGTAACACTTAGGGGTAAATTGGCGGTAGAAGATTGTAAGGGATTATGATAATTTTTGAAGGAAAAAATGTGGAAATGTATATTTACGCTACTGTTTTTATAAACAAAAAAAAGTTACTTATTTCTCAATCGCTTAAAGGTTAACTGGAAGAGATCCCTTAAAGGGATAAGTTCGCCTTGGACATCCCTGTTATATTTTTGTCTGTTTTATAATTGTTATCTCTTTTGTTTGTACAATAAAGTGTTTACATACATCATACTTTCGGCGATTTAGAAAAAACTATCCCAAAAGTGGTTAAATGGGGGGTAAAAGTTTGGTAGAAATTTGGTCATTTTTGAAGTGAGAAATGTGGAAATTGGTATTAAGATAAACTAATGTTTACCTACCTATAAAAAAACCTACCTACCTACAAATTAAAATTATGACTGAAGTTAGATACATAAAACTCGCTATCAACACCAATATAAATTAAATAAAAAACAATTTTTAAAACAATCCCTTGACAGTGTGAAAAGCAGAAAGTATGAATAGGAGTTCTTTTTAGCCAGGTACATGTATTATAAAATTCATCTAAAACATTGCAATCTTCAGTGTTTTTTAAACATTTGCACCTTAAAGGAATAGTTAGTGAAGAGCAAATCCATTATCAATAAAAAATAACTAAAGGGAAAAACTTGGGATCTAAGACTACTGACTGTAAAGTTTGTATCGAAATTATGTAACATTCAAAGTTACATACCTGCAAAATATGAAAATGGGTATTAAGACTACTATTACCTACATACAGAAAATATTTAGCTTTGGTGTTTTTCTAAAATCTTCTGCTAAGTGGGTTAATTGTTTGTATAGAATTATGGCAAAGTTATCTTAATCTTACAACAACAACAACAACATAAACTCACGCCTTCATTCCCAGAGTGGGGTAGGCAGAGCCACAGACTCACCAACAACTCCAAAAACTTGTTGATAATTCTGTGACCACATTTTGCACAACCAGGCTAAGATGTTATTCAGTGTATTAGTGACAGGTTGCAAACCCATCGCCTAACAGCAGTACACAGCCTTTAGTCCCTTAGTCGTCTCTTACGTCATCTACGGGAAGACATGGAGTGGCAACATTCTAAACCCGGCACCACACGGTCTTAATCTTAATCGTATAAAAAAACGTAATGGTGAAAGAGAGGCAGTGAATTTATTTTGTATGTCAATTTTGTTGTTTTAAAGGTTAGAGCCATGATATTAAAGTTGGTTATGTGGACCGCTTACTTTAAATTCACGTTCTAGACTTTTTTCAAAAAGCCTTTGGCCAAAAGGTGATGTAAACAGAATTATAACTGTATTTTTAACAGAAGTTCTGACTCTCCGCAGACGAAGTCGCGGGCGGAAAGCTAGTAATTGATATAAGACCCCCGTTCTAAAGCTTTCCACGTACCGTTGACCTTATCTTTACGGCAAACAGTAAGTACCTCAGCCGTAAATACACGTGTCGCTAAATATTTCTAGCTGAAAATTAACATTTTATACACATATTTGAAGGTTTGATTTTAATTTTTTTTAAACCCAACCGAATGGTGGTAATTAATGGACTTAAGAAATTGTGTTTTTTTTTTATTTATTGGCGCAAGGAGATAGACTTATTTCAGATCTATTGTGGCTAACTACTTATTTTCCGGGATGAGTTTTAAGGATCCATCTTAAAATGGCAAGGTGCGACAAATTTATTATTTAAATTTAACACGAATCGCTTACCTAAATCAGGTTTCGGAGCAAGAATATACTTGCAAATAAATAGATCTGCAATTGGGGTACACTCGGATATGACACCTAAATCTAACAGCTTCTGTAATGCTTATTTACACAGCTTCTTCACTCTGTGAGATGGTGTATTTTGGTACGGATATCTGTTTTTCCTCTGTGCTAAACAGGATTGAGAATTACAAACAGATCTAAGACCATATTATTTATTTTAATACTTTATTGCGCAAAATAAAAATAGTGTTAAAAAAAGCGAACTTAAAAAGCACTCTCTATCAGTCAATTTTATTGTTTGAGGTTATTTTAAACCCACAGTCGCAAAAATAACAAAGACGTCCAGCATGTACCTGGACTACCTTTGTCTCCGTACGTGTTTTGTGCGTGTACCTATTCGCAGTGGCTGACCTACGGGCATCTCCTCTCCCCTCTTGTTCGACTGGTATCGGAAGGGCGCTGACCAGTCTCCCGAGTAGGTTTCTTGATTTGAAACCCCTGTTTTTCAATGGTCTTCGCGGACTTGAAGTTTTCGGACAATTTAGCACCGAATATGGTATCGTTACGTTTTGCGTGTTGCATAACTTGCAGGGACGTTTTAACAAAACTAGTTGTGATAAGTTTTATGCGATTCTGAGTAGATTGCGCATGTAGATCACACAAAATACGGCAGCCGTTGCTGAAGTGTTTAAGCAATCGAATCATCGAACCTTTTACTGATAAGTCGAAATTAATTAGTAGTTTATTATGATTTGCTTATTTTAGCAAGAAACAGAAACATGTTTTGTATCTCTACCAGACTGATTATTACAAAGACTTACGCTTTTGATGAAGATTTTACTTTTGATGACAAAATGACTTCTCGTTGCAATATTGACCTGGTCAAAAGATCGCAAAAAATACCGTTGCACAGTGAAGGCAGAAATTTTTCAGAACATACCATGACTTATATATTACTAGCGTAAGGACCGGGCCAACGGCGCGACGAAAAGGGACCAACACAGCCCCCCCCCCCCCCAAGAAGATTAGATACCCGCCGATCGTGGTCGAGCGGATTCCCAATTGGGGCACCCACTTCCGGGCACTAAAGGTCCTTCTGGGACACGCCCCAAATGTTGTTTAGTTGTTTAGTTGTTTGTTTAGTTGTTTATTCAATTAACAATATATACATTGTGTTTGAAACAAATAACTTACTTAGGTAGACACGTAACAATATCTGCCAATAAGTTATAACATTTTTTAATTTGTCAGTACAACATTTTTCTTAGAAAATAATACATTTTAATAACATTAAATTATACACATTGTCGGAATTAAATATTATTTTCTCGAATTATCACAATACTACATGTCAATAAAATAAGATAGAAAGCAATATAAATCTAAAACAGAACTAAAAACAGGTCATTGAGGAGCCAAATAATAATAATAATAATCAAAAATTACATTACAAATAACATCACACCGTACATTCAGCGATAAAATCCTCAACAGAGTAGAAACACTTTTCCAACAAAAAAGCACGATTTTTTTCTGAAAGATATTGCTATTTGAAATAGACTTCAACTCGATTGGGAGTTTATTAAAGAGATACGGTCCCTGATATCCAGCGGAGTGCTTTACCACATTATGTCTAGGACACATTTACCGCGGCAGGGCTTTGCGTCTCGTCAACAATCGCTGCTCCCGCTCTTCCGGAGTCTCAATGTTATTAATGTGCTTCACCAAATTTGTGAGCACTATAAGTATATACAGGCTTGGGACAGTAAGAATTTTGAGATCCTTGAAATAACTTCTGCAGGATACCAACTGAGGAACCATCACCATAGTTCTTATAACCCTTTTTTGCACAACGAAAGCCGACCTGATGTTGTACTTGTAGCTGTTGCCCCATAACATTATACTATACCTCAGTTTAGATTCAACCAAGGCATAGTAAACAGTTTTAAGCTGAGTAATATTAATCTCATTGCGCAGAGTTCTAACTGCATAACAGGCGGAACTTATTGATTTTACCATTGCAGTCAGTTCATGCTTCCAATTTAGAAGAGAGTCTATGTGAACACCGAGAAATTTTACTGAATCGACTTGATTAATTTTATCTGCCCCATGTGAAATTACTAAAGCGTCTTTATTGGTAGTAGTAGCTTTAAATAAGATGATATTTGTCTTTGTACAGTTGAGTTTCAGTTTGTTAGCAGCGAACCACAAATGGAAGGATGCAAGTGCAAAATTAACTTTCCCATTCAGCTGATCCAAAGTACCTGCCGATACTACTGCGTTTGTGTCATCAGCGAAAACGATCAATTTCGTATCCGGAACAGTATTGCAAATAAAATCAATCAAATCATTAGTGAAAACAATAAAGAATAAAGGACCCAGTATAGAACCCTGAGGAACTCCTTGCCTTACGGGGATTGTTCTAGAACGGTATACATTTTCACTACTTTGCGACCTCCATTTAATTTCTACAAATTGCTTTCTGTTTGTTAAATAGGACTTGATTAAATTTAACATCTTGCCTCTAACTCCGTAGTGTTCCAACTTTCGTAGCAAGATTTCGTGACAGACCATATCAAATGCAGAACTCAAATCCAAGAAAATACCCGCCGTCCTCTTCTTGTTGTTCAATTCAGCCACCACGTCTCTGATTAAGGTGTCAATCGCCTCAATTGTACCTAGGCTCTTTTGGTATCCGAACTGTCTTGTGCTCAGAATATTGTTTAAGTGAAGATGTTTCATAAGCCTTACCTTCACTAATTTCTCGAAAATCTTAGATAGTGTCGGCAGCAAGGAGATAGGTCTATAGTTACTCGGGTCAGTTTTAGGTCCTTTTTTGTGAATCGGGAATACTTTAGCTACCTTCAGTTGATCAGGAAAGACACTGGCCTTGAAACATTCATTAAAGAAGCTGGCGAGTGTATCAGAAAATACATCAATGTTATTCTTGATAACTGTTACAAGAACCTCATCGTATCCACAGGACAATTTTGAATCCATCTTATTTACAAGGTGCAGAACCTCCCAAGGACTCACGAGTTCATAAGAAATGTCATTTTCAACTCGGCTTACATGAGACTTAAGAAAATCCAGGGCTTGTTGGATATCGCGGATTATATCTTTGTCACGTACGAATTTATCAATGAATAATTCACAAACATCTCTAGGGTTATCTATTGTCTCAATATGGCCCTTGCCTCGATCAATTTTTAATATTAGATTTTCTCTGACCATCAGTCATCCGCCAAATTTGTTAAAATATTGTCCAGACACGATTGAGAATTATTACGAACAAAAGTCGGTGCAGTGATGAGACATCTAAAATTATAGGAGGATACTAGGGACAAAAAACTCGTGGTCTTCGGATTATTGTTTAAAAGGTTAACATTAAAATCACCGCAAATAACGCATTTTTTGCTAAAAAAGTGTTTGAGTAGTCGTTCAAACCGCTCCATGAACGAATCGAATTTATTGTCCATCGGACTACGATAACAACAGATTACATTTACACCTGTGAAACAGTCTCTGGCACCACACACCTCAAAACATTCATCCATGTACAATGCATTGCAAATGAGTATTTCCTTACATTCTCTATTTCTATGACACAAAATGAGAGCCCCACCTCTTTTTTTCTTTAATCTAGTGGTATATGTCACTAGTTTATGTGCAGTTAAGTTAAAAATTGGCGCTGAGGTGACATTAAGAAAATGCTCAGTAATACATACATAGTGTTGTACATCGTCACGATCCAGGAGATAGAGCTCAAATTCATCCTTTTTGTTTGATATACCACACAAATTTTGGTGAAAGATATTGAGCCTGGTGAAGTCACCCTCTACGGTGATGGCACCAGGAGGGGAGAAGCCCCTAAAAAAGACTCATCGTCGTTGTCATTTTAATAAAACTTTGAGTTGACTTCAGCATTAACGAAACTATTTGCTGGGGAAACAGAATGCAATTTATGATTACTCTGTGAATGAATACATTGTGAAACTAATTTGTTCATGTTCAAGTAGTCAATCTCCATGTTTAGTTTGTGACAAATGCTTTCGGAGACTCTGTTATGCTTTTTGTGAAAATGAGATCGTGAGAAGCCAGGATCAATGAAGCTACAGTTATTAAAGTTCTTTAAATTATTTCTGATTTCATAGTTAAGCATTGTTTTATTTACATATAAATTGTTTTGTATTTTAATCACAAAAACTTTGCAGTGCTCTAACAGATACAAAGCAGAACACAGGCCGGCAAACACTTCTTGTGGTGTTTTATCGTGTGACCCCACACTAAGGACGACAATATCACACTTATTCGCCTCGTGGCCTATGGCTTCGCAGCTACCAAGAATTTGCAAGGTCGTAGCATGAGGCTTAGTTATCCCTGAACATGAGTAGACGTCATTCCACTTGTTTTTCCTTCTCGACGACAACCGTTGTGGAAGGTTTTTAACACTCTCATCTCCTAGTATAAAAATCCTCTTAGTATTTGATTTGTCTTTTTTATCGTTATCGTAAACGGTAGCGGATTTAATCTCTTCATTTCTTTTTACCTTTGTCATCTGTACAATATTTCGATGTGTTGAGTTCTGCGGATGACCATCAATAAACTTGTCAGAAATATGAGACTTAGGACCGGTTTTGAAATCAGTAAGAGATCCGCGTATTTGCTCGACGGATGGTATTTTTTCCCGTAAACTTGAATTTTTTTGAACGTGTCTTGTTCTTTCAATGTTTGGAGATGCTTTGAGTGTTGATTTACATATGCGCGTGAGATTGCTGATTTACTGCTTATAATTTTCAATTTGCTTTTTAAGGGTACCATTTTCTTGTAGCAAATATGAAATCTCTAAATCGGCAGAGTCCAGTTTTACTCGTAGATCTTTAATAACAACACGCATATCATTAATTTCACCAATTTCATCCTGATATTTAGTGCCAGTATTGGGGCAGCTCCTATTTAACTTACAAAAGGAACCTGCACTCATTTCGTGGGACTCTAAGCTGTCCAATGACTGAAAGGAATTTTCTGTGGAGATATTTATGACGAATTTCTTACGTTCAGTAACATAATTGTCAAATTTCCTGCGTTCAGTTACATAATTTACCGGACTGGTTATTGTGGAGCTCAAGGTATCAGGACACGAATGTGTTGATAAGCTAGAGTGGGCTGGGGATGAATTTCTGAGTTGACATGGTGATAATGTGCCAGGCTGAGTTGCAGACAGAACCGGCAATAATGTCTTCTGACAGGCAGCTGGTATTGAGCCGGTAAGAGAAACAATAAGATCAGGGCTCGAATTTGGAGATGCGCTCGAGCTTTTTTCATTCTTTTCCCCTTTGTTTCCCTTGGAAGCGGTCGATGATGCTTGGAAGTTATTAGGTGATAATTCTGTACGGATACCCGATGTTGCTGTCTCACGCTTTATTTTGCTCGAGCCTTCTGGTGATGGTTTGCAGGCCGTAGTAGGCGATAATTTTTGCCCCCCCCTTTAGGACAGGACGAGCAAGGAGGCAAGGCCTTTCGAGGACTGGCCGTACTTGTCAGAAGAGGAGTCGTCCACCAATCGCTGCCGCAGATCCACCTGGGCTCTTTACAAGCCCTAGGTGTGGAGATCCATGTTGCCGCCGCTCCCATGCGAGTCTATGCCATCTACAAGCCCCCACAATCCCGGCTTGACCTAGCTGACTTTACTAGACTCGCCGCTGCCTACCATAGCGGCCGGCGACTGGAACTGTAAGGATCCGGCATGGAATTCCAACATCTCTGGAATTCAACACAGATGGACGCCGACTCCTCCAAGACGCCGAGATCCACGGCTACCACGTGGACGGCCCGGAGGCGCCTACGCATTATCCTTACAATATTGCGCACACTCCGGACGTCCTGGACATCGCCGTGCACCGTGGACTCCCAGGCCAGTTCCACCAAGAAACCCTGGACGACGAGGTCCAGTCCGACCACCAACCGGTGCTCCTCGTCCTGACTACGGCACCCGCAGTCATTACCCCGAGGACTCCCAGACCCACCATAGATTGGGACGAGTTCTTGAGGTGCATGGATGCCACCGTTCCACATCAGACGCTCTCCGACGCCGCGGACATCGACAGATTCTCGATGGACCTAAACAGTCGCATCCGAGAAGCTCTGTCCGCGTCGTCATCACGCACATCGCCAAAATGATAGGGGACAAAAGGCGCCTCCGAAAGCGTTGGCAAGAAACCCGTTGTCAGAGGCTGAAGACCCAGCTGAACGCCATGACATCTAGGGTCAAGGCAGCTCTGGAGGGCCACAGAACAGTGACGTGGGAAGGAATGCTAGCAGATGCGGCGGACGATTGGAACTCCATCCATCGCCTCTGCCGCCGACTTAGCGGAGCCCCCACTCCTGTTCGATCACTACTACACCCAGGTACCGGGCCGAGGACCGTGCGGAAATTTTCGCAGAGTGCCTGGAGCGACAGTTCCAGCCGAACCCATCCGACGAGGCAGACCACATCGCAGCAGTTGAAGAGCACCTTCGTACTTACTTCACCTCCCCGATAGCTCCCAACGAAGACCCCATCTTCTTCTCCCCTGGCAAAGTCAAGCGCATGATCGCGAGGACAAAGCCCAGAAAGGCCCCGGAGCGGACAGTATTACCAATGCCACCCTTCGCCACTTACCGCCGCGCGCTATCGCGGCGGTAACACACCTCTTTAATGGCATCCTCCGCACCGGTCACTTTCCGCTCAACTGGAAGGCGGGCCACGTGATCATGCTGCCGAAACAGGGGAAGAACATACTGAAGCCGGAGAGCTATAGGCCTATCACCCTGTTACCGAGCATCTCGAAGGCGCTCGAAAAACTGCTGCTCACCAAACTGGTCCCTCACATTACGTCCCGTCAAGAACAATTCGGGTTCCGCGCGGAACATAGCACCACGCTCCAGTTGTCCAGAGTTCTGCACTTCATGGCGGTCGCCGCGAACAAACGCGAGCACAGGGCCGCAGTCCGCTTGGACATGGAGAAAGCCTTCGACCGGGTCTGGCACTCAGGCCTGGTCTACAAGACTGACGAAGGTGGTCCAGTCGTTTTTGACGGACCGCACCTTCAGAGTGGTGGTGGAAGACGGTACCTCCGAAAGTCGCCCCATAGCAGCCGGAGTCCCTCAAGGCAGCTGCCTATCCCCGGTATGTTACGACCTTTACACCGATGATATACCGGTCGTTGATGGATCCCACCTGGCTCTGTACGCTGATGACGCGGCTTTTTATGCCTCTTCTTACAAGGCTAAATTCGCCGCCGTCAAGCTACAGCGACAACTCGATGTCTTACCATCTTGGCTAGCCAGGTGGAGGCTGACTGTGAACGTCACCAAGACCCAAGCGATTTTCGTGAGCAAGACCCTCCAATGTCTCCCACCACTCACCCTCCACGGACAAGACGTCTCGTGGTCCTTGACAGTTAAATATCTAGGGATCACGATAAACAAAAGATTGGCCATGGGCCCACACATCAAAACCGTCATTACCTCCGCAAGAACAGCACGATTGTTGCTGCGTCCAGTGCTCCAGTCTAGCTTCCCTCTGCGTGTGAAGCTCGAAGTCTATTAGACCTACATCAGACCCCGCCTCACGTATGCCGTACCCGCGTGGTACGCCCTCTTGGCCGCATCGCACAAGAAGAAGCTGGCATCCCAGCAAAACATGTGCCTGCGGTCCGTGACGAATGCCCCCCGCTACGTGAAGAACACCACGATCCAGAGGGACCTTAAGCTCGAGAGCCTGGACGACTTCATCGGACGCCTTGCCACATCGATGTTCGCGCGAGCAGTCGCGTCGCGATTCCCCCACCTCAGGGACATCGCGCCACAGCACGCGCGACCCCCCGACGGCAAGGCCTACCCCCGAGACCTCGACACGGCGGCGACGTCGATATCATGATGACTCCGTGAAGACACTGCTCAGCTCGTAGGTCGCTAGCCGGGCCTCCCCCAATGGGGTCTCACCTGGCTGGCTCGATCTCGCGAGCAGTGTAACCCACAATATGACGCCTCCCTTTCCCCCCTACCCAAAATCCCCTCCCTACCCCACATCCCCGCAGCCTGCGCCTCAGGCGCAGGTTGCCATCCTAGGACCCGACTGTTTTAACGGTCGGCGGAGATCACCCCGGTCGGGGGCCGAAAGGCCCGTCACCGGTTCCTCATAGTTGCGTGCTCCGGAGATAGCACGCAGTCGGATGGCCGAATGTTGGGATTTTTTAAATAACACGCTATATATTTAGATTATATGTAAGTCCCTACATGTTTTGACTACTTAATTTAATAGTATTTTAACTCCACCGGAAATCAGTTATGTAATTAAATTAGATAAGGGTAGTATGTATCTATAAACATTTCAATAGTGCTTTATTCACTGTTAATAATTAATGTAATAATTATGGGATTAACAATATTGTGTAGAAAAACAATTTACTTTAATAAGATTGTCAAGATATCAACGATTGGTTGAAAATAACAAGTAGGAATGACCTATGGCGGTCGAGCAGTCTATTAAAAGGGTAGAATGTGATTTTAAGATTTAGTTCTTCTGTAACTGTGCTACTGTGTGATACTCGAATAAAAGTATTGTGAGAACCTCTGGATTTTATTACACTTTAATGTATTCTAATAATTTTCTAATATCATTTAACATTTTTTTTTCATATTTCAATAAATATTACTGTAATTAAAAATAGGATATTATTTTATGTTTCTATCTTTAAATTATTCGCGCCCTTGACATATTGTGTAATATTTGTCTACTTAAACTTACACGTTTTGGTTTCCGAACGATTCCAAAAGCTATGCTATCTATGGTACGTCCTACGTCATTGTCCGTCTTATTCTATGGCCAGCCAGCTGCAGCTCAATATTATTTACCAGAATATTAAAGAAACCCCGTGTTCTTAATTTTTAAATTTTATTCACTAACTTATTGTATTACTAGTATTTGTCAATATCCCCAAGTTCGTGACTGTCATCGAAGAGATAAATAAATAGTATTATAACAGAATTGTATCTACTCTCAACATCAAGTACCAGAGAGAAATAAAAATATCTAGCCTACCTATCCTACCTAATAATAAGTAAAGTTGTTAGATATTAAGGGCCTGTTTGTTTAATTACTTAATGTTGATTTCAGTAACTAATGGAATAATTTGGTTTTGTTTTAGCAACAAAGAAAAATGATACCCCCTGCAATTTCTTATATAAGCGAAAATTACCCTGCTGATATGATGATGTTAATGAGAGTTTACCTGTCTTCGGGTTATAATTAAACTAGCAAGGACTTTGTGAAATCAGAAACCAACGCAACTTAAAGAATTTAGCCCTATCCGAACAACTAAGTAAAATGATGTGAATCGCATTTCCTTTTCTTTTAATAAACTAAAAATTAATGTTATCCTGTCTTTTGCATCTTTTCCTCTGTAATGCATTACTACTGGATTATACAATTCCTACTTTTGTGTTTCTTAATTATTATCATCCCTAACCTACTTAACTAAACATAATTTATTCATACATTGCTACAATCTACAATGTTCAAATTCTAACTTGATAGAATCTGTTAATACCTGCATTTTCTATTATGTGTGTGCTTGGTGATAAACAGCTTTGTTTAATACACAGTCATTAGATTTTCTTGTATGCCCTAACAACCCTCTGAGTTTACTTATGCGCTGCTTATCGGTGATAGTGTCATAACACGAAATACTTTTGAGATAAGTATAACACGACGCGTGAAATATTCAAAATTTTATGATGACTAAGACACCCATTGCATTATCTCCAAAAACAGCTACGTGGCAGCACTGTGCCCTTATGCCATTGGTCCAATTGTGACGCCATATTGTGGGCAACAGCGTAGGTAAGCCAGTTGAGCCGCAACTACCAACAAAGAAGCTAAATTTCATGTATACAGGATATATCATGACTACAGGCACATCCCAAAATAATTCAGAAAAAAATGCTGATTATATTTGTAACATTGATACATTACAAAATAGTTTGTGCAATAGTGATTAATTTTTAGTTGCAACTTTATTATCCAGAAAGTAAGTAATTTTTTTTTGTAACATGTCAAAATAAGCTCTTAGTCATGAAAAAATTGTCGTTAAGGTACATAATGTTTTCGGTATATGCCTATATTCAATATTTATATGTAAATAAAATTGTGACCTATAACTTAAAAAATCTTTATGCACGATACATTTCGATACATTTTATGAAAAATAATTTGATCGGAACCCAAATGTTACCTTGTAAGTGAAAAAATCTAAATAAGAAATAGATTAAAAGTATTTCAAAAAGATTATTTGCGCATGAAACTTATTTATAAAGGCCCTTTATGTAGTTAACTTGTATGTTAGTATTTAAGTATATTATTGTAAAATGCCTAGCAACATTGCTAGGAATTTTTTAACCAGTTTCCGTTATTTAAATGGGATGAAATACAAATTACCGTCAATTATGCTGATGAATTATCTATACCTACTAATATTATAAATGCGAAAGTGTGTCTGTTTGATACGCTTTCAAAACCGCTTACGTTACGGCCAAACCTCTAAACCGATTTCGATGAAATTTGGTATGGAGATTGCTTGAGCCTCGAGAAATGACATAGGATAACTGTTTAATTGCGGGAGCAGCGATAGAAGACTTCTACGCGGGTGCGGAGTCGGGCAAAAGCTAGTTTATAATATAGGTAGCGAATTAGTGCGACGGGGCGCTGGCATGTTTTGAGGTGATAAGTTGCAAAAACTCTAAATTCGCTTATTTTTTGCATGTGGATACAGTGTGTACTTGTGAGGCTTATATTGCGTTTTGTGTCACATCTCTCCATTGCATATTCAGCAATTCAATGTTTTGTGGCAAAAAAATCATTTCAATTTAGAACGTTAAAAAAAATTATTAAAGAAAAAAAAATATCAGTATCCTATCTAGGTAGAATAACTAGGGGGCATTCGTATTCCTTTCCGTACCGCTGGTGGCGGAGTCTTCAACCTTGCAATACTAAAAGTTGGCACCAAGGAACGGAACTATTACGGAGCTTAGAAGAATAACACATAGAAACCTAGTCCGCGCACCTAACCCGTCAGACTTAAACTACACCATAATGGTGTACTCGGCGATCGCCGCCTGTCAGTCGCAATCACGTCACACAGCGTCAACAGCTCCCGGATTTTTATTTATAATGACGGTTTGCGTTGTTAATGGGTGCCACAACACTTCAGACAAAGAAAACAAACACTCTAAAATAACATTCCACGTGTAAGTACTATGTTTTGACTTGTCGTTTTACGAAAAACATTCACTAAAATATTATATTATTTACTAACGACATTACATGAAAATGTTGCCAGTATTTCCGCTAAATTGTCATAGTGAGTACTTGTACTATTCTGTGATATGAGTTGAATTCTGTTTATATAATTACTTGTTTTTCTCGTTTAAGATTTCCTTCTAATCCAATTATTGCCGCACGTTGGACTGAAAAAATTAGGCTTAATCGTAACGAAAGCTGGTGGAAGCCGTCTAAGAGGACGAAAATATGTTCTATACATTTTAATGACACTGAAAAGTATGTAACTAAAGGTGGCTTGTGCAGACTACGTCGGGACGTGGTTCCTACTAAAGTGAGTGCGAGTATATATAAAATATTGAAATGTAAAATAATGGTACAATTTGATGCATGTGAAAATGACATACTTCCCGTATGTGATTTTCACTCGTCCCGAGTCTTGTCCCTCCCTCGTGGGCAAGAGCTAGTTGTAATATATATTTCTTTTTTGTTCCAGAATCTGCCTTTTTTTATAAACAATGAGATGAGTCAGGAATGCAACAAGCTGAAAGAGCCGCAACCAGTTAGTTTTTAACAATGATTTATAGTCGTATATCAAAATAATCTGTGATCTATTTAGCTATATTCATTATTTATATTTTTATCTACACACATATCATAAGTCCTCTATAATGCGTTCAAAACCCGTAGGCAATGACCAGCATTACCTGTGTATGTATGTATGTATGTAAACACTTTATTGTACAAAAAACATAAAATCAAATACAATAATTACAAAGTTGGAATGTACAAAGGCGAACTTATCCCTTTAAGGGATCTCTTCCAGCTAACCTTTGGGTGATTGAGGAAAATAAGAAAGTAGGATGTGGCAGACATTAGTACAAAACAGAGTTATCGGAAATTGCATAACAACATTTTAGACCTTAAGAATAAATACTAACAGACGTATATAAAAATAATAATAATAGTTATCAAAATAATTAAATACACGACCTTACATATATACACATATGTATACCTACATACAATATATATAAAATAAATAAATAAATAAATAAATATATGTGTATATATATATATATATATATTATGGAGTAAAATAAAGGATAGTAAACAATTATAAGGAGTCAAGCCAGTATGTCCTCAAATTTCCCTGTAGAGATGCGACCGATTGCGATTTCCTAATATCAGAAGGCAGCCGGTTCCACAATCTGACAGAGTGCACCGAGAAGGATTTGGAGTAGGTTTTAGACGTATGGGCTGGAAAGGCAAGAGAGAGGCTAGCACTCGATCGCAAGCGATTCTGGGAACCGCTCGCCATGAAGCTAAACCTCTCGGAAAGGTAAGAGGGAGAGTGAGGCAAAAACAAAGTGTTGAAAAGCAACGACAGGATATGAACATTTCTGCGAAAACGGATTGGTAACCATTTTAACTGGGCGCGGAAGTGGGACACGTGGTCATACTTCCGCAGGCCGTAAATAAAGCGAATACATACATTTTGCAGGCGTTCTAACTTATCCAGCAGTTCTTCCGATACGTCGAGATATGCGACGTCGCCGTAGTCGAGGAGGGGAAGTAGAAGGGATTGCGCTAATGTAATTTTGGTGTGATGGGGAAAAAAATTCTGCAGGCGCCTGAGAGAGTGTAGAGAAGCAAAGAGCCTGCGACTGACCTCGGCGACTTGACAGGACCAAGAAAGGGTCTGATCCATCGTGACCCCCAAGTTTTTTACGGAGGTAGAAAAAGGAATAGTGGTTCCATCAAAACTTATACTGGGAACCTCGAGATCAGTCAGCTTATTGATGAAGTAAGAACTGCCAACCACAATTGCTTGCGACTTTCTAGCATTTACCTTAAGCCCAAAGTTAGCAGCCCAGTCCCGGATGGTGGTAAGGTCCGCATTAATAGAGGATATCATAGTTGGGAAGTCATCCAAACTTGCCCCCGCGTAAATCTGTAGATCATCTGCATACAGGTGGTAAGACGATTGAAGAGAAGCCGTAATACTATTAATGAAAATAGAAAAAAGAAGAGGAGAGAGCACCGCTCCCTGGGGTACGCCAGCAGTAAGATCATTCCAGTCAGAGACAGTGTCATCCATTCTGACACACTGGCGCCTCCCACGGAGGTATGACTGAAACCACGCTAGGGCCGGTGAAGAAAGATTGAGAGATTTAAGAATGCTTAGAAGGATATCAAAGTCGCTACTAAAGTCTAGCAAAACCAAGACAGTGAGCTTCTTATTTTCTATATTAAGACGAATGTCATCGGTGACCTTGACTAAAGCCGTAACAGTGCTATGCCCGGGGCGAAAACCGGATTGGAAAGGGTTTAAAAGACTATGGTAGTTAAGAAAACGGGACAGTTTGCGGTTAACAAAATGTTCAATTATCTTGGAAAGGACCGGGAGGATAGAAATTGGACGATAGTCAGAAAAAGAAAAAGGGTTTGAGGATTTTTGGAGAGGGAGGACATGTGCAAGTTTCCACGGAGACGGAAAACAGCCAGAGGTAAAAGAAAAATTAATAATATTTGAAAGGACAGGGGATATTGCATCCGCCACGAGCATAAGCATATCCGAGCTTAAGCCATCTTCACCAACGGCTTTCGTCTTAATAGATTTTAGGAGAGACAATGTTTCACCTGGAGAAATAAGACCCAGATCGAAAGGAGGAATGTCGGGGCGAGGGGCATTGGCGAGAAGAGAAAGTGTACAGTGCTTTATAGAAGGGTCAAGAGTGACAGGAGAAGTGCTAAAATGCTAATTAAGGGCGTTAAGATCTAATTGATTATTTAAAGAAGAATTTTGAGACTTGCCCCTAGCGACTTTAAGAACTTCCAGAGTTTGTGGGGAGGACAACCTTCAATCGACTCATGAATGTAGCGACGTCTAGCCTCCCTACACTTTTTACTACAGCGGTTACGCAGGGCAACATAGATTCGATGACTTTCCTCTGATGAGTCATTGCGCAGCTTCAGCCGGGCCCGATTTCTTTTCGCCATAAGGGCCTTAATGTCAGCTGTGAGCCACGGAGCCGGGTAATGCTTCACTCGCGTGGGTCTTAGAGGTGCGTGCTGGTCAAAAATCGCAAGCAATGTGCTGTTAAAGGCCTCGAGCTTGGCGTCGATGTCAGTGCAGGCTTCAATGGTCTGCCAGTCGGCTTTGGCCAGATCAGACAGAAGGGCCTGCAGATTAACCTTATTGAGATTTCGACGAAGAACTATTTTATGCTTATGTTTTGGGGGACGGATGTTGAAGGATGCGAAGATAAGGTCATGTTGGGAAAAGGCAACAGCATTAAACTGGCCGTGAAAAGAGACAAGGTCTGGAGATGACGTTATAACAAGGTCTAAAAGAGAAGGGGGGCCGTTATGTGGGTAATGTGTGGGACTGAGAGGGAGAATACTGAAATTCAATGAGTTTACTAAAGATTGCAATTTAGAGGAACGAGAATCGTTTTTAAGGAGGCATGTGTTAAAGTCACCCATTATAATACTGTGGTCAAATTGTGGACAGAGATCAGAAAGAGTTTTCTCGAAGGAATCAAAAAAGTTAATATTGGAAGAGGGGCTGTAATAAACGCCGAGAAGAACTTTTGCGTGGTGCAAGGAAACATTAAGGAATAAATATTCAGGGGACTTGGAATACAGAGAAGGTGATTGATCTATTATCTCGAAAACAATATCGTTCTTTAAATAAATGGCAACACCACCTCCACGTACAGTGCCGCTCCCGCCATCTTTAAAGCCAGTCCTGTCGTTGCGAATAAGACGGTACCCAGGCAAAGGATAGAGGTTAGACGGAAGGGATGGCTTAAGCCATGTCTCAGAGATAAGAATAGCGTGGACGTTTTTACAAGAGAAAGTTGAGAGCAGGTCAGGGAAGTGAGCCGGCACACTCTGTGCATTAATGTGGATGACATTAAAGTTTTTAAAAGAAGAGGAAAAAGTGTTGTTTATACGATCACCAAGATCAGGCATATCGGACACATCACTCAAAGAATCATAAAGGCTTGAAGAAGACAGTGAGTAAAATTCACTTTCATGACTAGCGTCAAAGACGTCTGACATGTAAGCAGGAAAATAAATAAATATGTATATTATACTATAATAATAATACTTATGACAATATATATAAACACTGGTTTTTAAAAATTTCTAAAATTGCTAACGACTCAATCGCACGCCAGCAGCTGATCACAGGTACAAAATCAGAACCTTAAAAGGTAGGAAATTAAACTTATAATCATAAGGATGTACCCGAGTCAAAGAAACGAGTTAACTATCATCTAGACACATTAGTAACATTTAAAAAGAGAAAAATATTAATAATTTTGACACGTTAAAGACAATAAAAGTAAAAGAGCCAACATATTTTTATCACCAAACATAAGTCTCTGCAAAAATGAAACGCAAAAACGCAAGTGACTGTGACAGTTTATCTTTACTCTTGTCTGTCAAAGTCAATCAATACGTCAATCAAATAAACGTCAAGTAGTAAATCGAAAGTGATACATGGATAATAGCAGGAAAAAAGGGTACTTTAATCCAGAGAAGGCAACTACTTAAAATGGTGAAGAAATTATGACGTCACTAACAACGAAAGTATAAATAAATTTGAATTTGAATTTGAAGTAAGAAAAGTGGAATGATAACAAAGGTTGGGCAGCAACGCTGTGTGTGAATCCACGAAATTATTTGGGTTTTACTGAGGCCGTAGCGCGCTTGGGAGCCTTGGCTCGTACCGCAGGCTTGCTGGGCTCCTGAACTGGCACGCGCGTCGAGGACGACGAGGCTCCACCTCCCGCCTGGGAGGCCGGGGCCGGCAGCGCTCGGAGCTCAGCCATAGAGGTTATGCGGCGACGGGAGCCATCCTTGCCAAGCACGACGATACGCCCATCGCTCGTCCAGCAGCCCTTTATCCCATGGATCCGCCGCGCCTCTATAAACACTGCATGCCGGCTACCTGTCAGGAACTCTGACATTGTCAACCCTGACCCTTTAAGTTTCGTCTGTGGTAGTAGGTGACAGCGATGTCAGCTGTTAATTTTGGAAGATGTTCCAAATTTGGATCTCAGTACTTTACAATATTTGATATCGTAATTTCAAAATTACGTTACAGCTGTTATAGCTGTCACCTACTACCACAGATAAGGTAATGCTGGTCATTTTCCTTTCGACTTCTGAACCCATCTTAGAGTACTTATAATATGTGTGTAGATAAAGTATTGTACGCGACTCTGCGTAATTACCATTACGCAACCGTCACTTTAACTACTATTACAGGGTACTTCAGGTACAGGCAACAGTGTTATGAAGTCACCGACGATCTCTGTATCGTCTTCACTTTTTGACTCGCCGAAAAAAGCTTCCCTGAGGAGAAAATTAAAAAGAAAATATTACTGCAACGGAAACTGACAAAAAAAATACAGGCTATGCAACAAAAAACTCGCCGATTAAGTAAAAAGAATGCATCACTGCAACAAATCTTAATCAACTTACGCAAAGAAAGATATATTGACAATGATATTTCAAATATATTATCGGAAAATGTTTTTGCAGCAGAATTGTACAACAACTTAGTTAAAAAATAGATAAGAAAAAAAAACGACCAATTCCTAAATACACTCCAGAATTAAGAAAATTTTGCCTAACTTTACATTTTTACTCGCCACGAGCCTACACATATGTTCGAAAAACCTTCAATACATGCCTTCCCCATCCAAAAACTATTTATAACTGGTATCGAAACATAAATGGTGCTCCAGGATTGGCAGACGAAGTATTTAAACTTTTAAAAAGCAAGGTTGATTGTACGGAAAAAAAAATTGTATGCTATTAATAGCAGATGAAATGGCAATACGGCCACAGAATTTAAAAGGAGGTCATGGTCGTGTTGACTTGGGATCAGGCACATCCGATTGTACTATATTGGCTACTGAAGCGTATACTTTTATGCTTGTTTGTTTAAACGAGCATTGAAAAATTCCATTGGGATATTTTTTGGTTCATGGTTTATCCGGGGGGCAAAAGGTAAACCTGATAAAAATGTGCCTTACAAAATGTGAAGAAGTCGGTATCAAAGTGGTTGCCTTAACTTTCGACGGCCATGAAACGAATATTTCAGCAATGCAACTATTAGGTTGCCAAATAAAAAACCCAGAGGCTATGAAAACCACTTTCAAACATCCAACAGCACCTCACGACGTAGCAGTATTCTTAGAGTCTAGCCATATGATAAAACTGGTCCGAAATCATTTTGAGGATAAAAAAGATTTTTTAGATCTGGATGGAATGAAAGTAAATTAGGAGTTCTTAACAAAACTAAACGATCTGCAAGAAAAAGAAGGCCTTCACATCGCCAACAAACTAACACGTAAACACCTTCAGTTTAGAAATACAATCATGAAAGTTAAATTAGCCTCGCAACTACTCAGTCGAAGTGTGTCAGTTGCATTAAATTTTTGTAGAGAAACTTAAAAATTAAATGATTTTATGGACAGTGGCTTAGAGGGAATAGCGCATAGAATTAATTATTGGCGGTGGCAAGAACTATCGGAACAGAGTTACAAATTATAAGAAAGAAGCTAAATCAAAAGAACAATTAATAGTTACTAACGACCGTTATGAAGTAACGGTCGGTTATTCGAAATAAAAAGGTTAAAAGAACAATTTGGAATAATCTAGAAGAACATAATAAGTATAAAACACAAACACAGTACACAGCAAAATAGAGATAGGATAGATAATTAGTTCGTTGCACTGAACTTACCCGATTTGGGGAAATGCACCGAATATAATAAGAACTTAGGTATTTAGTACCTATTACGTTAACACGTCAAGTTGTTTCAAAGTAGAAGTTGAGGCGGCAAAGAGGCCGAATGAAGGGTGCGTGGCCTATTTATAAGCTTTCACCCCTTTCTGTTAATTTTGAATATGAGTAGGGCGAACAAAGAAATGCTAGATAGCAAATCGCGTCACGAGTGGAAAATAACTGGAGTCGTGTACGTGAGACACCAACATACCCACATACCCTCAATTATTTCCTCATGCGCTGAACGAAAATAATTAAATACGATATTACAATTACAAAGAATTAATTATTAGAAGATTATTTACATTAAAGTTGACTGTTAATTATTAAAATATTTAAACAATAGTGAAGCTAATTAAGAATGACTAGTAACGCCATCTGTCGGCTTACTGCCGCTAACATTTGACAAAAGTCCATTTATGAAAACGTCTTGATTAATCTATGGCTGTCTGTTTGACAGTTATCAGTTATTAGTAAACAACAAATATAAGATCTGAGGTATTATAGTGAATTTAAGTGAAAATGAAGTGATATTAAAGTTATTTTATCTATAAAATGCACACAGGTAAGGAGCGTAACAACTGCATTGTTACATTAGCTTAATTAGATAAGTAAAAAAATTACTAATTTACCATAATTACAGTCAATAAAAATACGGACCGCTCTAAGGTAAAGGTGGCTAGTATAAAATGCGAGGCGCCCTCTATTCGGCACGCACTTCACTCCAGCTAGCTCGACCGATAACATCTCTCCGTCTCTCTCGCACAATCGAGTGTTTCATTTACTCCCGCCGCTGACGCACCCCTCAAAATACAGTCCACTACTTCGCTACTATCGCCGACGAGTCTTCGAAGCAGCCAGCCTATGGGTCCAGCTATACACAGGAGAGCAGTGGGAAAACTTCCCGCCTATGTACTTCGGGGAGTTGCTCCCCACAGTTTGGTCCATTCGGAACCGGATTGCTGTACCACCGCTGCAACAACGTCGGACATCTCAAGTTGAACAATCGAAAATCGTCGCGGCGGGAAACAAGCGTCAAGGAACCAGCGAGAAGAGAGAAAAAATTGCGTCTTTAAATCAATCAATCATAAGTGAGTTACCGAGCAGGCTCACGACGTCTTTATAAGGACGTACCGCTCAACCAAGCGCCGGTACGGTTGTTGCTGGTAAGTTCAGGGGCCTTGGATAGGCAAGCAAAGGGTTGGTCGTTCCTACCAACCCGTGTTCGCACCCTGGACCCAGTAAACCCTCTGCCGGGTGGTTCCCTCCCCACCCCTCCTCCTATTTTCCCATTTCCTAGCCGGTATCACCGCGGTAGGCACCCCGCTAGGCTGTTAGTGGTAGGGATAATAGGTATTGGTTTTTTGATTTTCTTTTGTTTGTGTAAATTTAAATTTAAAATTAGGTGGTTAGTTAGGGACCCCCCCCCCCGTGCATATAAAATGGTAAAGAAGACACGGTCAAGAGCGCAAGTCGACGAAAACGAAGGAACAATAACCACGAACACTCCGGGATAGGCCGCAGTGACCCGAGGTGGACGTTAAATTTTTAATTAAAATCAATTCGTTTAAATCAAATAGCCGACCATCTGGCTGCCACCTCTGACGTAGGGACGTGTTGTTTTGCGGAACTGCGGAAAAACACAGGTGAGTCACCAACATCTGGCTCCCCTACGTCACACGCTCGGACCGATCAACAGTAGAATTTCCCCGCCGCCGGCCGGTAACTTTCCTTCCAGTACCTAGTCTCGGCCTCTCGCTTGCGGGGGGAGCCTTGGGACGGGGGAAAAGGGAGGGGAGTGGTGAGGCCGCGGTGCGTTATGGTCGCGTGAGTCACTGCCCCATCTTACGTCATCCTTTGTTTTATTTGGGTGGGTAGATTATTTTTTCCGCAAATATATCTACCCTCCAAATTAACATCGTGTCTCTCCCACCTTGTGCGAGTCCGCAAAGGTGGGGTAATCTGTAAAAGCCCTTTTTAGGGCTACCCCCATTATGCAGCCTGGATCCCGGAGTGATCCAACGGCGCGAAGGCAGACGCGCCCGCAGATCTTCCGCAACACCCGACGGATCCCGATCTCCAACGAGGACCGCACCCATGTTGTGCGCGCCATCAACCTGCTGCGAGCGGCCGGTCAGGCAACACCGCCGACGACCGCTCCGAACACCCCGCCACCGGACGGCCAAGCTATTGCCGAGCTGGCCGTGCAGTTGGCCGCCGGCGTGCCGCCTCAGCGCGACCCCCGCCTTGACCCAGGACGACCCCGGCGGATCCCGTCCCCGGGCCACTCCTGCGACCTGGAGTTCGCAAACTCCCCGGGCACTCAGCTCACGTTGAGCGAGATGCTCGCGGACGGCGCAGACGCTCCGCCTGTGCTGCGTGCTGCGTTCGCGCGGATCACCGCCGCTCGCGCCGCAGCCACTGCTGCTGCCACCGCCGCCTCACCGCCGGCCCACTCTGCCTCCAAACCTCGAGAGCAGCGCCCACAGACGGCGCGCACGTCGTTCATACTGCCCAGCAGCCTCCCACGCCGCGGCACCGTGCCGCAAATGTCGTTGCAGCCCGACGACGCAGCGCCCCGCGATTCGCCCGAGGACGAGCCGCCGCGCCGCGCACCCGCGCGAGCTGCCGCCACTACCAGCCGCGCCTCGACATCCGCCACGCCAGCGCGCGTGGCCCGGACCACCTCCGCGAGCGCGCACGCGCCCGCGACCTCACCACCCTTCCGCGCTAGGCCGACCACCGCGCCTGTGCGCTTAAGTGCGCCGCCGCCACAGCCGAAGGCCGTCGCGCGGCCGCGAGTCGCGCCACGAACCACAGTGCCGCCTGCCGCTACCGCTGCGTCCTCCACCGCAGTGACGCCGAGCAAAAAGCGGGCCGCTCAGACCCCGCCTGCGACATCCCAACAACCGCGCTCACTGCCCCGGCTCGATCTGTGTCCGATGGACACAACCGGGCCGTCACCACCATCTGCTCAACAGCTTCCACAGCTGCACTCTCCACCGCCGCCACTCTCTTTCGCCGCGGCAGCCGCCTCTCCGCCATCTCCTTCCGCAACAAGCGGTCAAGGACCGGCGACAGCAGCGCAGGCGCCCGGGAAAAAGACCCGCTACCCGCCGCTGGTTGTCCAGCGGATCGCAAACTGGGGTAAGCATTTCCGGGCCCTCAAGGGACTCCTGGGACGCGCCCCAAACGCCCGCCCGTTCAGAGACGGGGTACGTTTCTCCCCGGCAGGTGAGGAGGAGTTCCGTTTGGTACAGAGGTACCTCTCCGACCTGGAGAAGGAGGACTCCAGCTTGGAGTGGTACTCCTACTCCCTGCCCGCCGAGCGCAACCAAAAGGTGGCCATCAGGGGCTTGCCCGTGGACACCAGCCCCGACGACATCACCGACGACCTCACTTCCCAAGGCTTCGACGTGGAATACGTCAGGCCCATCAGAGCCCGCAGCGGCAGACCCGGGTGTATTTTTTACGCCCAGGTCACCAAAAATGCGGCCATTTTCCGCGTCACGGAGATCCTCTGCATGCCAGGGATCATCGTGGAGCCTTGGAGAGGTAAGCGAAGCATCGCGCAGTGCCACCGCTGCCAAAGTTTCGCCCACTCCTCTCACCACTGCCACCGCCCCATAGCCTGCGTGCGCTGTGGAGGCCCCCACGCTGCCAGCGACTGCCCACGGCCCCGAGAGGAGCCACCAACATGCGCGAACTGTGGCGGTGAGCACACCGCCAACAGCGCCAAATGCCCAGTCGTGCTGAGGGAAAACCGGAGGACTAAAAAGTCACCTCACCCTCCGAAGCCCACCAAGCAGGGCCCCGAGCCCACCACTACCCGAACCGTCGAGGCGGCGCAACACAGCGCCACCCTGATGGCCCCCGGGAACAACCCCAAGCAACCACCCACCATCCGCCGCGGAAAGAGGCGCGGAGCCCGAAACCGTGGCCCGCAGCCCTCCGCGCAAGCTGCTATTGAAACCACTATCACAACACAAACCGACACCCCGGTGAGTACGCTCCCGACCACAACATCTGAAGCCATCTACCAGAGAGAGGCGCTGATGGAGGGCTTTGCCGTGGTCCAGGAGGCCGTAAAGGCCTGACTGGACGGCAAACCCATGCCCGCAGCAGCCCTCAAATGGTTAGATACATACTTCTCTGCGTAGGGACCAACACCTACCCCCCTCCACCGGACCCGGCCGTCTTCACGGCCGGCGCAGATTTCCCCGGTCGGGGGTCTTACGACCCGGCACCGGCTCCTCATCCCCCTTTTTGTATAAAAAGGGCCGGATTGAGATGACTTCGCGACGAACAATCCTCAAACGGAGGAAACCGGGTCAACAGATACGAACATGTGGAGCCACGGAACCGGTGTAGAGCGTAACCCGCAAAGTAGAACGCAACATAGTGAAAGGGAAATACTTGAGCCTACTTTAGACGCGTCAATTATGAGTAATACTCCAACGGTGGTAGGAGCTGAGGGCGCCGCGCCGCCCAATAGGCATGTGAATTTTGAACCTACTCCATCCGGTACGAGTAAGCTATCACAGATTAGAGCGGAACTAGAACTTAGGGCTTCTGAATTAAAACAAGCGCAAGCAGCCACTGCATTAGCCGTTTCCCGTCTGGAGTTGGTCAGGTATGAACTGACCAATGCCGAAAACTCCAGCGGGACGGAGGCTGCCCGCTTATATGCCGATTCGAGAATTCAGGGCTGGCTTAATGAGCAAAGTTTAAACCGCGATAGCAACATAGAGACGCCTGCGATTAACGTCACTACGGCAACACGCGATAGACCCGGGAGTGGGGATAGAGGTGGGGATAGGTGCGACAGAGCACAGCCAGAAGCCCCCACGGTCGGTACTGGGGAAATAGGTATGTTAGCGTCCGCGATAATGTCAGCAATTAGCATTCAAGGACAAAGTACCCAGGCCGCACCTAAATTTTTGCATGAATTGCCATACTTCGACGGCAATGTTTCGGAGTGGATCGCTTTTAAAGCGGTTTTTGTAGACACTCAAGATTCGTTTACGAATATTCAAAACGTAGCTAGGTTACGTAAAGCGTTGAAAGGAAACGCAAAGGAGGCAGTAAAATCAATGTTATTTACGAGTTCAGAGCCGAACGTAATCATAGAGACATTAGAAAGACGTTTCGGTAGGCCTGAAGTATTGATATTAGCTGAGTTAGAGGCCATAAAAAAGCTTCCGCGAATGACGGAAGATGGCCGCAACGTAACAATGTACGCTAATAAGGTTGCAAATACAGTAGCGTCCATTCAAACGTTAAACCAACCCCAATACCTTTATTCGCCGGAGGAGCGGAGTTGTTGAGTTGGTTAATAAAGTAATCGAAAAGTTAAGCATAATCTTAAAGTACAGATGGTTCGAGTACAAAAGCACGCGATCGGGTGTGCCCGACTTAATTCTTTTATCGAGATTTCTGAACGAGGTAGGCAACCAATGCGGCGCGATGTTTGCCTTAGAAGCGATAAGGGAAGATAATAGGTTCACGCGAAAGTCAAAAGTAAACGCGATATCGTATAACCAGTCGGCACCCGAAGATAGCGATAGCGAATACGAAAGCCCCGCACCGCGTAAAACCGTCGCGGCGGTGGCAAACAAAAAGCATAAAACTCAAACGAACCCGAAGCCGAGCCAACCAAGTAAAATCCCAATTAATGATCAGGCACAAGTACGAACGAAATGCGTCGTGTGTGGCGGGGACCACAGCGCCGCAAAGTGTGCGGATTTTATCAAGTTAAATGCAAACGACAGATGGGAAACGGCAAAACGGAGTCGTTTGTGTTTTAGGTGTTTGGGCGAATCGCACAAAAAAATTATTAGGTGTAAATACGTACCTTGTTCGGTGGACGGGTGCAAAGCATCCCACCACAAACTGCTCCACAACAAAGATCGGTGGCCGATAGTGGAGCAGGTAGCGTCGAACCAAGCCACAAATCACAACGTGATTACGGTCAACCATGTGAGTCAAGCGAAAACTTACCTAAAGGTAGTTCCGGTAGAAGTGACAGGTCCGTTAGGTACGATCGTAACACACGCTTTATTGGATGAAGGCTCTATGATGATACTAATCGAACGAAACACAGCCGATAGGGTCGCGAATCAGGGCCGTCCCGAACCCCTGACGATAGAGGGAGTAGGCGGTCATCGGATAGACGATCTGCGATCTTGTAGGTTAAAGTTATCGATTAGAGGTTTGTGCAGTAGGAATATAGAAACCTTACATGCGAGTACGATAAGCGAATTGAGTTTGTTGCCACAGGGCGTCAGTCGCGAGTTAGTTAGCAAGTGTGAACATCTAATAGAGCTGGAAGACGAACTGAGCTATGAGCGCGCAAAGCCTACGATTATTATAGGTCAGGACAACTGGCAATTAATAGTTAGCAGGCAGCTCACGGTAGGCGACAAGAGCGAACTGGTCGCATCGTTAACGTCTTTAGGGTGGGTATTACATGGTTGCGACGACGCACCTACAAAAAGTATAGCTTCAATAAACCACATCAAATCGCCATCAAGCGAAGAACAGGCGATTAAAATGATCAAGGATCATTTCGCGATAGAGTCGTTAGGCATCGCACCGCAAACGACGATAAACGACCCAGAGCAAAGGGCGTTATCGATTCTCAACGAAACTTGCGCGAAAATACCTAACGAAAATAGATACGAGGCAGGCTTATTGTGCAAGAGTGATAACGAAGTGCTGCCAAATAACAAGAATCAGGCTCTCAAAAGGTTGGCAAATCTAGAGACAAAGTTGTCCAAAGATCCTGTTCTTGAAATCGAATACGAAAAACAAATAAGTAATTTAATCGAAACAGGGTTACGCGTGAAGTGTAGGGTGAGAGGTATAATGACAACTCAAGAGTCTGGAGGAATACTGTGCTTTATTGGTAAATTGTACAGCTTATATACTATGGTTTCTACAGTGCCCGGCCGTTGGGAAGTCAATCCTGACAGCTGTCATTTCAGTACAATTTATAACCTCAAACCCAAGAATAGGTTATAAATTGTACTGCGATGACAGCTGTCAGGATTGACTTCCTAACGGCCGGGCAATATAGTCATTATCAAGGTCTAGAGTTAATGGTGTGGAACTTATAATTATGCATTGTCAGCGGATTTAAACTATAAAACTTAATAGAGGCTATAAAGTTTTATAGCATCGTTAAACTAATAATTAGAGAAGAGGTAGGTATCAGCTGTATGTATCAGCTGTTACATTGGTGACCTCACTACAGCTTTCCCCCTTTTTTGAGACAAAAATTGTAACAAAACAATTTTTGGCTTAGGTTTACTTAATTTTCTTATGGCTATGGTATACATTATAAATTCTTAAACTATCTTAATGTAATCCGTTTACAGTTTATTTTACGTCTATGTTACATGTTTCTTATATGGCTATGAAGTTCATTGTTGCATTTACTTTTATGCTTGCAAGGAGTATTATGATATTTAGTGGTTTCGCGTTCTTAACCATCGTTAAATATGAGGATAGCGGTTCCTATTTTGGTGGTGGTGTTTGTTAGTTTGATTTTGTTATGGTTTAGTATATATTTTTATTGTTGTAATGTTAAGTGTTGTGGTTCATTTATTCACTATTCCGTTCCTGGTTTGTGTAGTCGTTTTTGTTCCTTGGTAATTTTTTTTTTTTAACTATGTCTGTATTTGTTTTTGGATGCGACACTGGTACGCGTGTATGAGCTGAGTCTTAGTTTTAGTGTTCGCCATGATGTTAATTTGTATTTCTCAACGATGCGGCCTGTGTCGGGTTCGGTGGAGTGGGTCAGTGTTTTTGACGCCCCTGTGGGCCATCCTTTGATGTGCCCACTCCATCCATCAGAGGATCTGATGGTTACCATCTGTGTGGACCTAGGTTCAGTGGACGCGAATGGCGAACTGCTATTCGTGGATCCGACGCTGACACCTGATGGCCGGTATTGGCGTGTCATCTGGCGCCAGTTGGAGTGGTTGTCCCTTGATGAGGTGATGATGGACTTTATTGCTGATGTTGACTTAGGTGATGTGAGTGATGGTAGTAGTGTTATTTAGTTATTTTTGTGTGTGTGTGTGTGTTTTTTTTTATCTTTATTATTACACTTTTATTATTCAGTGCGTTTGTTGTTTAATTTATATGCTGTAAGGTTTCGTTCTATTTTTATGCACAATGTATTCTTTACCTAAAACTAATATTTTAACATTCGTACCTTGATCTTCAAGTATAGTATATGGTCCTTTATACACTGGGTCCATTTTATTTCTATCTTCTTTTTTAACTAATATTAAATCTCCTATCGTATAGTTTATAGGATTAGTTTTTAAATCATAACTTACTTTTCTATCTATTTTTGACTTAATTAAATTATTTCTAGCATCCTCTTGGGATTTTTGTAATCTATATTTAAATTCTATAGGATATGATTCATAATTATACATTGGATCTACTTGAGTTATAATATTATGTGGTATACGACATAACTTTCCAAATACTAATTCATATGGTGTATATTTAGTTGCTGAATGCATTGTCGTATTACATGAAAAACACCAATATTGCAACCAATCTGACCACTGGTGAGCTTGGTTATTTGTTTGTATCCTTAAAAATGCTCCTAAAGCTTTATGTGAATTTTCTAACGAACCTAGGCTTTCGTGGTGGTAAGCGGTTGATTGCAATTGTTTTATTCCTAAAATATTACATATTTCGCGCATAGTTGATGAAATGAATTCACTTCCCTTATCTGTTCCAATTTCTTTTGGAATTCCATATCGCAATATGAAATTATTAACTAATGCTCTCGCGACTGTGTCTGTTTCCTTATTTAGAAGTGGATATGCCTCTACGTATTTTGTGAGCTCGCACTGTAACGTAAGTATATAGCAATATCCGTTGGTATCTTTAGTTAGGGGTCCACATAAATCTAAGAATACCTTATCGAAAGAAGCTGTGGCCGTACTAGTAATACAAAGTGGTTGTTTTACATTTTTATGATATTTTTGTGTTTGGCAATTATGACATGTTTTTACGAATTTCACAATGTCGTTATTCATTCCTGGCCAGTAGTAGTAACGCTTCACGTTATTAGTCATTCTTCGAATCCCCGCGTGACCGCTTGTGGGTAATAAATGAAAATCGTTCAATATGACACGTCTGTCATCTTTATTGTTTATTTTTGTGACACCTTTAATGATACATAATCGGGGTCCGGACCCTGTACCATATTTGTTTATATATTGAGCTAGCTCTGTTATTGTACACGCGGTGTCATTGTTATATAGTATGCATACTTCCTTTATTTGTTGTGCCTTGCAAAATGCACCTAATGCCCTCGCGAGAAAAGCTCGTTTCGTACGCGATTGATTACTAGGCTTGACACACAATGTCGCCAAGGATGGCGAGTACACGATTTCATTATTTTGACTCGTAACGCAATCTTTTTGTTCGAGTATTTTGCAATAGTCATGCTCATTGAAACTTAATCCTGGTAAATTTTCTGGTTTTTTAAGGAGTTCCACTATTCTTGGTTGATCAGACCCATCACGGTGGTAGTCCTTATTTCTTGAGTCATTGTTTATGTTTTGCTCTTTCATTCGTTTTGTTTGTGCTCTGGTCATCACTGATACTACTTGCTTTGTCATATTTTTGAGTTCTTCACTTGTTATTTCTATTTTAGATAACGCGTCTGCAGCTGCATTATCTTTACCTTTTAAATATTCTACCGTGAAATCATATTCTTCTATACATAAACGAAATTTGGTGAGTCGACTTGATGGATTATTCATTCCAAATAAATAGATTAGTGGACGGTGATCTGTGACAATCTTAAACTTTCGCCCATATATGTATGGTCTAAAATATTTCACTGCCCATACGATGGCTAGTAATTCCTTATCCGTTGTGGGATAATTTTTTTCTGCTTTATTTAAAGGTCTACTTGCATATGCTACTGGTAATCCATTTTGATTGGATAATAAACTTCCAACAGCTGTGCCTGATGCATCTGTGTGTATCGTGAACGTGTTGTTATCTGAGAAATCCGGATATTGTAGTACTGGTGGGGTACTAATGTTTATTTTTAACTTTTTAAATGCATTTTCGCATTGTTCTGTCCAATTAAATTCTACGTTTTTCTTTAATAAATTTGTTAAAGGCTGGGTTATTTCGGAGAAATTTTTAATAAACTTTCTGTAATAATTTACAAATGCTACAAAACGTCTGACCTCATCTGCGTTTTTTGGTACTGGATAATTTTCAACTATTGTTATCTTCTTTGGATCAGGTTTTATTCCTGCGGGAGTTACTACAATGTCCTAGGTATAAAATTTATTTTTGCATAAAATTGCATTTCAATGGGTTCAGTTTAAAATTTACTTTTCTTAATCTTTCGAAAACATCAATTAAGTTTTTATTATGTTGTTGTAAATTTGGACCCATGACAATGATGTCATCTAAATAAACTATGCATTGTATGTAGTTTAGTCCAGACATAGCTATGGTCATAGCTCTGCTGAAAGCATTTGGGCTAGTTTTAAGTTCCATTGGTAATCGTTTCATCTGATAGTGTTTATCTGCTATAAACGCGGTATATTTTCTGCTTTTGGGATCTAGTTTGATTTGATAATAACATTGGTTTAAATCTAAAGTGCACCAGTGAATCTTCATAGCACCGGTTAAAGAATCTAGGATCTCAGTGATGTTGAGCAAAGGGGAATTTATCGTTTTCAATTACGTCATTGACTTTTCTATAATCTATTACTAATCTCCATTTCTTTTCTCCACTCGAGTCTGTTTTCTTGGGAACGAGGAGTAATGGACTTGCCCATTCCGACTGGGATTCTTCAATGATGTCATTTTCTAACATTTGTTTTATTTGTTTATTTATCTCTGATTTTTGTGATTGAGGTAAACGATACGGTTTACTATATATTGGTGACACGTTTTCTTTTAATCGTATTTTTTGTTCATATAGGTTTGTAGTATTTAAAGAGTCTTCTGGGAGTTGAAATATGTCGGCGTATTTCGCGCAAATACTAGCAATGGACTTACTTTCCTCATTATTTAAATTTTCTAATTTTAAAAGTGAAAATAGTAATTTTACTCTATCTGCATTTGTTTTACATTCTTCAAAAGAAAAACAATTATAGTCTCGTAATGGTCTTATTTCCGGTGTGAAATTGTTTAAAGTTATGTGTTCGTCACGCGCGCGTGTTTAATACTTTAACTGTTATTTTTCCTTTTCTGGTTGTAGTTATGGCATTGGCTACAAATATTCCTTCAGCAATTTCGCTTGATAATATTACGCAATCCTTTGTACAGTTTGTAGATACATGCATTATTGATTCACTTCGTGCGGGTATTTGTATCTGATTTGAACTATTAATTCCGTTATCATTATGTTTTAAAGTTAATGGTATTGTAATTATTTTGATGTTATTATTTAACGTGATTATCTCTTTCTCGTAATATTACACTTTTTTTTTTTAAGAAATCTTGTCCAATATTTCCGTCAGCTTGTAATGGTAATTTTGGAAATACATGAAATTTATGTTCAAAAGTTTGGTTTTTTGCCTGTAAGTTTAAAGTAATTATATTGTATGACGTTATATTTCCTCCTACTCCGTTAATGTGAGTCGTCTTGGGTGTCATATGACTACCGGCTGATATCGCTGCGTCATGTGTTATGGCGCTTAGGCTTGCGCCCGTGTCAATAAGCCATATGTGCGTTTTGCCGTTTATTGCAAACTGAACTGAATTCATATGACTATACGTTAGAATGTAGTTTTTAGAGACGAAAAAATTTTAACTCTTCTGACATATCGCTAGTATTTTGTTCACTTCCTATCACCGTATTAACTTGATGAAGTCTGTATGATGGATTTTGACGTCGGCCACGATAACTTGTATGTGTACGCCTGTAAAAGTTATTCGCGGTTCTTAGTGGTCTAGAATTATTTGTTTGTGCGTACTTTCCTGTGGGTTTATTTTGCGCACTTGTACCCGGTTGCGTGCGAGTGTATTTACCCATAGGTGTACTATAATGTCCTCGGTAAGGTCTACGGACATTGTATCCTTTTTTCCGTAAGTGAAACATTTGTTCCGGTCCGGGTGTGGGTGTTATAGACACTTCCTGGTCTTTTGCTCCCTGTATAGCGTCTTTGAGCGAGGTGTAATTTCGGGACGCTATAATGGTACTCAACTTATCATTTCGTAATCCTTCTGCGAACTTTGTAATTGCCGTTTTTACATTTAAGGGTTGTAAAATGGTATAGGCTTCTGGTTTTCCATTTGCCTGCGTTATTGTGAGGTTTACGAATACATCCTCCAATTCTTGTCCGAAACGTTCGATGGACCTATTCCCTTGTTTTGCTGTCGTTAGTTTGGCTTGTATCGCGGTTGCTGATTTAATAGGTAAAAGATGGAGCTTCATTTCATCAATTAAATCGCTTATTTTGGTATGGTTACTGGATATTCTAAGTTTGGCATTTTGCGTTAGTCTTGTCTTTATTACAAAATTAATCAATAACTTGTAGTCTGTATCCTTAATCATTGCGAAATATAAGTCTATGGCGTCTATAAGTTGCTTTGTGACGGCTTCCGAGCCGTCCATGACTGGTAACAATGATACAGCTGTTTTTAGGTCAAAACTGTTGTTCGACGTCATTGTGATTAAATTTTTGTTGTCTTGTTCGTATGTTGTTAAAATTTTACTATAAACTTCCTCTATTTTTAGAAAGTAAGACTGAATTAATTCACTGTCTTTTACAGATAGTTCTGCTTTTTCTAATTTGGAGCTATATTGCTCTATATATATTTCGTACTGCTTATATTGTAACACTTCGAGGTCTAGACACTATTTACATCTAGTTTTACAAACCTGTTTCTTCTAGGCATTCCAAGTTGTTTACACACTGTAACCTTTGGCTACATTCTTTAAAACTTTCCACCTACGTTTTAGCACTAGACACCTTTCTTTCTCCTTCTCAAGACCTATTTCTTCGGTATTCTTTTATGTTTGTTATTGTAGCAAGCCGGCGATTGAACTGACAGTTCATTTTGTGTGACGTTTCGTTCATCGCATTTCGTCCCTACTTGTATGACAACTTTCCATAACGACATTTGTTCCTAATAATTTCTTCAATCACATACGTACAATTTTCAAATATCTATTACATCATTTGTTTAAGTTTAATCTAATGTAATTAATACTTTAATTTAATAACTTAATTTAATTTTAGTAAAGATTTCTCTCTTCGATCGATTCAACCAGTGAAACGAAACGCAAAAGCGTTACGTTCCATACTTAACATATTTTATTTATTGATGCCCTAAAATATTAGGCAATGGTGATAATTTTAACTTATGAGTAAATAAGAAATACAATAAACTCATTTAACTACTTTAATAACCATAGAATCACTTAATTCACTATTTAAGAAATACTGTATAATTCTTTTGACACTTTACTTTTGTTTTTGTTTACTTTCAAATGTAAATAAACAGAGCCGTTCGGAAGTCAATGATCTAGCGTATTTGATGACCGTCCCCGTTGACCGCTATCGGGATCGAATCGTCAAGATGTGAGCACTTCGAAGAAATCTCCAGGATTTACCGATCGCGCCATCCGGCCCTGCCCATGGCAGAGTTTGAATGATTTAGCTTCACTTGAAATGGATTAAGTTAATCCAAATTATCTTCTTAGCGTCTACTACTAAACCACAGTCCCTTCTTCGGTAAGTGTACTTTTCTTCTCGAACTTTCGCTGCCGCCATTTTGGTGTGACACCTTTCTTTTCTTTTCTGTCCATGTTCGTAACCCGTGTCTACTTATTTTTCAGTTACCTATAACAGTCATTCCAGCAATGAACCAATATATAATTTTACTTGAGCTTTGCCTCTTGCCTTATACCGTAAATGAAACCCACGGCTAGTGGTAAGTTACTTCATATTCTTTGTTCAACCACGCGTTCATTACCGCCTGTTTCTTCCAGTTATTTAACTGTGAATATTTTGTTCACAGGGTTTTTAGTTTTTGGTGTTCTTATTACTTGGGTTTAATCTTCAGTTGAACCTAACGTTTGTTTCTTCGTATGGAGTTTGGAAGCAACTCAAAAGCACGTTGATCTTGACGTCACCTTCTCGGCTTATATCTTCATCTTCCCGGCTTCTGACTACCTGCACCGTGGAATGCTTTTGCTGTCCAACTACATAATAATATCCATCATCTCACCGCATGCGCAAGTGTTCATCTGATCACCACCTGCGGAGACAGTGAGCCCTGCCTATCCAGTCTACCCAGCACTAGAGTTATTAAACTACGCAGGTATTCCTCATGAAGATGGCAGCGTGAGTAGGTACTTTAGCTACTTCTTTAACCTACGTGTTGCACCGACCGTTTTATTTGTTAAGCGGGTAACTTTAATTTAACTTAATCTAAGACAGAGTTTAGCAATACTTTATGCTAAGTCAACGTAAAGATAAATAAATGTGATTTACTAAAGTCTGATTTTTATTTGAACGATTTCATTTGTTGATGGGATGTAAGTCTGGCGCCCCTTATTATATAAATTCGACTTACTCTTTCCTGGGCTGAATCTTACTCACACCCTAGTCTCATATGCTCACCAAACCAGCTACCCTGGACTATTACAGTACAGCGTTTTTACTTGTTGAGGTTTATTTTGGCCAATAGCCTCAGTTCGGCGTTTTGGTCCTAACTTTCTAATATCCTCTTGTAGTGATTTTAATTGGTTATATAACTCCTGAATTGAAGTCATTAATAAATTTTACTAATATATGGGTTATTAGTGCTGACTAATTTCGGGTAAGCGAACAATACAAGGTTTTACACAGTTATAGTTAGGGTTATCTTAAATTAGCCGCTATGGCTGCGTATTACGCATACGCGCACGCGAGGCTGAGCTACGGCGTCACCCTGTGGGGCAATGGCACGAGTGCGAATGATCTGTTCGTACTGCAGAAAAAATGTGTGCGAATACTTACCAATATTAGGAAATCCGACAGCTGCAGGCACCATTTTAAAGCATAAAAAATTCTAACACTGCCTTCCATTTACATTTTTGAATCGTGTAAATTCATAAAAAGCCACCCGAGTTGTTTTTCACGTCTAGACGATAGGCCTCGTCGTTATGGACTGCGTGCTAATGCTAAGAACAATCTAGTCCAACCAGTATCCCATTTAGTGTTACATAGTTCCGGACCAAATTCTATGTCAGTTAAAATCTTTAATAAATTGCCTACTGACATAAAGGGCATAAAAAAGGATATAGTTTTTTTTAAATGTCTCAAATCATTTTTAATTCAAAAAGCCTACTATTCGGTTGATGAATACTTAAGTGATCCAAATAATATATTATAAATGGCGACCTCTCTGACATCCCCTCTCTTTCTTTATAGTGTTTCCTGGTAAATGTAGTTATTGACAAATTTTTTTTAATTTTTATTTTCTTTTTTATTTATGTTTAGATGCTAACAAATTGGCAGTTACTTAATATTATTAAATTATCTTTTCTTTGACTAATGTAACAGGCTGACATCATAATTATAAATAACTTTTAATATATGAATTCGAATAATTTAATATTGATTTAAAATAATCAGCATTTATATTTAATATTTATTTTTTAGTAGGTAGTTAGTTGATTGTAATTGTGATGACATGTTTAAATTTAATTGGTTAATAACGTAGTTCTATTGATTTGATTGCAGCGCCCTTACAGGGTTTATGTTTGGACTAAATATATTTTTTAAGATCATGTATACACGTAATGCAATAAATAAATAAGTATGAGTATGAGTATGATACCTTCATAACGTTGCTGTGCTGTGCTGTTGGTGGGTAGCTGCTGCTGCTGCGTGGACTTGTTGCTAGACGATCTGCTCTGGCCGGTTCCGCATCGTTGCTGCTACTGCTTGGCGCTCGATCTTTTTAGTTAGACATTCGTGGATCTTCTTCCACAATGCATAGATGAATATGATGCATACGACAATGAGTAGTGTCGTGGTCAAATACACCGTAACTTCGCCTCTGTTGGTTTGGCTCGTGGTTGCGTCGTTGGACTGGCCGTTCTGAGCGATGATGACCTCTTCTTTTTTATCTTCTTTCGTGCATTGATGTCCCATGTCGTGCTTGGAGCTGTGGCGGATCGGTTTTTTCGGCTGGTCCCTTGGAGCTGGCTGGAGCTGGATTTTGCTGGCTGGAGCTGGCTGGAGCTGGCTACTTGGTTGGTTCGAGCGGCGGCGTGCTGACTGAAGCTGAGGCTGCCTCGAGCAGCCCGACTGGCAAGGTCGCCATGAAGTGTAGGGTGAGAGGTATAATGACAACTCAAGAGTCTGGAGGAATACTGTGCTTTATTGGTAAATTGTACAGCTTATATACTATAGTTTCTAGTCATTATCAAGGTCTAGGGTTAATGGTGTGGAACTTATGATTATGCATTGTCAGCGGATTTAAACTATAAAAAAATAATAGAGGCTATAAAGTTTTATAGCATCGTTAAACTAATAATTAGAGAAGAGGTAGGTATCAGCTGTATGTATCAGCTGTTACATTGGTGACCTCACTACACGCGGAAAAAGTCTTAACTCCACCGTCGTCAGATAGAACCTTCTATCTACCGCACTTCGCGGTAACGCACCCGCAAAAGGGTAAAGTTAGGTTGGTGTTCGACGCGGCGTGCAAGACGGGTGCAAAGAGTTTAAATGACGCGCTATTGGCAGGGCCCGATCTTTTAATGTCGCTATTCGGTGTGCTAATTAGATTTCGCGAAGGAAAGGTAGCCGTAGTAGCGGGCATTCGCGAAATGTTTTTGCAGGTCCGCGTAATAGAAAGGGACCGGGATAGTTTGCGATTTTTATGGAGGGAGAAAGACGGCAATATCGCGGAATTTCGTATGAACGTGCTCATTTTCGGAGCTCGCCTTGTACCGCGATATATGTTAAAAATAAAAACGCAGACGATAACGAACAAGAATATCCCGAAATAGCTAAAGCGACAAAGCGTAATTTCTACATGGATGATTTCCTAGGCGCGTTCGAAACTGTACAGCAAGCGAAACAGATCGCGAACGACATGTACACAGAGCATAAAAAAGCCTCGTTCGAATTGAGAGGCTGGGCATCGAACGACAACGACGCCATTAGCGATCTAGACACACGCGTGATAAAGTCACAGAACTAGGAAAATCAGACTCGGAAAGAACTTTAGGTATGATCTGGAATCATCGGACTGATTCGTTAGGGTTTAGTTTGAACTTGAGAAATACGCCGAAAGAAACTCTAGACGTTTCTATCCCACCAACCAAACGACGGGTCACGAGCGCAGTGATGTCGGTGTTTGATCCGCTCGGTCTAGCCGCACCTATTACGATAGCTGGAAAGATGTTAATCCAGGACGTGTGGCGAGGCGGGATAGGATGGGACGACCCTTTAACACCCGAACAACAGTCGAAATGGAATACGTGGGTCGAAAATTTGAATCTATTAGCCGATCTACATATACCTAAATAAATTTGCGTTTAAGCAATTAGTTCGAGCACACTTTTCCTCATTGAACTGACATCTTATTATTGTCCTTTTAGAGTATATTTATATATATATATATATATATATATATATATATATATATTGTATTTATGTATATATTTAAGTATGTATTCTTTTGCATGTGCCTTAGTTTATATATATATTGTTGATGCTATTGTTCATACAATATTGCACCGCCTACAAAAAATTTCTGATTTGCCCAAAGGTCGACTGGTAGAGAATGCCATTAGGCATTAAGTTCACCTTTTGTACTCTAATTTGTATTTTTGTGCAATAAAGATTAAATAAATAAATAAATAAATACCTAGGTACGTACCGAAATCGGAATCTCCTTACGAACTTCATGCGTTCAGCGACGCGAGCGAAAAAGGGTACGCCACAGCAATCTATTTCGTAGGTACCGACATTGTCGGAGATAGAAAAGTAACGTTAATCGCAGGTAAAGCCCGAGTAACGCCATTAAAGCCAATCTCTATTCCCAGGTTGGAGCTACAAGCCGCCTTGCTAGGGTGCAGGTTAGCCGCTTCAGTTAAAAAAGAGACTAATTATGAGATAGGAAAGTCATATTATTGGTCAGATTCGAAAACGGTGCTAGCTTGGATCAAGTCGGATCCGCGAACATTTAAGTCGTTTGTCGCGCAGAGACTAGTGGAAATAGAGTCATTAACGTCGCCTAACGAATGGTTTTACGTCAAATCCGCATTAAATCCGTCGGATGCGGCGACACGAGGAAACGTAACCGAATTCGATAGTAGTCACATGTGGTTTACGGGACCACCGTTCCTACTCAATGAAAAAGAGGCGTGGCCAGCGCACGCCCGTCCTTCAATCGATAGTAATCTAGTTCATTCAGGCGAGGAAAGGATAGCAAAAGTGTTTGTCGTGAATGAAGCTAGCAATATAAATAGTAAATTTGATCACTTACCTGATAGTGCGCGTTTTTCGAACTTTGGTAGGTTATTGCGTACTACTGCGTGGGTTGTGTTCGCCGCTGAGGCCTTCCGAAGGCGCATTGCGTCGTCGACCGGTTTGGAGCCCAGACATCTGCTGATAGCGGAACGACTACTCATAGAACAAAGCCAACACGAAAGCTTCTATGAAGAAAGGCAAAGATTGATGAAGAACGAGCCACTGCCAAGAAACTCGTGCCTAAGAAAAGTAGCCGTGAAAATAGACAAAGATGGACTCATCAAGCTAGATGGAAGAATCAAGCTAAACGAAGCGACCGGTAACGAACCCATTTTATTGAATGCCAGACACAGAATCGCTAAATTGATTATCGCACAATACCACGCGAATTTCAATCACGGTAACAATAACACAGTGATCAACGAACTCAGACAGAAATACCACATCGTCGGTCTGAGAAACCACATAAGAAATATCCACGCCAAGTGCCAATGGTGTGTCGTCAACAAATCGAAGCCAGCAAAGCAGCAACAGGGCGACATACCCCGCGAGCGACAGCTCCACGGCCAACCCCCATTCACCGCAACGGCCGTGGACTATTTCGGTCCGATAACAGTTACCGTCGGACGTTGGCGTGAGAAGCGCTGGGGCGCGTTGTACACATGCCTAACCACCCGGGCCGTACATATGGAGGTAGCGAACTCACTTACCGCCGCCTCCATGATACTCACATTCCGCCGATTCATAGATCGACGCAGCACTCCAACCATTATGTACTCTGACAATGGTACGAATTTCGTCGGTGCTGAAAGAGAAATAAGCGAAGCCATAGATCAGACCGAACACAGAGAGTACATAACGAACAAGAAAATTATTTGGAAAAAGATCCCTCCGGGCGCCCCATCGATGGAAGGAGCATGGGAGCGAATGGTGCGATCGATTAAAGTAGCACTCAACGCCACCCTACACGAAGAGAACCCGAAAGACGAAGTTTTGCACACATTGCTATTAGAAGCCGAACACGTCGTGAACTCTGGACCGTTGACCCCAGTGAGCAACGACCTCCAGGAAGAGGCATTGACCCCGAACCATTTTTTGATTCAGCGTTCGAACGGGGCTTACCCATTGTGGAAATTTATGGATATATGGAGAGAATCCCAAGTGCTGGCAGATTCATTTTGGAAGAAATGGCAAAAATAATACTTACCACAGTTGTTACCGAGACAAAATACATCGACTCGAACGAATCTGGAACCAGGCGATATAGTACTCATAATGGATAGTACAATGCCGAGAGGCGTGTGGCCAAGGGCCGAGATAATAAAAGTATACCCTGGTCCAGACGGCAAGATAAGAGTAGCAGATGTCCAAACGAAACTGGGCTCCATCCGGCGACCCGTGTCAAGGCTAATCTTGCTAACCAAAAAGTCTACTAAACCATGAATGGTGCTTATGCACGGGGGGTGGAATGTAGTAGACTAGTCTTAAGTTATTGTATTAGATAGATCTCATTATGAACGGAAAGACAACCGTATAGGCAAATCGATGTACCTTAGCATAGTATGTTAGTTTTAAGATATTTTTTATAATAAATGTTTCTATATTGTTGTGTTTTTGTTTTCCCGCCAAAGTGGCAAATTATGATTTTATAATTGTTATCCTATTTTTATGATGTGCAAACAAGCACTCATTCATAATATGTAAAAACCACGGTTGTCTATAGCTTCAGTTTTTACCAAATCCAAATTACGGGTAGGACAAAAGGTTCACATACAAAATACCCACATAATCGCCTTGCATTAATTAACCTAAAGGTTAATTGGCTATTTCTATACCTCAAAATATAGTACCAAACAACCTGCGTGTTGTAAACCAAGTAGCACCTAATTACCATAATAAATATTGATAATATCATGTAATTAGCTTAATTAGACAAGTAAAAAATGTACTAATTTACCATAATTACAGTCATGTAACACCGTTTATCACCACTTCGACCATAGATGTCGCTAGTAAGCAATATATACGCCCAATCGATACAAGTTAACCCCGGCTACCACTACTCGACACTAGATGTCGTTGGTAAGCAATCTAAGTGCACCCTCTCGATATTAGTTAACATTTCGTGACTAGATGGCGTTAGCTGTACTTTAACTCGCGCAACCGTTTGTTCTACCCAGATCGCTTATATACCGGCCACTGATATTTGTTTTGTATCGTATCCTTAGGGCATAGGTACTTGCACGCTTATATGCTTTACCTCTGTTGAGACGTATTAAGTGTCAAAACCCCTACGCTGCATTGATCACGGGTACTTCCACCCTTGCTGGAATATCCTCGACCAGTGTGGTATACTTCGTTCGTCATTTCTCTCATTTGTAAAATCACTCATCTCTCTCGTCTCTGTAATAAACCTAAAGTCTACTTCACTTTCATCTTATTTCGCTGCTCCCCTGCTTTCCCGAGTTACAACTGGCGCCCTACACGTGAGGCCCGTCGACGTGACGTCAGCTTTCTTGCTACGAACTTCGGTTCTACGCTGCTACGCGCTACGGTTCCTGGTTCGACGCTACGAGCTACGCTATACGTCAGACGACCTACATAAACTAAATAGTTCATGACTGGGAGGAGTATTGGGAGTATTGGGACCGCGAAACTAAATAGAAGTCCAACCTTCGTGACGCGCTCCGGACGTCAAACAACTGTCAAAATCAGGAAGAAACCCAACAGCATGTTGTCGCCCGAACAGTTTCAGCAACTCCTGGACAGAATTCCTGCTCCACGGCCAACAAAGAAGGGATCTTTCACGACATGTGCTTACACCTACGATGGTACGAAGAACGCCGAAGTGGTGGAAGCGTTCCTGTCTGCGGTAAACATCTTCAAGCGTTCGGCCGACATCGGTGATCGGACTGCGTTGGATGAGCTGCCCGTTTTGCTGAAAGGTGAAGCTGGCGTTTGGTGGCTAGGTGTCAAAAACGACGTGACTACGTGGCCAGACTTCGAGACACGTCTGCGGGAATACTTTGCTCCTATCCGCGAACCTTATTTGTTGTATTCTGACATAAACCATGTAAAACAGCTTCAGGAGACTTCAACTGAGGACTTCATAAGGCGCAAGCGAATGCTGTTCTCTCAATTACCAAGTCCAGGTCACACAGAGACTCAACAGCTGGACATGATATATGGACTGCTGCGCCTAGACATTCGAGAGAAGATACCTCGTGCTGAAGTTAAAGATTTTAAAGACCTTTTGAAGGCTGCTCAAGCTGCTGAGCATGTCCTTAAAGAAAAAGATGGAGTAGTACTTACCAGTGAAAGGGAAATAAGTGAACGCAAGGCGAAAATTCGGTCAGCGAACTCGCGGAAGATGCGGTGTAGGTACTGCAGGAACTTTGACCATACGACTGAAAACTGTAAAAAGCTGGCAGTTCGTAAGGACGCTATACCGAATGTGGCTGCGAAAACCGACACAGCGGAAGCTTTTAATCAGTTCCCATCACCATCTACACCTAAATTCAAATGTTACGGTTGCGGTGCTCCCGGGGTTGTTAGGAGTAACTGCCCGACATGTCATACAAATAAGACACAACGCCCCCCACCAGAAATTGGATTTTGTGCAGTTGACACAACCACCGATGCCAGAGAACGTCCGATCGTTTACGTTGAGATTGGTGGAATAGCTGGTGCAGCATACTTGGACAGTTGCGCTAAGTCGAGTATCGCTTCGTACTCTTTATACTGCGAGTTACGAAGAAAAGGATACATGTTCAAGGAGTTAGGTGTCGGTATAACATTTGCTGATGGTGTCCAAAAACGGCAGAACGTACTGGTCACCCAGGCTCCTGTAAAAATTAATGAACGCACAGTATGGACAACGTTTTTGGTCCTACCTGAATCACGCAGGAACCGGACACTCCTTGGAGTTGGGTTTATACAAGACGCTCACATAGTGCTCAATTTACCCCAATGCACCTGGCACTTCGTAGAAGAACCTTTTCATGAGTTTGAACTCTACGAAGAGAGTTTCGCTAAATTTGAAAAGGTAGCAGTAGCTACCATGACAACTGACGACGTTTCATTATCGCCCTCATTACCGGAAGAGAGCAATACCGAGTCCTGCCTCACACGTCCTTACGGCCCTCTCGTAAGGCTAGACATCGAATCACCTCCCAAAAAACGGCCCCATACTGAGTTAACCGATAGATACTCATCTACCATAGATGCGCTTTATGAAGACGCTAGGAGGAGCCTGCAGAATTACGACGAAGAAGGTGATCTGGATGACTTTGACAGTAGACTCTTTCCAACAACGTCGATATCATTAGTCGATGTCAAAGATTTAGAGGAGTTCTTGGACAAGAATCAAGACGTATTTACGCCTAATGGAGAGTCAGTAAAAGATTTTGAGCACGCCATAGACACAGGAAATCATAAACCAATCTCGGTACCACCATATCGCTTATCTCCCATGAGAACTGAAATACTCAAGAAAGAGTTAGATAAAATGTTAGCTGAGGAGATCATAGAGCCCTGTTCATCCCCGTGGGCCGCGCCTGTGGTGATGGTTCCCAAAAAGGACGGTATGTGTTGATTATCGGCAGCTTAACGCTCTTACAACACCTGATGCATACTCATTACCAAGAATCGATGATTTGCTCGACAATGCCAAGCCTACGCCATTTATGAGTACTATAGATCTCCGCGCTGGGTACTGGCAGATGAGTGTCAAAGAAGAGCATCGGGATAAGACCGCTTTTGTTACTCCCTTTGGGATGTTCAGATTTAGAAGGATGCCCTTCGGGTTACGCAATGCTCCGGCAACGTTTCAGCGAATGATGGATCGCTTTCGTATTTCTCTCAGCCATATCAAGTTGATGGTATATTTGGATGACTTGATTGTAATGTCTTCCGCATTCAAGGAACACCTTAAGGATCTGCAGGATGTTTTTAATAAGCTGAATTCAACTTGACAGCAAATCAAAATAAGTGCAACTTTTGCTGCCAAAAGATAAAGTACCTAGGACATTATATTACCGCTGACGGTCTGCAGCCTGACCCTGAGAAAGTCAGTGCCATATTGAGTATGCCGCCCCCACGAAATTTGAAACACTTGATGTCTTTTATCCAAATGTGTTCCTGGTATAGAAGGTTTAAGCCCGGTTTCGCAAAAGTGGCAGAGCCACTTACGCGCCTGACCAAAAAGCACGCTGTTTGGAAATGGGAAGAAGAGCAAACAAATGCATTTGTAAAGCTTCGAGAGCTTCTGGTGTCCTCCCCAGTTCTTGCCCAAGCCGACGACACAAAGCCCTATACTATCAAGAGTGACGCAAGCAGCTATGCTCTCGGTGCGGTTCTGGTGCAGGGGGAGGGGGATGCAGAACACCCCGTAGAATACGCTAGCCGACTTCTGACTAAGCCTGAGCGTAACTACTCCACGACGGAACGTGAAGCCCTTGCAGTTGTGTGGGCAGTTAACAAATTTCGAGGCTATATTGAAGGTGGTAGCATAACAATCATGACTGATCACCAAGCGCTTAAATGGCTTATGTCCTTAAAATCACCAACTGGGCGATTGGCCCGGTGGGCTCTACTACTGCAGCCATACGACATTAACATTAAGTACATCCCTGGAAGAATAAATGTCGTTGCTGATTCCTTATCACGTCCCAACTGTGAACTTGAAACAGAAGAGGACTGTGGACTTTGTACAGTGGTAGTAGACATGCCTATAAAAAGTAAAGAAGTTATTAGAATAGAACAACACAAAGATGGATACATTGTAAAGATAGTACAAAGCCTGGAAAGTACTGATGAAGAGAAGGCCAGGTACTGGAGTAAGAAAGGTTACCTAATGGATAACGGTCTGTTGTATCGCTACAGTCCGGACATTGATGCTGAAAGCAGCCAGTTAGTTATTCCCAAACAAGAGCAGGCTAGCATCATTACTACTTACCATAATGAAGCAACCGCCGGACATTACGGGGCAGACAAGACGCTTGATCGTATAGCAAAGAGATACTTTTGGAAAGGAATGAGAGGACAAGTAGAAACCTATGTCCGAAATTGCCTGCAATGTCAACGCTATAAAGCTTCTAATCAGAAACCTGCCGGTTTACTCCAGACTACAGCCCAGAATCAGCGTTTTGAAGTAGTCGCATTTGATTTATTCGGGCCTTTGCCCCGGACTGCGGAAAACTATAACTGGATCTTCATTATTGAGGACGTTGCTTCACGTTGGGTAGAAATATTTGCACTACAACGAGCTACTGCAGAAGAATGTGCTAAGATCCTGCTTGAAGAGATAATACTGAGATATGGTAACCCTCGTCGATTCATTAGCGATAACGGCACGCAATTTGTCAGCAGTGTCATGCAGCAGTTGACATATTGTCTTAACATTCAACGCATACGCCAGTATACCATCCAGAAACAAATCCGGTTGAACGAAAAAACCGTGACCTGAAAACTCAGTTGGCTATTTTGGTCGAGGACAATCATACCACGTGGGCAGAGAAATTGCCTAGTATTCGCTTTGCAATGAATACGGCTAAGTCATGCGCCACTGGCTACACGCCCGCATATTTAACGTTTGGCCATAAATTAAGAACGCCGGATGATGTAAAATATGATCTTCGAGAGGTAGTGCAGAATGACAACTTCATCAAAGAAATTACTCCGCGCTTGCTAACGATGGCAAAAACTTTGCTTAGAGCACGGGAAATACAGGAGATGGAAGAAAAGAAAAGGAAGAAGTATGTTGACATGAAAAGACAAGCTTGTCCCGATTACCAACCTGGGGACCTCGTGTTGGCTACCACTCATGTATTGAGCAAATCCAGTCAAGGGTTTAGCTCCAAATTGGCTCCACGACGCGATGGACCATACATTATTGTACGTCGACACGGTGCTAGTTCATTTGAAATCGCAAGCACCGATTCCAATATTCACGTTGGTATATATCATGCGTCAGCCTTAGTCCGCTACAGATCCGATGATGTTACTGTACCTGAGCCTACACTGCCAATTAGGAAAAGGGGAAGACCCAAGAAACATAATGTTACCAAAAACACAACCGCTACTACAGTAACTAGGCCCCGCGGCAGACCAGCAATAAAGACTCGCCAATAATACAGACATTCCTGTCTCACTCGTCGAGTCGACTTCATGGACAGAGGGGGAGAGTTGTAACACCGTTTATCACCACTTCGACCATAGATGTCGCTAGTAAGCAATATATACGCCCAATCGATACAAGTTAACCCCGGCTACCACTACTCGACACTAGATGTCGTTGGTAAGCAATCTAAGTGCACCCTCTCGATATTAGTTAACATTTCGTGACTAGATGGCGTCAGCTGTACTTTAACTCGCGCAACCGTTTGTTCTACCCAGATCGCTTATATACCGGCCACTGATATTTGTTTTGTATCGGATAGGCCGCAGTGACCCGAGGTGGACGTTCAATTTGTAATTAAATTAAATTCGTTAAATCAAATAGCCGACCATCTGGCTGCCACCTCTGACGTAGGGACGTGTTGTTTTGCGGAACTGCGGAAAAACACAGGTGAGTCACCAACATCTGGCTCCCCTACGTCACACGCTCGGACCGATCAACAGTGGAATTTCCCCGCCGCCGGCCGGTAACTTTCCTTCCAGTACCTAGTCTCGGCCTCTCGCTTGCGGGGGAAGCCTTGGGACGGGGGAAAAGGGAGGGGAGTGGTGAGGCCGCGGTGCGTTATGGTCGCGTGAGTCACTGCCCCATCTTACGTCATCCTTTGTTTTATTTGGGTGGGTAGATTATTTTTTCCGCAAATATATCTACCCTCCAAATTAACATCGTGTCTCTCCCACCTTGTGCGAGTCCGCAAAGGTGGGGTAATCTGTAAAAGCCCTTTTTAGGGCTACCCCCATTATGCAGCCTGGATCCCGGAGTGATCCAACGGCGCGTAGGCAAACGCGCCCGCGGATCTTCCGCAACACCCGGAGGATCCCCATCTCTACCGAGGACCGCACCCATGTCGTGCGCGCCATCAATCTGCTGCGAGCGGCCGTTCAGGCAACACCGCCGACGACCGCTCCGAACACCCCGCCTCCGGACGGCCAAGCTATTGCCGAGCTGGCCGTACAGATGGCTGCCGGCGTGCCGCCTCAGCGCGACCCCCGCCTTGACCCAGGACGACCCCAGCGGACCCGGTCCCCGGGCCACTCCCGCAACCTGGAGTTCGCCAACTCCCCGGGCACTCAGCTCACGTTGAGCGAGATGCTCGCGGACGGCGAAACAGCTCCGCCTGTGCTGCGTGCCGCGTTCGCGCGGATCACCGCCGCTCGCGCCGCAGCCACTGCTGCTGCCGCCGCCGCCCCAACATCGGCCCCCTCTGCCTCCCAACCGCGAGAGCAGCGCCCACAGACGGCGCGCACCTCGCTCGCATTGCCCAGCAGCCTCTCGCGCTTAGGCACTGTGCCCCGCGTGATGCCCGCAAATGCGGAGCTCCGCGACAACCCGGAGGACGAGCCGCCGCCCCTAGCACCCGTGCGAGCTGTCGCCGCTGCCGCCTCCACCAGCCGTGCCTCAACATCTGCCACGCCAGCGCGCGTGGCCCGGACCACCCCCGCGAGAGCGCACGCGCCCGCGACCTCACCACCCTTTCGCGCAAGGCCGACCACCGCGCCTGTGCGCTTAAATGCGCCGCCGCCACAGCCAAAGGCCGTTACGCGGCCGCGAGCCGCGCCACGAACCCCAGTGCCGCCTGTCGCTACCGCTGCGTCCTCCACCGCAGCGACGCCGAGCAAGAAGCGGGTTGCGAAAACCCCTCCTGCAACGCTACAGCAACCGCGCTCACTGCCCCGGCTCGACCTGTGTCCGATGGACACAACCGGGCCCTCACCACCAGGTGCCCAACAGCTTCCACAGCTGAGCTCTCCATCGCCGCCACTCTCCTTCGCCGCAGCAGCCGCCTCTCCGCCATCTCCTTCCGCAACTAGCGGTCAAGGACCGGCGACAGCAGCGCAGGCGCCCGCGAAGAAGATTCGCTACCCGCCGCTGGTTGTCCAGCGGATCACACAATGGGGTAAGCACTTCCGGGCCCTAAAGGGGCTTCTGGGACGCGCCCCTAATGCCCGCCCGTACAGAACCGGGATACGCTTCTCCCCGTCAGGTGAGCAGGAGTTCCGAGTGGTACAGCGGTACCTCTCCGACCTGGAGAAGGAGGACTCTAGCTTGGAGTGGTACTCCTACTCCCTGCCAGCCGAGCGAAGCCAAAAGGTGGCCATTAGGGGTCTCCCCGTGGACACCAGCCCCGATGACATCACCGACGACCTCACTTCCCAAGGCTTCGACGTGGAATACGTCAGGCCCATCAGAGCCCGCAGCGGCAGACCCGGGTGTATTTTTTACGCCCAGGTCACCAAAAATGCGGCCATTTTCCTCGTCACGGAGATCCTCTGCATGCCAGGGATCATCGTGGAGCCTTGGAGAGGTAAGCGAGGCATCGCGCAGTGCCACCGCTGCCAAAGTTTCGCCCACTCCTCTCACCATTGCCACCGCCCCATAGCCTGCGTGCGCTGTGGAGGCCCCCACGCTGCCAGCGACTGCCCACGGCCCCGAGAGGAGCCACCAACATGCGCGAACTGTGGCGGTGAGCACACCGCCAACAGCGCCAAATGCCCAGTCCTGCTGAGGGAAAACCGGAGGACTAAAAAGTCACCTCACGCTCCGAAGCCCACCAAGCAGGGCCCCGAGCCCACCACTACCCGAACCGTCGAGGCGGCGCAACACAGCGCCACCCTGATGGCCCCCGGGAACGACCCCAAGCAGCCACCCACCACCCGCCGCGGAAAGAGGCGCGGAGCCCGAAACCGTGGCCCGCAGCCCTCCGTGCAAGCTGCCACGAACTCTACCACAACTCAAACCGACACCCCGGTGAGTACACTCCCGACCATACCACCTGAAGCCATCGCCCAGAGAGCGGCGCTGATGGAGGGCTTCGCCGTGGTCCAGGAGGCCGTAAGGGCCAGACTGGACGGCGAGCCCATGCCCGCAGCAGCCCTCAATTGGCTGAACAACCACATGTCTGCGTAGGTACACACACCTACCCCCTCCACCGCGCAGCCTGCGCCTTGGGCGCCGGCTGCGCTCCAAGGACCCGGCCGTCTTCACGGCCGGCGCAGATTTCCCCGGTCGGGGGTCATACAGACCCGATACCGGCTCCTCATCCCCCTTTTTGTATAAAAAGGGCGGATAGAGACGACCAACGAGGTGTTTTGTATCGAATCCTTAGGGCTTAGGTACATGCACGCTTATATGCTTTCACCTCTGTTGAGACGTATTAAGTGTCAAAACCCCTACGCTGCATTGATCACGGGTACTTCCACCCTTGCTGGAATATCCTCGACCAGAGGGGTATACTTCGTTCATCATTTCTCTCATTTGTAAAATCACTCATCTCTCTCGTCTCTGTAATAAACCTAAAGTCTACTTCACTTTCATTTTATTAAGCTGCTCCCCTGCCTTCCCGAGTTACAGTCAATAAAAATACGGACCGTAGGTAAAGGTGGCTAGTATAAAATGCGAGGCGCCCTCTATTCGGCATGCGAGGATTGCTACGGACCCATACTGCGCACGGACGTCTTCTCTCCACTTTCTCCGGACTCTGCCAAGCGACCTTCGTCCCTAACGTCCTGAGGGCGTTATGAGGGCGAAACGCGCCCGATCGCGCCTGCGTGATCGGCGGGGACCACTACGCAGATGCCAAGAATCTCTGCCTTCGGCTGCCCTCCTCGCGACTCCCGACCCGGTCCCGCTCACACGGATGCCCCGGGAAAGGGATAGCGAGGCCCGGCAACACGCCGGAGGCATAACGTCGCGCCGCGGTCCGTCCTCGACCGAGACACCCACCGAATTTTTCGGTGTTCAAAATGAGGGTAGTTGGAAACCAGCCGGTTTCGATCTACCCTCCGCCGCCTCAAGATCGCCGATAGCGGTGGGTAGCCGGGCTAGCGATAGTTTCGTGCTACCCACCCCTCACCACGCCACCCTGGACTCCACCACGTCGGTTTTCGACGCGCCTAGGTCGCCCGCAGCCGGGAGTCTCCGAATCCGCCTCAGCAGGCCGAGCGTAGTGCCGGAATTGTCGTGGGAATACCATAATCAAGATTTGATTATGGTTTCCTATTTCAGCGGCACCCGGCACTGCTCGCCCGGCCTGAAGGAGTGGATGACGAAGTACGTCCGACTGCAGGCCTACATCCTAGGCGACAAAGACGCCTTAACCACGGAAGAAGCCAAGCTGTTCGAGGGACTAGGCCTCATACCGAGCAGCCCACCAACGCGCCCGAGGCCGCGCAAGGAGGAGGATACCCCGCCAATCCGCGAGGAAAAGCGCCCGTGTCCCCCACCACCAACACCACCGCCATCGCCGCCAACAACCTCATCGCCGCCGCCTCGTCCGCGCAATTATGCGCAGGCCGCGGCCCGAAAGGCCGCACCGCCGGCCCCAGAGGGCACCCGCCCGACAGCCGCTAAACCAAAGCAGCGCCCCGCCGCTGCCACACCAGCAGCCCACAGAAGAGCCCGCTACCCACCACTGGTAGCGGTCGACCTACCCGACTGGCCGACGCACCTTGCCGCCATCGCCGAAAGCCTCGGCAAGACACCCAAAGCGCACGCCTACGGTGACGGCGTGCGCTTCACGCCACTCTCCGAAAAAGAGCACGACTGCGTACAGTCCTATTTTAAGGGGCTGCGCGAGAAAGAGGCCACCACCGACATCAGGTGGTACACATACACGCCGCGGATGGACAAGACAACGAAGATCGCCATCCGCGGACTCCCCGCTACCACAACACCGGCGGACATCCAAGCCGCCCTCGCCGCCAAAGGACACACGGCTACGCACGTCAAATGCATTCGGGCGCGTAGGGGACGCCCCGAGTGCGTTTTTCATGTCGTGCTAGCCGGCACACACGCCGACAACTCCGGGGTGTACACGACGCGCGAGCTCCTGTACATGCCCGGAGTCACCGTTGAAGCCTGGCGGGGCAAACAAGGCCCCGCACAATGCCACAGATGCCAACAGTTCCGGCACTCCAGCCTGCAGTGCCACTTGCAGATTGCGTGCGTGCGCTGTGGGGAAGCGCACGCCGCACAGGACTGCCCTCGACCCCGAGACCAGCCGGCCACCTGCGCAAACTGCCGGGGGGCCCACCCAGCAAACCACTCGGACTGCCCCGTTCTCCGCAGGGAAGCGAGAAACACCACCAACCGTTCGCGCCATCAGGCGCGCCCAGCATCCCCGCCCCCCGCGCCCGCGGGGGAAAAAGACACCGCGCCACAAGAGGCGCTGGCGACCGTTCCCATCCCCAGGGACGCAAGCCCCATCATGAAGAAGCCCCAGAGCTATCCTGTAGCAGAGCTCGCGCCGGCCCTAAAGCCCGCGCCGGACTCAGAAAAGTCAGCCCCCTCCACCCCCGCTCCCGCGGGGAGCGAGACGGAAGAGGAGACGGCGACTGCTCCCACCACGGGAGACACGCGCCCCACCACAGAGCCCCGGATCGACTCCGACACCGAGCCGGCCGCAACAGCGGCCCCGCCAGTCAAGCCCGCGCCGCCCGCCGGGGCGGTCGCGCCCGCGAAATGCGCCGCGCTACCAGCGCCCGCGATCGAAAACTCACGGGCACAAGCGCCCGCGAAACGTGCCACTATAACGGCGCCGGCTACTAAGCCCGCGCCTGAGCAAAAGCCCGCAACCACTACTATAGAAGCCGCACCGGCAGAAGAGCCGGCGCACGACATATGCCTCCTCAACAACAAGGCCTATAAGAAGAAATTCCGCGTACTGGAGGAGCGCTACCGGGATTACTTCAGAGGCCTTGAAGAAGCAAACCTCAGCCGAGGCAGCAGGCTGAGGGAAGACTGGAACGATTTCGAGGGATTATTAGAATTCCCGATCACTACCTGGAGAACCCCGGATCCCGGACCCTGGCAGTGCGCGCCCTCCCGCTCTGCCAAACGATCGCCGACGTCGCCGACGTCCAACGCCCCCGAACCTAATTGGCGGCCCACAAGAGGACCTACCGTTACGGGCGTTAAATACAAAGGACCTGATAAGAAGCGAAAACAAGCCCTGTTACAATACAGGGTGCATTAAAGCCAGGCCCATAGTTATGGGTCTCGACCCCGAGATCAGCTCAGAGTGCCAAAGCACTGTCGAGCTTACCCCACACCCCCTCGCTCACTCCGCTCGCGAGGAGGCGTGTGAGAAGACCCAGAGTCTATTCGGCATGCACTTCACTCCAGCCAGCTCGACCGATAACATCTCTCAATCTCTCTCGCACAATCGAGTGTTTCATTTACTCCCGCCGCCGACGCACCCCTCAAAATACAGTCCACTATTTCGCTACTATCGCCGACGAGTCTTCGAAGCAGCCAGCCTATGGGTCCAGCTATATCAGGAGATCAGTGGGAAAACTTCCCGCCTAAGTACTTCGGGGAGTTGCTCCCCACACCCTTGGTTTGTTTTAGGTTATTTCTTAAGTCTAGGGTGCTAAATAAAACCGAAAAAAGGTAAGATAAAAAAAGATAAAAGACATTTATTCAGTAAGTAGGCCGCACGGGCACTTTTACACGTCAGGAGTCTACCAGCGCTTCCCAAGAGGAAACCACTGCCGAGAAGAAACGCCGCAAGAAACTCAGCAGTCAGTCATTTTTTTAACCATATTTCTTATTACAATGATACAACTTATAGTCTAGTATTATATAAAGCTATAAATATTAATTTAAATATAATACCAAATATCATGCGTAGTTCAGCAGGAAAACATGACATAAATATAAGGAGAGATATAGAGGGAGAAAAAGGCAAAAAAACAACAAGACGACCACATAAAAGTTTCGACATGTTTTCCTACATCAGCAGTGTCCCCTAGACAAGATAAAGGTTTTACATTTGAACAAATTATTATGACTAAGTTTCGAGTTTAGGCCATGCATTTTTGTCTGCTAGATAATACTCGACCCTATAATACGCTTTAGACATTAACGACTTTTTCAAGTAATTTTTAAGTGCTGAAAAGGGTAACTTTAAAACTACGTCAGGTAATTTATTATAGAAATGAATGCATTGACCAACAAATGATTTATATACTTTTCGGACACGGAATTTTCGAATAGCGATTTTATTTTTATTTCTAGTATTTAAATTATGTATATCAGAATTTTTGGTGAACAAATCTAAATTCTTAATAACATAAATAATATTCTCATAAATAAATTGAGACGCTACAGTTAAGATATTAATTTCTTTAAAAAGTTCTCTTAAGGAGTCACGGGAATTTAAGTTGTAAATAGAACGAATGGCCCTTTTTGTATCACAAATATAGTTTGTATGTCAGCTGCCTTACCCCAAACCAGAATACCGTACGACATAACACTATGGAAATAAGTATAATAAACTAAGCGAGCTGTCTCAACATTAGTTAGTTGTCTAATTTTCCTAACGGCGTAAGCAGCCGAACTTAGTTTACCTGCCAGTACAGCTATATGGGGACTCCATTGCAAATTTTGATCTATTGTTATGCTAGGAAAACTGCCTTATCTACCATTTGCAGACACTCATCATTTAGAAAAATACTTGAATCTACCGATTTAACATTAGGCAAAGCGAACCTAACACATTTAGTTTTCTTAGCATTTAGTAGCAAATTGTTGCTAGTAAACCATTTAAGTACTTTATCTAGTATGGCGTTTATCCTACTGTAGTCTACGGATTTTCTATCTACCTTGAAAATAAGTGAAGTATCATCAGCAAAAAGTACAATGTCACAAAGTTTATCTACTGTTGGTGGTAAGTCATTTATATAAACCAAAAATAAAAAAGGACCTAAAATAGAGCCTTGAGGCACTCCTATTTTTACTGTAGCTCCAACAGATTGCGTTTTGTTTACAACAACTGTTTGAGTTCTATCACTTAGATATGAAGACATAAGATTTAAAGCTTTATTGGACAATCCATAATGTTCTAATTTTAAAATAAGGGTCGTATGATCTACGCAATCAAATGCTTTAGAAAGATCACAAAATATTCCTACTGCATCGCAAGATGTCTCCCAACTGTTATATATATATTTAACGAGTACAGAATATATTCAACAAAAGGTGCCAACCGAAAACCAGCGCTGCGGTCCCCGACCACAGCATTATGCTGAGTTGGAACCTTTTTGGCACCACAACTCATGCGTTCCATGTATTTTACTTTACTGTTTATTTTTATTGTTTGGTGTCAAATAAATTTATATTCTATTCTATTCTATTCTATTCTATAGATGCCGCATGAATTGTTGATCGACCTCTGGTAAAGCCGAACTGGTTATTGCTAAGTAGTTTATTTCTATTAAAGTGACCTAACATATCATTCAGAATTAATTTCTCAAAGACTTTACTTAGAACTGGTAGTATGGAAATGGGACGGAAGTTCGTTAAATCACTCATCTCGTCCGATTTAAAAAGAGGTATGACTTTGCTATATTTCATGAGATCTGGAAAGATCCCCTCTGATATGCAGTTATTGTAAATTAATGCTAGATGGGGTGCAATTACATCTATGATATGAAAGACTACTTTAACTGATGTGCCCCACAAATCCTCAGTATTTTTTAAACTAAGTGATTTAAATACCTTGACTATTGAATCTGAATCAACGGGGATGAATTCAAAGTTTATATCGATGGTTAAAATGGCAATTGACGTAAAGGACAAATCACTACTTTTTAGGACAAAGGAAATAACAAAATATATAGAAAAATCACCATATTTAAAAAAAGAAATTATGCTTTCGTTTTGGTGTAAAGGACATTATAGTATATTTTTCAAGCTGAATCGATTAAAACCATTAAATTGTACGTAAATTGAATAGTTTCCAAGATAGATGTCCTTAACGTTTAAAATTTTACAAACTTGCCCTTTAATGCCTAATCACAAAAAAAATATTTTCGTTTTTAGGTCTTAAAAGACTATCCAAAGCATATTTATGGGTCGTATTGGACAAATTTGTTAGGAATGTAAGCATAATGATCATTTAAATCTAAAAAAGTGTATATAACATCAAATTCATAAATAAGCTAATAGCTAACTAAGTATAATCTTTTTCATTAAAATATGAACGTAATACTAATATAATATTTCAACTTTTAATGAATTTATAAGAAATTGGTAAGTTTTAAAATAAAAATACGTAAGTAAAAAATTTTGTTTATTAGAAAATCGTAATAAACGTTTTAGAAAATGTAACATCGAGGAACTTAACTTCTTCATTATTCTTCATAAATAATACTAGAACCATTAATTAGCATATTAATAATAATCTAGCCAATTTCAACAGTCATTAAAGTCGGTCATTAGTTACCGAGTTCTAGGAAACACAACATAACATTCAGGAACTTATTTTTCATTACTATAATGAACTAAAACTTTAGCCTGTTTAAAATAAAATGAACTAACAAATCGTATTAGTTTTAACGATTCTTCTATGAGAAATCGTTATAAGCATGCAAGAAAATATATCATAATAGGAACTTAAATTTTTATATTAGGATTATAAACTGGAACCTTTAGCATAATTGCATCTAAACAAAAATACAAAACTTAGTCATCGAGTGAATTATTGGCCTCATCATCATTTGTACTTAGTTCTTCTTCATTTGTCTCAGGAAGTCGGTCTCGAGTCGTTAATGTAGTTGGTAGCGATAGGAATTCAGTATGAAACCTCTTTGGAATGGTCCCATTTTGACATAGTTTTCGCAAGTCATCGTATTTCTGTTGAGATATACTTTGTTTATGTGAGTAAAGAGGTCGTAATTGGTAGTTATCCACATCTTGACTACAGTTGGATTTGTCTATGACTTTGTTCTTTCCCTTTCCTTTACCTTTACCTTTTCTTGTTTTAGGGTTCTGCTTTAGTTCCACAGTCAGTGTTTCAGTGTTGTCTTTCATTGAATATTTAACTTCAACAAAATTTAAATTCTTTTTTTTTTAAAGTAACAATTCGAATCTTTTGAAAGTTCTTAACTGGATTACCCTTAAAAATATATCTGCAACTTCGTTCCAATTCAATATGTCAGAGTATTCCATAACTTCAACTTTGTAGGGAAAGGGATTTTTACGGGCGGCTTCAATATAGGTTGGCCATTGATATGGACTCCACACTATCAGTTTTTTCACCTCTCTTTCAATAACTGCATGCATGGAATCTACAGGCATATAAGAGTGACCAGGCAACAGAAAATTAATTTGAATAACTTGAATATTTTGTGATGTTTTCAGGAAGTGATGAAGAGCAGTTAATACTATTTTATTTTTGTTCTGCCCGGCACAAGCATCGCAATAAAGCAATACGTGTTTCTTTCCTCGTTCATCAACATTCTCAAGATATTTTGTTATACAGGTAGCAATTTCATTGCTTCCTCTTTTAGCGTCACTCTCGCCCTAGAGGTAACAAAATCCATTTTGAGTTTGACTTTTGTAAAATGCTAAATTATACATGCTATACTTTCTTGAGTAATAAAGTAACATTGATTCCCCATAAGGAGTATTTAACACCTTTTGCAAATCAAGACTTGTTGTAACAGTATCTTCAGTTTGCAAATTTTGATGTATATTAAAACGCATGTATGATGCTTTTTTTTCTTCAAGATGTTTTTTTAAACTGTTTTGTTCAGTTTCAGTCAACTCCTTGTCATTTTCTGATTTAACACATTGAACGCACTTGTCTTTTTTTGGTACGTGAAAAGAAAGATTATATTCTTCGTTGAATATTTTTCGGAACATCATTTCACTGATTTTTTCAATGTTAACCGATTTGCAACTTTCGATGTATAGTCGGTACAAATTTGCAATATTTTTTAAATCTTGCGATAAATACAGTTTTTTACTTTGGCGCCTGCAGTAATGTGAACTCACTGCTGGCAGCTTATCTAAAAATTATTATGTCCTTTATTTAGCTTGTAGATACCTTTTAATGTTTAATCTACATTAATAAAACAGCTTGACTCATTTTGAGAGTACAGACAAAATGTTTGTGTTATTCAAATAGGTAAACAAAATCATCTTTAAAAATATATAATATAACCTTGACTTTTCTGATTAAATTTTAATTACCTATAACGGTACGAATAAATGGAAGCTAAACTTAAAGACTTTCTTAACGATTTTATGTACATTTTACGAATTAAATACCACTTGACTATACTCGTACACCTAGGAGTTATTTTGGCTGTGCTCGTAAACTAAGTAAATACTTATATACCTTACCTTAGCATCCTTCTTTTTCGGATTTCAATGTTTGCTATTACACTTTTTCGTTTAGCAAAAACATCAAGCTTCTTTTTATTGCTCATTATCACTTCTTTACAAACACTTGTTACTTAAACAACCAAAACAAAAGAGTTTAGATGTAATTCTATGCGACAACGAGCGGTCACTAAACGCCGGCCGGCCGACAGAGTAAAGCAGGCGCGCAAGTGCGTAAGCGAGCGAGGCACTTAGGTACGTTCCGATTCCGCTCAAAGTTTGTTTGCGAAAAAAGCGCGCGCAAATTGTGTTTATTTAAAAGTAAACTTCGTGATATGGATGCTAATGAAATCCACAGTAATATTGACATGCAATGACAAAACAAAACAACAACAACAACACGGTATTAATTTCGGTTGGGTCTTAATTTAATGTATATTTCATTTGTTTTTACTTATCTTAAAGTGCATTTTCCAATAAAATATACTATATTATGTAAGTTGTAAAGGTGTCAGAATGCAAAGTAATGATTTAGCTTCAACCGCGGATGATTTAAGACATTTCGTAGTATTAATGGCTATGTTGGAAAAATAATGTTCGAAAGCTAAGGCGACGTCTTTATTTGACGTGATTTGTTTGTCACCTGTGTTTAGGGTGATTTGATTATCACGAGTTTTTGATTTTCCCGTTTCTCTATTTATAATATTCCATACAGTTTTTACCTTATTGTCAGATGATTTGAGTTTAAGACTAAGAAAATTTGCCTTAGCAGTTAAACAAACTTGCTTAAAAGTCCTCGAATAATTCTTAACATAATTTAGGAAGTCAGCGTTCTTATTGTCCTCCCTCTCTCTATATAGGTCATAAAGCCTATTTCTACTTTTATGAATGCCTGCAGTAGCCCATTCACTAAATTTGGTTTTCGACCTAGTAATAGTTTTCATTTTAAAATTGTTATTAAATTGATGCAGAATTACGCCAAACAAGTCATTATAAATACTATTACACTCATTCTGTAAGAAAGGTAACACTGAAAGATTACTCTGAACTTTATTTTTGAATAATTCCATACCTACGATTATTAGTTATGGGTCGGTATGTTATTGTCTGAGATTTTTGATAAAAATCATTGATGAAAGAAGCCTTCTGACCACTATGGTCAGAATTAAAACAATTAAATATTTTGAATTTTTTGAATATTTGTAGTAAAAAAAATATGAAATTAATTTTATTAATAATTGAAAAGGGGTCTAGAATGGGGGGTTCAAAAATGAAAGTGGTTCGATTATAGCAAATGGGGTGTCATATGAAAGGTCTTAATCTGCACATTTCAAAACTTTCTATGATGTACTTTTTGATTTATAGCCAAAAATGTACAAAAAATGACCGTTCCCCCCCCTTATCTCCGAAGTTTATTAATCAAAAATTCTGAAAAAAATCCTGACGTATAGATAATTACTTATATTTTCTGGAAAAAATTAAATAAAATGTTCATTATTTACAGTTTTTGAGAAGTAACAAAAAAAATAAGAAAATCTGTATTAAAATTTAGGCTAGTTAAAATCGACCTTATTGCCTGGAAAATAAAGCTTATAACAAAATGAGTATTTTCTTTTGAGCTTACCAAGCATTGTTATCTTCAATACGGAACCCTTGGTGCGCGAGTTCGACTCGCACTTGACCGGTTTTTTTCTTTATTTTTTTTCTGGATTCCGCTTTTAAGTTTCTTCACCAGCTCGCTGTCTTCTTCTTCTTCCACTAGGAATTCCTCCAATGGATCCTGAGCATATTGCGAAAATAGGAAAGTGTCTTGTGTTCCTTCCATATTCTGAAACAAGATAAATCAAAATAAATATTTTTAGCACATGCTTGCTATTAGTAGACAAAAAAAATATAAATAAAAATGCAAGACGATAACATTTACAAAAAAACCGCCTTCAAAAACGCCAAAAATAACTTCTACTACTAGGTACTTAGTAGTAGGTACCTATCCTATTAGGTTAGTCCAACTGAAGTCGGCTTTTTGTTGAAAATATTGTGGTCGCCGACTTCAGTTAGACTAACCTAATAGGATAGGTACCTACTACTAAGTACCTAGTAGTAGAAGTTATTTTTGGCGTTTTTGAAGGCGGTTTTTTGTTTTTTAAAACATTTATTTTATTTTACACTTTTTAGTGATCATAATAAGCTTATGTAGTCCCACTTTTTAGTTGATATATGAAACTTTAAGACATTTCAAGCTCGCCGCAAGCAACGCCGCGAGAAAATCATAGTCATTTTAAAATAATTAAATGTGCTTCGTTGTAGTCGCTCAACTATCTTAATCGAGATATCTTATCGCCACCCTTGAAATCGTTACCGTTGAGGAGTTCCGGTGGCCATCTGTGGTCTTCATCATCAGTTCCGCTTCACCAAGTGACACTTTCTGAATGCAAATGCTACATTTGTTACTAAAAATACTAAAATCGCTATATGTTTGCATACAATATTTGAGGAGTTCCCTCAATTCCTCACTGATCCCTTCATCAGATTCAGATTTGCTGACAATGGGACCACCTCGGAAGTATACTCTCTCAAACCAAAAAAGAATTTTTAAAATCGGTCCACAATTGACGGAGTAATCGGTGAACATACATAAAAAAAAAAAAAAAATAAAAAAAAAATACATACAGTGGAACGTATAACCTCCTCCTTTTTTGAAGTCGGTTAATAAATAGATCCAGTCTAACTTGAATAAATTGTTAATATATAAATATATCAAATGTTTACTTACCACACCGGGGCTGAGGATATGAAGCTCGTAACAACTTGTAAAAACTTGTAACTTCGTTCTGAAGATAGACTGATGTTTGGCTGAGTATTATATGAGCCTTTATTTATAACGATTAGAATTCATGAATCGACAAAATTACACAACAATTGACGAACAATTTCAGTCAGTATCGTATAACGCAGTCATAGCTGACTCGACAAGGCGTCAGCAGCTAACATGCTTATTTTAACATTTCATTTTAAGTAAGTATTTTTATCGGCTAGTTAGAAAGACAATAAATTTTAGAATACCGGTATTTTTAATTTTCACGCAAACTTTGATTATCATTGAAGAAAATCTATTTTTAACATTGAACTGTCTTTCTTTCTTTAGCTAATAAATTCACTTAATTAAAAAAAGAAATATAAATCATTTTAATGAATAGGTTTGTATTTTACTCATATAAATTAAAGTTCATTCATTTCACAAATAGCTCACTAATTAGTTTGGAGTTAAATAAAAAAATAAAAATAAACATACACCTCTTGTGAAATGGAGAACCAATTATTTATGAGTAATTAGGAAATTAAAAATCCAAAGACAAATTGCACTAGGAATATGTACGTTTATTCAAATAGCAGTACTAATAGGTATTTACATAACATAATTATAATCATAAATTGTTTGTTAATACTAACATATTACTTATTTTAATGGTATACATTTCTGGTAAAGTTAAAGATTTACAATTCAATTTATTTAACGAGATTTGAATACATTCGCTTATAATTTATAAAAACTACAATATCGATCTATGACCCCATGCTTTAGTTGAAATTTTGTCTTTTAATGTAAGTCGCTTATCGTCTTTACTGGATAACGCAATTTTGTTAACAGTTTGCGTAAAGATTTCATGTTTAATAGATTTAAATATATATTTTTTCCTAATAACCGTATTCTTGAACAGAACATCCTTATAGTCATCTAATCTTAATTCTCGAACACCAGGCTTTTTTACTTCTTTTGCTTTTTTGAGTAATGAATTTTCGCTTTTAGTGGAATTTTCGCTTTTTTGCAGAGTAGTGGAATTGATACATGTGACTCTTAGACAGCTCGAGTATCGCGAATCCTATGTTTATCGGTTTGTCTAAGACAACTCTCTCCGGTTTCATTTGAACAGCGACTAAATTATCCGAAAATATCGTGGCGCTGTGAAAATTTGGTCGTGCTATTAATTTACTTGCTGTTACAAACTTCTTTGTAGAGTTTCTCTCGTCACACCACTGATTTACTAACTTAATATCTACACGTCGTTCACTATTCTCGAGAGTCTTCCCAAAAACAGCGTTATTTTTTAATTTAAAAAGATTCTGTTGAAATGGAGTTTTTGCATTTTTTCTTAGTTCTGTATTTAAATCTATATATTTTTTCAAAAAGGGGCTTTGTCGGAAGGTACATAATGAATGACGTACTCATATTTATTATACAAATTTGGGATTAATTTCGAATTTTTCCCTCCTGGTGGTACAAATTTTTGTGCACAGAAGGGATAATCTTTAAGCAAATGATGTAACTCTTTAGGGTAAACTAAGTCGACCTCAAGAATAAATCCAAATTCTGCATCGTCTGAAATTGACATAAAGTCTAATTGCTCTATTTCCTCAGAATCTAGAAAGCGAAAATCAGATATGGGTAATGAATGACTCATACTATATCCGTATAAGTTGTTACAATCAATGTATACAAGAAACGAGTCGGGTTTACTGTCATAATAAGTTTTCATATATTTATTATTAGCAAGAGCATGTTTGGTAGAGCACATGCAAATTCCGCCTCGAATGCCTTTTTGAATACGACGAATGATTCCTAAATCAGATTATCAACTCTAATTTTTCAATTTTTCTAATTTTAGCCCGTGTGGTGCCGGGTTTAGAATGTTGCCACTCCATGTCATTAATTTGTGAGTATTTCGTGTCCCTGGGTTCAGGGATGTGAGTGAAGTCCGTCGTGTTATTGTTTCATTCATCTCGTTATTGTTTTGTCCTTATGCGTATTGAATTTTTAATTTTTAATTTGTATATTAGATTTGTAATAATACTTTAGCGTGTACGTTTATCTAAGTTGATACTATTATTAATTAACTGTAATCTTCAATACACTTAAACTAGCTGTGGTTACCTATGATTAGATAAGCATCCTATATATCACTAGCCTAAGATCCCATTTATTGTTATGATCTGTTGGTAATCCTTAAATAAATAAATAAATAAATGTCTTCCATTGGATGTCGTAAGAGACGACTAAGGGACTTAGGGCTGTGTAGTGCTGTCAGGCGATGGGTTTGCAACCTGTCACTAATACACTGGATAACATCTTAGCCTGGTTGTGCAAAATGTGATCACAGAATTATCAACAAGTTTTTGGAGTTGTTGGTGAGTTTGTGGCTCTGCCTACCCCACTCTGGGAATGAAGGCGTGAGTTTATGTATGTATGTATGTATTTTACACCAGTTTTCAATAACATCGCGTCAAATGACAAACTCGGCACGGTTAAATAGAATGCGGGATCTAATTCATAATAAATCTTACAAATTTTTCGAAAATTTTCAAATATTTCTGACAAAAGCAAAACGTCAGTTTTAATATAGAGATCTGTATATTTACCCATGTTATATATATATATATTTATACATATATTAATTTAAATTATTTACGCAAATGTACTGGAGACAGAAATAGTACCTAGATTGTTCAACAAGGGACTAAAACAAGCCATAATGACACGAGATGTTTATCCACGCGAGCGAGCCAGCGAGCGAGAGTGGCTATAGTTCGAGTGTCATTATGGTTGCGGAAAAAAGCCCGCCACAACCTGTAACCTAAAATAAACCCAGGGGTCTCTTTATAGAATTTGCTACGGACCCCGTGCTTGCTCAATCCAGCACTGACGAAGTTCTATACACATTTATAAAATTGATAATAACAATGTTTCTTACAAATTTGTTCCGCGGTGTTTTCTTTTCTTTTATATTTTTTTTGTGAAGTGCCGCTTTAAATGCTTGCATATTTAGCCAACAGGTTCAAACTTGAAAACTATTTTAAAACTAATTGGACCAAGCATAATAAAATGAATTCATCCTTAATATAATTAAATATATTCATATTCGTAATCATTAATCGTGTTTCACGAAATTAAATCATTTTTATTTATATTTTTTCACAGTTGTCATTTTGAGGTTATTTCCACGCGCTAAAAATTGTCTACACCACAGAATAAAAACTAGAGGCATAGAAACCGTACTAAATAGGCAGAAAATACATTATGGTTGACTTCTTTTTACTTATGGTTTTCATAGTGAGTTGGAAAGAGATCGTCACAAGACGTGATTTGGACCTTTAAGCACCAGTGTGGAAGAAAGTAACGCCAAAGACCGGTCGTTGATTTGACGTTTCTTCACCTTCTAATCATGACAGATTAAAGAAGAAAAGACACCTAGTTTTTGTTTCTTTTCCTCTTATCAAAATGTAATCTATAAAGTAGAGACAAGTAGCTAGTGCAACGTTCATCTTATTGCACGGCTTCTGTGCCTTTAGTCTTTATTCTGTGGTATATACAAAAAGACTGAAAATAGCAATAAATCCTCCATTCACAAACACCGTGATTGGATGTTTAGGGGATTCCAAAGTAAATTAAAACAATTTTACTTTAATCCCTAGAGATTAAAAAGGAACTTTAGTCTCGATGTGCAGAGACTAAAGTAACATTTTAAGAGCATGAGAAGTGAAAAAGTATTTTCCCGAACATGCGAACTTGACAAATCGATTTCTTAATCCAGAAAACAACTATAATTGTAAATTTTTTGTTATTCCAACATTGAATACAAAAAATAAATATTACCAATATAAAGAATTTAACAATGGTTTCATCATAAGCGCCCTCTGCAGGCTAAGTACTGAACTAATTTATTAGCTTAATGAATGCATTACACTTTCATATAGGTTGCAAATGGTTTCGATTAATTCCGATAGATTAAGCAAAATATTCGTTATTCTACGCCACCTATGTTCATTTGCGTGAAATCATCACAATAATAGCGAGCGTCCATGGCTGAAATGTGATCGCGGATCTCATACCGCACGGTCTTCGAGTTCTAATTACAATTACGCAAAACATTGTACGTCGCATTCGATTACATTTTTAGCTAAGCTTAAATTTGCACATAATAAAACTGATTTTACATCAATATGTTAAAGTGAGATATGTTTTTCTAGAAATGTATTAATATATAACGTTCCTATAGATGGCATTTCAATAGCATTAACATTAACTGGAGCACATTTATGCGTAGTTTTCTTGCGTTTTGGTTTTACAAACCAAAAATCAGTTGAACTAACGAATTGTTTATAAAACATCATATAGTTTCGTAATTTAAATGATGATAAGACTGGTTTTATACATCCGAAAATCAGTTAAAACCTACATCACGCTATTGAAGTTTTTATACTCAGTTGATATATATAGTAAGAACTTTACCAAATGCATAAGTGTCTTAGTACTCCTTGTGACCTACCGGCTTGGTAGTGCTAAGTCCCAGCTTGTCAATCTCGATGCTCGATTTGATCACCCTTGCACTGAGTATTGCTGAACTTATCTCGAATATTTGGGAGGGATTCTGTTACTATGCGGTGGTAGATAACGGATGAACTCGTCCCTGGTGAAGGATGCAAACTCACCATGTACACAAAAGCGGTCATACGACCACCGGGAACTAAGCGTCCTGGGTGACCCGATCTTGTCTGTGGAGCCTGATCACCTTCACGACAAGTTGTACAAACGCCTCTGCGCTCCGGCCAAGTGCGAGGTGTTTAAGCTTTTGCATTTTACGAAATCAACTAATATTCTTAGTTTAACTTGGACTTTAAGAATGTATAAAATCTATATCACCATTTTATGCAAACCCAAATTTTGAAATCCACAAATAATGTCAAGCATTTGGATCATACGAGTGGGGAGGGCGAATTCGCTCGATATCGAAAAAGGTGGAACAGAATGCATGCATGAATTTCATTTTGCTCAAACCCAATTTACGTTACGACGTGTTATTTGTTAAATACGCATGTTAACGCGAGAGATAATCGTTTTATTTTAAGCACAAACCCAATTTCCGTTACATGTCGCGAAACGCGCACGTTAGCGCGATTATTTAATTTTGAAATCCACAAATAATTTCAGTCAGCTCCATAAGTGCATAGACAGATGGCAAACAAATTCCTATGAGGTAAATCATTACGCCATCTATCTGCTCATACTGTAAGATCAGTTAGCTATAATTTGCATTAGTTCAGTCATATTCTACAAGATGGCGTTGAATTTACCTTAAACATAAAAACTTAATTTCTGCTTACCTATACACCAGATTAGATTTCTAAGCACGACACGTTCCTATACTTTGTTATTATTTAGAGACAGTCAATGTTCTGATTGTTTCTAATGTCCGATCCAATTCCATTACAAATTTCCTTTGCAAATTTCAAATACAAAAACATTCGTCACAGATGTAATGCATCGATTGTGTTCGACCCCGAGAACACGGGGACTGCGAGTGATTCCTTATGGCACTCGACCATCGAACGATTAACTATACCTTCGAAATTCAGTATAGCTTTGTTATGCTTGGCTTATTTTCCAACAAATATATTTATATTAACACATAGGGTAGTCTGAAGATTAATATTTTTTTGGATTTCACAAAGACTTCTGCTCGTCCTTTCGTTCGCTGCTTCTTTGTTTTCTTTTTGCTAAATATTCACTGTTTTAGATCATTCGATTATAATGAGTTCTCGTTGTAATATTGACATGGTCAAGAGAGCACGAATAATTGCTTTCTATAATGAAGGCAAAAATGTGTCAGATATTGCTCGAGATACCGGTGTAAACGTAAGTAACTAGTTTTTAGGGTTCCGTACCAAAATGGTACAAAAGGAACCCTTATGGTGAGACTTCGTTGTCTGTCTGTCTGTCTGTATGTCTCAGCAGGTTTTCTCAGGAACTACAAATGCTATCAACTTGAAATTTGGCATAGTTGTACAATTTGCTTGCCCGCATCTACTTGTAGTAAAAAAAAATGAAATTAATTTTATTAATAATTGAAAAGGGGTCTAGAATGGGGGGTTCAAAAATGAAAGTGGTTCGATTATAGCAAATGGGGTGTCATATGAAAGGTCTTAATCTGCATATTTCAAAACTATTTTTTTTTTAATTTTTGTGGTGTACTTTTTAATTTATAGCCAAAAATGTACAAAAAATGACCGTTCCCCCCCCTTATCTCCGAAGTTTATTAATCAAAAATTCTGAAAAAAATCCTGACGTAAAGATAATTACTTATATTTTCGGGGAAAAATAAAATAAAGTGTTCAATATTTACAGTTTTTGAGAAATAACAAAAAAACAACGAAAATCTGTATTAAAATTTAGGCTAGTTAAAATCGACCTTATTCCCTGGAAAATAAAGCTTATAACAAAATGAATATTTTCTTTTGTGGTTACCAAGCATATTATCTTCAATACGGAACCCTTGGTGCGCGAGTCCGACTCGCACTTGACCGGTTTTTTTTTGTATTGTCATGTTTATTTCTCAAAAGATTTACAAAATCACTTCCTTCGATAACAATATTGTTATCTTTAGGAGTAGAGGCCAGTTACACTAATTTTTGTTTAATTAATTTGTTATTGATAGGATTATTGTTCAGGATTAAATCTCTCTAACAAACATTTGGTCTTAGAAGTAAAAAAAGATCGAGAAATTTAACATTAACTATAGCGAGTGATTTTTTAGCTGGCTCGATTCCCGGGTGAGACAAGGAAATTTTAGAAAATCTTTGAATGCAGTTTTATTTCTTTTTGAAAATAAAAGAATGTTTCCTTTAAAATATAATGATGTGTTTAATAATATGTTTTGTATAATAAAATGTCTAACTTCTAATTAATTACTTACTATATTATGTATTCAAATGTTTGATCTTTGCTACAGCGGAAAACGGTTGTTTTATTGGTACAAAGATACCAAGAGGAGGGATCTTTACTTCAACGTCAAAGATCGGGTCGACCACGTCTCATAGACACACCGCAGCGTCAAGCCATGTTACGCCAGTATGAAGAAAATGGTTTCATACCGACAAACCATTACGCCGGCTTATTCGGTATGAGTGCGGTCACTGTTCGTCGTGCTCTTCATAGCGAGGGCATTATCGGAGGCATGCCGTCAAACCTTTACTTACGGATAATCATAGAAGAGCACGTGTACGGTCTTAGTATTACCGACCGCACAATCGCCAACGCATCAGTTTGTGTTTTATGTCAATCATGCATTTTACCTTACTTGACTTCACTTCGATTATAGCTATTAAGCGACACGCTTGTGTTTATCAAAATAAACGTTTATTAAAGATAATCCGATAAATCCGTATCAGTTATCATCAATATCAGTTAAATATCATACTCGTTCAATATCAAAATATCAGTGTCCTTCGGTGCTACCAGCAGTGTAGTACTATCAAGAAGAGAACAGAATATCAAGAGCCTAGGTATCATTATCAAGCATATATCACAAAGGATATCTGAGTGTAACAATAACCCAGACACCTTTATGGTCCTTAGAACCGGATTAATATCAGTGACTTTAACGGTTCTTCCAGCAAGTTTGTGAGTAGAGTGTGAAAGCAATCGGCTTACTGGCCTCCCACCAGCGGGTCTCACCAGTGAGTTGAGAAAGTGCTACACGAATACTTACAAAAGTGCATTGGAATAATTATCAAGAAATCAAACTTTATCATGGATATCATTTTAAATCGCCAGAAAGAAATTCTCAAAGAGATTGAGAAAATCAACACCAACTTTAAGAAAGACAGTCCTAGTAGAAAAACGGCAGAAAATATCAAAAGTCGCCAGGAGAAACTGGAAATTCTCTTTGAAGAATTATCAGCAAATGACAAAAAACTACTGCAGTTTCCAAATCCAAGCGGAGAATATTTCGAAAACAAGGTTTTTGATAGAATACGCAATTATTATACCACTACATTACAAATGATAACTTCGTTCAAACCAGTTAGCGAAGAAGAGGCTCCGGAAATTGAAGAATTCCAAGTTCCTGTAGTTGAGGATGTGTTTGGAACCCCCGCGAAACACGACCGTGGAGGAAGCAGCAAGACAGATGATTTGATGAAGAAACAAGCCAGCAATTTTCGAGCATTTGCAAGAACCATACAAAACATTAAGTTGGAATTAGTGTCAGAAAAATGGGAGTTTAAAGACTTGTTACGTACCGTGCAAGCACGCTGGGCACTCATCGATACTCTTTATTGGGAACTTGACAGTGAGTTAGACGGCAGCAGCAACAACGTGTATGAAAAGGCGTACACCAGTCATGAGCGTAATTACAATGACATAAAAACAGCGATAAACAAAAAGCTGTGGTCAGTTTCCCACCAAGAATAATTAACTCCACAGATGGAAATACCAGAATTCAGCTGAAATTATCATCACTGGGAATCCTTTAAGGATTTATTTGGTGAAGCAATTCACAACAACCCATCTTTATCAGGCGCTCAAAAAATGCAGTTTTTGAAGAGTAAAGTGAAAGGAGAAGCCGAGCGTCTGATACAACATCTATCAATCACTGCTGATAACTACAAAACAAGTTGGGATATTTTGAATCACCGTTTTAACAACAAAAAACTAATATTCAATTCTCATATCAATATTATGATGAACGTTGCAAACATGCAGCAGCCGTCCGTGAATCATATCAAGAAAATTCACGACACGACCCAAGAGTGCCTCAACGCGATCAAAAACCTAGGGGCTGATATAACCACCTGGGATCCATTACTTGTGCATCTATTATCCCAAAAACTCGACTCTCAAACGTACAATGACTACATGGAGTCTCTTAAACACCCGAGAGAGTTACCGACATTAAAATACTTTTTGAACTTCCTGGAGAGCAAGTTTACTATCATGGAAGCTTCGCGTCGAAAACAAGATATCATTCAGCACAAATTGGGAGCATCAAACCAACCATCATCAGGGATACAGTATCAAAAACCCAATTATTCATTCAAACAATCATTCTTCAATAGCCAGAACAATTTACAACCTTCAACAAGTAACAAAAATTGCCCACTGTGTAAAGAAGAGCACGGCATATTTTATTGCAAACGATTCCTTGGAATGCCGGCAATTACAAAGCGCAAAACAATTGCGCAACTTAACTTGTGCAATAATTGTTTGTACAATCATTATGGAAAACCATGTTTTTCTACGAAGCGGTGTCGGGAATGCAACAAAAATCACAACACAATTTTACACGAAGCATTTAAAGTGTCGAATTCAACACCCAGAGTCGGCGCGGTTACTACAAAGACGGAGAACACAGAAAAAATGCCGGGTGACGTCAACACGCACATTGCACAATTAAGTCACGAAACATTATTAGCAACAGCAATGATTAAAGTCCAGGCTATTGACGGCACCTATCATGAAATGAGAGCACTCATAGACCAAGGGTCACAATTGTCATTAATATCAGAAAAGGCGGCTCAGCAATTAGCTTTGCCGAGACAAAAATGTCATGGAGTTATATCTGGAGTAGGCATAAAAGAAAGCAGCAGCAAAGGACAAACCTTCATAAATTGTATGTCCATGGATGAAAAATATAAATTCTCCACGGACGCCGTTATCATGAAAAGCCTGGTCCGAAATTTGCCTAACCACTCATTTGCAAGGCCTTCTTTGGAATATCTAGATACAATAGATCTAGCGGATCCAAAATTCAACATCTGCCGTCCTCTAAACATATTATTAGGAGCAGAAGTCTACTCAAATATTATTTTGGAAGGGATCTGCAGGGCACCATCGTCTTCAACAATCGCACAGCAGACACGGCTTGGTTGGATTCTATGCGGCAACATTTTGACCAACTTTCAATGTAATGTTGTTCTAAACAATCTTAACAACTTAGAAAAGTTTTGGGAAGCAGAAGACATAGCCGAGGATTCAAATTTATCAATAGAAGATCATCAATGTATACAATATTATCAAGATACAACGACGCGATTGAAAGACGGCAGATACGAAGTCAGAATTCCCCTTAAATCGGATTATTCCGAACAAATAGGTAAGTACATCAAAGAAAAAAGCCGTGGCACAATTTCTACAAATTGAACAGAAACTAAATAAACAACATAATATATCAAAAGAATACCGTCAGTTCATAAAAAAATATCAAGAATTAAATCACATGAAACTCGCTACCAGTAACAAGAAACCCGATTGTTATTTACCGCATCATTGCGTTATACGCGAAGAATCTTCAACTACAGCACTTCGTGTTGTTTTTAATGCTTCGGCACAAACATCAAGTGGAAAGAGTTTAAACGATCTGATGTCACGCGGCCCGAACTTACAACAAAATAATCATATGCAGCTATTAGCTACGGTGACGTATGGAACCAAAAGCGCCCCATTTCTGGCCATGATGACATTAAAACAACTGTCAAAGGAAGCATTAATTACAAGAAAAGCGAAGCACCCAAGGTTCTGGATGAGTCCTTCTACATGGACGGCCTTATTCACGGGTCACACTCATTGCCCGAAGCAAAAACCTTACAACAAGATTTAATGAATTTATTAAAAGCTGGAGGTTTTAACCTTAGAAAATGGTCATCAAATCACGCATCATTATTACAAGACGTCAACAAGAAGCAAATCAGTAAAGAAAACAATTTCGAATTTCGCCAAGCAGAATCAACCAAGACGTTGGGACTTCATTGGAATCCTGATGAAGACGTTTTTTCATTTCAATCAAGAATAGTAACAACGCCAACCAAAACCAAGATAACAAAACGAATACCTACTTCTCTCTGATGTCTCCAAAATCTACGACCCACTCGGATGGTTGACACGGCTGACTACAAACCTAAAACTACTCTTTCAACAAGTTTGGCTATCAACATTAGATTGGGACGATGAACTTCCACAAACCATCCTTACCAAATGGGATAAAATTAGAAAAGATCAATCGAACATAAGTAAAATCAAGTTACAGCGATGGCTGTGCATTGATCCGAAAGCATATATCGAGTTACACGGCTTCTGTGACTCATCAAACGTCGCATATGCATGTGTAATATACTGCAAAACAAATCAAACGGAAAAACCGATTTTAGTGATATCAAAATCACGGGTCGTCTCCCAGAAATAAGAAATCACTCTACCTCGCCTGGAACTATGTGGAGCTGAATTATTATCTAAACTATTGAGCAAAGTTCTTCATTGTCTACCAGGATATGACATCAAGATATTCGGGTGGACAGACTCCACAGCAGTACTTGGTTGGTTACAAGGCGACTCAAACCGCTGGAAGCCCTTCGTAGCCAACAGAGTAATTAAAATAACCAACGTTATAAGTCCTGAAAGCTGGCGTTACGTGAAGTCGTCAGAAAATCCCGCGGACTGTGCCAGCCGAGGCATAACAGCAACACAACTGCATGAACATCCTTTATGGTGGAATGGACCAACATGGCTACCATCAGTTAAAGTAGATAGCAAGGAACAAACTACCTTTCAAACCGATGAGGAGGTAAAGAGCACACGCCAAGTCAATACTGTAACTGAACAGCAAGCGGGAGAAAGTATTATCATCAATCTTCTAAACAAGCACAGTTCGTTTAGGAAACTTGTGCGCGTATTAGCATGGGTACGCCGATTCATAACAAAGAAAGAAGACAGAAATCAAACAGATTTCCTGACTGTGCAAGAATTAAAAGCAGCTAGAACAGCAATAATTAAACAAGGGCAACACATCGAGTTCGAATCAGACATTCATAATTTAAAAAACAACAAACCTCTCACTGCTTAAAACAAAATATTGGACCTCAACCCGTACCTAGATCCTAATGGACTTCTTCGAGTCAGTGGAAGATTATTAAACGCTCACATTAGCGAAGACATGAAGCATCCCGTGATTATTCCGCATGCAAGCATTTTAACTAATCATTTGATAGATGACGCTCATTCAAGAGTACTGCACGGAGGAGCGCGTTTGACATTATTAAATCTGAGAGCAAGGTATTGGATAATTGGGGGTAACAGAGCTGTCAAGAAGCGGCTACGACCTTGTATCATATGCATTAAAAATAAACCCCAAAAGCAACATCAACTCATGGGTGACCTACCTGCGGCACGTGTACGCCCATCTCGCCCATTTTATCACACTGGAGTCGATTTTACTGGCCATGTTGATGTAAAAGCTAACAAAGGCCGTGGAGTTAAAACAAATAAAGGATACATATCAGTTTTTATTTGTATGGCCACAAAAGCCGTGCACCTAGAACTCGTATCGGACTTGACGTCGACATCCTTTATAGCAGCACTAAGAAGACTAGCTGCCCGCCGTGAAGCACCTCGACACATCTATAGCGATAATGGAACCAACTTTGTAGGTGCAAACAGAATGCTCAATCAAGAATTTATCAACCTGCAAGACATAACAGATCCAGCATTTTTTGAAGAAATTGCAGATATGGACATTAAATGGCATTTTCAAGCTCCGTCATGGCCGAGTGCTTCCGGAATTTGGGAATCAGCCGTAAAAAGCCTAAAGTATCACCTACGTAGAGTGCTCGGGGATCAAAAATTAACCTATGAAGAATTCGCTACTTTGCTGTCACAACTTGAAGCGTGCCTAAATACAAGGCCACTGTGCGCTTTATCCGAAGATCCAGAAAATCTGAATTATTTAACACCATCTCACTTCTTAGCAAGCGGCCCAACGCTCACAATAATTGAAACAGAAAAAGACGAAAGAACGAGATGGCATCATACACAAAAAATATTTAAAGACATCTGGAAAAGATGGCATACCGAGTATCTCACACAGTTATCATCAAGATCAAAATGGAGGTCTGCTAAGGACAATGTCAAGGTCAATGATGTTGTCTTAATACATGACGCCAACCTACCGGCAGGCAAATGGAGCATGGGCAGAATCATAGAGCTACACCCTGGAAAGGACGGCTACGTCAGAGTCGTTACGCTGAAAACTAAAACCGGAATCATGAAGCGCCCTATATTGAAACTATCAAAACTACCCATATCAAACAAGGATATACTAGACAATACATCTAAGCCATCGAATAATGAAAACAAACAAGGATCAAACATGTATAAGCAAAATATCATCTCAACAGCTTTAGTCGCATTTATTTACTTTATGTCCATGCTAACAACATGTTTTACAAAAAACATTCAAGCTCTAAACCAAGATCGAGGAATATATTTTGACAGAGTTTCAAGTCTTAAACTAATTCAAGACGAGTGGAAAATCATAGTCTATTATGATATGAATCCCTATTGGAAAGGAACTTCAACATTCAAAAAATACGTAGACTACATGGAACAAACTTGTGCAAAAATCAAAGAACGAACACATTGCGATGTCATTATGTTACAATTACAACATACCTTCACGGAACTCGAATACTACAATAGAATTTTGCAGAATCAGCAGACGGCCGCTAAACAGCGGCGCGGTCTTATCAACGGTGTCGGTTACATCGCGCACAGTCTGTTCGGAGTACTTGATGATGAATTCGCAGAACAATACGCAAAGGATATCTCCCGAACTAGAGACAATGAAAAACATCTGGTCAACTTGTGGAAGAATCAAACTTCAATTGTAGAGGCAGAATAAAATTTAATAAAAAGAACCGTGCAAACCGTCCAGATACAAAATCAATTATTTAACCAGCATATTATGAAACTAGAGCAGTCAAACAAACAAATCAAAGACGAACTTAAAACTATAGAACTTGCTGATGAATTTACCTTATCAGCCATGGCAGCCAGTAACATGTTATCAAGTTTGAAAAATATTCAAGATATATTATTGGACTCTATAACTAATATTTACAATGGGAAATTTAATATCCACCTAATAACTCCACGACAGCTTCAAGAAGAATTGAATACTATATCAGGACAGTTAAGCCAAGATAAGTCCTTACCAGTAAGCAATCTCCATTCAGATTTACAAAACATTTATCACTTATTACGAATCAAGACAAAAATCACCAAGGAATTCCTGATTTTTGAAATTAAGATACCACTAATAAGCCGAGACAGCTATGAATCATACAAGACCATCGCCATTCCGAAACAAGTAGACAAAGACATGATCACCGTAACCGATATTGCAGATTATATTGGAATAAACCTGCAAAGGGACTCATACATACCGATGTTGCCGGAAGATATAGCTCAGTGCATACCCCACGATTACAAAACATACATGTGTCATTTACGGCAACCGATTTATAAGATGAAATCAGATTTAGATCTGTGTCTCAGAAACAAAGTAAATCAATGCAAAAATAAGGTTGATATCTGCGAAAATAATTGGATTGCACTTAACAACATAAATGCTTACTTTTACTTTTGCTGCGGTCATTGCCAGTTGAAGACGATATGCACCGATAAAGTTACCGCGACCCAGCTGACACGTGCAAACATCATACATTTACCAGCTGATTGTATGTTAAAGACTGATAACTTTACTGTTTTTGCACACAAAAAACTGTCAAGTTCAATGAAGCTAAACACGAACTTGGCAATTTCTCCAAGTTCGTTCGAGATACCACAAATCAATCACATAATGAAGATACCAATACAACCTATAAATATCAACACAACAGACTTGAACATAAATATGACTCAACAGCTTCTGAAGGACTTGGGACAGCAAATTATTTAAAAAAAAAAAATAGTTTTGAAATGTGCAGATTAAGACCTTTCATACGACATCCCATTTGCTATAATCGGATCACTTTCATTTATTTTTGAACCCCCCATTCTAGACCCCTTTTCAATTATTAATAAAATTAATTTCATATTTTTTTACTACAAATAGATGCGGGCAAGCAAGTTGTACAACTAAGCCAAATTTCAAGTTGATAGCATTTGTAGTTGCTGAGAAAACCTGCTGTGACATACAGACAGACAGACAGACAACGAAGTCTCACCATAAGGGTTCCTTTTGTACCATTTTGGTATGGAACCCTAAAAATGAGCGTCCCCCCCCTTATCTCCGAAGTTTATTAATCAAAAGTTCTGACAAAAATCCTGACGTATAGATAATTACCTACTTATATTTTCTGGGAAAAATAAAATAAAGTGTTCATTATTTACAGTTTTTGAGAAATAACAAAAACACTAAGAAAATCTGTATTAAAATTTAGGCTAGTCAAAATCGACCTTATTGCCTGGAAAATAAAGCTTATAACAAAATGAGTATTTTCTCTTGCGGTTACCAAGCATATTATCTTCAATACGGAACCCTCGGTGCGCGAGTCCGACTCGCACTTGACCGTTTTTTTTGTAATAAGTAATAGTCAACACCGTTAATATCGTTAACAGAATATTGAGTTTGTCAATTTATAAGTAAATTAAAAATGTATTAAATGTAAAGTAAGTGAACCACAATTATATGTATAACTACCAACCATTATTCAATGCGATTACTGGTTTATTGTAAAAGAAATAAATATATTGTTATCTCGAAAATCGAGTTTCATTATTTCTTAACATGGCACGACATAAAGGAATGCAATACTTTCTCACTTGGAATGTTTTTCTTGTCTATTATGACCTAAAAAGAGCAATTCCGAAGAAAAAAATACCTGAAAGTTGGATTTTCAGACTGTCCCTTAAAACGGACAGTGCGGTAAACCCCAATTATAACAAGTAATTCATGTTGTCATAAAAAAGTGACAATGCTGTTTCACATAAAAAAAAAACATCGGGTATAAAAAAAAGAATTCATTTAGTAAAACACGATTAAATAGTTGTAGAAAAATAGTTTTATTACTTTACAAATAAACTTTTAATTCTTGTGACATTTTTCGATGTCAGTTAACAAAAAATTGCTGTTTTCTCAGCCTTAAACTATAACAAACACATTTCTTTTATATAATAACATTTTTTTATAGAGCACAAACATATCGCCTAGTGCCTGCTATACGGGCACATCTCAAAAAACCAATATTAAGAGAAATCGCCGATCAAAGTTTAGCGAGTTGAGTGTGCAGCAGAAAAAAGGAATTTCCTTAAGTTTTGGGTCAATAACACTGTGGTTTAGAATAGAATAGAATAGAATAGAAAATATTTATTCAACGCACACAGAAAAAAAAACAATAGGTAAAGTATACATATAAAGTAAAAGGAGACATTAAGGCGTTGAATAGGATCCCTCTCAGCATTGTGCCACAGTGAAACTGCGGCGCTGATTTTCAGAGAGACCCCGACTTAAAAACTAAACTAAATTAAACGTAAAACGGGTAACAGTAAACAGGTAACAGGTAACATTACAAACACTAGCGACAATTTTAATCAGTACATGAAATAAATTAAAAAAAACAATATTAATTCAAGCTTAAAAAAAACCTTAAGGACTAATTCAATTTTGTGTGGCAACACCCGAACAACACAACCGTTTCCTGTTGGATCGTTGCAAGTGACGGCCAGTTCAATTTCAAGGTATGGATTACGCATATTACCAGTTTCATATATTCCAAAAAATGATATACGCAACATTCCCAGACTTAACAGTAAAAAGTAACTTTTACAAATTAAAAAAAGGAAAAAAAAAAAAGTAATACGCTTGACTCGTATATAGCAGCAGTTACCCAACAAGCAACATAACGAAAGTGCCGCCATTTCTCGATCGCTCGGCAACCCGGCCGCACGTGACAGTCGGCCATGCCTGCTGATACGTTCTACCGCTCCACGACGTTTGCGAAGAAGATGGACAAGAAGGTAATTGAGTGATTATAGTTTCATAGATAGACAATGGACTAAGAATAAAATAAAGTAATATATTTGAATTAATGATTGTATATGATAGAATATAGAATACTAGATAGATAAAGAGCTGTACCTAATAGCTATAACTCGCCCCACTGCCCAATCTGCGCATTAAGCACAAAAATCCGACATTTAGACTTAAAAACTCCCGTTGTTTTTAGCGCACGGATCGGAGGAGGGAGACTGTTCCAGCACTTCGTGGCGGCATATCGGAAGCTGCCACGGAATGCAGCCGAATGGTGCGGCGGGCACACGAGCTGGAGGAACCTCGCTGACCTGACTTGGGAGGACCTGGCGTTGTTGGACCAAGTAAGCTTGTCGAAGAGGTACGAGGGCTGCTGCCGATGTACGACACCGAACATCAGTGTGGCAAAGTGTAGTCTTTGACGTGTCGACATTTTCAGTATCCTGTTTTGATTTAAAAACGGGGTTACGTGAGCGCGCGGTGGGACATTAAAACAGAACCGCGCGCAGGCGTTTTGAACGCGCTGTACCAACCGCTGCGTACGCGCAAGTAGACGAGGCCCGTACACGATGTCACAATAGTTTAACTTTGACAAAACTAACGCATCACACAATCTAATTCTCAGTTCTACATCTAGAAAGTCGCGTATTTTGTAAAGCACTTTTAGTTTGTAAAAACTGTTGCGAACGGTACTAAGAAGATGGCTTTCAAACCTTAACTCTCCATCCATTTCTATCCCCAGGTTACGAGCCTCTCGTACATACTCCAATGGATTGTTATTTATGTGTACTACATGATTGTTATGAGCTAATTTTTGTATTTGCTGTTTGGTACCTAGTATTAAGTATTTCGACTTGGACGGATTCAAGACTAATGAGTTTTTATGTGACCAGTTATCGATTGCATCAAGATCTGTGTTTAATTTAGAAATTGCTGAACTTACATTTTTAGCGTCGCATGAAATATATAGTTGTAAATCATCCGCGTAAATATGGTATTTACAGTACCTTACTGCTCGTGTTATATCGCTGCAATATAGAATAAATAAAATGGGGCCCAAAATAGATCCCTGCGGCACGCCTCTAGATACTGGACTTATATCGGAAACTAGGGTCTTTCCATTTGGGCTACTGAGTTCTACTATTTGGTAACGGTTATCAAGGTAGCTATCAAACCATTTCATAGTGTTACTGTCGAATCCATAGTAGGCCAGCTTGGATATTAGTAAGGCAATATTGATGGTATCGAATGCCCGTGAGAAGTCCAGCAATGTCAGAAACGTACCTTGTCCTTGGTCCTGAGCAGCCAGTATGTTATCCGTGACGTCAAGCAAGGCGGTAGCCGTGCTACGATGCTTGCGGAACCCTGACTGGTTACATGGTAGAATATTGTTACCTTCTAGATACTCTGTCATTTGCTGACATACGACTTTTTCAAGGATTTTAGAAAGACAGGGTAATATACTTATGGGCCTTAAGTGTTTTATCTCAACTGGATTCGGCGTTTTTGGTATTGGACGGACTAAAGCTATTTTCCAGGCGTCTGGGAAAGAGTGTGTAAAAATCGATCTGTTGATAATTGCAGTAATCACGCCTAACGTGCGAGGTAGGGTGAGAATTATCATGTCTAATGTGATGCCGTCGATTCCCATTGCATTTGATTTTAATGATTTAATGATTTTAGCTACTTGAGTTTCGGCTACAGGAATCAATTTAAAAATGGCTGCGCTATGACGGTCAAATTCAAATTCAGTTAAGTCACTTATTGTGGTTAAATCATTGCCGGGTAGGTCAAGAAAATGCTTGTTTATAGTGTTAGGATTATTCAAATGACTTGGCAACTCTTTTACACTGTAACTGTTAACAAGGACATTTTTTTTAAAGGTTTTTCCACAAAGCCTTGGAGTCATTAATATTACTATTGATTTTCTGTCTAAAAAACGCACGTTTCTCATTAAACAAAGCACTAGTAACAACATTCTTTAATTCTTTATAATATTGTTTATGTACTAAAGATTTAGAGTTCCTATACCTTGCGTGGGCGTCATTTCGCAAACGCATCATTTGCTTAACTGTGTAGGTGATCCAGGGGCTACTGTGAGACTTAATACAAACTGTCTTAGTCGGAGCATACACGTCAAACAATGAAATGAGTTTATTATTCAAATCATCCACCATGTCACTGACGTTAGTTATGTTACAACTTTGCTCGAAGTCAATGCTACTCAGATCACGCTCAAAGTCGTTTAAATCAATTTCTTTTAGTGGTCTGAATGATATTAGTTTAGGTTGTGGTTTATCTAGTTTTATGTTAAGTTTGCAAGTGATGAAGGCGTGTGCGCTTAAATCAGGGATGTAGTTAACCCGTGTAAACAAAGCAGGCGCATCGCTACAAACGAGATCTATCATCGTGCCACTGTGGTCAGTATAATGTGTGGGTTCGGTTACATACTGTGTTAGGTTAAAACACTGCAGAAAGCTAGTCAGTTTCCTACAATTTACGTCTTCTTTAACTAACATATTAATATTAAAATCACCTAGTAAAATCACGTAATCAAACTTAGCGAACGAGCTCACGGAGGCCGTAAGGGCGTCTATAAATGTGTCCACGTCCAGCCACGGCGGGCGGTACGCTGTACCTATAGCGACCCTCGTACCCTTAACGGTAAGGTTAAGCCACATCTGCTCGACGAGCGGCGTGACGGGGTGCGGAGAGACTCGCGCATTGACGCCGCGCTTGACGTAGAAACCCACTCCGCCACCCCGGGAACGAACTCCCGCCGGCCGAACCACATGGCGTAGGCTGTACCCTGGTACACTCGGAGCATGCGAATCCTGGCCCTCCTTCAGCCATGTTTCGTTGATGGCTATCATGTCAACAGAATGAGATTGCATTGCTACTATAAATTCTTCATGCTTAGTCCCCAGTGAACACGGATTCAAAAGGCCAACTAGAAGTTTATTACTTTTATTCAAAGAATATATATTTAAAAATACTCAATAAATGTTTAAAAACGAAGGAATACGATAAATGATAATATTGCGCATTAAAATTATAGATAACAAAAAAAATAGAATATGGATAGTGTAAGTGTATATAGACGTACATAATACATATTATTATTATACAACAGGGCAGTACTCGCATAGATAACAACAGTATGAACAGTAAAAGCGTAGGCGTGGCGCATGACGTGATAGTTTCGCTGGGGTATGCTGAGAGTATGACGAGTGATGGTTGTATTAGGTTGCTACTACTATATAGGTATAAATAGACATAGTAATATAGCCTAGAGCACAGCAATGAGTGGATTACAGGGATAACATGAACGACTAGGACACGACACACAATACGATTTACCAGTAATATTTTTAACATAAACAAGGATGCATAACCGCATAACATACAGGTTTGCCCTAAGACGATTCGCTGCCAAAAACCTGCGTGAGATCACTCGGCGACCGGACCCGGCGCGCAGGCGCGTCGCTGCTGCGGCGCAGGTACACGCGCCCGTCTCTTGTCCAGGGATTGCGCCATTCCAACCGCCGGCACTCCTGCCGCGCGCTATAAAACAGCGATCGGTTTAGCCTAGTGAGCCGCTCGTTCACATAGAAACGGCTAGGCGGCCCGGGTAGTCCGAAGTCCGACGTGTCGGCCCCGCGGCGCACCCTCGCGGCACGCAGGAGGTCGGCGCGCGGCGCGCGGCGGGCGAGGCGCACGACCAGGGGCCGCACGCGCGCGCCCGCCCCGCTCACAGCGCCCTCCTGCAGGCGCGCGCCCACGCGCTCAGCGAAGACAATATCGCGCTCATCCAGGGCTACGCCGAGCTTGTGCGCGACCATACTCATGAGATGAGACCGGCTCTCGTTAGGCAGTTCGGGGATCCCTGCGATCTCGAGGTCGTTCAGGAGGAGGTCCTGGTCCCGGTCGTTCAGCTCAGACTTGAGCTCTGCGACGGTGTTGGCGAGGTCGCTGTTGGCATTGTCGGCTGCGCGCTGCTCCGAGCGCTCCTCGAGGCGCTTGACCCTCTCCTCGACGGCCTCGAACCGCGCCTGGAACCCACCAAAAGTCTTCCGCATTTCCACCATCTCTTGCCTCAGACCAGCGATTTCCTCTCTCATGGAGCTGAATTCTATCCGGAACATTCGCAGTTGCTCAGCGACGTCCCGCGCCTGCTCCTCAGCAGGTGATGACTCACCAACGCTGCCCCCTTCCGGCTCACCGCTCTTGACCGGTGTGTCGTCGGCGTTGTCACGCACCTTGGAAACCTTAATTTTGCATCCCGGACAGGTCCAAGATGAGGAGACCCGCGTTTCAAGTGCCAAATTCACGCAAACCCTATGATAAACGCCTACGCATTTCCTACACTTAACGCCATCCACCATACTATTTGCGGTAAACTTCCCGCAGGCGGTGCATTTAGGTTGCGGCACTTGCGGCATGGCGACGGCGGACAACACCTGTACTATTATTATAGTTAGTGCAGCGCTTGTCCAACAGATTAAATAGGTACCAAACGCGTCACATAAACAACTCAGTAGTCTTGTTGATATTGTTTCCGACACTCACTATTTAAAAATGTTTGGTGGTGGGTATATTACTTAAGAAATTGTACGTTTATTTTTAGTTTAAGGATTAAAAGTATATTACACAATACTGTTATTCACTAACACTAATTAAACTTCACTGTACTATAAACTGTCTTATTTTATTAAAGTTTTTGTAAATCAGTGTTTGTTTACTTTTTAAAACCGTAACGTTCCTAAACACAACTCTTGCCGCTAACGCTCGTGACGTATTTTGTTGTGTTTAGGTTATATTATTGTTCATTATATCGAGCTTCAAATGATTGTGTAATTATTTTTCAAGTATGCAAAGCTTTTAAAGTACTGGACTTCAAATATAGGCACTTCGTGTTGTGGCCATATCGCAGAAATTATTTTACGGAATTTCGAGATGTGTCCAAAATCGCAGAAGAATTAAATAACGATAATAAGCATACTATCATAAAAAATATATTTAAAAATAATAAAGTAATGTACAGATAGGTACATAATTTAAATTACCTATGTTTGAATATCTGCCCAGCTGAAATCCAGTGCAGTCCAGTGTGTGCCAGAAATAAGCATCCGGTAGGTGTCCGTCGCTCAATCCTTGATCGGTTCCTTCTCACTTTCGGTACACCTTCTTCTAATCACTTTGGAAGAGGCGATTTTGCTGGTATCTATCCACACGCTCTCCATATTAGCGACGAATACGGCTTGCCCACGTGCAAACTTTCTGCTTCAGGAACTCGATACGTTAAGGCCCCAGCATTATATGGCCTGTGTCACGCACAGGCCATATAATGCTGGGGCCTTATTCCGGTCCCAGCAAAAGCCTGGTTCACGAAACGCATGACTCGGGGGCGTTCATTGCCTCTTGAAGCAGATTAGCTTTCCAATGAGAGTCCTAAACTTATCAATACGCCGCTTAATTCGCACTTGCCAAGCGAAGACAGACCCGCGAGCGCGCGGAACTCGGTAAGTGTCCGAAAACTTGACTCGAGCTACGTGGCACGCAGCTATGGCCCCGCAGTACAAAATTGAGTGGGTATCGATAATATCCTCGCTGGCTTGTAAATATGACGCCAGCACGACGTTTAGGGCTCCCATAAGTGCTAAATTTCGTTTACTGGCAGGCAAGCGTGGTAAACGAGACCTAAAGTTGGGTGTGGATCGATACTGCGCGATCACGTCTTCCCAAGCCCTTCTAAATTGCTCATTTACCTGGCTAGTTACGCTTATATTCGCATAATCCTCAACGTCGCTAACGGGATCATCCTGCACTGACATCAGTGCGTGTTGGGCGACTGGCATCGAAGCCAATAACGCAATAGCCCTCCTATTCCCGTGATAAAGCGGAACCTCCGCTATACGAATAGGTAGCGATTCAAGGCGTAGCCGATCAAGTACAGACCGATTCAGTCACCGAAGCCGCTGAATGGCCCGCACTTGATCAGATATTGGTCGTTGGGCGGTAACGGTGATGGCTGGTTTATGAGTCTGAAACAGGAGCAGCATTTGATCACGGTACGCAGTGAGGTTAGTTACTCCCTCTGTAGCCCCGTAGTATGCTCGCATGCAATTTTCATTATTAGATGTTGACCATCACATGCGGCGCACTAAACCACCGGTAGCGGGAGCCGTGCGCGGAGCAGGATGCCCTCAGGCCCCAAGCGTAGTTGTAAATTTATCGCATTTGCAGCTTTCTGAGACAATGACTCTCAGATCTCTCTCTGAATTTGAAACCTACAAATATTTTGGTATGTCAGTCTTTCGGTATTATGGACGGCGATGTCAAGCAGTCAGTGAAAGAGCGCTTCTTCTGCCGCTTGACAAAAGTTCTTAACAGTCTTTTGTCGGGGGGTAATAAAGTACGCGCCTTCAATGGTTGGGTGATGCCGCTGCTCACATACTCCTTTGGCATACTGACGTGGACTCAGACTGAGCTGGACGCCTTGGATAGGAGGGTCCGTCTACTGCCTAAATCACATCGCATGTTACACTCACGCTCATCTTTCATGAGATTGTTCATCCCGAGGAAATGTGGAGGTCGAGGCATTTTAAATGCTAAGAATCTCCACAACCGCGAGGTGTGCAATCTCAGGGATTATTTCCTTGGCAATGAGTGTGGGATCCATCTTGATGTGGTTGCCAACCAACGGTGTTGAGCACTGAAGACCGCGAACGTATGGAAGAGCAAGGAGCTACACGGACGCTTCTACCGGGCCCTAACAAGGCCCGACGTAGACTTTTTAGCGTCCGTGAACTGGCAACGGTTTGGTGACCTCTTTGGGGAAACTGAAGGTTTTGTCTGTGCAATTGCTGACGAGGTCATATTGACGAATAATTACCAGAAATATATTCTGAGAGATTGCACGGTCGACATTTGTCGAGCGGGCCGTTGCCCCGGCGAGTCCCTCAGACACATAATTTCCGGTTGTTTGCATTTGGCCAACGGCGAGTACTTGTACAGACATAACCTCGTGGCCAGGATCATCCATCAGCAACTTGCTCTTCAATATGGTCTTGTTGAGTCTGGAGTGCCGTACTATAACTACACACCGGCGCCAGTTCTCGAAAATGCTCGTGCTACGCTCTATTGGGATCGATCTGTCATCACGGACAGGACTATTGTCGCCAATAAGCCTGATATCGTATTGACAGATCGATATCAACGCCGGGCAGTGCTCGTCGACGTCATCATCCCGCATGACGAGAACCTCGTGAAGGCCGAGAAGGACAAGCTCAGCAAGTAACCTGACTTGGCTCACTAGGTGACCGCCATGTGGGATGTTGACTCGACGATCATTGTCCCGAAAGTTGTTTCGGCAAACGGTCTTATAGCGAAGAGTCTCGACCTATTGGTCGAGACTCTTCGCTCAAGAGACTCTCGCTAGATAGCTGGATCAAAGGTCAGATACAAAAGGCAGTACTCCTCGACACGGCACGCATTGTGAGGAGGTTTCTCTCTCTGCAGCCCTAACCACCGATAGCTTGAACCCTGTCCCGCTGCCGGCGGCACTAGTAGGTAAGGTTTTTTATAATGTATATTTTTTGTATTAGTATTGTTATTTTACATTTATATTTGAATATTTATTATAAAAAACCCATTGGAAAGAAAATTTTATAAATATATGAACAATAATAATAACTTTAAATAAATATCAATTAAAATCTGAGCAGTGGGCAACAGACAGAAATGTGTGGGTAAAAAAGTTGATTGACCCTTATATTGAAATATTGATTCACTGACTATAGCACTAACATGTAAAATACTAAGTAAATTATAAACACGTATCAAGTAGCAGAGCCTTCATTACTTACTAAATGTTATATTAAAAATCTTACTTATATTAATCATAGGTACTTATAACTATTATATAAAGGTACTTACTTACTTGTTGTCTTATCATCAAGTGAATTTTATTTCGTTTATATTTTGACGCATTCATTGTAATCACGGTCCCATTTACTGTTGTGCGATGCAGACGTAACTCACAACCTTGTTCCGAACGTTTATGCTAGACGGCCGCAACTCCGAAGTGTCCGGGCAGCATGGTAGTTCCGCGTGCGATCGTCGCGGGCGCAAGCGGCGGACTGGCGAGCGGCCGTATTGCAGGAAAGGGATAGTCGATTTTTGGAAATTCGCATAAGGCCACAAGTGCATTAAGAGGCTTTAGATGATAGTTTTCCTTATTTTTTTGAGTTAAGGTTGTAAATTAAACCGTTCTGACCACGAATCTGCAATAATCTCAAAAATTTTTTTTTTTGAGATGAGACCGTATAGCAGGCACTAGGCGATATTTAACTTAAAAGAAATATTTTTAATCATAATTAAGATCAAAAAAATTACCATTATCACAAGAAAAAATACTTATAATTATATGAGATCTGCTTCTAGCATAATTACTTACTAGTTAACATACAAATAAAGGAACTATTTTTTTGTGTGAAACGTAATAAAACATTTCTTTTTTTGTGTTAAGCACAACCTTTGGTTGCACTTGCAACAAATTATCATGGTCTTGCCTGTCGTACACAGCTTGCATCTTCCTTGGGTCGTGATATCCGGTAAGTGGTTGAGGCCGTCCAAACGCACTTCTTGCGGAGGTCTGGGTGTCACTGTCTTGGATATAAGCACGACAGATGTATCCGGATTTATATTTATTTTCGATTGCTTATTAGCTAAATGCTAAGCGCGTTTGCAATATATATTCGGAACATCTTCAATGGCTTAGTTTTCTCTCCGCATCCGTAACTGTCCCGTCTATACACAAACCACGCGTTGTTCAGTGCAATATCTAGCAACTGAAAGAAAATGTTCATATACCATTTGTGACTTTTCGTACCTACTCTGTAAAGCGCAATCAGCATGTCAGCGTTGTCTACACCACCCATTTTTTTATTGTATTGTTTTATTATATGGGGGCAAGAAACTGGTTGTTTTTGGCGAGTCTTATTGTCATACCGCATTATCGTGTCCATCGGCTCATCTGCGCAGCATGAACTGACCAAGTTGACACACTCGTTGTCCACCCACTTTACGACAGCTAATTTATGCACGTTATCGCACACCATTTGGTAGCTTCCGCGACCCCTTTTCTTTAAAATTTTGTCCTCGATAATATTGCACCCTCTCATGCGATCTTTTCTTACGGTTCCTAAAGCAAGGATGCCGTATTCATTACGTAAATGAAATAAAAGCGGAAACGAAGTAAACCAGTTGTCGAAGTAGACTGTTGTCATTGGTTTGTCTCTTATTGTGCTGCATAATCTAATTACAGTTTTTCCGCCTATACCCAAAAAGCTGTTCTCCCATTCGGTAAATCGGTGCCCATCAAAGGTATTAGCTCCGTCATATGCAAAAAAATCATACACTATGCCCGAGTTTCCCGCTCGAACGAAAAATTTAAAGCCCCACTTGGTCGGCTTATTAGGCATGTATTGTCGCCTGGAACCAGCTTTTTTACCTTTGTAGGGCACCATCATCTCGTCTACAGCATACGATTGTTCTCCTTCTATTTCGAAGCAGTTTTCTCTCAAATGGTTCATTATTGGTCGAATTTTGTAATATCTGTCACTTTCATCTATATTTGCATTGTCAGCAAAGTGCAGATTCGATTTTAACAGTTCATATTTTTTTAAAGGCATTGTATCAGCAATAGGCCCGTACCTGGTTTCGAAGGCCCAGTAGTCCGTATAAACCGGCATTGTGACGATCCCCATTATAACCTCTATGCCTATAAACTGTTCTATATCTTTTTTAGAGATATTTATGGATCTACCTTTAATTTGAACGGAATATAAATTGGTCATCTCAGCTATGTAATAAAAATTTTCGTCCTTAAAAAAGAGCTTAAAATAATCGTACGGTGTTCGACTATTACCGAAATCTGTTGTTGAACTTGAATTTATGTTACGCCAGTTTAGGTCGTCGTCTATCGCAACTTGGCTGTTAAATTTTTTCTTCTTAAATTGAAAAATTGCTATGTATGCAGCTATGCATAGTTATACATTCATAGCGCGACGACGCGCAGTGTCAACCAGTAATAAACGAGCTTCGTTACAAGTCGATTGTTTCACTCCGTTATCTACGAATACCTCACTGGCGACGACATCGGATATCTACCCGCGTGAGTGTAAAAAAAAAAGGAAGGCCGAAATTATTATTTTTTCTTTTTTTTTCGGGAATGACTACGTTTTTTGGAAAACTTAGCGCCTTCGATCATAATACCCAGGACTGGGAAATTTATCGTAGTCGTTTGGAGCAATTTCTTGTTTTGAATAAGATAACTGAAACAGGGACAAAGAGTGCGTTACTTCTCACGCACTTGTCCGATGAGTCATACCAACTTTTAAAGAACTTATTGCATCCTACGGACGTGAAGGATGCTACATACGATGCACTAATTGGAGCGTTGGACAAGCATTTCAAACCAAAAAGGTGCACCTTTGCCGATAGGTGCAAATTTTACGAGGCAGCGCGTGACGTGGGAGAAAGCGTCGAGCAGTGGGCGGCTCGAGTCAGGGGGCTCGCAGTGTACTGCGAGTTCGGGAGCTCGCTCGAGTTGCTACTCAAGGATAAGTTCGTGCTGGGGCTGCGCGCCGGCAAGGAGCGCGACCGCCTGTTCGAGCAGGACGCCGCCACGCTCACCCTCGCCAAGGCCATGGAGCTGGCGCAACAGGTGGAGTGTGCGCAGCAGGCGCGCGCCACCGTGGTGGACGCGACCGTGAAGCAGGAGCCGCTGTACCAGGCCAGGACGAGCGCGCCGCGCACCCGCGCTGGCGCCAGCGCTGCCTGGAACCGCGATGCAGGGCCACAGCCCTGTGCTGTTTGCGGTATGAAAAGCCACGAGGCCAGCAAGTGTCGGTACAAAACCTATCGGTGTCAGAAGTGTGGTGTTACTGGACATTTAAAAAAAGTGTGTAAGAGCAAGTCGTCGCGCGTAAATTGTATTACGAGCGCAAGTGAAGCAGAGGAGAGTTTACATGAAGACATGGACCAATGTTCTAAAGAATGCAAAAAAATTAACTTAAGGTATGTGTCAGAGAAACCAATTTTAATAGATTTAATTTTAGGTGGCAAACATATTTCCATGGAATTAGATTCCGGCTCGGGGGTTAGCGTTATGTCAGATAAATTGTACGTTAAGATGTTTACCGAGTACGAGCTTCAACCTTGCAATATTAGGATGTGTTTCTATAATGGACATAAGATATCACCGCTTGGTTTCTTTGTTATTGAGGCCTCGTATAATGACATATCTAAAGAGATTAATATTTTTCTTGTTCAGAACGGGGGCCCGCCTTTACTGGGTCGAGATTTTATGTCTGCTTTTAACTTGGCACTAACTACGAAAATAAATAATATTAGCGATAATTCTGATGTAAACCAATTGTTGGAACAATATCCTGAGATTTGGCGCGACGAGCTCGGCTCATTTAACAAGTTCAAGGTGACCTTGCACGTTAAGCAAAATTCCATTCCAAAATTTTTTAAACCACGCACTGTTCCCTTTGCCTTAAAGGATAAGGTAGAGGAAGAACTCGATAGGTTAGTGAAGTTAGGCATTTTGATTCCAGTCAATCACTCAAAGTATGCCACACCTATCGTGCCAGTGCTTAAAGACAATGGTAAGGTCAGGATAGCTGGCGATTTGTCGGTCACATTAAATAAAGACCTGGTAGTTGACAAATACCCCCTACCGCGAATAGAAGAGGTATTTGCTAAATTAGGAGGCGGCGAAAATTATAGCAAAATTGATTTAAAAAATGCCTACAATCAATTTATATTAGATGAGTCATCGCAGGAGCTCACTACCGATACTTCAAAAGGGCTTTTTAAATACACCCGTTTAGTGTACGGGCTGGCGAACGCACCCGCCATTTTTCAAAAATCAATGGAAACCCTCCTTTCAGGCGTCGATGGTGTGAGCTGCTGGCTTGATGATATTTGTGTTACGGGACCTGACAAAAACACACATCTTAATAGGTTACGGCAAGTCTTAAGTAGGTTAAATGAAGCGGGCCTTCGCCTGCAAAAAGAGAAATGTGATTTTTTTAAAACGAATATTACTTATTTAGGGTACGTAATAAGTAAAAATGGTTTACAAACTTGCCCCGATAAAGTACGAGCAATTTTGAACGCCCCGGAACCTACCAATGTGACAAAAGTTAAACGTTTTTTAAGTGTAGTAAATTTCTACAGAAATTTTATTCCAAACGCTTCGTCCTTGATGAGCCCCCTTCATGAGCTGTTGCGCGCAGGTGCTGAGTGGGAGTGGGGCGAGCGGCAGCGGCGCTCCGTGCGGGCGGTGTGCCGCGAGCTGGCGTCAGAACGTGTGCTGGCGCTGGTGTTCAGCGTTGATGCGGGCCCTGGGGGCTTGGGCGCCCTGCTGGCACAAACCGCGGCGGACGGCCACGAGCATCCGCTGGCGTTCGCCTCCCGCTCGCTTAATTCAAATTCAAATTCAAAATAATTTATTTCAGAAATTGCATTTCCATATTGTACACAAATTTAAATAAACATTAAAATTAAAATTAAAATCGAAATTAAAATCAAAATAAAATCATAATTAAAATCCAAAATTAAATTAAAATTAAGTAGGTACACAACACTTTCACAAATATAAAAACTAAAAACACAATTAATAAGTACGATTGCTCCCTACATGGAGCTGCATACAGTGAACCATGTAAGGGCAATCAAACCTACCCGCTATCATGTTCAGGATGCTGTTGCCGCTACCGCGCACTCTGCTCAGCAGAGACGCGCACCGTTTGCGCAGAGTGGTGTAGAAGCAATCGATGCGCGCCTCCGCGAACATGCCTGACGCACTGCAGCGGCGCGGCAGCCGCACCAGCACCCTGAACGCGTCATTATACTGTACGCGTAGAGCGCTAAGCGATCTTCGAGTATAGTTGGCCCACAGTGCGCACGTATACAAAGAGGTGCAGAAAGCTCTGAAAAGAGTAACTTTCACCTCCCTGGAACACCGCGCAAACCTGCGGGCCAACATGTTTGCTCTTACCGCCAGCGCCCGACGCTCCCTCTCGAGGTCAGCGTCGTCTCTCAGGTCATCGGTGATCAGGTGTCCTAAGTACTTGAAACGGGTCACGCGGTTTAACGGAACTCCATTTAGCATGACCTGTGGTATAGCTGTCAGACACCTGGTCCCCGATTTGAAAACCATGAGCTCGCTCTTCTTGGTGTTGTACATTAGGCCATGGCTGTTGGCGTACCTCTCACATGTACCAAGGAGTTTCCTAATACCACAGATCGACGCACTCAGCAGTACCATATCGTCCGCGTAGCTCAGGTTATTTACGCACACGTCATCTACGTGACAGCCGACGTGTTGGCTGCTGAGCGCGACGATCAGTGCGTTTATGTAAATGTTAAACAGCCGAGGCGAGGTCAACCCCCCCTGCCGCACCCCACATTGCAATCTATATGGCGTAGAAAATGCGTTTGCCCATCGAACACTGTTTATTTGGTTGCCATACCAGTATCTAAAAATAGCTTAGCCCCAGCGAACGTAATTATAGTCAAATCCAAAAGGAAGCGACGGCTATCATATTTGGTGTAAAACGTTTTCACCAATATCTTTACGGTCGAAGTGAGCCTTTTATTCTTAAATCGGACCATAGACCATTAGTTTCGATTTTTAATGTCCAAAACGGGATATCAGTTACGACGGCCTTACGACTGCAGAGGTATGCTATTATACTGTCCGCATACAATTATACCGTGCAGTACATTTCCAGTGAAAAAAATGTAGTAGCCGATTATTTTTCCCGCGCGCCCTTGTTAGATACGTATAGCGAAAGTGATAAGGAATTTGACTCGCTTTGCTCGCTAAATTTTTTAGACTCGGTGTCACCGGCGGTCACGAGTAACGAAATCATTAGGGCCACCGAAAGTGATAATACTCTTAAGACAGTAATTAAATATATGAAAAACGGATGGCCGCGAAAAGTTAATTGTGAATCGATTATACCTTATTTTTATTGCAAAACAGATTTACAATTTGAAAATGGAACGCTTTTACGAGGGCACAGGGTCGTTATTCCAATGTCACTTAGGGAGAAAATGTTATCAGAACTTCACAGCACGCATTTAGGAATAGTCAAAATAAAAAACAACGCGCGCGGTAGGATGTGGTGGCTGGGCATCGACACGGTGATATCGAGCGGTGGAGCGGCGCGTGCGCCACGTGCACGGCGCTGCGGCCCGAGCCGCCGCGCGCCGCGCCCGAGCCTTGGCCGCGCGCGCCGGGGCCGTGGCACCGACTGCACATCGACTATATGTCTATAGGGCAAAGGGTGTACTTGGTTGTGGTCGATTCATTTAGTAAGTGGCTAGAATGCTTGCACATGCATAACGGCACTAGTACACGTTCCTTGATTTCGAAACTAAAGAATTTATTTTCTATATTTGGTCTACCGAAAGTGTTGGTGTCAGACAATGACGTTAAAATAAATAGTGCCGAATTTAATGTATTTTGTTCTAACAATGGTATTAAATACATGAATTCACCAGTGTATCACCCAAACAGCAACGGGCAGGCTGAAAATTCTGTTAAAATTAAAAAAAAAAAGGTTAAATGTATTTTAAAAGAAACCCTTTCTGAACAAATGGTCCATGAGTTATTGTTAAGTTACTTGTTCGAATACAGGAATTCCATACACTGCACGACCGGGGAATCGCCAGCAAAGCTTATGTTCGGTAGGGAATTAAGAACCCGTCTTGATTTAATACTGCCCTCAGATAGTATCAAAAAGGACAATGCGCCGAAAACTGAGAGCAAACATGTACGACTTTTCGAAGTGGGTGATTTTGTCTGGTTCCGGTGGTACAGTGCAAGGAGAGAAAGTTGGGAGTTAGGTAAGATTAAACAGAAAATTGGTGCCAAAATGTATAATGTGTTTGTAGTTAAGTATGACAATTTTTGTATAAGACACATAGACCAACTATTAAAGTATAAGGGTAATACAACTGTTAACTCTGATGGTGACAACGACATGCCCGACGATCACGCGTTTCCATTTTCATCACCACCTGTCACGCCAAGTATGTCTACTGAATCGTCCGGTTTATTTGGGGACAATATAACTCCATCCGAAACGGGTGTGGGGGGAGAAAATGTAGCGCAGGTTGGGGAAGAGATTTGGGTGGACTGTGAAGGGGAAATGGGCCAGCGTGGGCTGTCTGCGCACGAGCCCGCCGCTGCGCCGGAGTCGCCGGCCCGGTCGCCCGCGCCGCGCGCCACCGAGCCGGGGCACTCCCCCCGCGAGTCGCCTCCGGCTGAGGAGCTGGCAGTGCGACCCCAGTTGCGTCCCTGGAGAAACATTATTTATAAGGTCTAGTATAAAGATTGTTTGTTTAATTTAGAAGAAGAAGAAGAAGAAGAAATAAGAAGAAATACATTTATTCACTACACAGAAAACACACAAATACACATAAATAATAAATAAAAAAAACAATGTAACGTACAGCACGGAGTGTGTGTCCTCGCGGTAGTGAAACGGACACTGGCTCAGCATTATGCTGAGGTGTCAGACACCTACAGCGCTGATTTTCAGCCAGTACCGCCTTAGTGACTCACGGAGCGCTGTGCAAAAATACTATACTATACTATGTGCAATATACGCTTAAACATACTAATATACGTGTAAACTACCTATATAATTTAGTGACAGAAGTTAAAAATAATAAAATTTATACATAAAATACTGATATACAGCCTTAATAAAAATATCAAAGAAAAAGATGAATAAAAGGTAATTTTAAAACCAGCAGGTTGGCATATTACGAAGTGTGTAAGTGCTGGATGAGGATTAGGATTTTTGGAGCGTCAACAAATAATCCTTAAGCTTGCGCTTGAAGGTGTACCTGCTAGACGCCCCTTGGATAGGAGGAGGGATATCGTTCCAGCACTTGGACGCCGCAAACTTGAAACTTCCTCTGAATGCCGCAGTGCGGTGCACCGGCACGATAGCGACTGCTTTGAACCTTCGTGCACTTTTTGACCATTTAATTTTTTTTTAAAGTTTAAAAGTTTAAAAGTTTAAAATTTAAGTCTTAGTTTCTAAATAGTGGTGGAGGGATGCTATGTATGCAGCTATGCATAGTTATACATTCATAGCGCGACGACGCGCAGTGTCCACCAGTAATAAACGAGCTTCGTTACAAGTCGGTTGTTTCACTCCGTTATCTACGAATACCTCAAAAATCATTTGCTGCAACTTTCTTTATGGGAGTGGTATAGCGGCTGGAGTGGAAGTACTAACAGCTGAACTCGTTTTGGCAAGCCTTTTCGTCCGCCGTGTCACAATAGTCGAAGGTGTGCTGGGGGGCAACATGGGCTGAACGGACGGAGGGTTTTGTACGCTTCCAGGAGTCGTAGGCTGAGTATCATAACTCGTAGATGGAATAACTACTTGTAGGTAAATAGGGATCAGGTGGATTACTTTCATTCTGCACGGGGTCTGGTATATCGAAACTGGGTTCCAATTCAAAAGTGTCATCAAATATATTCATCATATCAGACATTCCCGGAGAAAGTGATCTAGCTGATGAAGTATCAGAGTCAGGTAAAGCAGGTCGACGCTCCGCTGCTAACAGTAATTGATTGTCAGGATGGATTTTCACAGTCCGACTGCTCAGAATCAGAAGGCGGCAGCATCGCCATAATCTTTTGGGCACGCCATGAGTTTCTCTTTGCCATTTTAACCTGAAATAAACATAAAAAATTACCTAAACAAACGCTATTACAATACGATAATGTCCTATAAAAATGACAGGTAATTTAAAACTTATAATTAGTTAAAAACGGCAATGTCCGTTTTGTAGGACAACATACAACGACCATTTTTTCTACACAGAACAGCATTGTCCGTTTTTTGGGACGTAAGCAAATAAACCTAATAGTTGTGCTAATCGTCAATGTCACAAAAATGGGACAAGCTAAATAAGACACTTTTTCACAGAAACCGTATTATAGTTGAATAAATGTATTATGTAATATTGATAACAAACTTACCTGCGTTTTAAATTTGCGTATATTAAAAACTTCACGTGAAACACTCAAATTTTATAATAGGATAAACACGCGCCGACGCAGATTCGTCAAATGTCTAACTTCAACTAACGTTCGCGCGCAAGTTGACCGTTGAAAACCGTTGGCATATATGAGAAAGAGAAAGCATCATTTTCGCGCTTTCTATTCATCACTTCCTTTTCTAGCTTGCGGCAGCGTTATTACCTATACGTCAAATCCAGTGGTTGTACCAAAAAACGGACAGAAACGTATTAAGGGTTAAAAATAGTTATTTTTAAAATAAACATATCGTTAAATCAAACTCGAATCAATAATTTTATCCCGTAATATTGTAATTGTAATAAAAAAATCCTTCTTGCCCCAGTCAGATTTGAACTCCCGTCCCGTGAAATCATTTCGCGGTTGAGGCGAGGCGCCGACCTATTAAGCCAGCGACTCATTCAGACGAAAGGTCGAATTATCGATTCAAATAGAAGTAAAGAATTATATTGCTACACCTTAACTAAACTAGGGTCGTTAACAGCGCCATCTAGTTCTATTTTTGTGAACGTGATCTCAATGGCGCACACGATAACCGTCGTTAAGGTGTCCATGCAAGGACTTGTGTGAGGCGGAACGTGAGCGCGCCGTGCCTGCGGTCGACCCATACTTTCAGAACGGGCCAAACAGCGGAGAAGGGCCGAACCTAACCTAACCTAACCTAACCTAACCTAACCTAACCTAACCTAACCTTTTTTTTCGGAGTGGAAATGCGTTACGCATCATCCCTCGGCCTAGGGTTGGCCATGCTATAGGGGGGTATAACGGACTCTCTCCTCCCCCCACTCTCGCACGAGAATAGAGGGAGCAGCCTACCGTCTAAAGCCACTCCGGCGTTTACCTCCGCTGCTGTTTTGGGGAGCACAATGGGCATGCATAGGATGCAACCATGGGCGCCCCCCAGCTTTCCCAGCCTAATGCCGGGGTACCTCCGCCAAAGGAGGGAGAGGTCGGTAAACGCTGCGACCCCTCCCCCAGACGTGTGTAGGACCGTGCGACGTGGGCCCCTAACCCACTGGTCCTACAAGGGGTTCAGGCTAGCAGCGAACTGCATGCACCTTCTCCCCCTCCGACTGCGCCCAAGCGGGTGCGCGTCGACATCCCCTTCGCGTTCCCGCTCCGCCACCTCCTTCTGCGAGATGACACTCTCACAGAAGGAGGATACCGCCTTCCACGATCTGTCGCTGCCCAGCTTGGCCTCGGCCGAGAGATCGGAGACACCGATTTCCGCGGCCATAGTGCGGCGCTCCGGACCCCAGCGAGCACACACCTCGAGGGTGTACTGGGCCGTGTCGTACAGATTGCCGCACTCGTGGGAGATCGGACTCAGCTCCCTCATTATCTTGTGCAGGTAGTGACCGAAGCACCCATGTCCGGTCAAAACCTGCACAAGCCGGTACGTAAGCGCTCCGTGCGCCCTCTCGATCCAGTGGTCAAGTGACGGAAGGAGTGCCCCTATAGTGTAAGTTCCATAGGGGAGTCCTCCAGGTCACTTTTCCTCCGGTCCCTCATCCTTCTTTCGGCCATTTACCGAGTCGTGTTAACGACCTCAGAGTCTGGGCGCTCTCCTCTGGCCCTAAACTCTGCTCTCTGTTGGTATGTCTCAGCCTGCACCTGAGCATCCAGCTCCCACGGCGGGGTGAAGGCCAAGACACACGGGGAACAAGGCGCTTAAAGTGCTCCCCGAAGTCCCATTTTCGGTCCAGGACAAGGCCAAGCTATTTAATGTTTGCCCTGACCTGGACCGCTTCTCCCGCGACAGGAATAGTAGCGTCCCTTTGTTACAGATTTATCTGTAATACTGTTATTTTAGAACCAGTGGCGACATCTCTGGACAACAAGAGGTAAAACTTCGACTCGTCGATGGCTCGGTGTTGCCCATATGTAGCTAATTTCTTCTGCATTTTAATAAATGTTTGTTTTATTTTAAGAAAACACTTCGGGGAGGTTCTATTTATTATTATATATTTTAGAATCGGTTTCTTCTAATTTATTTTAATCTAAATATCTGATCGAAGTATCAATCAATACGATTAACTTTAGGTTTGTTCATGGACGCTTGTCTATGGTCGGATAGCGTGGAAATTGGCTAGTCACTCTCGCAGCCGCTACAGATATGTGAGCACGTCCGTCACTACTACTGGGAGAGTCTCGCTACGGCCGTATGGCCATTTTGTTCATGAAATTTTAACAAGCGCAATGCATCCTTGTTAAATACTAAGTGTTTCAACGTAAGTATCTCGTGTGTGCTAGAACTTGGTCGACATTGTCGTCAGGTGCTTTTATTTTGTCAATTGACGGGATTTTCTTGTTGTAGAATGAAGATGTAAGGAGGACATGCTATTTCTAAATTTAAGGCAAAGCGAGATACCGCCAACTTAGAAAACATTATCAAGTATACTTGGAAAAGACTTGTCGTTTTATGGAAATCTACTTGTTGAAAAAAAGCACTGTTCTGAATAAACATTCGAAGTGTCTGAGTGAGACAGAAAGTGTAAATCTACCGAAAATATTCGTATTGAACCAAAAAAAGCCACATGATATCCCCGACGACGAACCAACAACATCGGAGGCCGCAGCCTGCGGCCGACCAAGAAAAGATATCGCGACTTGCAGTAAGCAGTCACAACGCAGGAGACTTAAGGTTGACTTCCATGGGTAGCGGCTGATGCGACAGACGCGTGCGGCTGACGTGCGCGACTGTCGCGCGCGTCTCGCGACAGTAGTAAACACTATGAAAACGTATGGCACCGCTTCCGTGGTTAACGGCTGACGAATCTGCAAGCCGTGCGCGGCTGAGCCGCTTACTACGGAAGCGGTGCCATACGTTTTCATAGTGTTTACTACTGTCGCGAGACGCGCGCGACAGTCGCGCACGTCAGCCGCACGCGTCTGTCGCATCAGCCGCTATCCATGGAAGTCAACCTTTAAAATGCTAGTTCAGTTTGATGAGTCAGCAGTCAGAAATCTGAGAGAAACGTCAGACTTCGGTACTAGTGAAGTGACAGCTGACGAAGTATTATCACTCATCATAGAAGCTAAACTTACGAAGCATCAATATCTTTTGCTCAGAAAATTTATAAATTCTAGAAGTAATCCAGTTCTAACTTCGTACGGCAAAGTTGTAGAAGCAGAGAAACAATGCTATCCTGAGATCGTAAGAGTTACCGAATCCACAGCGGTGGTGGAGTTGCTGGACCATACTGCGGCTCGTAGAGTCGAATCCCAGAAGGAAATGTTGACTGCCATACCGCAAGAATCTAAGGGTGATGTTTTTTTAATAGGAAAGTGGGGTTTTGATGGCAGCATCGATGTCACTGAAGATGGAAGTTTATTCGTCACGTCGTATGTGCCGCTTCGATTTGTCTCTACGGACTCATCTTCAAAAGAAACTGTACTGTGGAAGAATCCACGCCCGTCTTCCACCAGATATTGCCGATCTATACGATTTCAGTTCAGGAGACCAAAAATTCAACGGTCAATGAACTGAAGTATTTTCAAGAAAAAATTGACAATCTCGTTCCTAAAAAACTGACGTACGACGATGATAAGGAAATTAATGTAAATCCAATCCAAAAGGATCCAGGATGAGTTTCGGCAGAAGTTGGGATTGATTGTGGTTAAACGGCGGGGTGGCGGGAGTGGTACAACAAATGACGGAAATACTGCACGCAATTTTTTTAAGAATCCAGCTGTGTCTGCTGAAATTACCGGTATTAAGCAATGCCTTATCGAAAGGTGTGGAGTTCTTTTGGAGTGTATGTCATCTGGCTACAATATAAATACAACTAAACTATATTAAAGCGAAAAAAAATCGTCGGTCTCAGGCAGGATTCGAACAATTATGCCACCAAGACCCTACTTAAGATCCACGAAATTAGTAATCGCTTGCTTTTCATACTCGGAGGGTATAATACAACTAAGTTTGATGAATATGCCATAGAGACGGCCAGGCAACTCGTGACCGCACATCCGTGGTATCCCCTACCATCTTCCGTGCATAAAGTGCTCTTACACGGTGCTATAGTAATAGAAAATGCTTTAGTTTCCAATGGTGAACTGTCTGAAGAGGCTGCTGAGTCAACCAACAAAAATATAAAGGCATTTAGGCTTAATCATGCCAGAAAAACGTCACGGATTTTCACAAACACAGACCTTTTGAACAGACTTTTACTGAACTCAGATCCGTTAATCACACCGAAAAGGCAATTGCCCAGAAAAAAAACTTTAGTGTCAGTTAATGTTATAAGTTTACTAGATTGTGCATACCTACTAACGAGATAACACGTAATATTATTTAATTCATTAATTTAAAATGTATTTATTGTACCTACTAATATAGATTAAGGACAATTGTGACTAACATTCTATGGAATCTGATACTGAAATAAAAATATTCATTTTTATTATTATTACTAGCATATAACTTTACATTTTACATTCCTTTTTTAGTTTTAATAATTTTACAAGTATTTTTTCGTCACCCTCTCCTCCCGAAGACTATGGCCACCTCCAGTCCCAAAAGCCTAATGCGGCTGACTGTCAGGTCCGCCGCGACCGCTGCCCTCCGCATTGCCTCCTGGTATTCTCGTCTCCGGACGGCCACCATAGTATCATCTGCATAACATATGGTGACCATTGTAGTGCGGTATACATAAGTAGATCTAAGCATAGCATACAAGTGTCAATGTAAGTGTTAGATATAAGTTCAGTCATATTAAATCACTGTACTAAGTAAGGACGTGTTCATCTTTAAACACCTTTGCCTCCCACCTCACCAAACTTCACCTCATGACGACCCTGCCATGGGCGCGCGGCGTAGAGAGTGCAAGAGGCAGCGTCGTATGCGTCGGAGCTAACAACGGTTTTGCTCATTCCTTCTAGCGATTATTATGGCAATAACCTTAATTAAAGCAGGATTAAGTCAGATTGCGACAAAAATTAAGCGTTGCAATTACAACGTTTAATAACCTACATCAACTACGGAGAAAGTTAAAGTTAAAAAGATAAAAGACATTTATTCAGTAAGTAGGCCGCACGGGCACTTTTACACGTCAGGAGTCTACCAGCGCTTCCCAAGAGGAGACCACTGCCGAGAAGAAACGCCGCAAGAAACTCAGCAGTATATATGTCCTTTTTTATTATTATTATTATTATCATTATTATTATTATACTTTTATTATGCAGTGTGTTTGTTGTTTAATTTATACGCTGTAAGGTTTTGTTCTATTTTTATGCACTATGTGTTCTTTACCTAAAACTAATATTTTTACATTCGTACGTTGATCTTCAATTACAGTATACGGTCCCTTATACACTGGGTCCATTTTATGTCTTAACTAATCCCACTAAGTGACGTCCCACGCCAAGGGACGACCAAGATGCCACGGTACTAAAGTGCATTCGTCGGTTCTCTTTTCGTCTGAGGCAGACAGGCCAGTGGGCTCAAGCGAAGATGGGAAAGAAATTGTGCTAAAGCCCGACTGATCAAAAAGGTTATCGATACATGTCTGTAAACTCGACCAGCACTGGATTGGTAACACAGACCGTGGTGTCCTAGGTCGTCGACCGCATTTCCACAATAGCAATAAGGATGCGGCTCGTAGACTTTAAGACCGTGGCGGAGGCACAATGCTATCCTTAAAGTATAAAGATCTAAAAGAGGGGTCTCTTTTAGATCTTTATACTTAGGGTTCGTGAAGGGAGCAACGGGCCTTCTTCAATAAATTTTGACTATTTTCCAAAAGTTTGCGATGGCAAATGTTGACCGAAATAAGGTCCCATGCTGCTTAGCTTAGCTGCCTAGCTTTTTCGACTCGCAAATTCTCACCCGGGTAACAGACACGCCAAGCATCCTATGTATCGGACATTTTTTAACCATATTTTTTATTACAATGATACTACTTAGTCTAGTATTATATAAAGCTATAAATATTAAATTAAATATAATATCAAGTATCATGCGTAGTTCAGCAGGAAAACACGACAAAAATATAAGGATAGATATAGAGGGAGAAAAAGGCAAAAAATAAAAAACAACAAGACGACCACATAAGAGTTTCGACATGTTTTCCTACATCAACGGTGTCCCCTAGACAAGATAAAAGTTTTACATTTGAACAAATTATTATTAACTAAGTTTCGAGTTTAGGCCATGCATTTTTGTCTGTTAGATAATCGTCGGCCCTATAATACGCTTTAGACATTAACGACTTTATTGTACTCGTCGATGATAATCTGTGTATTAAGATTTCATAGAGAATACTGCAACGTCACTCTTTTCATCGTTGCATAGTCTATGTTACTTCCGAAACGACCGAAATAACCATATCGATATGCTCTAGACAACCGAAAACAATTTGAAAATAGAACTTCGTATTTTAATAATATGTGTCCTTGTTTAAGGAGACTCGAAATGATCCAAAATTGCCAATCTATGGCGTTTCGGAACGTAGCAGCGTCGCGTCATCTGTCAAAAATCTACTTAAACTTGCTTCTGTATCCAGAGCAAAAAAAAATTAAAAAAATGCGCTTTGTGATTGGCTAGTATTTAGCCAGTCACAGCACAGTCTGCAACATTACGGACCCCGGTGGTGTGATAGTACTTACGATATTTAGTTTTCTTATATACTCGTATTAATGACTTAAAGTATTAATTTTAATGAACTCGTACAAAAAGTATTGTTCACAATAGTGTCATAATCAAGCTTTTTAATCTCGTACCTTACTTAGGCCACTCAGCAAGCTTCGTGGCCTAAACACGGCACTCGACTAAAAAGCTCTCTATTATAACACGATTGTGAAAAATACTATTTCAAGTAATTTTTAAGTGCTGAAAAGTTTAACTTTAAAACTACGTCAGGTAATTTATTATAAAAATGAATGCATTACTTTACGAAAACGGAATTTTCGAATAGCGATTTTATTTTTATTTCTAGTATTTAAATTATGTATATCAGAATTTTTGGTGAACAAATCTAAATTCTTAATAACATAAATAATATTCTCATAAATAAATTGAGACGCTACAGTTAAGATATTAATTTCTTTAAAAAGTTCTCTTAAGGAGTCACGGGAATTTAAGTTGTAAATAGAACGAATGGCCCTTTTTTGTATCACAAATATAGTTTGTATGTCAGCTGCCTTACCCCAAACCAGAATACCGTACGACATAATACTATGGAAATATGTATAATAAACTAAGCGAGCTGTCTCAACATTAGTTAGTTGTCTAATTTTCCTAACGGCGTAAGCAGCCGAACTTAGTTTACCTGCCAGTACAGCTATATGGGGACTCCATTGCAAATTTTGATCTATTGTTATGCCTAGGAAAACTGCCTTATCTACCATTTGCAGACACTCGTCATTTAGAAAAATACTAGAATCTAACGGTTTAACATTAGGCAAAGCGAACCTAACTCATTTCGTTTTCTTAGCATTCAGTAGCAAATTGTTGCTAGTAAACCAATTAAGTACTTTATCTAGTGTGGCGTTTATCCTATTGTAGTCTACGGATTTTCTATCCACCTTGAAAATAAGTGAAGTATCATCAGGAAAAAGTACAATGTCACAAAGTTTATCTACTGCTGGTGGTAAGTCATTTATATAAACCAAAAATAAAAAAGGACCTAAAATAGAGCCTTGAGGCATTGCTATTTTTACTGTAGCTCCAACAGATTGTGTTTTGTTTACAACAACTGTTTGAGTTCTATCACTTAGATAAGAAGACATAAGATTTATAGCTTTATTGGACAATCCATAATGTTCTAATTTTAAAATAAGGGTCGCATGATCTACGCAATCAAATGCTTTAGAAAGATCACAAAATATTCTTACTGCATCGCAAGATTTGTCCCAACTGTTATATATATTTAATGAGTACAGATGCCGCATCAACTTTATTATTGTTCGACCTCTGGCAAAGCCGAACTGGTTATTGCTAAGTAGTTTATTTCTATTAAAGTGACCTAACATATCATTCAGCATTAATTTCTCAAAGACTTTACTTAGAACTGGTAGTATGGAAATGGGACGGAAGTTCGTTAAATCACTCATCTCGTCCGATTTAAAAAGAGGTATGACTTTGCTATATTTCATGAGATCTGGAAAGATCCCCTCTGATATGCAGTTATTGTAAATTAATGCTAGATGGGGTGCAATTACATCTATGATATGAAAGACTACTTCTGATGTGCCCCACAAATCCTCAGTATTTTTTAAACTAAGTGATTTAAATACCTTGACTATTGAATCTGAATCAACGGGGATGAATTCAAAGTTTATATTACATTTACTGATATTAGTTCAAAGTAATGATTTAGCCTCAACCGCGGATGATTTAAGACATTTCGTAGTATTAATGGCTATGTTGGAAAAATAATCTTCGAAAGCTAAGGCGACGTCTTTATTTGACGTGATTTGTTTGTCACCTGTGTTTAGGGTGATTAGATTTTCACGAGTTTTTGATTTTCCCGTTTCTCTATTTATAATATTCCATACAGTTTTTACCTTATTGTCAGATGATTTGAGTTTAAGACTAAGAAAATTTGCCTTAGCAGTTAAACAAACTTGCTTAAAGGTCCTCGAATAATTCTTAACATAATTTAGGAGGTCAGCGTTCTTATTGTCCTCCCTCTCTCTATATAGGTCATAAAGCCTATTTCTACTTTTATGAATGCCTGCAGTAGCCCATTCACTAAATTTGGTTTTCGACCTAGTAATAGTTTTCATTTTAAAATTGTTATTAAATTGATGCAGAATTACGCCAAACAAGTCATTATAAATACTATTACACTCATTCTGTAAGAAAGGTAACACTGAAAGATTACTCTCAACTTTATTTTTGAATAATTCCATACGATTATTAGTTATGGGTCGGTATGTTATTGTCTGAGATTTTTGATAAAAAATCATTGATGAAAGAAGCCTTCTGACCACTTTGGTCAGAATTAAAACAATTAAATATTTCTTTACCTAAATATTCACAATTACAAAAAATATTATCTAAGCAGGTTGCACTACTAATACCTATCCGTGTAGGTTCAATGAACAGATTACCTAAATTAAAAGATTTAAATAAACTTAGTAACCTAGTGGTATTATTTGACGTTTCAAGTAAGTTAATATTAAAATCTCCACAAGCTATAATATACTTCTGGCTATTACATGCTAATTTTAACACATGTTCCATAGTAGATTCAAATGTGCAAAAATCAGCCAATGGTGGTCTGTAAACACATATTATTATTATAACTTTCTAGTTCTGCGCAAGAAATTTCTATAATCCTTTCTATAGATATTATAGGACAATCATATCAGAAACAAGAAGAAAAGGAAATTATAATTGCCCAAAATGGTGCTGACGGGTCCAACGAAGGAGGAGAAATAACGGAACACATGCGTGTAAATAATGCGCTGGTCACTTCGCTAATTATCTTCCTCGCATTGGGACTTCTCATCTTCTCGTCTGTGGCGCCACTGTCGCCAACTGACATGTTTAAATTTGCTCCGTATTTAAATTATTGATTTATTATATTTTTGACATTTTTTATTACGAAAATTGTACTTTTCTATACAAAATTAAAAATTGTGATACTGTGACACATAAATATTGGACATGGCACCGCCAAAATCAAAAGTTACCACAAAAGAGGAGATGGACAAAAGGTTAGTGGACGTTATTTTGAATCTTGAAGTAGAGTTAAAAGAAATTAAACACAAGCTACATGGATAGATATAGAGATAAAAAATAGGCGGCAGACGGTTGAGGTCAAAATGGAGGGCAGAAGCTTTAAATCTAAGGCGGGTGTACTCAGGCATGGCATTCCGCAGGGATCATCGCTTGGAAATACCCTGTTTTTAATATTTATCAATGATCTCCCATCCTCCGTAGCCGAAGGTACTATGGTGTTGTTTGCTGATGACACCACCGTTGTAGAAACCGCTCACACGTACTCACAACTCGAGCAAAAGATAGCAAAAACGTGTACCCAACTTCATGAGTGGTTCTCGGCGAACGGCCTCATTCTCAATGTGTCAAAGTCCAACGTGATGTTGTTCGCAGCCGGAAACACTACACACAACCCACTAGTACAGGGTCCGATACCCCGCTGTGACTCTTGCAATTTCCTCGGATTTACTATTGACGCCAGTCTGAAGTGGAAACAACACGTAGACAACTTGTGTGAAAGGTTGGACAGTGCTGTGTTTGCGCTGCGTAAACTAAAGCCAATTGTCTCGTGTGACGCACTACTTCAGATTTATTACGCATACTTCTTTTCACTTATGTCGTACGGTATTCTCTTGTACGGGAACTCAACGAACTCTGATAGGGTATTCAAACTACAAAAACGAGCCCTACGTGTATTGGCAGGGGTAAATCCGAGGTACTCGTGTAGAGAACTCTTCAAACAGTACAAGATGATGACTCACTATTCACTGTACGTATTTTTTTATTTTTTTTTGGGTTGTCGCCTGAAGGGCCAAAGACTTAAGTCCTTGCTTTTGTTAGCAGGATATTGAAATTTACATTTAAAAGGGGCAGAGATGAAAATCCCTTCCGGAGACCTGGGAATGGAGGGCCCAGGTACTGCCGGGCTCGCACCGGCTAAAAACACCAATGCCCCTTGTTGTGAATGAAGTTATAAACTCCCGCGGATACTACCCCAGCCAGTGCTGAAAGGCCGGAGGAGAAGTTCATTCCTCCGTTTATTTATCCGCGGGGTTAGAAAAAAGGGGGTGGGAATGGGGAATGGGGAATGGGAAGGGGGTTGCTTAACTTAGGTGAGTCGCGGAGTGGGAATCCTGACGCATGCATGCTTACAGACTACGGGCTTCCTTTCTTTTGCCCGACAATAGAAGGGTTGGGTCGGAGATCTTTTTGGACCGCTTGTGTGGCTGTGGACACCATCTTTATGGGTGGGGCTACCCTTTTTTTTTTGAGGCTTACTCTTTTGCCTGGAGATAATGTTTTCTTTGCGCGTGTCTCCTTGCGCTGCCCTCTTTTTTATGACCTCTTCCATTGCAACCTAGCCTATACATCTGCTATAATGAAAAGGGGGGAGCAGGTGTCAGTTTGACGAGGGACAAGAGAATCGCGCGCGGAGCCTTACCCCAGCCAGTGCTGAAAGGCCGGGAGAGAAAATCATTCTCCCGTTTAGGTGTCCGCAGGATTCTCCATCCCCCGTCCTACCGACACCCGTTAGGTGTTCGGGAGATGCGTGCGTCAGGGGTTGCTGTTAATATAAAACTTAAAGCTAGTTTAGTTCTGGGTTAAGTAAGAGATCGTCCAATTTAAAAAAGAAATAAGAAATAAGTATTTATTGCATCATCCTACAAGATTAGGGGTGCGTTGGGGATTAGTTTGGGTTGGGCTGGGGGGGGGGCGGAGTTTTTATGTGGAAGAAGAAAGTTTGGGTTGAGGGAACAAGATAGGGGAGGGGGTTGAAGTTGGAAAGGTTGTACGAGTACGAGGGTTTTTGGGGAAGGTTGGGAGATGTTTGGGGGGTGGTTTCGGCGTGGGATCCTGCCGGGGTCTTGTGGCCGAGGGGTTTGCGCGGTGTCAGATTTCAGCGTAGCGTTTAACAGAATAGTCAGGGTACCGAACTATTTGTTCCTTAAACACGCTACGCGTATCACCTTTTCTATAAAACCCTTCGTGCTTTCGCGGTTGGCTTCTGTTCCCAGTAGGGCTTTCCAGCTTGAGCTATCCGGAGAAACTTTGACTCCGGTCTTTTGCTCAAGGTCAAGCCTTTCCACGCCGAAACGCGGGCACTCGCAGACAATGTGCCAGATGTCCTCGTCAAGGGTCGGGTCGCAGACACACGAGGGTGAGTCTTTGATCTTAAAACGGTGGAGATAGGCGGCGAAGCCTCCGTGACCAGTAAACGCTTGAACCAGGAAGTTTGTGAGTTTGAGTTTCTTTAATATGCTGTTCGCATCTCTCACAGTTGTAAAAAACTTCTTGGTTGTCGCACCTGTCCCGGATGCCCCGTAGCGAACCTGCCACTGTTCGACCGTGTTTTGTCTTATCGACCTCTTGGCGTAGGACACCGGCACCATGTCGTATTGGGGGGCGGTCTTCTTCCTAAGGGCTGCTTGCTTTGCCAATTCATCTGCTCTCTCGTTTCCTGGCGTTCCAACGTGAGCTCGCAGCCAATAGAACCTGAGATCGGTCCCCATTGCTCTTGTTTGGGTTGTGGCGTTTTTGATCTCTTGAACCAAGGGGTGTGTCGTGTCCGGTGATTTGAGGAGCTCCAGTGAGGATCTTGAGTCACTGAGGATGCTGACGCTCCGCGCCTTGTGTTTCCCTGCGATCTGCACTGCCCTAAGTAGAGCGTACAGTTCGGTTTGAAACACTGTGCTATAGGGCGCTAGCTTGAAGGTTGAGTGACGGATTTCTCTGCCATTCTCCCACCATGTGAGTGCCGCTCCCGTTTGGCCCTCAATTTTACTCCCATCGGTGTAAATTTGAGGGCCTTCGAGTTCGTATCTATCGACCACGTCTTGGTTGAATTCCTCCAAGCAGACGTAGTCGATGGACACAACCCTTGACGGGTGCGGTCTCTTCAGGGCGTCAGTTTTTTCTTCAATTTCTCTTCCCGGTGGAATGTGGTCCTCACTGTAGCCCTTTTTGACCTCGTAGAGGCTTGCCGCTTCGTGAATGCGCAAATCCAGTGGGAGGGTTCCCGACAGGATCAGCGCCGATGTCAGAGAGACCGTCCTGTACGCTTTGCAAATCTTCTGGGCGAAACCACGCTGTATTGAATCTAGCTGGTTTCGCACCATCAACTTGTTGGCAGACTCGTGCCATGCGCTTGCTGCGTACAGGACGATCGGCTCTATCACCGCCACGTAGATGGTTTTCACTATCTCGCTATTGAGACCCCATGACACCCTCGCCGCACGTGACAACTGTCTGTAGATATTCGTTACCTTTCGGCACGTTTTTTCTACGTGTGCGTTGAAGGTCAACTTACGGTCTATGGTAAGTCCCAATAGTTTGATTTCGTCGACAAGCTCTACTGCGGTTCCAGCCATTTAGATTCGGATGGGGTCCCATTTCAGCTTCCTCGTTATCACCATGGCTCCCGTTTTGTGAGCGGCGAAGTTTAGCTTATTTTGGGTACCCCATTCGACCACTTTTTGGAGAGTCCGTTCGGCTTTTGCTTTTACTGCACCTGAGTCGTTGCCAGAGAACACCAGAGTGACGTCGTCAGCGAAGGCCTGACAGTGGGCGTCCGTGTCGTTGAGCATCTGTAGGAGATCGTCTAGAATTATATTCCAGAAGATTGGACCTCCTATAGAGCCTTGGACACATCCCTTTGTGGTGGGCTTTTCGCTGATTTCGCCCGCGTAGTGTACCCTTATCATGCGGTCCTCCAGGTAGGAGCAGACCGTATGATAAAGATTTCTCGGGCAGCCTTTCTTGGTCAGTTGGGCTCTGAGCTTCGGCCACCAGGCGTTATCGAAAGCTCCCTCTATGTCTAGCGAGACAAGTAGCACGATGCGTTTCTTCGTTTCTGCTTCTGTTCTTATGTGTCTCATCAGGTCATAGAGGGCGTCTTCCGTTGACTTTTGGGGCATGAACCCGTACTGACGTTTGTTCAGGGCCGGGAGGATATGCCACTTGATCCTGTTTACTAACATTTTTTCCAGGATTTTCCCTAGTACCGACAATAGACCAATCGGTCGGTATGACTTGGGGTGGGTATAGTCCTCCTTACCGGGTTTCCGTAGGATGCAGACGTGTGCTGACTTCCAGGCTTTGGGGAAGTAGGCTAGCTTAAGGCAGGAATTCGCTAAGCACAAAAATACTTCTTCATTGCACTGGATAGCTGCTGCGCATATGTCTGCAGTGAATCCGTCCGACCCAGGTGCCTTTTTCGGGTTCATACTTCTGACTACTGTATCCATTTCCACTTGTGTGAAGGGTGGATCATCGCCAGTGAGGTGTGACTCCACTGCTGGGTTGTCTCCCTCCGTATCGTCCCTGATGCTCCTGTGATGGTCCGACTCACCTTCCTGACGGTCATCCGGGTAAAAGCATTCTGCCAGTCTTTGAGCCGACTGTTTCGGTGTTAAGGTGAGCCCCTGTTCGTCTCTGAGCAACGTGTCTTCCTGACGTCTAGCCGTTTGCCTGATTACTCGGTAGATTTTGTCCCACATAGACTCCCTATCCTGTGTGGTACAAAAATCTTTCCAGCTAGCCGTCTGAGCCTCTGTTGCTTTCACGGCGTACTCTTCCTTTACCTGGAGGTATTGGTCGAGTACGTACTGCCTTCGGTTTGGGGCTGCGTTTCTTATTCGCCTTTTCCTTCTTAACACCTCTTTTTTCAGTCGATCCAAATCTTTGGACCACCACGGCGGCTTTGAGTTTGTCTTGGGGGCTCCCGGTTTCGGGATGCATTCTTCACATGCTTTCGACACCGCACCGATATAGGCGTTGGTCGCCTGCTCCAGTGCTTCGGTGTCTCCAATGTTATTTAAAGAATGAACTGTCAAGTCTCTTTCCAGAAGCTCCCCTGACAGAGCTCTCTTAAACTTGGTCCAGTCAGCTTTCTTTGTGTTGTAAATCCTGGTTGTTGGTCTTGGTACTGGCTTCGGGGCTGCTTCACTACACACTGCAAATTTTATGGTGTTGTGATCGGACGTGACAACATTCCTGTCTACTTCCCAGTCTTGGATCCTGGGCAGAATATTGGTACTGCACGCCGTCACATCAACAATGCTAGTGTATAGCTTGCCTCCCCGGTATGTCTCGAATGTCGGAGTGTGTCCAACATTCAAAACATTCAGATCTACCTCATTGAGGAAGCTATGGTAAGCTGCCCCCCTGTGGTTCTCCAATCTGCTTCCCCACCAGTAACTCCAGGCATTCACATCACCTCCCACGATGTAGCTGTCTGCACCCAGCTTAAGCATGATCTCCTTTGTTTTGGCCATGTATCCTTCTAAGTCTTGGTCTCCCTCGAAATAAACCGAGATTACTCCGACTGATACGTTACCAAACTTCAGGAGTGCCGCCGTGATGTTCTCCGTGACCAGTTGTGGGTCGTGTTGCACCTGGACTCGATCACCTAGCACTACTATTGCTGACTTGACTGGTTTCGCGCGATTTTGGGTACACTGAATCACCTTGAAACCTCGTTGCGGCGTCATCTCTCCCTTTCCGCCCACGTACGGTTCCTGTAGCAGTGCTACTTCGCAGTTTCCATTCTGCATGGCCTGGTGGAGTTCAGCTGTTACCAGCTTTGACCGTTGCAGATTGGCTTGCAGGAACGTTGTCTTGTGGGGGGCGGTGGGGGGGGAGGTTTGCGTGTTGTTTGCCGGTACAACTGTGTCAACAACAGTATGCCACTCTCGACCGTGCTATGGTGTCCCATTTCTGACGTTCTTTGCAGTCGGGGCTAAACGCCTCATGCTGTACCTCCGTCGGTTCCTTGCCTGCCCTGGTGCAGTTGATGCACTTTGGTGTCTCAGGATTTTCCGGACATTTGCCGGGTCCGTGGCAGGTCAGGCAGAAACGACAGTTGGTGCTCACTTCCTTGCACAACGTCCTTGTGTGTCCGTAGGCCAGACATTTAGAACACTGTACAAGGGGCGACTGGTCTTCCACTTTTTGCCTTTGGACGCCGATGTAGACTTTTCCAGTCTCCACAAACCTCTTCCAGACAGGCGGTGGAAGCTCAAACACCAGGTGACAGCAGTGCGGGTTACGAGCTTTCCTGCGGTACCGGAGTTTTATCTGAGCAGGGTCCACGTTAAGGCCTCCCAGTAGGTGGTGGTTTTGGGATAACAGCATCTGCGGTAGGTCCTCGTCGCTAAGGTAACTGACGACGTCCCTGATGCAGATTAGGGGGTTTCTCATTTGCGGGTATTCCGCATTGAGTTTCCCTTCCGTTATCTTCCTGAGCAGCTCGAGGTCTCTCTCGCTGGCACAGCTAACCACCACCTTTTGGTTCTTGGCCTTTCGTACCCGCTCGATCCTCAACCCGGTAGACTTCACGTCACACACTTTGTTGAACTCCTTCAGGACACCATCGCTGGTCTTTGTCGGGTCCTTGGACGATACGATCGCGGTGTGGTTGGGGGTGCTGGCCTGTTTCGGGAGCGCTGCCTTCTGGGCGTATGTGCTTGGGCCGTGGGCTACCGTTGTTCGCTGTTGCGTGACCTCCTTACTCACTTCACTGACCGACTGTTTAATCTCGGCCAGTGCCATCTCCGTGTTCAAGGTTGAGGCTGGGGCTGAGTCGCGTTCCTTTTCGGTCCTTATTTCTTCCGTTAAGGTTCTGACAAGCGAGCTCATTGCCTTCATCCTCTCCCTGATGTCGGTTAAGTCTTCCGATGGTTGTGTTGCTGTTTCGGGGTCTCGCCGGCTCTTAATATCCTCAGTGGAGTGTGTGAGGAGGTCAATCCGCTGCGTGAGCGTGCAGATGGCCTCCTTCAGCTCTGGGTCTTTTGGTGACTGACTTTGTGTCTCCATTACCTTCGGCAACATTCCCTCGATGGTCTTCGGGATGGTTGCCGTGGCACTTGCTAGTGCGTCCATGGTTTTCCTCATTTGGTCTATCTGGTTCGAGACCCTGTTCACCTGGACAGACAGCATCGACACCTCGTCTGCCACTTTGCTGACGTTGGCTGGGTTTTCCTGGGCTCCGTTGCCTTTGCATAGTTTCTCCACAGCCAACTTGACTTCTTCCACCGAGGTTTTTATTTCTCCGATCTTTTGGAAAGGAGTGGCCGTTTCGTAGCCCAGCCAGTCCCTCACAGACTCTGTCTGTTGCAGAGTTCTGGTGGCTAGGTCTTTTAGCACTCCCAATTCGGCCACCACCTCCTGCCTCACCACCGCCATTTCCTTGGCATGCTGCCTCTCCATCCGGACCACTTCTCTAGCGCTTCTGGACCTTTCGCGCTCGAGGTTGAATTTGTGTCTGGAACGGGTGTCGGATAGCGACAAAGCTGTCTCATATAGGGTCTGCATGCAGTCAAGAGCGGTTGCTTTGCATTCCCGCTTCATCTTGCCCGCAGACTCTAGAGCGTCCTTGCCTTCTAGCAGCTTCGCATTAGCCAGCTTTGTCGCCATGTCCATCTCCACTCCCGGGCCCCTCCCACTTCGCGGCACGAGGATGCTGACCCTACCCACTGATGACCCCGGGGACATCGAGGCATTGGAATAGCATTCCGAGTTGTCTTCGTCGAGGTCTCGCCCGGATGTGCTATCTCCGACGTAGGACTCCAGTCTTTCCATGTCCGCGATGTCATCGGGGTCCGGGATCGGGGTCGGGGTCGGGGGGGCTGGCGCTAGATCTTTGGCCACTGCTGCCGCTGTTTCCTTATGCAGAACTTTCTCCCTTAGCGATTTACCCGAAGGGGGGCCTTTTTTCGCTGCGGGGGGTGCCTGAGTTCTGCACGTGGATTCTTCGATCCTTGCTGCCTTTTTTGTGGGGGGGGTTGGCTTGGGGGGCATTTTTAATGGAGCTGTTGTGTTGGGGGACTTTGTTTAAGGGGAGAAGGGGTTTGTTTGTGGGCAGATTTGATGGGGAAGGTGGGGTTAAAAGTAGGAGGGGGAGATTTAAGACCTTGTGGGGGGGGGGTTGGAAATTTTGTTGGGGCCAATTTTGCCCCGGCCCGTCGCAGCTGTCGAAGTCGTCTGTCAGCTATGTGAGCCGTCAGCAACCAGAAACGAGGTCGACCGCCCGGCTAGCGCGTGGCGTCGTCGCGTCGGATGATGCAATAATACTTACTTAGTTATTACTAATTGCGTCAGCCGCTATTGTCCAGCTGGTCAAATCGCGTGACGTCGGGTGACCTAGATATGGTTTCCTATAATACGAATTTTTGTGATGGAATAATTTTTGAAAGGGGAGTTGCTAAGGGAGAGTTTGGGGTATCGAAAGACAGGGAATTTAACGAGGAATAATTTTATGTTCAGTTACCCCAGAACTAAACTAACTAAGCGTCTAAATATTTAACTATAAAAAATAAAAAAAATAAAAAAACTGAAAAAAATTAAGCTATTTGGCCTTGTGGTGTCTCTCTGGTTGCTCCTATGGGCTGGGACTTTGCTCCAGATGTTGGTTGGAGCCCGGTGAGTCTTCACAAGGGTTGAGGGAAGGGGTGGGGTGTTTGGATGGGCGTAAAACATGCGTCAAAGCGTCTCGGTACAAAATGTATCGCTTTCCCTGTGGTCGGAAATATGGCGATAATTCGGCGAGTTTTTGCACGTAGCGGGATGGGATGTGTATTGACTTACTGCGCAGTCCCTGGGCAAACCTGGGAGCTGGGAAGATCTGGTCCTCACAACACTGTCCGTCAACACACACTTTAAGTTGCTGTACACGGGTGAAAAATGGTCCGATTTTCAAAATTTTGAAAATTTCACCCGGGTGTAGTCCGTAACGGGCCGAATCACCTGACGCTTCTAACGATGTTTTACGCGATTAATATAATTTTTTGCCGATTAAGTGCGGAGCGACTCAGAAGCGTGGCGCTCGCACTGGCGGACGGTTTGCGACTCCACTGTACGTATTTGACGTAATTATGTTCACGCGTCGAAACATTCACCTATTTAAGCGAGCGAATATACCCGGCAAAATCACCCGGCAGACGGGGCGACTACTACCTGTCTCGCGGCGCCTCGCGCTGCTCGACAGGAGCCCGCGCGTAATAGGCCCCTCGATGTACGAGCGCCTACCCGCTACTATTAAAAATGAGAACTCAAACGACACATTTGAACGCCGACTAAAGGAACTATTACTATCAAACCCGTTGTATTCTGTAAAGGAATACAACGAAATAACATTATAAATTGGATGTGAATTTAATGACTTGTTTTTAGGTTTTTAATTACATTATTAGCTGATAATGAATATTATATATTATATTATATTTTGACTCTTAAACATTTAATTCTAGGATGCCCTAGTTTTTATAAATTATTTGACATTTAAACATATTTTACTCCTTTGACATTGTACCATTATAACATTATTTTAAATTGTTCCTTATTATTTCTTCATTTTAATTTTGCACTGTATTTTGATTTGACTATTACTTATTTTATTATTATTCTTATACACTCTGACGATCTTTTTGTGAATTCATGGTATTTTAATTTAAAAATGACATGTAAATTTTCAAAATGAAATAAATAAATCTAATCTAATCTAATATATTTTGTCTACAGAAAGTGCCATACAGATTGAATACGGAAGGAGATTAGTGGAGAAATTATAAAAAGAAACCGAACGAGATTGTCGCAGCGCAGACGTGAAGAAAAGGACGACGATGATGAAGAAGCAAAGTGAAAGTGAAAATGTAGTGCGTGATGAGTGAATTTTTTTGTAAGTAAGATAAAATGTTCTTTTTTAATATTTTTTCTCTCTTTCTATATACCCATTTTTAATAACAGTGAAGCATGCCTAAACTTAAGAAGTAGGTGTAATCATTAAAAGGAAATATAAATCCTTTGCCATATGGAAATAGAACTAAATAATATTTAACTAGTTTGGAAAAAAATCAGATAGATTTAAGGAAATTAGGTAAACAAAGACGTTTACAGAATGTTGGAATAAGTAAGATAGAGAAGGCAAAAGAGACATATAATGCCTATTTCGATTACTTAGCTTTAATTAAATGTAGTACTAATACTTCTGAAAAATCGGAAGAATTTTCAGAATATATATCATATATATTATGTGAAAAGATAGAAACAACATATAAAAAAATAAATGAGTATACTTTAGAAAAATAGTACTGAGGGCCTAGACAAAAAGCCAACGCTTCCAGGCGTTTTCCTTTCTATAAATTTCAACGCCTAAGCGTTTCTACCCATAATTGCCTAGACAACATGATGTAGAATAGAAAATTGCACTGTCGATTCTACGGTATCCTCTGTGTGCGCTATAATGATGATTTAGCCTTAAATTGTCTATGCTTTGCGCAAATTGAACGTCAAGTGTCACTGTCAACATTATGACAGCTGTCAAAAGTATATTTGCAGGTTATAATCTCGGCTTGTAAACAAGTATTTTTTCATCTCTTTTAGTTAAATATCGTCTTGCGGTTAGATTTGATGTTTAACATGTTAAGAAAAAATCTTTTTGTTTAACCTTTTAGACAAGAAGCAAATTGGCGGGCCTTTGATACTAATTAATAAGGGCGGAAAACACTTCAACGAATGATATTATTACAAGCCAAGTAAAACTGTGTTCACAGAAGAAGGATTATTATAAGATACCCATGTTAGGTAGGTTTATATGTTTTTTATATACGTGCTTAATCTCTAAATACCTAGTTTGTAATATTGCTACAGATGTAGTGAATAATCATACTTACGTAGTATTTTTTTGGATAACTTTATCTTGCTTGATAATAAGCTTAGCGGTTGGTACTTACTAACAATGCTTCTTTATCTTAAATTCTAATGAAACAAAAGTATAATAAAATTGAATGAATTAGTCTTATTAAATATTAAACATGACAATTAATGTAAAAAAAATGGACATATTTATAAAGCCTAACAAAAGCCAGACAGGCCGGACACCGTCTAATTTGGCCGCACTGCAACCAAAACGCCTGACTGTGTCCGGCATTTTCCGGACGCCTGGCAATGCTATGTCTGTACATAAATTTGTTTGGATGTTAGTTTGCATAAATTTATTATACTTTTAATTTCTTTACAAAGGTTTATGTGTCATTTTTATTTTGCGCTTAGGCTATGCTAGGCTATTACGTTTTCATAAATAATTATAAACTTAGTAAAGACAAAGACAAAGCTGGCTAGTTGCTAGGTTTTTTATATAGAACCTTTCCATATCAAAGAGTAAGTAATTCAATTTGTGTAAGAATGTTATTAGGGCCTGTTGTTAGATCAGTAGCTAAACTAACTAATCGTTAAAAATCGTAACTAATGGTTAAAATTTTACCAATTAGTTGAGTTAACTACTGATTACACAATGGGCCCTTTGAAATTTTATAATAAATATAGGTATGGCATTAATGAAAATTTAATCTTGTAGCCAAAAAGAACCCTTTTCCCCCTTATGCCTACTTACATTTTGTACCAAGATTTAGCAAACTAGTAAACTATTTAATTATATGTAAGCCATTGCTATGAACATGTAATAAGCTTATTTATGTTTCAGATGCAAAAAGTAATAACAACAACCAAAAATATTTGTGTACAAGACTGAGTAGGTACACTTTGGCAAGATATTGAAAATGGTATGTTTGAACAATATAACTTTTGTTCATATTTATTTGTTTATTCATTCAAATTTCAACATATTTCCTGTTAATTATCACTTATCAGATTAACCTGATAAAATTTGGGACACACGCCATCATACGTAACACGTACACTTACGTAATGCAGTTAAACTATGAATATGCTGATAATGAAAATGAAGTGGCAACATGATCGCCATTGTGCTAAATGGAATTTAGTGTGTGTAGCCGAGTATGTTCCTGAGTCTTGGATATTTTCTTTGTATTTAAGTATGTATGTCTCTTTGCAATTTTGTTTACATTTGTCTAGTAATCATAGTTCAAGCCTTGTTTGTGCAGGGTCTGTCTAGATTGCAGCCACCACCTTATCGTTCAACTTACTACTAAGCATTTCATTGTCCCGGTGTGAGGATAAGACAAACTGTGAAAATACTAGCATAGAGGCATTCCATCTTAGCCCTCAGGGTTGGCAACTCATTTGGAGTCCTGAGATTGCAGTCTTGAGGTCAGTCTCGAGAATTCAAATGTCTCAGATCCCAGTTATCATCAGGTGGCCTGTGAGCTTGTGTGTTTTCTCCTTGACTTGACATAAAAAAAGGATAATTTGTGTGAGATTGGCCCCTAACATTTATTAAATAATATTTTTTAGATTGAAACTTATAATTTAAATAATTAAGTTTTTACTCATTCTAGAAACAACGTATTTAATTTTTTGTAATAAAAAATAACGTGCAATAGTTCAGTAATTTAATTGGTATTAAAAAGTTTTTTTTTATGTTAGTATGTATGGTACCTACTTGAATTTAATGGGGCATCTAAATCTCATGTTTTTGTTTTTAACTCCCGGGTCACCCTACAAACGAAAAGCTTCAGCCGGAGGACTCAAAGAAAACCGAAATTTACTTAAGGATATTTATTAATCGAAATTACAATAATTTCTTATAACTAATTAGGAGTTGACCCGATCGATGCTAGAAACGAAGTGGTCTGGCGGTGGCGGCCGTGGGTGCGGCCGCTGCTGCTACACGTGCTGCTGCATCAGCGTTTCCGCCATCGTACGATCCTATTGAGGTCAATTCGAGTTGCATCAGATTGGTACCGTGTGCAGAGTATACTTGGTCAGCGCTTTACTTATGGTAGGTATATGTAACACCTCCCTCCTGAAGAACAGCGACTATTTTTTCAGGTTATGAAAAATGTTGCTGGCAGGTCGGTCTTGCTGCGGGGCACAGCAACTGGACTTCCAGATTGGTTTTCTCGGTCGGGGTTGGTATCGTTGTCCTCTGGTTCAATATTATGTTGCCGGCGTTTCTTTAAGTGGTGGCGGCATAAAAGGGCACTAGCGAGTGCACATGCACTTAATATTATTCCGTAGAAGGGTATGGTGGTGTGGTAGATTGAATTGACCTCTTGTCTCTTCTGCATAATTGGTTTCTGAGATGCAATTTTCTCGTGTATTATATTGAGTCCTTTGAGGTTGATTGAGTTTAGTGAAAGGATAGTGCCGGGTGCGGCATAGGTTGGCGCTATGTTGGCAGTTAGATTCTGGATTCTTACTGGTTTTCCTTCGATGCGATCGTTGAAGTTTATCAGGGTGGATTCCTTCGTGCGCAGCCTGCATCTGTGAGGGATGGTTATCAGATAGCTTCCGTTTAAAGTGCTGTAGTCGTCCCGGTCACATGTTAATTGTACTTTTGTTGGCTCGGGGAAAAATACTCCATAGTGTCTGTCGTCTAGAGGTTCCACAGCTTCCTTGGTCAAGGATATGGTGACTTTATGGCAAACTGCGTCCAGTACTTGATCGGTGATGAGTCGTTGGATGCAGTCAGGTTCTGTCCTCATTTGCTGGTTAAGTTTAACGTCGCAAAGGTACCGGTTTTGGAACTTCGGGCATTCTGCCTCTATGTACACGTAAGACTTACCGTAAGTTGCTATCCAAGGATGCAAGGGTATAAGGGCCTGGTTGAATTTATTAGGGAGTATGGGAAGTTTAAATAGCTCGTAAGTCTGGGAAGCTACTATAGGGAACTTAAATACAAAAACTATTTTATCCTTACTATAATATGAGTCTGGGGTTATTACGTCATACCCTTAGGTCTAAATCTAATATTTGATATATATGATATATTTTGCCAAGTGATTTTACCATACTACTAAGACTATCTATAATTAGCATAGTATGATGCATGCTAGAAGTTCGAGTAAAGGCTAAAATATTTTCTATTCTACTTAGCTGGAGAGCTAACTCGTCTATGTTATCATTAATTATTGTTAATAATTGATCGATCTTGGCGACCTTGAGCATGGTTTTTCCCATGAAACTTGATGAAGTTAATACCAAGTTCAGGGTCTCATTTAATTAGGCTTGATTTTCTACTATCTGAGCCTCAATATGATCGTGGAACGTCATACATTCTTTGTTAAGACTTATGTGGTTATTTGCTTCTAAAATAATTTTATCTTGCTTTTCCTGTAAAACTTTGATGGCATTATTATAATTTACTGCGTCAGTTTGGTCTAAATTCCCTGTAATACTTTTTATGATCGAAGCTAAACCACATGAGTAAAGAAACGAAACAGAGACTAAGCTTCTAAAGAGCGCGCAAAATTTATACCTAATATGGTAGGGTTGGCACTGGTGGACAAAAATAAATAAAATGATATCGATCAGTATTTTATTTATTTATTGATTACAAATTACTTACGCTAAAGATTTTGTTTTTATAACTTTTGTTTTTTAATAATTTATTATATCTTTTAATTGAATGATAAATCCTTAATCTAATGAACAGTTTTTTTATATAATCCAATGGAAAGCATTCACATGGCATGTCAAATTTACATTCACTCTTTCGTTTAAATACATTATTACCAATATCAACATTGTGTGTTTCGAGATTAAAATATTCACGAAACTTTTGCTCCAGTAATTCAACAAATGCTATAAAATTATCAGGTGGTATTATTAAAAAACCGGATTGTACACTACCTTGATTAAAATCCTTGTAATGGGTAAAAATAGAATCTTTAGCCATATTTATAGGCTACCATATTTTCACGTGCACAAAAAATACATTGAAATCGAACACGACGCGGTGCGCGCCCTGCGCTTGTGAACAAACTGAACTAGTATAAACCAGTTTCTGCGTGTACGTGACGAAGAGTTTGTTCACACGCACACACGCGCATCGCGCTTGTAGTAGTGTACCTATCGCAGCGCGGTTGTATGAAGCTTAGTCTCTGTTCCGTTTCTTTACTCATGTGCCTAAACCGTCGACGAGGCCTCTCTTATGACGTGTAGGTTCAATGCTTTGTAACTGATAAGCACTTTTATCCAGTTTGTACTTTAGATATTCAACTTGCGTCTCAAATAACCAGTAAGTCTCATTTTTCAATCTGTTGTCGGTCTCTGTCAGTTGGTTTTTAACTAGATTAATGTTGTTTTCTATTACGGTCAGGTCAATGAACTGTAGGATAGTATGATAGTGGGTTATAAGATTTATAGGTCCAAGTCGAAAGGGTAGTATTCCGGGTCCTTCGGACAGGCTCTCAAGTTTTATCTCTTGAGCCTGTGTCGCCAGTACGAGCGTCAGCGTCAGCGTGATCCTGTAACAATTTCCGGGATTTAGGGACGCGTTTAATCCTAGCTTTCGCTGTGGGGCCGCGTTTTCGGGACGTGTATATATGGATTGGTAGGTCTGCTTAAACCGTATCGTGGGTGTAACGGGGTGCAATTTTTTGGCGGCTTGCTGCAGGGTTCTTAATGAACACCTGTTGCTGGGGTTCATACTCAACCTGGGGTTCTCTACTCTTATTCCTATTTTCTATGAGGGTGGTCCAGTCGGCCAACGAACGTTCATTGATAGTCTCGTAGACGGTCTGCATTTGCTCTCGGTGTGTCTGTATATATTGTTGTATAAATGTTCCGTCAGGTCTATGTCAATAGGGTCTCTGGGGTCAAAATGTCCTGTAATGATGTCAAACGGTCTACATTTTGCAAAGCTATGCACGGAGCTGTTATAAGCTACGATTGCGTAAGGCATTAAATTTACTATGGGTTCGTTCTTCTTTTGTAAGTGCAGGATGCGTATGTGCTCTAGCAGGTGTTAGGTACGCACCTCACACACTGCACCACCGCACGAACACGTCATTGGTACAACGTCATCATACGTCGCAACGCTACGTCATCGGCGCCGCGCATCATCGATATTGCCCAATCGTTCGGATGGCTCAATAAAACTGTAGAGCGCGGCCGCCCTCGCGCCTTTTCGACACCTAACATCGGGTCTTAGGACACCACGAAACCGATCGTGTTAGATTACGTCATACATGTATTCCTACTTTAATTAAATTGCACCTATCACCAATCGCATTTATGATTTATCTCCTCCGCTGCTGCCTCCCTATATAATTGGCGCAGTCGAGAGTCGAGTCGATTCGGTACGCGAAATCTAACATCGATATCCCGCCCCGAGCACGGATCTACGTGTGCGTCGACTCATCAAAGAACCGGACCAGCACAGACGAGGAGATCAATTTGGCGCTTGGATAAGGACAAGAGAAAATTGTGGAATGTGGTGGTGAGTACACATAGAGTTTGGTTGCTTTCCTGTGTATTTACCCAATTCCCAAGATTTTTCACCCACTTTCCGCCCGATCTAGAGAGTGTGATCGTAGGGCTCAGCGCATAGCGCGCAGTGATTTATTAAGAAATTTAGACAGTGTTTGTGAGGAAATCGAGATGGCAGATGATGAATTAGATACTATTTTTAAAGCCCTTAGAGTAGTTCCAGAATTTGATGGAAATCCTAATGTATTAGTAAGATTTCTAAATTTAGGTGACCAGATAATTGCGAAATATGTGAAACCAAGTGCTGGGAGTGATCTCAATAATTTGTCAGTTATAAATGGAATTTTAAACAAAATTACGGGCGCCGCAGTGCGAACCCTTGCCAATAATGGAATTCCCGACACCTGGGCTGGGATTCGGGAATCTCTAATAAACAATTTTTCCGATCGCAGAGACGAAACTGCACTGTACACAGATTAATCTATGATTACGCAAGGTAGAGACACACCCCAAGTATTTTATGAGAAGTGTCAACAAATGCTCAGTACAATAGTTACTTATGTTCAATTGCACGAAACCGTAGCAACCACAGTTTCAGCAAAAAGAGAATTGTACAAGAATCTTGCATTACAGACATTCTTAAGAGGTCTTTCAGAACCTTTAGGATCACGCATCAGATGTATGAGGCCTAACTCTTTGGAACAAGCTCTTGAGTTTGCACAGGCAGAACTCAATGTCATATACTTACAAAATAAAAATAAACCTTACGAAATTGCGCAAAAACCTTATTTTCCGAAACAAAATCAAAATAATGTTCCACAGAGATTGTACTCACAACAGCAGCAGCAGCAATACTTTTCTAACAAAAATAATTTTGCACCCCAAACTAACCCACACCAGCAGGCTGGCCCATCTAGGACCCAGCAGATATTCCGAGCATTGCCGCGTTCAAATATGTCCACAGGGTTTAGGATCCCCCAGGGACCGGCAGTTCCCTATCAGCAGCAAAACCATCATCAACCAATGAGCGGTATTAGTCACCCCGTTGCACGAACATTAGCCCCAACTAGAAACAATAATAGAGCTGAGACAAATATGCACGAATACCAACTTACAGACCAAAATAACCCTGACTATCAAGACAACGACTATTATGACTATGACTATAACTATGACTATCAACCCCAAGAACAATACTTACCGTTAGTCGATAATTACAATAACATAGAACAGCCGCGGGGAACCGACATTGACACTGACATCCAAACTAACCAAAATTTTTGCCAGGATCTTATGAGAACTTCACCGAGATAGAAATTAATTTACATAACCTAACCTAACCAACAAAAAGTTGGAAAACCCCCGACATTGACATTTCAAAGTTCAATACTTCAAAAACGACTGAACCGATTTCAATATAAAATATCTAAGATCCACCGCTAGAAAACCTGCTTTCAAATAAAAAAAACGCATCCAAATCGGTTCATCCGTTTAAGAGCTACGGTGCCACAGACAGACACACACACACACACACACACACGCACGCACGCACGCACGCACGCAATCAAATTAAAAATCAGCAGCAATTACCTTACATACTAATACAGAACCCACCCCTTAAATTACTTATACACACTGGCGCAAATAAATCCTTTCTTAGTCCTCAAGCTGTCAGTCAATTTTATGCCCAATACCCATTACAATACGACCCATTTGTTGTGACAAATATCCATGCTTCAATTCTTAACGAGCAAACGGTAACAATACCTTCTTTCCCAGAATTCAACAGTGACAAACATGGACAAACCATTGAAGTTATTTGTGTACAAATTTCACAACTATTTTGATGGACTTATTGGCTGTGATTTGCTTGAGCAATGGCAAGCAGAGATAAATTACGGAACCCGACAGTTTAAAACCCCACAATCAGTTAACCCCATACACATGTATACCTCAGGAAATGTAAATTTACTCGAAACAATAATTCCAACTAATTCTTCGAAATTAATCGAGGTACCGGTAGATGTTCAAAGTGGCGATATTTTCGTGGAACGTCAGGTACTTTGTACTTAATTGCATTATAAGTAATTGCATAAGTACCGCTAATAATAACAAAAGTACTCTCGAAGTTTACAATACATTCCCACGCGATATGATATTCACGCTAACTCAGCCGGTTAGCGCTGAGTTATTTAACTCGGAGACGTGGTGTCATCAAAGCGATGAATCACATCGATTTTCACGAGTCAAGCATGTATTGTCTCGTTTGCGCACAGATCATTTAAATTCAGAAGAGACACTCAATTTAGAAAAACTTTGTTCCAAATATGCTGATATATTTTATGTTGAAAACGAGCCTCTTACTTTTACTAATCAAATAAAACACCATATAAAAACAACAGATGAAATACCTATTTATTCTAAAACTTATCGTTACCCACACATTCATAGACAGGAAGTTCAATCCCAAATTTCAAAAATGTTAGAACAGGGTATAATTAGACCATCGACATCAGCCTGGAGCGCACCTATCTGGATCGTTCCGAAAAAATCAGACGCATCCGGCAAAGCAAAATGGAGATTAGTGGTAGATTTTCGGAAGTTGAATGCTAAAACTATTGATGACAAATACCCCATTCCCAATATTACTGACATCTTAGATAAACTAGGTAAATGCCAGTATTTTACAACTTTAGATTTGGCCAGTGGTTTTTACCAAGTAGAGATGCACCCATCAGACATTCATAAAAGCGGGTTCTCAGTAGAGAACGGGCACTACGAATTCCTCAGAATGCCCATGGGAATGAAAAATTCACCAGCCACTTTTCAACGCGTGATGGATAATGTATTAAAAGGCTTACAAAACTCTATCTGTTTGATCTATCTAGACGATATTTTAGTATTTTCCACATCTCTTCAAGAACACATTAATAACCTGGAAAAAATATTTCAAAGATTACGCGATTCCAATTTTAAAATCCAAATGGATAAGTCTGAGTTCATGAAACAGGAGACCCCTTATCTAGGGCATATAATTACCCCCAATGGCGTAAAACCAAATCCTGATAAAATTTCTGCAATTGAGAAATGTCCTTTACCAAGAACAACAAAACAAATTAAACAATTTTTAGGCTTGCTAGGATATTATAGAAAATTTGTACCGGACTTTGCACGCATAACAAAACCATTAACACAGTGTTTAAAAAAAGGCGTAGGCATAACCATTAACCAACAATACGTAGAATGCTTTGAAAAATGCAAAACTTTGCTAATGAATGACCCCATTCGAATATATCCTGACTTTTCCAAAGAATTTATTCTTAGAACAGACGCTTCAAATATTGCGCTTGGAGCTATACTATCTCAAGGACCTTTAGGTTCGGATAAGCCTATTTCATACGCATCTAGGACGTTAAATGACAGTGAACAAAATTACAGCACAATCGAACGGGAATTATTGGCAATAATCTGGGCGACGCAATATTTTCGTCCTTATCTCTATGGCCGTAGGTTCAAAATAATTACTGACCATAAACCTTTGCAATGGATGATGAATCTTAAAGAACCCAATGCAAGAATAACCCGTTGGAGTCTACAAAAAAGGAAAGTCCAATACCAACGCCGATGCGTTATCTCGCATAGAAATACATATCGAAATAAGTTCTATTATAGCAAATTCTCCCGAAACCCCTAATATCAACGTATTAGATGACAGACCGACGGAGACAAATCATACTAGTAACGAAAATCCGATCTTAGAAATCCCAATTTCCGAGGAACCACTAAATAAATTCACTAGACAATTAGTTTTCCGCATTCTCAATCGTAGATCACGAATATCCGATACTGTAACAAAACCATTCGAGACGCATTTAAAAACATATGTCGAGATTAATGAAGAAAATCTAGAACAGGAATTAGTAAACTCAATTATTAAACACGTCAATCCTAAATACCGCACAGCAATATTAGTTCAACCCTTAGAAAAAATGTATTCTATAGTACCTATAATTCAAAATACCTTCAAAAACTCCTCAATGAAATTAGTATTAGTAAAATCAGAAATAGAAAATGTTCATAGTTACGAAAGACAACAAGAAATAATCCGTAACTACCATGAAGGCAAAACGAATCATCGCGGTATAAATGAATCATATTTAGCATTAGCACATAAATATTTCTGGCCGAAAATGCGCGACAGCATTGCTAAGTACATAAATGAATGCATTGTTTGTGGACAAGCGAAGTACGAACGAAATCCAATCCGCCCACAATTCCAAGTAGTGCCACCTGCAACTAAACCTTTTGAAATCATTCACGCTGACACATTCACAGTAGAAAATGTAAAATATTTGACAATCATAGATTCATTTACTAAATATGCACAAGCTTATCGATTACCTGACGGTACTGCTATCAGCATCGTGAGAGCTCTATTGAACTATTGCACCCATCATGGCTTACCTTTAACTCTGGTAACAGATCAAGGCACCGAGTTCACAAACCAGTTACTAGCCGAATTTTCAAGAGTTCATAAAGTAAATCACCGGAAAGTCGCAGCTAATGCACCGAATGAAAATGGTGTCATAGAAAAGTTCCATTCGACTATCCTAGAACATTTACGAATATTAAAACTGAAAAATTGTGACGGATATTCCAAAAACTTAATGCCTTATGCTTTGTTAGCATACAATAGTTCGATACATAGTTTAACTAAATGTAGACCATTTGACTTGATAACTGGACATTTTAACCCACGAGACCTGATTGATATTGACACTACTGAACTATTAATACAAAATTATATCAGTGACCACCGCAAGAAAATGGAAACTGTTTATGACCTAGTACACAATTCCTCTTTGACCCAGCGAGAATCTATTATGGAGAGAATAAACCAAAATAGGGACCCAAATATCGAATATTCTCCTGAACAAGAAATCTACATACGGAACCCTTTGGCAGATAGACAAAAGCTAGCTCCTAGATACACACATGACAAGGTTACCGAAAATTTACCTGTTCACATATATACTTCGAAAAAACGAGGCCCCGTCCCAAAGTCCCGACTTAAAAAAGTACGCAAATCTCAATTGTTACAGGCTCCTACTACTGACATGGACTTGCACCAACCTGGCCCTAGCTCAAGAGATCCGACTTGAGAATTACGACAATGGACCCGGACTCCTACCATTTAAGATGGGACCTACAAAGGTTGTTTCACACTATCACACATTCCTACAGAGCATTGATATTGACAACTTACGTGACAACGTTGACGTGATTAAAGCCCAACTTACCACCGCAAGTAATTCTTTAACAAACCATACATTTAATTTATTTAAATATCAGATAAATTATTTGTTTTCTAAACTGACTAAGGTTTTGGCGCAATTGAGCACTTTTTCTAGCAAAAGAGTACGCCGAGGACTAATAGACCCACTAGGTTCAGTTATCAAAAGCATAAGCGGTAACCTCGACTATAATGATGCCATTAAATATGACCATGCTATCAAAATTCTCAGAAATAATGATGTTAAGTTGTCTAAGAGTTTTAATGAACATATAAGTTTATGTAAACAATGGATTTCAGAACAAAAGAAAATTTTAACTGCATTGTCTAATAACCAGCAGACACTAAGTAAAGAATTATTAAGTTTAAAAAATAGCACTATGATAAGTAATGAAAGATTACTAGACTATGCACACCTTACTCAACTGTTCAATATTATCAACGAAAACGTTAACGATTTATATACAGAATTATTACGCATAGAAAATATATTAGCTTTCAGTAGATCTAGTTATGTGCACCATTCTATTTTAAGCACGAATGCACTAAAAGATATGATAGAAACACTAAACAAAATCTATGAAAAAGATCAAGTTTTAAATTTAGACATAAGGGATTTTTATAATTTTATTAATATAGGTTCCTATTTTTCTAAGAATAATTTAGTTGTTGTCCTAAAAGTACCTATTATTTACCAAGGTTCTTTCGATTTGTATAAGTTATGTCCTTTACCAAATAAATATGGGCGCATCCTCATCCCTCCATATCCTTTTATAGCAACTAACTCTATAGAATATGTGTACATGGAGGCAGAATGCCCCAAATCCGGCGACTGGTACATCTGCGAACAAAAACTGAGTCATCAAATACGCACCGAGCAAGACTGCATCCATACACTCATTAATTCACAGAGGATAGATGGAACGTGCAAAACCACGCCTATCTCTCTGACAAAGGAGGCTCTACAGGAGCTGGACGATCGGCATTACGCCATCACATTTCCACACCCCACCAAGTTTTTTTTTTTTTTTTTTTGGGTTGTCGCCTGAAGGGCCAAAGACTTAAGTCCTTGCTTTTGTTAGCAGGATATTGAAATTTACATTTAAAAGGGGCAGAGATGAAAATCCCTTCCGGAGACCTGGGAATGGAGGGCCCAGGTACTGCCGGGCTCGCACCGGCTAAAAACACCAATGCCCCTTGTTGTGAATGAAGTTATAAACTCCCGCGGATACTACCCCAGCCAGTGCTGAAAGGCCGGAGGAGAAGTTCATTCCTCCGTTTATTTATCCGCGGGGTTAGAAAAAAGGGGGTGGGAATGGGGAATGGGGAATGGGAAGGGGGTTGCTTAACTTAGGTGAGTCGCGGAGTGGGAATCCTGACGCATACATGCTTACAGACTACGGGCTTCCTTTCTTTTGCCCGACAATGGAAGGGTTGGGTCGGAGATCTTTTTGGACCGCTTGTGTGGCTGTGGACACCATCTTTATGGGTGGGGCTACCCTTTTTTTGAGGCTTACTCTTTTGCCTGGAGATAATGTTTTCTTTGCGCGTGTCTCCTTGCGCTGCCCTCTTTTTTATGACCTCTTCCATTGCAACCTAGCCTATACATCTGCTATAATGAAAAGGGGGGAGCAGGTGTCAGTTTGACGAGGGACAAGAGAATCGCGCGCGGAGCCTTACCCCAGCCAGTGCTGAAAGGCCGGGAGAGAAAATCATTCTCCCGTTTAGGTGTCCGCAGGATTCTCCATCCCCCGTCCTACCGACACCCGTTAGGTGTTCGGGAGATGCGTGCGTCAGGGGTTGCTGTTAATATAAAACTTAAAGCTAGTTTAGTTCTGGGTTAAGTAAGAGATCGTCCAATTTAAAAAAGAAATAAGAAATAAGTATTTATTGCATCATCCTACAAGATTAGGGGTGCGTTAGGGATTAGTTTGGGTTGGGCTGGGGGGGGCGGAGTTTTTATGTGGAAGAAGAAAGTTTGGGTTGAGGGAACAGGATAGGGGAGGGGGTTGAAGTTGGAAAGGTTGTACGAGTACGAGGGTTTTTGGGGAAGGTTGGGAGATGTTTGGGGGGTGGTTTCGGCGTGGGATCCTGCCGGGGTCTTGTGGCCGAGGGGTTTGCGTGGTGTCAGATTTCAGCGTAGCGTTTAACAGAATAGTCAGGGTACCGAACTATTTGTTCCTTAAACACGCTACGCGTACCACCTTTTCTATAAAACCCTTCGTGGGTATCAAACGGTTTGGTTATTGTGGGTTTTCTTTTTATGCCTCCAGTCACTGTCAGGCATATTTTTCGGTGAAATCTATTTAAGGGTTCGTCCGTAATTGGGATTTCCAGTATTGGGTTCTCTTTATCGGTGTGTACTGTGTCAGTGGTAGAGCCATCTAGGACGCTGGGGTGGTCAGTCGCGTTTGCCACTATAGAACTAACCTCCTCGTTGTGTAGCTCTATTCGTTATAAAGCGTCAGCGTTCGTGTTGAATTTCCCTTTCTTATATTCTATCGTAAAGTCATATTCACTCAGTTTCAGTCTCCATCTAGTAAGTCTTGAGTTAGGGTCTTTAATGTTCATTATCCATTTTAGATGGTTATGATCGGTAAAAATTTTGAACTTTCTCCCGAATAGATAAGGGCGGAAGTATTTGGCTGCCCAAACTATTGCTAGTAATTCTTTTTCTATCGTGCTGTAATTTAACTCGCTATCGTTTAGTGTTCGGGATGCATAGGCGACGGGTTTGTCCGAGCTTATGGGGCCCTGAGAACGTACTGCACCTATGGCTATGTTAGATGCGTCAGTGGTCAAAAGAAAGTCACTTTTGAAGTCAGGATATTTTAATATCGGGTCGTTAGTCAGTAGCCTTTTGCACTTCTCGAATGCAGTAATGTAGTTTGAGTCTAATGTAATTTTGTGGCCCTTCTTTAGGCATTGCGTCAGTGGCTTAGTTGTGCGTGCAAAGTCGGGTATAAACTTACGGTAGTAGCCCACAAGTCCTAAGAATTGCTTTATTTCCTTCGAAGTCTTGGGTAGTGGATATCCTTCTATTGCCCTGATTTTGTCTGGATTGGGTTTTACACCATCCTTGCTTATGATATGTCCTAAATATGCCGTTTCTAGTCTCAAAAAGTCTGACTTGTCCATTTTCTACATTGAAAGCTGTTTTTTGTATGTCGTTGGGGTCCATCTCTACTTGCTAAAATCCGCTGGCTAGGTCAAGGGTAGTAAAGTAATGGCAGTTGCCTAATTTGTCTAGTACATCAGTAATGTTAGGGATTGGGTATCTGTCGTCATAAGTCTTGTCATTTAACTTTCGAAAGTCCACGACTAAACGCCATTTTCTTTTACCGGAAGCGTCTAATTTCTTTGGTACCACCCAAATGGGTGAGCTCCAAGCCGATTCTGACGGCCTAATGATGCCCTGCTCAAGCATTTTCGAAATTTGGTCTCTAACCTCGTCTCTGTGAATAAATGGGTACCGGTAACTTTTCGTGTGTACTGGGATCTCGTCCGTTGTCCGTATGCAGTGTTTAATTTTATTGGTAAAGGATAATGGTTCACCTTCGAGATAAAAAACATCTGGGTACCGAGAGCAAAACGTTATTAAATTAGCTTTTTCTTCGGCGTTAAGGTGCTCCGTACGCAAACGGGACACTATTTCCCTCGCGCGATGCGATGACTCATACCCTTGTTCGGTGCGCGTGCACTCAATGTTACATACCTCCGCCTGCGCGGGCCGGTCTAAGGAAAAAAATCATGTCATTATCTGTCTGGTTGTCAACTTCCAGTATTTCGCGACTATTAGTGACGGTTGTTATACACTCGCGTATGAGGCAATTACATACTACTTGCTCGTGAACTAGCACGTCGCCATCCGGGGCGTTTATGGGTACCTTTATCAATTTGGAAGAATTGGCGGGCACGATATCCTCATATAAATTCATATTTCTTGAGTTAAACATTCTAATGATATTCGAGGCAAATCGCGTCTTTAAGATTTCACTTTGAAGGTCGATTTTTGCATCAAATTTGGTTAGTAAATCAAGTCCTATAAACCCATCAAAATAATCATGAAATCTGTATATGAATAACTTAATGTCGTCTGACTCATTAAATTCCGGAAAACATGACACGGTTATTGAGTGGTCGTTCCTAGTTGTAGCGTGCACGTTTGTAACTTCGAATGGTTCATAGTTTAGTGGAATGTTTGAAAAATATTTTTGCACTGCCTCGAGACTTATGAAAGATTGATTAGCACCTGTATCGATTAGCAAATTTAGTGGTGGATTTTCTATTCGTATATAGGGTAACTGTCTTTGTGTCTGAATGTTAATCTCTATTTTGGTTTGCGTGATGTCTTGGATTCCCGAAAATCCTCGTTCCCGCTAGTAGAAGGTTGAGGTTGGGAATCTAGCTCTGCCTGTAGTCCGTCAGTGTTACAGATTGCCTGCTGGGAGTTTTGGTAATATGAGTCGAACATACAGTCGTAACTATTGCCGTCATTATCATATGGGTCGAAGTTTAAGTTGTCACAGTCAGCGTAATAATAATTATCATAGTCGTTCGTGTCATCGTAACTAGTACAGTCGTTAACGTTTATAGCTGCGGCCTGAAAGTAATTGGTTGAGTTCGGGTTTCCTGGATTACGCCAGCCCTATCCTGCCGCTGTTGGCGGTAAAACTTTGGGGGCGAAATGGGATACTCCACTCATGGGCTGAGGGCCCGTCTGTGGTCGGGAAGGAAATTTGAAAACGTTGCTCCTCGGATTGTAGTTTGGCGGTAAGGCCCTGAACATTTGTTGGGTACGGGATTGCATTCTAGGAGCGGCTTGTTGCTGGAACTGCTGGGGCTGTACGCTCTGGGCGTGAAACTTGAATTGCGGGGTCATCTGAGGACGCGGTTGGGCGATATGAATCATTTGATTACTAAAAGTAAAGGGTTTTGGTGCCATGGGCAATGGGAATGCAGTTACGGGGTTTTGGAAAGGACGCATATTCGGCTGGGCCGCGTGCGGCTTAGGGTGGACCAGTGGATCATTTCTCTGTTGCAAATAAATTGTATTTAACTGTTCCTGGACAAACTCCAGTGCCTTTTCAATTGTTTCCGGTCTCATACACCTAATACGAGAACCAAGTGGTTCTCTCAACCCTCTTATAAATGTCTGCATAGTTAATTTTTTATAAAGCTCCCTCTTAGCAAGTACCGTGGTAGGCACGGTCTCATGTAAGGTAATATAGGTCATAATAGTACTAAATAGGGTTTGACACTTATCAAAGAATTCTTGGGGTGTGCTCTGCCCTTGAACCTGCACCGATAAGTCATTATAAAGAGCGGTTTCGTCTCGCTGGTCAGAAAAATTGTTAATTATTACATTCCTTATGCCAGCCCAGTCGTCAGGAATACCATTAGCATTAATAGTTCTCGCAGCCGATCCTGTGATCTTATTTAAAATGCCATTTATTACGCATAAATTGCCCAGGTTATCTCCCTCCTGGATATTCACATATTCTTATGAATCTAGTCAGTACGTTCGGGTTCCCGTCGAACTCGGGAACGAGGCGTAAGGCCTTGAAAATTACATCAGGGTCGGTAGCCATTCTCGCCATCTCCTGATCTTCGGAGCTGCTAGAAATAAGGGATTCTATACTTAAATTTAATTCCCTATTACTATCTACTAAACGTTCCCTAGACCCTCGCGATTGAGCAATCTTGGTTATTCAAGAGGTACTTAAAAAAAAAATGGGACAAAGGAAGGATAGCAACACTACGAATAATTCTGTGGTGCACTTACATGAACATCTCGGCACTTTTGAGCTGCTATCAATGTCTGGATACTACGGCGCTGCCTCGTAGATTCTGGATACTCGTAAAAGGCTTGATAGTCTCCACCGATCACGGGATGCTAGGATTTTCGGTAAATCCTTTTCGCGATCTCGCGGCCCGGCTCTCGAGTATCCTACCGACTGCGCCACAAACGAAAAGCTTCAGCCGGAGCACTCAAAGAAAACCGAAATTTACTTAAGGATATTTATTAATCGAAATTACAATAATTTCTTATAACTAATTAGGAGTTGACCCGATCGATGCTAGAAACGAAGTGGTCTGGCGGTGGCGGCCGTGGGTGCGGCCGCTGCTGCTACACGTGCTGCTGCATCAGCGTTTCCGCCATCGTACGATCCTATTGAGGTCAATTCGAGTTGCATCAGATTGGTACCGTGTGCAGAGTATACTTGGTCAGCGCTTTACTTATGGTAGGTATATGTAACCCTGTATATGTATATTGTCACATCATTACTTATGAAATCATAAAATCATTGCTTGATGGACATAATTGTAGCATAAAAGTTGAAGAATACTTTTTTTATTAGCTTTTATATAACTTGCAATGTATGTTTGTATGTATTTATATACGGGTCAAATCTTGGAAGTTAAATTTGACCCACTTCCCGTTAACGGAATGGGCTGAAATTTGGACGACGTTTGTAAACCCGATGACAATGCAATATTATGTTATCTAAGAGGTGATCTGATGATGAAGTCGGAAGTTGGCGACAGGATCTCCGCTATTCTTAACGCAGACCCAATAGTTGTTAGGATTCAATAGTTTGTCTTGATAAGCAGATAAAGATTCTGCAAAAAAGTACTGTCGGCAACAAAAGCTTTACCCAAAAATGTTATTTTTTGTGATAAAAGTTAATCTTTTGGCAATTTGTATAATTCAATTTACATTTGCCTTTTTTTACAGAGCTCATGTCCCAATCCAACTTGTCAAAGTTTCCGCTAGCGCAAGTAGCGTCGCGCCCTTGCTGGCCTCACCTTGAGCTGGACTCCAAGCCTGAGCAAGTCTGCGTGTCAGCATGCGTAAAGAGCTACATCCTGGCGAAATTTCTCAGAACAAAAATCTTACGCATGTTGGGTATTTTGAGCACCGGTGTCGATGGTATGCGTTAAAAACGTGACGCATAAGACACGTCGCTAAATTTACGGTGCGTCAGCATATTTTGAGCACCGGTTTGGTCGATCCGTTACATGTATGATGTATGCCTATTCCTGTTTGTTCCACCTTGAATTGTAATGTGATAACTGATATGCAATAAAATTATTGAATTGATACTTGTACCTACTTATAGGTACAGTCAAGAAAATAAATTTACCACCCACCTAAAGTTCAAAGTCAATCTGACATTCTACAGCAATAAGGTTGAGTTTCCTATCAATTACAAATGACTTGGCATCTCTAATGACAATGACATCTTCAAACAGATTTTCTTTGAAATGGGTAGCAAATTAACTTCCGTGACCGTACAATAATCACCAGAAAGCGACGCTGATGACACGGTTAGCCTAGTTAGTCCTCTGCCTACAAAGCTAGCGGCCCCGGGTTCAATTCCCGATATTGGCAAATATTTGTGATGAACTGATTTGCAAGTTAGTTATTCGGGATACAAGTAGTTGCTCTATATAGGCACAACTGTTATTATGCTTATTTGGAATTTTAGACGGCCTATAGTTATGTATATCTTTATAAAGCTTTACGTAATAAATCACTGCAAAACTAACTGAATACAAAAACAAATAATGCAACTTTATTTTATTATTATTTTGTTATTATGATAAAAAAAATGACCTTCTACTGGAGTTTCTTGCGGCGCTTCTTCTCCGCAATGATGATCTTGTCCGAAGCGCTGGTAGATTCACTCATGTTACCGACGTGTAAAAGAGCCCTCATGTGGCCTATTTACTGAATAAATATTTTGAAGTTTGAATTTTGAGTTACTGTATTTACACCATTTGTTCATAGTGTTCATACTAGATTATGATTTTATTGGTTGATTCACTAAAGCTGCCACGAATGGATTGAATGGGCGAAATAAACTGCAGGTACATGTGTGTTTAAATAAATCAGGTATTGGGTTTGATGTTTAAACTGCATTTAAGAAGAACTTAGATATACAATCACATGTGGTTCCATTTATTGCAGCTCTTGTAAATCGATATGTATGTTAGTTACCCAGACATTGTTCATATTCATTATTCCACATAGGAAATGAAAAGAAAGAAATTAAATCAATATTCAATCATTTTATTCTTTTATTTCGTAAGAATCACCATTAATAATTGCTATCATCCTAAAGGCGTCTATAACCTTCTCCTACCTATTATTTCTAACAATGTATGAAAATTTGAAAACCCTTCTGTGAAATGGGGTCCTCAAATTTAGCCCTGCTGTTAACATACCAAAAAAAAAGTATATAAGAATATTAGTTAATGTATAATATATATACATTGTATGTACGTATGTATGTAAACACTTTATTGTTCAAAACACAGAAATTCAAATACATAAATTTACAGAATTGGAATGTACAAAGGCAAGCTTATCCCTAACATAAAATACTTAATATAAATGTAAGTGAAAGTTGTAGACCACATTTTATTCGAGTAAAGATATTAACACTAACAATACCAACATCAATATACATTTTTGAGATTAGTAAAGTAAGAAAGAATCCTAACTTATTTACACACACAAGAGATAATCAAATCACCCTCGACTTCACAATTTGTGAAAAATAACAAACTTGTTAGTTCTCTAACTAACATGAAAATGTTCAGTTCAGGGACCCACCACATGTCAGTACAAATATATAATAATATACCACTGACGTTAAAACCAATACAAAATGATCATATATTTTACAAATTAAAGGTATTTTTGACAGTAAACAGTTTATACATTTTGAATGACTATGGAATATAAGGGATTGTGGCGACACCCCTGACGTATTTGGCGGCGTCAGCATTCTGCGTAAACGCTCACTCGCGGACCGAGCTCGCCAGTCAGTCATTTCGTGACGCTTGCCACAAGCAGTTAAGTAACTTGAGTACCTAGTTATACCGCGCCCGCCTGGTCACTAACTTACTATCCTGTATCCTAGATTAAGAACATTCAATAAAACCAAATACTGATTGAACTCTCTCTTTATTTAACTCCCGTTAAATAATTGGTGACCCCGACGTGATCTCGCGTAGACCAGGCGGGGACAGCGTCGAGTCGTGTCAAGTGATATTAGACTCAGAACCTCAGTAAAAATGGCAGTGTCCGGGCAACAACAATTCGGAGTGCCAACGCAGCAGTCTTTTGGGGTGCCGGCGCAGGCCTCAACAGCGGCCCCGGTACAACCTCCAGCGGCAGAGCACATGCGGGACGATTTAGCAGCGATTACCGTGGCGTCACGGATAGCGCCATTTTGGAAGGATATGCCTAAGCTCTGGTTCACACAGTTGGAGGCGATTTTAGCTCCGCAGAAGTTGGGCCAGGAGGCCAAATTCGACCTGGTGATCGGAAAACTGGGTAGGGACGAATTAAATGCAGTGAAGGACCTGCTGGAAAGCGCGGGCAGCAGACAGTACTCGGAACTGAAAAACATATTGATTACGGTATATCAAGAAAGCGCAGATTCCCAATTCAATAGACTAGTTAGAGAACTAGAGCTGGGAGATCAGAAACCTTCACAGTTGTTTCGCAGCATGGCCGAAGCAGCAAGGAACTCGGGTGTCGACGACGAGAGGCTAAAGAACCTGTGGCTTCAGCGGCTCCCGTTGGCGGTACGTACGGTATTAATAGTCAGTGAAGATACCAAATTAGAAACACTGGCCACCATGGCAGATAAGATAATGGAGTCAGTAAGGCAAGGTGTGGTAGCAGAGATAGCGACACCGGCGCCCACGCAAGTATCGGGGGATGCAGAATTAATTCAGGAATTCAGGAACATGGCCCTAGAGCTGAGACAGCTCCGAGGAGAGGTTAACGAGTTACGTGCTAGACCCACCAGAAACTTCAATCAAAATTGGCAGAGAGAACGTTCCCGATCCCGCACGAGAAACTCGGCAGGAAATCCTAACTGGCTATGCAGGTATCATTTTAAATTCAGAGAGAATGCGAGAAACTGCATACAACCCTGCGCTTGGGGCAGAAACCAGCAGCAGCAGCGTGCGGGAACACCGACCCCATCCATCTCCGGCAGCGTGCAGTCGCAGCAATCTAACTGGTGACTAGCGACATCCCCCGGCACAGTTCAGGAGTGTGCGGGCCTGGACGACAGCCATCGTCTTAGCGTGTGCGACTATTCCAGCGGTATTAGTTTCTTAGTGGACACAGGTGCAAATGTCTCGGTAGTGCCGGTAAAAACATTCGGTGTCGGTCGCAGCGAAACGAATTACAAACTGTACGCAGCAAACAACTCAGAGATCAAAACATTCGGTGCGGTATCCTTAGAATTAAATTTAGGCCTACGCAGGGCATTCAAGTGGTCTTTTATCGTGTGTGACGTAAAGCAACCAATAATTGGTGCAGATTTCCTGAAGACTCATAAGTTAGTAGTAGACCTATTTAATAAGAAATTAATTGATAATGTGACAGAGTTTTGCTCGTATGGGTCTATCGTACGTTACGGGCAACCTTCCGTTAAAAGCATTCAGGATGACAACCCATATCGTGACATCCTGGAGCGTTACGCGGAGATAACGAAACCTATCTGTTTTAGGGACCCAGCAAAACACGGTGTCAAGCACCACATTGAGACAACTGGACCTCCAGTGTTTGCGCGAGCGCGGCCATTACCGCGAGACAGATATATAAAAATTAGGGATGAATTTCGTAACATGGTAGAATTAGGAATTTGCAGACCCAGCAAGAGTCCATGGGCCAGTCCGCTACACGTGGTGCCGAAGAAGGACGGTCAGCTGAGGCCGTGTGGCGACTACAGGAGGCTAAACGCAGTAACGAAACCCGACAGGTACCCTATTCCCCGGTTACAAGATTTCACCTATGGGCTCTCAGGTAAGACATTGTTTTCTACACTAGATATAAATCGTGCCTACCACGTTATAGAGGTAGCCCCGGAAGATATCGAGAAAACCGCGATAATAACGCCTTTCGGCTTATTCGAGTTTCCCAGAATGTGTTTTGGGTTAAGGAACGCAGCGCAAACTTTTCAGAGATTTATGCACTCGATCCTCAAGGATATAGAAAAACACACGGGTAGCGACGGAACTAAGTCCTATCTGTTTTGTTATTTAGACGATTTAATTGTAGCTTCAGAGAGCGAAAGCGCGCATAAACAACACTTAGAGCACCTTTTCCGGGCTTTCACGGAAGCCGGTTTGACTATAAACCTTAGTAAGTGCAATTTTGGTCAAACAAAGGTAGAATTTTTAGGGTATACAGTGTCTAAAAACGGTTTGGAACCGCGCGAGGAAAAGGTTAAGGTCATCGCAGATTATCCACGCCCGGAAACAGTAGAACAGTTAATGCGTTTCTTAGGCATGATTAATTTTTATAGGGCACACTTGAAGAAAGCTGCAGAGCAACAGGCACATTTAAATAAGTTCTTGCACAACTCCAAAAAAAACGATCAGACTAAAATTGTTTGGGATTCGGTTGCAACTGCGGCATTCGAACAATGTAAAGATAGCCTAAAGCGCGCTGTTACATTGGCTCATCCGCTCGCGGACGTTCCGCTAGCGCTTATGACAGATGCATCGGGCACCTCCGCAGGTGGCGTTCTCCAACAATATGTAGGCAACGTGTGGAAACCTCTAGGCTATTTTTCTAAAGCGTTTTCAGATACACAAAAAAATTATAGTACCTATGATAGAGAGTTGCTAGCAATCTATATGTCTATTTGTCATTTTAGAAATTACATAGAAGGCAGGCGTTTGATAGTGTACACCGACCACAAACCGCTTACTTCGGCTTTAAGTAAAGTTAGCACAGCTAAGGAGACCCCACGCAGAGCGAGACAACTCATGTTTATCAGCGAGTTCACGAGCGAGATAGTACATATCAACGGTTCACAGAATCAAGTTGCTGACGCGTTATCACGTATTGAGTCCATACAGTGCCCCACAGTCATTGATTTTGTCGAACTAGCAAAGGCTCAGGAAACAGACGCTCAGATTACAAACCTTGTTAATAGTTCAGCGAAAATAAAAGCATTAGGTATACCGGGTTCGGATGTTGAAATTTATTGCGAAACATCAACAGGTAACGCACGACCATATTTGCCGGATAAATTTAGGAAAATCGCATTCCACGCCGTTCACAACATTAGCCATCCTGGCGTTAGGACGACGCGGAAAATGGTAGCTCAAAGATATTTTTGGCCCGAAATGAACAAAGACTTAGGAACTTGGGCAAAGACATGCTTACAGTGCCAGAAAACAAAGATCACGCGCCATACTAAGTCAGGTCTAGGACAGTTCAGCGGAGCGGAAACGTTAAAACATATTCATATAGACATTGTAGGGCCATTGCCTACCTCTACCTATGGATATCGTTATCTAGTTACAATGGTAGATCGCTGTACGCGCTGGCCGGAAGCCATACCAATAAGTGACATCACAGCGGATACAGTAGCCAGAATAGTTTACGAGAATTGGATTTGTAGATTCGGTTGTCCGAATGTTATCACGACAGATCAGGGTAGACAATTCGAGAGTGACTTATTTAATAAATTAATGAAATTTTTAGGAATACACAGAATCCGTACAACACCATATCACCCGCAGAGTAACGGTTTAGTGGAGCGGTGGCACAGAACTTTGAAAGCTGCGTTAACAGCCAGGCTAGCGGACAATGCTAACTGGGTAGACGAGCTAGCTACAGTCATGTTAGGACTTCGTTCGGTTTGTAAAACAGACGACAGTGTCAGCCCGGCAGAGATGCTTTATGGTCAGGTTTTACGCCTACCAGGTGATTTTTACGTAAGCTCGACAGTCAATTTCAACGATCCACTCTCATATGTAGAAAACCTTAGAGCAACAATCCTCAATCTTCGGCCCATTGCAAGAACGAGGAGCGATTCACGAAAAATTTTTGTTCACAAGGATTTAGACACTTGCTCACATGTCTTTTTGCGTAACGATATGGTTAAGAGACCTTTAACCCCTAACTACGATGGCCCATTCCGAATTATAGCTAGGAGACCTAAAACTTTTAAAATACAATTACCTAATAGGCAGGCAGAAGTTTCTATAGACAGGTTAAAACCAGCTTTTATGTTAACAGATCAAGATGAAAGTAGTACTTCCAATGACACTGTTTCAAATAATAACAATGTCTCTAAGGAGGCCATTGTACAACAATCACCGTCAATTTCACAAACGCTTACGCCCGCAATCCGTACCACGCGCAGTGGCCGAGTTGTAAAGATGCCAGTTAGATTTTTAAATGATGATTAAACAAATGTATGATACATAGTAAATAGTTTCATAACAGTAAGCAGCAGCAATTTTTGTTACCATATAGGTACTCGGCATGGGTGTACAAGAATACTGTTTGGTGTCTCCATAATTTAATATTACAGAGTAGGTCTAGTACAACTACTACCCTTAATCGGTTAGTTCATAAGATTTTTAGTCATAAGTAACGTCTAGGCTAACTTAACTTAGTTTAGCTTAAATTAACATACTAATATAATTAAGGTACTGTGACACGTATTGCCAGTACGCAGTTTACAAACAAAACGTGTTCAAATATACTTTAGATCATATGGAATCTCTCTTGTTTGTCAGAATCGTTTCATTGGAATAGTCACGTCAATCCACAAATTAATTTAAACATAAAATGGGTTGGGGCCAAAGTAAGGAAGCAGATGGAAATTCGCATAACGCTATCGCGATTGCAAAAGTACAAAACTTATCTACCCAAGTGGAATCCAAGTTAAATTACGTTGGCATCGGCATGCTGGTACTCGGAATAGTATTAGTGTTGGTACTATGTTACATGCTGAAAACAAAATGTAAAAAGGGCGCAAGGAATTGGGTGCGCAAAACCGTCAACAACACGCCGCCCACGAGTATTAAGGTACAAGGAGTACCGGTTATGCCACAACAGCAAACATACCAGTAACAATGTAAGCTGATGTAGTGTTTAGTTCTAAGTCAATAATGTGTAATAACAAGTGATCAGGTTACGGGTACGTTTTAGCTTATGTGTTCATTAATGTTCGACTACCTATGTTTGTTTTTTGTTCTATGTGGTTCTTAATAACTTTGTATTATATTAATTGGTAAAACCATTATTTTCATTTTTTTGTAAGAGGGGGAGTATTGTGGCGACACCCCTGACGTATTTGGCGGCGTCAGCATTCTGCGTAAACGCTCACTCGCGGACCGAGCTCGCCAGTCAGTCATTTCGTGACGCTTGCCACAAGCAGTTAAGTAACTTGAGTACCTAGTTATACCGCGCCCGCCTGGTCACTAACTTACTATCCTGTATCCTAGATTAAGAACATTCAATAAAACCAAATACTGATTGAACTCTCTCTTTATTTAACTCCCGTTAAAGGATAATTTAAGTAATTGTGTAATTCAGTTATTGAGTAGGTAGGAACGGTTTATGTTGGACATTAAATATGTTTAAGACTATTGTAAACACATAATGCAATAAATGATATGACTAAGATATGACTATGAATTAATTCTAATATAATTAACTCATTGCAGCATATTATGCTATATAAACAAACCTTACTGCAGATTTAAATTTTAAAAGCATTAAACCTTTGTAACATTTTACCTTTACCTAAGTAAAATACAGACAGCTAACTCACTTGATGTAAAGGTTATTGGGTTTCACAACAACTTCTCATGATTTAATGCTTTAATTAGATTCTTACAAAATATTATTTTATGATTACTATAAGAGCAGTTTTTTTAGATATAGGTACCTATCCCAATTGATTCCAATTATGTTGAATCATCTCGTCGTCCATTCAAATCGTTGAAATTCTCCCTTACTGATGTGGCTCCCAAAATGACCGTCATTTCATTGTCCATGGCCCCTGAGTAATCTGGATTGCCTAAAACAAAAAAAAAGTTATAATTTACAAGCAAACTCATTAGGTAACTTTTCCAAGCAAGATGGGACTTTTATCAACTTGGTTTGTAGCAGATGGTATCTAACTTCTCACTAATATTATAAATGGGAAAGTTTGGATGTTTGTCACTTAATCACACCAGAACGACTAAACGAATCTGGATGAAATTTGGCACAGAGATAGACTACAGTCTAGAACAGTCAACTTTTATCCAGAAAAATTTGGACAGTTCCTGAGGGAATAGCGCTAAACTTAAAACTTTTATACGAGCGAGCAAAGTCGTGCGCAAAAGCTAGCGTTTAATAAATATTTATGTGACAAGGATGAATATTTTGTTTCTGAGTGTTGGATGTTCTCTATGTATGTATTTATTTATAGAAGTACCTAAACAAAGCCTATTCCTAGACCTTGATAATTTGTGTAGTACTTTCATGAGGTATTAATTTAAGTGCACATAGTTATACCCATTGTTGTTCAAAAGAATTAAATAATTAAACAAATATTAGTCACAAATTAAGCTCTAGGCTTAATTTAATTTGTTCTATATTGGACACATCTTTGAATAATCTTATTTATAATAATTATGTATTTCTAAACAACAATCTGTGTTAATTATAACAAACAATTTGGAGAATTCATAATTTAGATATACCTAGTGGAAAAATAAAAGAGTAAGGAACATTTCCTAAATCAATGACCCCCTGCGGCAGCTTGAAACTAGTTTAGAATATGAAATAGAACGGCAGATTCAAGCTTGTGTAAATGGAATAGCACAACAAGACACCTTAGAGATTTATCATAACTTTAATATTCTATGGGTATGTGGGTGAGCTTTTGAATCCTCTATACTTAATTTGTATTGATTGTGTCAAGATATAAAGCACATCATATAATGAATGGGAGAGTGGGAGTGGACCTCATAATACTTATATGCATTTATAATTGTTTCTAGGAAGGCCTAACCTTAATTAGATAGGTATGCTATATTTAATATTTTCATATCATGTCATCATACATTGATCACTGTATCAAGGGAAACAGTGTGCTTATAGAGGCAGTATTCAGTGTTAAAAGAAGATATAGGTACCTACCTCTCACTGATGCTTAGCAAATTAGCATTCGTTCACATTTCTTGTTTGGGGTAACAAAATCCATATCTTAGTAAATAATTAATTACTTAATGGCTGGTATTACTAGTTTACTAGGTGCTGCATGACAACCATTTTCCGTTGGTCATATCCCATTCCCGTGGCAAATACACGGAACCTGCAAAAATAACCATCTATTATTTAGGTTGTTATTGTTGTGAGTAAGTAGGGAGTCAGGTACCGTAATTCACATCAGCCTTACCTTTTACTGCGAATAGAACTACCCTTCGTACTCTTGTAGCAAGGGTACCTACTGAGTCCAAAGTTGTTTTAATGTTATATTATTGTAGCAGAGTAGGTAATTCACGTGTAGGAAATCTTTCTCACAAGAAAGCATATCGGCACTTCTAATTTGGTCTTGATTCGGAAGAACTCGACGATTCTGATACTTTTATTAAGCACTTTTCATTGTTTGCAACTCACAAAAGTCACAAAGAATACATAATTTGAAAAATAACAATTCAAAAACTTGATTTATCACAGCTTGTTATCAAAAATAATAAGCACTCACGCACAGCTGATTCACAAACCGGCATTTTGATTGCTTCCTTGAGCGCTTTTCTTCAAGTCTTCGGCGTTAGAATAGTTTTCTACATTGTACTGTAGAATACAGAACAGAATGCACGTCAAAAGTGCCACTTGTCTGACCATCTGTATGGATTATGTCATTGTGACAGCTCTGAGCGTTTTTCTGTTCGTTTCGATTCGATTTAAGGGTCGTTCTCAAAAAAGTGGCACCGCCACCTGTCAATAGGTCTCTCTTAGAACTTTTTTTTTACAAAGCGTCATCCATATAATTTAGTTATCAATTCATATTAAAATACACTTTTTGAATAGAGGCCAAATGCTTAGATATAAAATTAAATTATATTAATAAGCATAAAAACAAATTGTAACTACGTTTTGTCGCTCACCTGCAGCGTCCCAACGCGAGGCACTCATGTTTCAAGTTAATTAAAACGTAAAAATCACCAACGAAACGTAGTTTGAATACTATTTTTTACTTACACATACACTCAAGATTTAAAACTGTAGTGTTGAATAAGAATACTATACTTATATTTCGAATTATTTGAAATTTAATTTTGTCCACGACAGTTTTTGTCGCTCACCTGTCATGAGATAACCGCTACCTCTGTGATTATACTATCTCGTTTTACCTGCCTTACCTCGCATAATTCGAGACCTACAGTCCCCAGCTAACGCTGTTAGAAGTAACACGTCGTCAGCGAGCCGTTCTCAAAAATTATAAACATAAAACTTACGCGAGCGGGAGTTTGTAATGGGTACGTAGTCGCTATTCTGTCTTCCATAGTTTGATAATTGTTTGACTTATTGTATTGATATTAATTTATAGCACGTAAAACATGGTTTATTTTTATGTGAATAAATATGTAGTTCCTTAACCAAGTACTTAACTAGTATTGATGATATAACTGTCATTTTGTCCATCACCTGTATGTCGTTCACCAGTTTAAAAAAAACAGGTGAACGACGTTTACGGCAGGCGAACGACAATTATTTAAAAACTTATACTGTAAACAAAATATTTTTGTGGTGTTAATGTTTTTTACCCGACTGCACGAAGCAGGGTTGTTTTCCGAGCGTATGTATGTACGTATATATGTATGTAACACCCTGTAGCGTATATGGTTCACCGGATTTCAACATATGAGATGCCGTTACGCTCAAAAGGTAAATAAGGTGTGTTATATTTTATAAATAATTTAGATAAGGAATGAAACGAATCAAAATTATTCAAATTAAGCACTTTTTGTTAGTTTAATGTAGTTTTTATTTAACAATTTACTTAACTGCACCCGTTGTCGTTAACCTGCTAACAGTTTCACTTTATTTGTACGTATTTGTCGCCAACCTGCCCCTATTATCGATAACCTGGTTACAAATAGTCATTCACCTGCCTACCGCATAATTCAAATACCTGTATCTTCTAAAACAATAAAATAAATCACTTCCCTCCATGTGATATCGATTACACGATAAGATTTCTAGCGGTCTTAATAAATAAAAACAGCAAAATCGGAAAATTTCTGAAAAATGCAAAATTAATTCAGCGGTGCCAACTTTTTGAGAACGACCCTTAAAACGAACGAAATAAGAACGTTGTCTAGGACTTAGCGATTCGATTAGATAAACCACGTGATCAATTTGTAATCCCATACATTTCAAGACGATAGAACAGAAAAACGTTAGCGGCGTTGGCACGTTGTCTGGGCCCCCTGTTTTCCAAGAACAAGTCGAAATGGCTGAAAGATTTGATATGAAGGAAATAGGTTCCATGATTCCTGTATATGACGGGACAGAAGACATAACTGAGCGGATAATCGAAGCAATAGAAATGATGGATAGTGTGTTGAAAGAGCCTGAAAACAAGAAATTGCTGATTTCATATATATTAAAACCGAGGCTAAATAAACACGTTTGATTATCGATATAAAAAAATATTTTTTACTAAAAAAATCAGCAAATTTGTTGTTATTACAGTTAAATAACATTACAAAAATTCAGACAGTTACAGAATTTGGCAATACAATAGAAGAGTTGTTTACAAATCTCACGATAACACAAGCGGGTCATAATACCGCAGCATGCGAAATCTTGAGACCAATAATCGAAAGTTTAGCAATTAAAAAGTTTGCAGATGGTCTACGAAATCGTCGTTTAGGTACCATAATAGCGGCGCGCAACTACAAGGAGCTAAAGGAAGCGGTTCAGACAGCACGAGATGAAGAACCTACCCAGCCCATGCCTGTGGTAATGAATGTGGGAAGAGGTTATCAACATACAAAGGGATTCCGTCCTCAATGGTATCCACTACGAGGATACAACTGGCAGAGTTATCGAGGAAGAGGTATCCGGACCAATTGGACACCTAACAATTACAACAGAAGCCGAGGTAATTTTCAAAGTAATTACTCTAGGTACTCAGCACCTGCAAGTTACATGCAGGCTGGCACACCTCGTGGTACATCGAGTTATTACTCTAAACGAAACCGTGGCACAAGAGGAACACGTGGACATCGAAATAACATGTACACAGTTACGGCATCTGGTCCGACGGAGACCACAAACGAGAGTCAGGTAAATAGAAATGAACCAAATCTGTTAGAATATTTTCGTTCCTAAAATATTAACATGTGACAGTTTAGATTACGTAATATTTAAAAATACAAGGACATGACGTAACATTTCTAGTAGATACGGGTGCAACCCTATCTGTCATACATATAGATAAAATTGCCAATAATTTAACATTGTATGACGACATAACGTTACCACACAAGTTCCACGTATTAGATGACATGCCATGTCATGCAGACGGTGTCATCGGGTTAGATTTCATGAGAACTTATAAAGCAAACATCGACTTGCAGTCGAACTTGCTAACTTTGCATTCTGAGGAACAAGAGTGTGTGGTACAAATTCACAGAGGTAGCGAAAGTGAAACACATTTAACGCTACCGGCGCGGAGCGAATCATTACATTTAATAAAGGTAAATGAATAATTACAAGTAGGAAATGAATATGTGGTAGAAGCAAAGGACTTACATAAAAATATATTTTTGGCAGGAAGTATAGTAAAAGTAAAAAATGGCAGGATACCAGTCAAAATATTAAATACTAACGAAAGAGATGTAAAGTTACCTATTTTCACACCAGAATTAAACACAATAAATGATTATGAAATTGGCATTTTTGCAAATATGAGGTTGGAGTAGATAGAGTAACACGTTTATTAAACACATTAAAGTTAAATCATTTAAATGCAACCGAGAAAAACCTTATTGAATTAGTTTGCGTAAAATACTCGGATGTCTTTTACTTGGAAGGAGACAAATTAGGAACTACAAACATATTGAGTCAAAGTACCAAACTAAAACAAAACACAAAACCAGTATATGTAAAACCATACCAGACAGCTTTAAATACCGATAGTAGAAATATAACAGCATTTACAACTAGTACGGGTCAATATCAGATGAAACGACTCCCAATGGGGCTCAAGATAAGTCCGAGTGCTTTTTCACGAGTCATGTCTATAGCAATGTCAGGGTTGTCATATGAAAAATGTTTCGTTTGGGTGTGTAGTGTTTAGCATAAAAACAAATGGTCTAGTAATCATTTTGCATAACACTAATTGTAATCTAATCAACCATCGATAATTAATAATCATGATGCATAAAACGAAATGCATAATTTCAAAAACTATAACGTTTATAAATTGAAAAATAAATATTTCTAACTGCTTTCATTACTATTAATGTGGTCACAGTTCTAACCTAACCTAACCTAGTTAGAAGAAATTGACTTAAAATGCATAATAACAAGAAAATAACAGTTATGCTAAATGAGTGTTATGTTATTCGATCGTATGCCAGTTACAATTATACAATTGGTTTTTATGCTAAACGTTCATTGGGTCCAATTCGGATGATTTCCGTCTAAATTTAAATTTAAGTTAAGAATCTGTAAATTTAGAAATGTCATTTTAAAGAATCTCATACATTTAGTCGTTTAGAGATAGATGCCATTCGGTATTCGGATGCACATCCCAAACGTCAAAATACCTAAACAGTGGCATGTAAATTTATTGACAGATAAGATAAAATCCTAAAAAAAATGAGCCTGCCTGGTCTAACCTAGTATATACATATGGTATTTCCAGATTTAATTGCAAGTTTTAAATAATAATCAGATATTTTTAAATCCGAAAAAGGATTCGTAATAATTTAATAGTGTAAAAAGCCCTAAAATAAACACTTGACCTGTGTCTGCCTTTATTGTCTGTGTGCGAAATGCAAATGGATCTGTGAGTGAATTGAAATGAAAGAAAACTGACTGTCACAAACACTGAGGCTCTACTTTGAAATCCGTAATTCGAATTTCGTCTATTGCTATCCCTTTTGCCTTCGACGCGTCACTAATTCGCAAGAAAGTGACGGGGCGATCCGAAGTTCGAATTACTGATTTCAAAGTAGAGCCCCTGTTACCGATTATCGACCGTGAAAATGTTTACAAGAAACGATTAACACTCAAGTGCTTCATGTAACAGTTACCTGCACGTTGTAATAAGGAGTTATTTTCACGTTTCGCATTAGGGCTCGCTCACCTCCGAGTCAGCTCATGCCATGAATGTGTTTGCTGTTGCTGCCTAAATGGATATATTGTTCCCCGAACATCAAAGGTAAATCATTTAATTACCTATGAACGATTAGATGGCTAGTTTTAATATTTTGCTGAATGTTTTAGACTTATTAAAGTTTTTTCTGTACCTATATCTAAGTATGATAGTAATGATAACTTGAAAACGTATGATTTATTTACTAGTAAACAACTAACCACCTATTTCTGTCTTTCTAGTGTTCAACAATGTTATGACACAAGTACCTACTAACAAAAACGATGCAGTGAGTGATATATTGCACCCATGTTATAAAGATAAACACCAGACAACCACAAGGAATGTTTCTCCAGTACATACTTGTTGGTAAGGAGGTTTGTGATGTATCATATTATGAACTACCTAAGTAGATTTTTTTATGAGATGCAGCGCTCAAGTAGCTCCTTAATATTCTATATTGGTTTTTTCAATTGTCTACATTGTTTGGTATACAAACCGTTGTGTACAAGATTGTTGCTTGTTAAAAATAAACAATATTAATAGTTAACTTAAAAATGAATGTATGTATTAAACATTTTTATATTAGATATATATTTGTAAATATAAAAATCTATTTTGTAGGTCAATTTATGTATGATGCTGATACTGAATTCTTCAGGTGAAAATGTTTGTTTCCCACATAACTATGAAACACCCATGACTTAATTCTTACCAGCTGTTACCCCCAATGTCCCAATGTTACTCACACACACAAAGTTTAGCCCTATCTAAGTACCTTAATTAAACTTGGTTGTATTATTAAATTAATCTAAATATTTGCACATTAAATATTTAGTAAGGAATGGTCAGACTTTCTAATACATAATTTCTGTTAAATTGTTTTTGTGTAGCGCCATGGGGAAGTGCATAGATTACAGTTTAATGATCTAACTAAAACATGCCACAATTCACTCAGACCTATTATTTATTTTTATTGTATTTAACTCGTATGGCGGGATGACTTGCAGGCTTTTCTGAAGGATTGGCTGAACATTGCCACAGAGAGAAGAGGTGTGGAAATTGTTTCGTCGATTGAGTGGTTGTTTTATTTATTAAAAGATTGGATTGGATTGGATTATCACTTTTATTAAATCCATCTCTTTAACCTCTCGTCACAGAGTGCATAAAAGCACAGATAACGCAACATTCCTCTTCTTCACAAAAATATATCACTTAATCATTTAAATACGAAGGATTGTTTACAGTTCTACCTGACCGTGTAACATATTTATTCATTCCCTTGACAAAATTAAAATCAATACAACTTTCATTATTTTCTAAAGTGACTGGCACTGGTTCTGATTCTTCAAAATGTTCATCAATATCATTTTGAACCTCGTTACTTACAATACTATCGTCATTATGGATATTAGGTTCATCATCATCATTAACATAATTATCATAGTAATTTATATTAATTTTACACTTTGTTGGTATTATGTGTCGTCTATTCCGGCGATATATTTTACCATCATTACTTTTAATTTCGTAAGTACGTGGATAAATTGTTTTACATAATATTCTGCCGGGCTTCCACCTTTTATCCTCAACTTTTTTTTAAACATTACATTTTGTTCTGGATGCAATTCAATTAAGCTTTTGGTATTAGAATTATAATTTTGTTTTATTTTCTCTTGCTTTGTTCTATCAATTTCTTCACTTCTCTCAGACAGCTTTGGTTGGACCGGGCATTTGTTATTTAAATTTCTGTTAAATAGTAAATTGGCAGGAGATGGACTTCCTTCTTTGAATGAGTTTCTTAAGTTTAAAAGAGCTAGATAAGGATCACTCTTTTCATAGTGACATTTTTTTTAAATATATTCTTTATTATTTTAACGCTAGCTTCAGCAAGCCCATTAGCCTTAGGGTAATTAGGCGAAGATGTTGTATGTTTAAAACCATAGTCAATAGAGAATTTCTTATGTTCTTGACTACTATACTGTGGTCCATTGTCCGAGATAATTTCCAAAGGAATTCCATGTCGTGCCAAAATGGATTTACAATGCTGAATAATACAGTTAGAAGATAAATTTTCTAATTTTGAAACCTCTATATATTTACTATAATAATCAACTATTACTATATAATGACATTTGTTAAACTCAAATAGGTCTGTAGCTAATTTTATCCAAGGTAATTTAGGAACATCATGAAAAATAATTTCTTCCTTGCAGTTATTTGGCCGAAATGTTGCACATACCTGGCAGCTGTCACACATATCCTTTAACTGAGCTTGAAGGCCAGGCCAGTACATTATTGTTTTCGCTGTACGCCAACAAGTATTAAAGCCAAAATGGCCTTCATGAAGTATATTCAACATTTCTTTTTGTATGGCCCTTGGAATTATGATCAAATTATTTTTAAAAATTAGCTTGTCAATAATACATAAATCATGTCTAATGTTCCAAAATGGGGCAACTGAACTGTCAATTTTTTGTTTACACTCTGGCCATCCATTTTGTACATAATGCTTTAACTTAGTTAGTACTGAATCTTCGCTTGTTTTTATCCTTAATAATTCTTTTTTCTTTTCTGATATTGGCAGATAATTTACTGAAACTGAGACATGACCAATTATCTCTGTGTTTAATTCCTCATCTAATTTATTATCCTGATCACATTTTGACAACGGTAAATATGATCTACTTAAAAAGTCTGAAATAAACATCTTATTACCAGGAGTATATTTGACTAATAGGTCGTAACCTTGAACTTTGAGCATCATTCGTTGAATGCGTGATGGTACTTTACATAATGGTTTTTTAAATAATGTTTCTAGTGCAGAATGGTCTGACTCAACTGTTATTTTTTTACCAATTATATATTTATGGAATTTATTACATCCAAAGACAATAGCAAACATCTCCCTTTCAACCTGTGCATAATCTTTTTGACAGTCTGATAGTGCCTTTGATGCATATGCTATGGGTTGTCCATCCTGTAGAAGGCAAGCTCCGACACCCTCACTACTACAGTCAACCGACATCACAATATCTTTATTAACATTATAAATCTGCAGCAAAGGACGATTTAGAGTAAGAGCCAATTTTAGATTAGTCAATGCTTTTTGATGCAATTGATTCCACTGAAATAGACAATCTTTTTTTAGTAGTTCTCTTAACGGAGCTGTAACAGTAGAATGATTTTTTATGAATTTTGATAGGTAATTTGTCATCCCTAAAAAGCGTTCTAAATCTTTTTTATCTTTGACAATTTGAATTTCATTAATAGCTTTAACTTTTTCAGGAACAGGTTTAATGCCATCTGCAGTTATAATAATGCCTAAAAATTTAACTTCAGTTTTAAAAAATTCAGATTGTTCTTTATTAAATTTGTCATTTTTTTGCTTAGCTCTTTCTAACACTTGGGATAAAATTGTGAAATGTTCTTCTTCAGTTTTAGAATATATGATTAAATCATCAACATAAAATTGAATACCTGCAATATCTTTAAAGGTTTCTTCCATCCTTTCTTGGAACGCTTCTGTTGAAATACATAAACCAAATGGAAGTCTTTTATATCTATAATTACCATATGGTGTTGAAAACGTACATAATTTTGAGCTATTATCATCTAACTTCACACACCAAAATCCACTATTGCAATCTAATTTGGTAAAATATTTAGCACCGATTGTCTATAATGTCATCAATTGTAGGTAATTGTTTATGTTGTTTCATAATAAACTTGTTTAGATATCGAGGATCAATGCACACTCTTAACTTATTGTTTTTTCTTTTGGTGATGACTATTGAGTTGACCCACTCCGCCGGCTCCACAACTTTCTCAATTATACCTTGATCAACCATATTTTGAAGCTCTCTTTGAAGTGGTTCACGTAGTGCAATTGGAACCCGGCGAGGAGGATCAGCTCTAGGTACAGCCTCAGCCTGCAATTTAATAGAATATGGCTCAGAAAAGCAACCAATTCCTTTAAAAGTATCTTTATATTGTTGAAAAGTATTACCTACATAACTAGATTCTAGGGACATTACTTTAGAACTTAGATTCCTTGTAATCAGTTTAAAACTGATGCATGATTTTAGTCCCAATATAGGCATACCTTTTGCTCTGATTATTACAAATTGTAAATTGCCCTGTTTACCATTAGTAAGGTAACATTTAATAGTACACACACCATACACCTTTAATTTTTTATTATCAACAGTTGTTAATTTAATGTTACTTTTAACGATGAACTTAGGATTTAGTTTCAATTCATTGTAAATCTGTAGGGACATGCAGTTAACTTGTGCACCAGTATCTAGTTTAACTAATAGCTCTTTGTTATTAATATATATTTTTTCAACCCAATCTGGACAGTGTTTACCTGTTATTTCACCAATAAAAAACTCTTCTTCACTGTCTCCTTCATACCGAGCTTGAACCTGAGATAAGTGCTGTTCTTTTTTAAATCTACATACTTTTGCAAAGTGGTTTAGTTTTTGCATTTGCTGCATGTTGTTCCTTTAGCGGGACACTTGTGTGAAAAATCCCACGGAGAACCGCATGTGTAGCATAATCTTGTCGCCTTTTGTTTATTTTGTATTTTCTTCTTATTACATACATACATACATTAAATCACGCCTGTTTCCCAGAGGGGTAGGCAGAGACCACTTCTTTCCACCTGCTACGATCTTGACAAATCTCTTTCGCTTCTTCCACATTCATACATCGAGTCATGCACGCACGTCGGTTTCGGGTACTTAAATTTCGGCCCTTTTCCAGTATTTCTCCGATTTGATTCGAAAAAGTACGCCTAGGGCGGCCCCTTCCGACCCTTCCACTCACTTTAGCTCTGTATATCTCTTTCGTCAATCTTCTTTCATCCATCCTTTCCAAATGACCGAACCATCGAAGCATGCCCTTTTCAATCTTAGTCACTACATCTTCTTTTAGTCCACATTTCTCTCTGACTTCTTCATTTCTTACTCTATCAGTCAGTTTCACACCACACATACTACGCAAAGAGCGCATTTCAACTGCATTTATACGACTTTCATGCTTGTCCTGCCACACCCAACATTCACTACCATACATCAGTGTAGGGGCTAGCACTCCATTGTGAACAGCCAGTCTGGCTTTTTGTGAAACGCCCTTTTTGCTCACAAAAGAGTACAGGGCCCCATTTATTTGATTTCCCGCATTCACCCTCCTCTCGACATCCTTTTCACACTTACCATCTCTTGTGAACATACTTCCCAGGTACACAAATTCACTCACTTGCTCTACTAATTCACCATTTATATTTATTACGCACTCTGTCATCTCCTCGTCCTTCTCTATCACCATGACCTTGGTCTTGGCAACATTTACTTTCTTTTTATTAATATTTATATTCAGTACATCAGCTTCATTTTTTTCACTTTAATCAGAATTAGTAATTTCTTTGACTTGTTTTTGTGACAGTTCTGCAGCTCTACATACAGTAATGGTTTTTTGTAAGTTTAAATTCTCCTCTCTAAGCAAGCGTTCCTTTGTATTTATATTACTTATACCTGCTATAAGTATATCTTTAATAAGTGAGGGGGTCGTTGCCCAGCAGTGGGACACTGTATTAGGCTAAATAATAATAATAATAAGAATAATAAAAACTTTTATGATATTGAGAACCCGCAACCTTATAATATAAATATTGTTTCAGCTGACCATGGTGATATGCTTGATAAAATGCTGGTGAAATTTGTATGATGCAGAAGAACTTACATTACTCGGTTATATAGAGGAGTAAGCAATGCACTTACTGTTTGCATCTAGAGAGTGTTTAGTGTATTTTCAAATTAAATGTTATTGGTTAATAATAATTACATGTGTTTTATTTATTATTATTTTAAATATAAGTATCTAGTAATGGTAAATGACTAAGGACATTATTTTATATCTCCCAGAATGACATCCTTAAGGTCTCTACCCACTACACCATATCACACCATGACCGTAATAGGAAAATGACAGACAAAAAAAACTTTGTATTGAAAAGAACGAGTCTATGCCCACTAGATTGTTCCATCACCGAACAAAATTTTAATACTAATTACCTTCCAGGCCTGATATGTTTATAGTACGGTGATGGTGTGATACAGTGTAGTGGGTAGAGACCTTTAAGCTACAGCAATAATCTCAGCAGTAGAATGAGGAACAGTGTGTTATTCTGGGCCTCACATGTTGTACCTATTGAAAGAAAATATCCCGTGATTGTCACTTAAAATTACATGTAAGTAGGTGATGAGCTGATGAGTAAGTAATGGTTTGTTTTGTTAGCTGGACCCTGGTACAATCCAGATACACAGTCTCACTCAAGGTGCTTTTCCACCGGCGAGGCCAAGCGAGACGAGTTCTAATTTGGATATTTGTACAAATCTTCCCGCATCCGCGGTGGAAATGTTTTTTTTAAACAAACAAACGCGGCTGCCTCGTCTCGGCTCGCGTCACCGGTGGAAAAACAACTTCATTCAATTTTAACCTTCAACAAACGCCAATGTTAGGTACGATAAGTAGGTTAGTTTTGTTTCTAGTAGGTACAACCTGATATTCATATTACTCATAGATACAGTTATTTTATAACACGAAGGTGGTCACCAAATTCAACTTTAATGCTCCAAAGATGAACTCTTAACAACCGTATTCCTGACGAAAACAACTGTAAGTACTGTAACAGAAGAACGAAGTTTCATAGTTTTCACGATGCATACTGCTGCGCCAAAATATTATACCTAGACGAGTCTAACTAAAGCTGAAACGGTACCCCGTATCTGTTTGTTTTGTTTACATTGTACTACAATAAAAAACTAGCTAGCTAAAGAACTTAACTTAAGAAACTAACTTAACTTAAGAAACTAGCTAGCTAGCTAAAGAGCTTTTTATTTCTATGTTTCTTTTGTTTTCACTCTTGTTAGATTTTTAAGTTTAAGTTCATTTAGCAGTTTCGAGAATTTATTTTATTAATGTAATTCAATTTATTGATCGCAATTGCAGATTCCAAGATACAGGCCCAGCCTAGTTTGGAGTCTGACAGATATTTCATGTAATGAAACCTGTTTTTAATAAATAAATGATTTGATTTGATTTGATTTGATTTGATTTGATTTGATTTGAGAACAAGGTAAGGTAGTTCTTTATTTTTAAATTTGTTCCTATGAGTAATTTGCAATAAAATAGTAAATAAAATATAAAATTATGTTTTTTCGGGTTCTTATTTTTTCAGAACTAATTGTATTAAGGTTTTAAGAAAACATATTATTCAAAATACTTTAGCTAAACAAACGTAAAAAAAGTATTACAATGCCTATTTTTTCATTTTGTCAATTCTGCCAGTCAATATTTTTTGATGTGGTAACGCACAGATTCATTTAAGAGCTGTAAAAATGGCTATAATTTTAAATAAGGCATTCCCGAATACCGATTGCGTATAGACCTGTCAAAATCGAGGTTGACGTTTATAAATTTAAGTTTACAGATGTTTAAAATTAGAGAACAGTAACCCGAATTGGACCCATTATGCTTTTCGTGGTTTAACTAACCTGAAATTATGCAAAATGTTACTGATTAAAGTGCACCCATTTGGTAGAAATATGAATCAACACAACACAAACATGCAAACATCTCTTGTAATTGTTTATGTGCAATAAAGAGTTTACATACATACATACATACAAACTTAATTGACGTATTAGAGCGATTACGGAAAGTAAATTTAAAAATAAAACCCCGAAATGGGAATTTATGAAAAAACAACTATTATATTTAGCACACATAGTTTCAGCACAAGGAGTTGTTCCCGATCCAGACAAAACAAAAGCTTTACAAAATTATCCAGAACCGACAAACACGGACGAAGTCCGACGTTTCGTAGCATTTTGTAACTACTATAGGAAATTTATCCCATCATTTGCAACAATAACATTACCATTAAATAAATTATGTAGAAAAGGAGAAAATTTCAATTGGACAGAAGATTATAAAACAGCATTTCAATGTTTAAAAGTAAAGTTAATGAACCCACCCATTTTACAGTACCCTAACTTTTCAGCTGACAACGAGTTCATACTACAAACAGACGCTTCGGGAAAAGCGATTGGATCAATTTTGTGTAACAAAGATAAATTACAAATAGCATATGCAAGCAGACCACTCAATAAGGCAGAATTAAATTATCCAATTATACAAAAAGAACTTTTAGCAATAGTATGGAGTGTCAAGTATTTTAGACCTTATTTATTTGGCAAAACATTCACTATTATGACAGATCATAAACCATTATTATATTTATTTAGCATGAAGGATCCATCGAGGAGACTAATTAAATTTAGATTGCAACTTGAAGAATACGACTACAGTGAAGAATACGAGTAGCAGACGCATTGAGTAGGGTGACCATCACTTAATATGAATTAAAAAATATGAGTGAAACAATTTTAGTCTTGACTAGGGCACAAAGTAAGAAAATTTCAGAACAGTGTCTAGACACAACTACGGATTTTAGTATAGCCACTGATTTGAGGTCTGATCAGCTGGAAATTGCGGAAATATTAAGAAAACCTAGTGAATTCGTTGAAATAGATTTTATTAAAGGAAAAGATTTAAACAAATTAAGAAGAAATAAAGAAGTTAGTATAGAGAAGGAATGCTTTTCGTATATACAAAGCAAGTCTATTATATACATTAACCTTGACTATTATGTCGTATTACACGCGAGCCGTTTTTGCGAATATGTTAAGAAATTTCTGTGTAGAAGTAGAAGAGATATGTCGCCTAGTGCCTGCTATACGGTCTCATCTCAAAAAATATCATTTTTGAGATTATTGCAGATTCGTGGTCAGAAGGGTTTAATTTACCACCTTAACTCAAAAAAATGAGGAAAACTATCCTCTAAAGCCTCTTAATGCACTTGTGGCCTGCAAATTTCCAAAAATCGACTATCCCTTTCCTGCAATACGGCCGCTCGCCAGTCCGCCGCTTGCGCCCGCAACGATCGCACGCGGAACTACCATGCTGCCCGGACACTTCGGAGTTGCGGCCGTGTAGCATAAACATTCGGAACAAAGTTTTGAGTTACGTCTACATTGCATAACAGTAAATGGGACCGTGATGTGATTAGAATTAATGCGTCAAAATATAAACGAAATAAAAATCACTTGATGATAAAACAAGTAAGTAAGTACCTTTACATAATAGTTATAAGTAGGTACCTATGATTAATATACCTAAGATTTGTAATATAACATTTAGTAAGTAATGAAGGCTCTGCTACTTTTTATGTATTTATAATTTACTTAGTATTTTACATGTCAGTGAATATAATATTTCAATATAAGGGTCAATCAAATTTTTTACCCACACATTTCTGTTTGTTGCCCACTGTTCAGATTTAAATTGAAATTCATTAAATTTTCTGTACATTAGGTTATTATTATTGTTCATATACCTAATTATTTAATTGTCTGTTAAAAAACAACAAAAACTGTTTTGTGTTCTGTTGTTGTGTTGAATTTTGTGTGTTGTGTGTTGTGTTTTTTAGGTTTTTTAAAATAAATATTCAAATATAAAAGTAAAAAAAAATACTAATACAAAAAATATACATTATAAAAAACCTTACCTACGAGTGCCGCCGGCAGCGGGACAGGGTTCAAGCTACCGGTGGTTAGGGCTGCAGAGAGAGGAACCTCCTCACAATGCGTGCCGTGTCGAGGAGTACTGCCTTCTGTATCTGGCCCTTCATCCAGCTATCTAGCGAGAGTCTCTTGAGGTATGGGTCGAGACTCTTCGCTATAAGACCGTTTGCTGAAACAACTTTCGGGACAATGATCGTCGAGTCAACATCCCACATGGCGGTCACCTCGTGAGCCAAGTCAAGTTACTTGCTGAGCTTGTCTTTCTCGGTCTTCACGAGGTTCTCTTCATGCGGGATGATGACGTCGACGAGCACTGCCTGGCATCATACCGATCTGTCAATACGATATCAGGCATATTGGCGACAATAGTCCTGTCCGTGATGACAGATCGATCCCAATAGAGCGTAGCACGAGCATTTTCAGAAGTGGTCAGAAGGGTTTAATTCACCACCTTAACTCAAAAAAATAAGGAAAACTATCCTCTAAAGCCTCTTAAGCGAGCGTAGCACGAGCATTTTCGAGAACTGGCGCCGGTGTGTACTCATAGTACGGCACTTCAGACTCAACAAGACTATATTGAAGAGCATGTTGCTGATGGATGATCCTGGCCACAAGGTTATGTCTGTACAAGTACTCGCCGTTGGCCAAATGCGAACAACCGGAAATTATGTGTCTGAGGGACTCGCCGGGGCAACGGCACGCTCGACAAATGTCGACCGTGCAATCCCTCAGAATATATTTCTGGTAATTGTTCGTCATTATGACCTCGTCAGTAATTGCACAGACAAAACCTTCAGTTTCACCAAAGAGGTCACCAAACCGTAGCCAGTTCACGGACGCTAAAAAGTCTACGTCGGGTCTTGTTAGGGCCCGGTAGAAGCGTCCATGTAGCTCCTTGCTCTTCCATACGTTCGCGGTCTTCAGTGCTTAACACCGTTGGTTGGCAACCACATCAAGATGCATCCCACAATCATTGCCAAGGAATTGCACACCTCGCGGTTGTGGAGATTCTAAGCATTTAAAATACCTCGACCTCAACATATCCTCGGGATGTACAATCTCATGAAAGGTGAGCGTGGGTGTAACATGCGATGTGATTTAAGCAGTAGACGGACCCTCCTATCCAGGGCATCCAGCTCAGTCTGAGTCCACCTTAGTATGCCAAAGGAGTATGTGAGCAGCGGCATCACCCAACCATTGAAGGCGCGTATTTTATTACCCCCCGACAAAATACTGTTAAGAACTTTTGTCAAGCGGCAGAAGAAGCGCTCCTTCACTGACTGCTTGACATCGCCGTGCATAATACCCAAATACTGTGACATACCAAAATATTTGTAGGTTTCAACTTCAGAGACAGATCTGAGAGTCATTGTCTCAGATAGCTGCAAATGCGATGAATTTACATCTACGCTTGGGGCCTGCGGGGCATCCTGCTCCGCGCACGGCTCCCGCTACCGGTGGTTTAGTGCGCCGCATGTGATGGTCAACATCAAATAATGAAAATTGCATGCGATAATACTACGGGGCTACAGAGGGAGGAACTAACCTCACTGCGTACCGTGATCGAATGCTGCTCCTGTTTCAGACTCTTAAACCAGCCATCACCGTTACCGCCCAACGACTATCTGATCAAGTGCGGGCCATTCAGCGGCTTCGGCGACTGGACCAGTCTGTACTTGATCGGCTACGCCTTGAATCGCTACCTATTCGTACAACCTCCGCTTCATCACGGGACCCTCCTGCTGCGTTATCGGCTTCGATGCCTGTCGCCCAACACGCACTGATGTCAGTGCAGGATGATCCCGTTAGCGACGTTGAGGATTGTGCGAATATAAGCGTAACTAGCCAGGCAAATGAGCAATTGAGGAGGGCTTCGGAAGACGCGATCGCGCAGTATCGGTCCACACCCACCTCTAGGCCTCGTTTACCACGCTTGCCTGGCAGTAAACGAAATTTAGCACAAATGAAATGGGAGCCCTAAACGCCGTGCTGGCGTCATATTTACAAGCCAGCGAGGATATTATCGATACCCATTCAATTTTGTACTGCGGGGCCATAGCTGCGTGCCACGTAGCTTTAGTCAAGTTTTCGGACACTTACCGAGCTCCGCGCGCTCGCGGGTCTGTCCCCGCTTGGCAAGTGGGAATTAAGCGGCGTATTGATAAGTTTAGGACTCTCATAGGAAAGCTAATCTGCTTCAGGGGGGCAATGAACGCCCCCGAGTCATGCGTTTCGTGAACCAGGCTTTTGCTGGGACTGGAATAAGGCACCAGCATTATATGGCCTGTGTCACGGAACGTATCGACTTCCCAAAGCAGAAAGTTTGCGCGTGGGCAAGCCGTATTCGTCGCTAATATAGAGAGCGTGTGGATACCAGCAAAATCGCCTCTTCTAAAGTGGTCAGAGGAAGGTGTACCGAAAGTGGGAAGGAAAACGATCAAGGATTGAGCGACGGACACCTACCGGATGCTAATTTCTGGCACAGCATCTGGTCGGTGCCTGTCGTGCACACACTGGACTGCACTGGATTTTAGCTGGGCAGATATTCAAACATAGGTAATTTAAATTATGTACCTATCTGTCAAGAGCATTTACGCGGTAGGCATTCTTCGAGATATTGATTATCGCATATAATAATGTTGCAACTGTGCCAAAGATGATTAATAAAGGTATCTGAAAAAAAAAAATTCGTTATATGATAACAAGGGATCGGAAATTCGGATCGATATTTACCTAAACTTTCGCGGCGGCGTCGTTGTTCAGTTGTATGGAGGCGGACTCAATCATATAATTCATTAATTAAATTCCCGGGATTTGTAAATAAATAAATTACGCCAGCATAAATTCATAATTAAGTATTTATATTAACTGTTTGAAGTTATTTCCCATGTATAGATTTACCAAATGTTATTTAATTTATCTGTAACTCATTAACCTAACGAATTTATAGGAACAAAACGGAACGTTTTATCCTAGGTGTAAAACAATTATTATTAACGTTTTTTAGAATCCCGGAATCCTGGAACCAATATTATTAAAATAATATTTTTAAGAAGCCGATGCCATGTCTTTTTCCGGGATTTTGCCAAATTTAGGTAAATATCGATCCGAATTTCCGATCCCTGATGATAACTTCATATTCAAATAACTATTTATAATCAAGTGTAATGCCAAAAAAAAAACTCGAAATACAACCTTACTGCTATCATAATAAGCGCGCTTTTATTTCTTGCACGTAAGAACGCGAGCTAAACAGAATCTCATTAACAATTACGGAATAGATTTAAAATATCAAAATAAAAACAAAGATTATTGATATACAGAAACGGGATGGAATTACATATCGCACTGTTGGATCGGAACGGTGACAGTTCGAAATCCGACTGTATTCTAAAATCAACATTATTACAACTTCAATAAACTTGAAACAAGACTAGCAAGTTTTTGAGTTGATACTATTTTGATCTAGAGCACTCACTGCTCATAGGCGACACGACGACTTGGCGCCGGCCATGTCTTTGTATTCTAGAGCTATTAATCGAGTTGGCGAGACTAGATGGCGCTGTTTCGCCGAGATTGGGGTAAACGTACAATTCACCGAACGTACCATATCACCGAACTTCCTCTATTTGAAACGATTAGTAGAGTAATTATATTAGATGATATTTTTAATACAGTTGCTCAAAAAGTGGTACTTTTCGTAGCTGTATATCGTGCGGAAAGTTGGTTTTCGCGAACTAGTGCTTTTCACTTTTCCAATTTTTTTGTGTTAATATTAGTTTCCTTTAAACGTCGTAATCAGCATAAAAACCTACTGTTAATGTAAGAATACGAAAAATATACATATTTCATATTTTATTACTTACTTCTCCATCACTATAACACGTTTATTTTTTAATATTGAATATTAAAAAACCGTTCTTAATAAGTTGTCTGTCTAGTTTCTTACTGCAAGCATGTTTGAAGTTTCCAAAGGCAACCTTCAATATTGTTTTTATAAATATACGATACACAAATAATCGTAAATAACGATACTTAGGTAATAATAGTACAATGTTTTATATTTACATTTGTTTATGTCTTATAGAACATGCATTTAAAAAAAAAAACTTTCTATAATAATAACAAAATCCATTCTAGTCGAATAAAAGCTAAAAAAACACCGCTTCATAATGTCAAAAATTTTCACTGCGAAAGATCGAACTTACGACTTTGTAAACCAATCTTAAGTTTTCAAAAAGTTTCTTATAAAAATGAGTGAATCAGAGTTTGAAATTGATTTAACACCGCCAGACATTTGTGAGAAGGCTGCAATTGCAAATGAGAGTGCTCTGCCAGAAAAATCTAAAAATAAGTATATTGCTGTTTATGAACAGTTTGTGAACTGGAAAACGGAACAAAAGGCAAAGTCGTTCTCAGAAAATGTTGTTATAGCCTATTTTCTAGAACTGTCGAAAAAATGTCTAAGTACTCGATGCTGAAAACTATGATAAAGATAAAGAATAATATTGATATCAAACGTTACAATAAATTGACTGCATTTTTAAAGAGACAATCTACAGGTTATCAAAGTAAACAATCAAAAGTATTAACGGCAGAAAACGTGGAAAAGTTTATTAATGATGCTCCAGATCATCTATATCTGGCTACAAAGCTATGATTTCACTCAAATTTATGATATTAGTTCATCATAACGTAAGTAATTAATTTTATTTTATAAGTAAAGTGTGATTTTGTTCGTAGGTTGCACTCATATTTGGGGTTTGTGGAGCCTGCAGGCGTGAGGAACTGGCAAATATAATACTTAAAGATGTTGAAACTCATGGAAATATACTACTAATACAAATACCTAACACCAAAAACAAAATACCAAGATCTTTTACCGTTGATGGCCCATTTGCCGAAATTGACAAAAAGTATCAACGTCAACGATCATCAAAGGGCAAAAGTGACAGATTTTTCCAAAACTACCAAAAAGGTAAATGCACAGCACAGTTCATAGGCCTAAATTAATTTGGTAATATGCCCAAGGAAATTGCCAACTTTTTGAATTTGTCCGATGCTGATCAGTATACAGGACATACATTTAGAAGGACGTCAGCCACCTTACTCGCTGACTCTGGTGGTGATTTAACAACTCTGAAGAGATATGGTGGCTGGCGTTCAAATAATGTTGCAGAGGGATACATTGAAAATTCGGTACAAAACAAACTAAAAATTGGACAAAAAATAACATCATCAATTAATATAAAGCCGGGCCCAGCAGAGTTTCCAACAAAGCAAGTATCCACATTTCAACCGGACAGTTTTGAACCCCAACCAGGCCCCTCTAAACATTATGTGTTTGAACCCCAATCCTCCTCTGAACCAGAGGTAAATTTTGACTTTCAACCAGATCCCTGTAAATTGAGTTCCAATTTTGAACCCCAGCCAGGCACCTCTAAACAGTCAAAACCATATTGTTACGCCGATGGGCTTATCCCATGTCTCATTTTTCAATCGTTAATTTTGGGATATGGCAATTTTCCACTAAGATTGAAAGAGATAGCATGATTAGAAAGAGACAGCGATACTGAGAACCTTCGAGAAGCATGTGAAAAAGATAAAACGATTGGAAATGAGACAGCAATACGCAGAATATTCCAGACCCGTGAGTCAAGGTCAAGGACATCGCGAACAATATAAGGTAGAAAGGCGTAGAACATTCCAGCAACGAATAGCCTCGAACGACCTTGGCGGGGCGAAGTACATCGATCATTCCAGAACGCATTCTGTAATGATCGGAGACGGGAACTATAAAGGCGGACCGATTGCAAGTACATAGTCAGTCTTTAATTGGAAAGCGAACAGTGCGAACAAGAGCGACCCGAGCGATCATCTGAGTATTCGAATTTATTGTGCGATAATTGTTTGTAACGGTTTAAGTGAGTGCGTTATTTAAAGTCTACTTTTGATTATCGGTGTATTTGTGCATTTCTATCAGTTACCTACCCCCACGTACGTAACATTTGGTGTCAGAAGTGGGATAGATAATGCCAGCAACTCCGCAAGATCAAGAGCAGGAGGGGGTCAAAACCCGGAGCCAAACTGCAGCTGACGACTCTGCAGCTGCCGCCGGTACGTCTACCGCTACTGCACCGGCTACTACAGCAGCGTCACCTAAGCCGGAAATAGACCTCAACGCGATCTTTGTCCTGTTGAAGGAACAATCGAGAGTTATTCAAGAACAATCCAGGGCCCAAAAGGAACAATCCAGAGCACAAGAGGAACGTTTTAAAGCCCAAGAGGAACAATCGAGGGTTATCCATAATGAACTACGTGGCCAAAAGAAATCTCAAGAGGAACAATCTAGAATTCTCCGAGAGGTACGAGAGGCCGCTTCGGAATGGAAAAAGGAAATGACGGAGGTTCAAGAAAAACTGGATGACGTCAAAGTAAAAGTTATAGACCACGAAAATCACCTCCAGACCATAAGAAACGAAGTGAAAAAGCTTGAAATTAAAGTGGTCAACGGTGCCTCTACATCTGAGTCATCGGCCCCGGTAGCTGGAAGATTCAAAGTTCCACCATTTGATGGAACTTCATCATGGACGGCCTATAAACTCTAATTTGAGTCCGTTTCCCAGGCGAATGGGTGGAACAAAGACCAGGCGAAGACGGCCTTAACCTTGGCGCTACGAGATGAAGCCCTCACCATTCTGGAAGCGCTGGGAAAAGACAGGACATACGACCGCCTTCTTGAAGCTTTGGAGGCACGTTATGGTGACAGCCATCTCGAGCACGTCTTTAGAGCTCAGCTAAAAGATAGAACCCAGGGACGTAACGAGTCATTACAACAGTGGGCTCTGGAAATAGAAAAGGGACGAGTGCTGGCTGGTGGTCAAAATGTCCCAGTTATGATCTCACAGGTGAATGATGGGAACAGTCTGGTTGTCAAAGGAGGAAAGGAAATTGGTGGAATACCATGTCACCTGACTATCGACACCGGAGCTTCTCGGACTGTGGTTAGTTCTCGGCTACAGAAACATTTAACCAGAGATCATCTAGTCCGACCCAAGCATCTTCAGCTGCAAACGGCTACCGGCCAGTACATTTACGTCCTGCAAGAAGTGGAGGTGCAAATTGGGGAAAAGAACTACTGGCACAAAGTCATCGTTGCTAACATCATCGACGATTGCATTATTGGATTGGATTTTATGAGAAGACATGGCTGCAAAATCGACTTGAAAGGTAGAGTCCTGAAATTCGGAGTTGATGAAGTCCCTATGGAAGGTGGCGTAAGTGGACAAGTCTACTGCGCAAGAAGGACCCTTCTTCAACCAAGATCGCAAGCCCAAGTTCCTGTTAAATTACCAACCTATGCAGGACGAGGATCTCATCGCTGCGTCTTAGTAGAGCAAATTGACGGTAGTAAACCGTGGATATCAGCTCGCATGGTTGTGACAACGTCATCTGCTGCGTTTATAAGGATCCTAAATCTAAGCGAAACTACATACTCCCTTAGTAAAGGAACCCTTATCGGGACTTGCGACGAAATTTCTTGGATACGAAGTTGCCAGGAATCGAATGGAAGCGGACAAACTGCAAGTACAGGAGTGGACATTACAGGATTATTGGATGGTTGCAAAAACAATCTCACCAAGGAAGAACTCCTGAAGGCGCGTAATTTACTGCTGCGTTACAACAATGTTTTCTCTGCGCACGACGGTGATATTGGAAGAACTGGAGTTGTACAACATGAGATCGACACTGGTGGAACCATGCCTATCCGACAACGTCCTCGGCGAGTTCCAGTAGCTCGCGAAAAGGAAGTGGAAGACATGATTGAGGAGATGAAGAAGAACAGAGTTGTTGAGCCGTCAACAAGTCCTTGGTGTTCACCGGTAGTTTTGGTAAAGAAGAAGGACGGCACCATGAGATTTTGTGTTGACTATCGCCGACTTAATGAGGTAACCAAAAAGGATTGTTATCCACTGCCACGAATCGACGACACGTTAGACACTTTAAATGGAATGAAATTTCCACATTAGATTTAAAAAGTGGCTACTGGCAATTGGAAATCAAGGACCAGGATAAGGAGAAAACGGCCTTCTCGACCGGAAAGGGACTATGGCAGTTCAATTAGATATTATTATATTCTATTGTATTGTATAGCTGCTCTCTATCCTATGTTGCTGTGCTCTTGCAGGGCGTCACATGCAAACCTACCATTATGTACCACCTATATTTATGTTAATGTGACATGCAATAAAAAAATTGAATTTGAATTTGAATTTGAGTGTTATGTTTGGATTGTGTAATGCACCAGCAACCTTCGAGAGATTGATGGAACAAATACTTGCTGGTCTTCTGGGAGATACTTGCCTGGTATATCTGGATGACATTATAATTGTTGGGAGAGACTTCGACGATCACCTTGAAAAATTGGAGCAAGTTTTGGCTAAGCTGCGAGATGCGAACCTGAAACTCAGCCCGAAAAAATGCTCACTTTTCAAGCGTAAGGTGAATTATCTGGGACACGTGGTATCAACAGACGGTATCCAGACCGATCCTGAGAAGACAAGCGCCGTTAAGAATTGGCCGGCACCGAAGGACAAGACCGCAGTTCGTGCTTTCTTGGGACTTTGCTCGTACTATCGACGTTTTGTGAAAAACTTCTCAGATATAGCGAAGCCCTTGCACCAGCTTACGGAAGACTGGAATGATCAGTGTGCAGCAGCTTTTGCCGATCTTAAACAAAGGCTTTGTGAAACTCCAATATTGGGATATCCAGACCCTGAGAGTGATTTTACTGTTGACACAGACGCAAGTAATACTGGTGTCGGAGGAGTTTTGTCAGAAAAGAAAGGAGATCAGGAAGTTGTAATCGCCTACTTCAGTAAGTCACTATATAAGCCAGAGAGAAATTACTGCGTCACTCGGAGAGAATTGCTGGCAGTTGTCAAGACGTTGCAGCATTTCAGTAAATACCTGCTTGGGCGCAAATTTCTAATCAGAACTTACCATGCTGCTTTAAAATGGTAATTGGAGTTTAAAAATCCTGAGGGTCAAGTAGCGCGCTGGATTGAACAATTACAGGAATATGATTTCATCATTGAACATCGCAGTGAAAAATCACACGGCAACGCGGACGCCCTTTCCCGAAGACCTTGTCCGGATGACTGTAAGCATTGTTTAAGGCAAGAGGGCAAAGATTGTGTGCGAATGTTGAGAACTGATACTGTAAGTGAAGAATGGAGCAATGAAGTCATGCAACAAGCGCAGCAAGAAGACCAGAACATCAAACCCATTTTTGATTGGATCAAAACAGGCGTCCCAAACCGAAATGGTGTGAACTAGCTCCGATGAGTACTGAAACAAAAAGCTACTGGGCCCAATGGGAAAGTTTGGTTATGCATAATAGCGTACTGTGCAGGAAATGGGAGTCGGCGAATGGAAAGGATGCTCACCTACAGGTGGTTGTTCCAAGAAAAAGAGTAAGTGATGTTTTGAGATCCTTCCATGACGGCATTTCCGGTGGGCACCTTGGAGTGAAGAGGACGTTAATAAAAATTCGGCAACGCTTCTACTGGATTCACTGCCGTGAAGATGTGGAAGACTGGTGCAGGAAGTGTACAAACTGCTCTTCAGTTAAAGGGCCGCAAACACGCAGTAGAGGAGCGCTCAAGTTGTACAATGTTGGAGCTCCTTGGGAAAGAATTGCTTTAGACGTTGCAGGCCCGTTTCCGACATCCGACTCGGGAAACAAGTACATTATCGTCATAATGGACTACTTCACCAAATGGCCTGAAGCATTTGCCATCCCTAACCAAGAAGCAGTCACTGTAGCGGAGAAATTTGTGATGGAAGTGTGTTGTCGATTTGGAGTGCCTCTCGAAATACACAGTGATCAAGGCAGAAACTTTGAGTCCCAGGTGTTCCAGGAGACTTGCCGAATCATGACAATCCATAAGACCAGGACAACGCCATATCACCCACAATCGGATGGAATGGTCGAGAGATTCAACCAGACGTTGGAAAGACATTTGGCCAAGGTGGTTGAAAGTCACCAAAAGGATTGGGATAGGCATTTTCCTCTCTTCCTGATGTCTTATAGGTCGGCAACTCACGAAAGTACGGCTGTCACCCCAGCTTACGTGAACTTCGGAAGAGAACTTCGTTTACCTGCAGACCTTTTAACTGGACGCCCTCCAGATTCGCCGAAATCGATCACTGAGTATGCCAGTGATTTGCGAAATCGGATAGACGATGTTCACAGTCACGTTTGCGAACATGGATTTCAAGCCAGCGAGAAGATGAAGACACAATATGACCGAAAGTCTAACCAAGTGGGGTTCGAGGAAGGTTCATTGGTGTGGCTGCATAACCCCACGCGAAGAAAAGGGAAATCGCCGAAACTATCGCCGCATTGGGAAGGGCCGTACAAAGTAGACACCAAAATCAACGACGTGACGTATCGGATACAGCGGAGCCAGCGAAGTCCTTGCAAGGTTGTCCACGTTGACCGACTGGCGAAATACTACGGGACTAATAATGCTCGGGACGAGCATGTCTTAGGAGGGGGTAGTGTTACGCCGATGGGCTTATCCCATGTCTCATTTTTCAATCGTTAATTTTGGTATATGGCAATTTTCCACTAAGAGTGAAAGAGATAGCATGATTAGAAAGAGACAGCGATACTGAGAACCTTCGAGAAGCATATGAAAGAGATAAAACGATTGGAAATGAGACAGCAATACGCAGAATATTCCAGACCCGTGAGTCAAGGTCAAGGACATAGCGAACAATACAAGGTAGAAAGGCGTAGAACATTCCAGCAACGAATAGCTTCGGACGACCTTGGCGGGGCGAAGTACATCGATCATTCCAGAACGCATTCTGGAATGATCGGAGACGGGAACTATAAAGGCGGACCGATTGCAAGTACCTAGTCAGTCTTTAATTGGAAAGCGAACAGTGCGAATAAGAGCGACCCGAGCGATCATCCGAGTATTCGAATTTATTGTCCGGTAATTGTAACGGTTTAAGTGAGTGCGTTATTAAAGTCTACTTTTGATTATCGGTGTATTTGTGCATTTCTATCAGTTACCTACCCTTACGTACGTAACAATATGTTAATTTCGAAACACAACAGGGCCCATCTAATACTGACTTTTGTGCAAACCGTACTGGATCAAGTGCCTTAAAATCTGGCAAACAACATTTATCGCAGCTCAATAAGGACCATAAGGACCCAGTGACACAATCTTGTGAAATTAATAATTCACTCAGCCAAACACTTAATTTACCAGCGAAAACTTTCAATATCACACTCAGTAATTGTTCAAATTGTGCCATTAATTATTATGTCAATAAATAAGATAGAACTGTATTAAAAAAAATTTTTTTGAACAACTTCATAATTTTTCAAATGTATTCAGATTCAGATTCAGATTCAGATTTTATTACTCAATATAACACAGTATAAATTACATGACATGTCAAATTATATGCAGTTACAATAAGGTCGTCAGAAAATAGAATTAAAATATAAATAAAAATAGTAAAAGTCAACACAAACATAAAGTACATTAAAAAATTAAAAGTCAATCTTATTTTATAAGTCACGTTTTAGTTAAAATGCCCTACAATGATGTTACAGAACTAATAATATAAAAGTTTCGAAATCCTTACATCTTGTTTTTTTTTATTTTTTCGCAACTGTATTAAAAAACGTCGTTCAATACACGTGCGAGTAGTGTATAATTGGTTCATCTGGATCAGAGAAGATCCAGCCGCCCCAATTATACATCGTTCAAGAAGTAATCTGAACCAATTCAACTGAATTATTGATCTATTCGAGAACTATCTTGAATCGATTCAGCTGAATTATCTGTCTATTCGAAAAGTAATTTGAATCGAATCAACTGAATTATCTACCTATTCGTGAGCTAACCGAAAAGAAGTAATCTGAATCAATCTGGAGAAGCGGTGAGGATTTTCCCAACTTCAAAACAAGATGATACTTACAATTCAAGAATGACTGAGGAGTTGGGTAAATCTTTAAAACTGTATCAGGTAAATGCTGTTGACACCTCCTTAGAATCGAAAACCTACGGCCAGTGCCCCCGCAAAGAGTTCGTGCCTGATGACCCAAACAAGACGGGGGGCATTCTCAACACATTATGTATTGGGCTGGGATCGCGAGTAATGTTACGCCGTAACATCAACATTAACCCATGGTCTTGTGAACGGCGCTATGGGTGTTGTCCGAAAGATTGAGTGGCCTGCTCTTCGCAGAAAACAATTTAAAACAGGAGAGTTACCGCAAGCAATATTTGTTGAATTTGATGACCCTACAATCAAAGGTAATCAACCAGGAATAACCCTGCACCATCGACTTTGATGCGCTTAGGGGACAAGGAAAACTTGAACGAAGGATGTTGCCGGTAATACTTTGCTGGGCTGTACAAGCTACAGGGCACCACTCTCGATAGGGCCGTTGTGGACCTCAGCTCTCATGTTTTTGCAAAGGGTCAAGCTTACGTCGCTCTCAGCCGAGTAAAAACACTAGCTGGGTTGGCTATCAGTGTTCTTGATCCCAAAAAGTTGTTGAATCGGCCACATGATGGCAATTCTTTAAAAGAGCTTCAACGTCTACGAGATTTAAATACTATAAACTAATATGCAAAATGTTATGTTCAACCTCCATCTAACTAGATTAACAAATCATACTTTACCGCAGGGAATAGATTTTTGAATGTCACGAAGCTACAAGTGATAAATTACAAGCGGAAGTATCTTTCTAACTCCTTTTGCTAAAAAGAGAGTTCCGCTTGTAATTTGTCACTTGCAGCTTCGTGACATTAAAAATCGAGCTCCAGAGCTCATTATACGCTTAGTAATCATTAATTAAACCACTCTTTAATAATAAAAACTAAAAAATGTGAAATAAACTAAATTATTTAAAAAAAACAAAAAACCCGACTGCAATAAAAAAATCAACTGAAAAGCGAGAAACAAGCTATATAATCTATAGAAAATTGTAAGAGCAATGTAGGTACTTATTGATATTTATAACAATTAATTAATTAATTTGGGTTTAATTTACCTTTGTTTATTTTAGTGTTGCACTTATTTGGCTATTCGTTGTCATTAATTATTTCTCAATCGCTCAAAGGTTAACTGGAAGATATCCCTTAAGGGGATAAGTTCGCCTTTATACATCCCTACTATATTTTTGTCTATTTTATAATTGTTATCTTTTTTGTTTGTATAATAAAGTGTTTACATTCAAACATACATACATACTTATAATGTACCATGCAATCATTTTTTGTTTGATACCTTGTTAAAAAGTAATACAATTAATACCAATATTATACATATAACTTGAATAGTGGAAAAGGTATTGCAGGCGGGGACGCGCAATGAATTATAAAACATAGTAATATTCTTGAAAAAAATTAACATTTGCATTATTAGCTTGTCCCCGCCTGGAACAATCATTCGTTCAATTTTTCCTTGTCCCCTAAGCGCATCAAAGTCGATGGTCGTTCATGGTCGAAGTCTCACATGTATGACTTTCACTATTCACAAATGAAACCTTTTTATTGTCAAAATCTGAGTATGTGTTATACAGATACAGACTCTTATTTGTATTTCATAAAAACAGATGATTTATATAGAGACTTAAAATTGCATTTTCAACACCACTTAGATACAAGCAATTACCCTGAGAATAATGTATACCACCAAAAACATTTTCATGTAAAATGTTGCCAAGACGACCATATGGCTCGCACTATCAAAAAGTTATCAGATGTCATGTAGAGCCAAGCTTCTAACTCTACACGCCCTAACTCTACAAGCTCTAACTTCACAAACTCTACACCTCAGTCAAAATATGTGGCTTGGCCGTTTCGTTACTACTAGAAATATTGTTTAACAGAAAAGCCCATGCGGCGGTAGCGAAACGGCCAAGCCACATATTTTGACTAAGGTGTGAAAATGTTTTTGGTGGTATTTTACTTCTTTTTGTAAGTTTCTTTTGTGTTCGCTTCATCTTGCATAATATCTTTTATCCGAAATACACTTCGCATAACAGTAATCGCAGAACAACGTCATACGTCATTTTTTCCGGTGATGCTAGAATTTCTTGCGCTTCGTTCGCTTGGCTCGTCTTGGGGGGGCACACACTGAATACATATTTTAATGTGTACAATAATATATATCTATCTCGGGGCACGGCAGTGCCCCCGCCAAGACGAGCCAAGCGAACGAAGCGCAAGGGGCACTACCTACCTTTTCTCGAAGCGGTTCGTCGTTTTTTTGAACCCTCATAACTTGGGTTTGGATTATACCAGATAAACAAAATTTTCGGGATATGATGTCAGTAGTAGACTTAATAAATATATAAAATTTCAATTGCATAGCTCTTATATTTTAGATTTTATTGATATCTAAAAAGCCCCGATTTCGTCACTGACTCATTGATGGTCATCAAAATGTTAGGGTACTTCCTGAAGTCCTAGAAAGCTGAAATTTGGTATGTAAGCTAGTATTAGTAAACAAACACCATAAAAATTCTAAAACTTGGAATTTTTACCCCCCAACCCCTTTAACTACGGGATGGAAGTTTGTATGAGACTAGGGGTCTGACTTATTAATATAGCATAGAAGCCGGACTATAAAATGAACTTTGCACAAGCTATATTTCTCTATACTTTTTTAGATTACTTATTAAGTACAGTCGAGGAAATTGATTCCTAGACCACTTTGGACTATGTCAAAATTACGTAATCAAACAAAACGTAAGAGACTTCTTATCATTTTATTTAGTGTCACTTTGACATAGTCCAAAGTGGTCTAGGAATCAATTTCCTCGACTGTTTATTAGAGAAAATAAAGAAAAAAGTAAGTATTTTTTCTTTAACTGGCATTTTCACAAGGTTACGTCAAATTTGAATGGATCTCGATATGTCCGCGAACGTGTGTAAATACGTATGTATGTAAACACTTTTTACAGAATATTTTTTTTAATGTACAAAGGTGAACTTTAAGGGATCTCTTCCAGCTAACCTTTGGGTGATTGAGGAAAAGTACCCCTATTTCATTTTCTCTTACGTAATGCACCATCTAAAAATTCAGTACAGTACAACCATTTTCTTAATAGCGATCGACAATCTTCGTTTTCCTTTGACACTCGAGTGACAAATATACTGTCAGTTGCGAGTTCAAGTGTGATAGCGATAGCCGCTGAAAGCTGTTAAGAAGCTGCGAATAAGTACTGTAGAGATATAGTTGGTGTAAAGTTCATTTTATAGTTCGGCTTCTATGCTATTCTTATTCTATGGGTTTCTATCTCACAAGTTACTTGACAGATTTGAAAGATTTATTTCATTAGATATTCTAGCAACACCGGATAAAATGACGTTTGACGTTGTTTTACGATAACTGTTATAGGTCTACCAGAATCTCATGAAAAAATTAAAAGTAAAAATAAATCGATTTTCATATGGCAATGTTACCTTACGTCTGTCAATTCAAATTTCACCGCTTGTCAGAGTTTGTTATTATAACACGACTGCCCAAAAAAAGGAGTGTAATGTTTTCAGGGTCCATGTATGTATTTATCTTACGATTCTTTATTCCAACATAACTTCTAAACGCCCGAGCCGATTTAAATGTGTGTGGTATCGTTAGAATCCTTTCACCATCCCGGGTAACATAGGATACCTAAACTGCTAAAATTGAAATAACAACAATGGCAAAATGACAATTATTTATGTCAACAAAAACAGTCTTCTAATTATTACAATATAGGTATCATTTGAAAGGTCTTAATGTGTCCATCTCAAATATATACGAATATAGTAGCATTAATAAACGGATTTAATAACAATAACAAAAAATGCTGTCGGGATTTTAAAGCTTTTATCAGGAAAATGCTCTTATAGCTCTTCCATCTCAGGCGAAAAATATCGTTATTCGTGTGTACTGTAAGAATTGTGAGCAAGAAGATGTAAATCAAACACAATATTTGGTTTAGCGCTTGTTTCACAATCGACGAGTAAAATCTGCCATTTAAAGTTGGCTTTCTCCTTGTCTATTTTCAAATTTAACAAAGAGAAAGGGCTAAATTTATCTGTCAAATATGCTTTACTTGTCGATTGTGAAACAGGCGGTTAGTGTCGTGTTTTTAATAGACTAGTAAATTAGGCCAAATAATATTGATACTTTAAGTTCCTTTGTACAGTTGCAGGAACGTTACATAATAATGAGTGCCATGTTATTCCAGGATTAATTATTGCCACCGCCTGTGTGGCTGTAGCACGGTCTTCATGATGTTTTCATGAGAAATAGACAAAAAAAAGAATACCTCACATTTCCTCCGCGCCGAGCCACATATTTTGACTAAGGTGTAGAGTTTGTGAAGTTAGAGCTTGTAGAGTTAGGGCGTGTAGAGTTAGAAGCTTGGCTCTACATGACATCTGATAACTTTTTGACAATGCGAGCTATATGGTCGTCTTGGCAACATTTTACATGAAAATGTTTTTGGTGGGATATAATATACACATACATAAATTCTAGATATCAGCCAAACAAAGATCAAGCCAGAATCAGACAAAAAGCACGGTCATGGGATAGTAAAAATAAAAGTAAAGGAAATCATAGTAAAACTATGGAAGCGATAGATAGTGGTCCTTTAGCTTGCTTTTAAAAATGTAAATAGACTGAGCACGCCTTACTTCTACAGGCAAAGCCTTCCATAGCCTTATAGCCTGGATTGTGAAAGAATTACAGTAAAACTAAGAGGAAGAAAAAGGGACTGACAAAATAAGGTTTTGGGAAGCTCTAACAGAATTAAAATAATTGAAACGCTCCTTAAGGTAACGCGGGGTTGCAGGGTTGAAAAGTATGCTGAAGAGGAGATTTAAAATATGAAAGTTACGACGAGCACGGATTGGGAGCCACTTGAGCTGATTGCGAAAAATGGAGACGTGGTCATACTTGTGTAACCCAAATATGAACAGTATGCACAAATTTTGAATACGCTCAAGCTTATTAAGATGCTGCTCGGTAAGGTCCAAATAGCACACGTCAGCATAATCTAAAATAGGAAGCAGTAAAGTTTGAGCAAACGCAATTTTAGTAGCAAGAGGCAGAAAGTTTTGAAGTCGTCTTAGAGAACCTACAGCTGCAAACATCTTCCTGCTAGTCTCACTAACTTGAGGAGCCCATGAAAAAGAGCGGTCCATAATGACACCAAGTTTCTTAACCTGAAGAGAGTAAGGAATTAAAACACCGTCGAAAAAGATTTACAAAGTTGACTCTAGAAATAAGTTTGGAGCTGCCAATGACGATTACCTGAGTTTTGCACCAATGTAATTCGTCACTTGTAATATGAATTAACGTAACCGCCAATGGCCGCTTTTTCAGGAAAGGCAAAAAAGTAATATGAAAATTAGAAAAACTCTTATAACTTTTTATATGCTTATCCTTTTAACATTATGGTTATAGCAATTATCTTATATTTGTGAGATCTTTTAGCTAAGTTTGGACTCAAAAAGCCAGCAATTATAGTTTAGAAAATAGCATGGTGCTTACGTTAATTTTTTCTTAAAAATGTGTGATTACATTAAGCATTAATGAAAAACAATAAGAGCAGTTTAAGGTATGACACAAAAACCTTAGAAAAATTAAAGTAAGTCACACCGTTTTCGAAATGTGGACTTACGTTACTAAAAAACCTTTTTATAGCCCTTTCAATCTTATTTACTTGTGATAAAGTCCAATATAGAATAAATTCTTCTGTGTTAGTTAATTGGTGGCAGGGTAGTAAGTTATAAATAAACAAGTTTATAACTGGTACAAAACAGTTTAATCTATCTATCTATCTATCTATATATATAAAAGGCAATGTCCCGGGTGACATATCAACGCCCAGCCTAAACCGCTGAAGATACAAATTTGGAATTTTGAGAGGAAGTTGATTTTGTAATGGAGGCGTCGTTTAAGAAGGGATTTTTCGAAATTCAACCCCTAAAGGTGTGAAAGGGGGTTGCAAAGCTTGTCTGGGAAAAAATATTTTTATTGTCTAATTTACTTGAAACTTGGTAGAAATGCTCTTCAATGCAAATAATGAGACACGTATTTCAGCGATTACTAAAATTCAACCCCTAGAGGGATGAAAGGGGGTTGCAAGGTGTGTATAGATAAAATATTTTTATGATCAAATTTACTTGAAACTTGGTGGGAATACTCTTAAATGCAAATTATGAGACACGTTTTTCAGCGATTACTAAAATTCAACCCCTAGAGGGAAGAAAGGGGATTGCAAAGTTTGTATGGGAAAAAATACTTTTATGGTCAAATTTACTTGAAACTCGGTAGAAATGCTCTTCAATGCAAATAATGAGACAAGTATTTCAGCGATTACTAAAATTCAACCCCTAGAGGGATGAAAGGGAGTTGCAAAATTTGTTTAGGAAAAAATATTTGGTATGCTCAAATGTACTTGAAACTTGGTAGAAATGCTCTTCAATGCAAATAATAAGACACGTATTTCAGCGATTACTAAAATTCAACCCCTAGAGGGATGAAAAGGAGTTGCAAAGTGTGTATAGATAAAATATTTTTATGATCAAATTTACTTGAAACTTGGTAGGAATGCTCTTAAATGCAAATAATGAGACACGTATTTCGGCGATTACTAAAATTCAACCCCTAGGGATAAAAGGGGGTTGCAAAGTTTGTTTAGGAAAAAATATTTGGTATGCTTAAATTTACTTTAAACTTGGTAGAAATGCTCTTCAATGCAAAAAATGAGACACGTATTTCAGCGATTACTAAAATTCAACCCCTAGGAAAAGGAGTTGCAGTGTTTAAAGATAAAATATTTTTATGATCAAATTTACTTGGAACTTGGTAGGAATACTCTTAAATGCAAATAAAGAGATACGTATTTCAGCGATTACTAAAATTCAACCCCTAGAGGGATGAAAGGGGGTTGCAATGTTTGTATGGGAAAAAATACTTTTATGGTCAAATTTACTTGAAACTCGGGAGAAATGCTTTTCAATGCAAATAATGAGACACGCATTTCAGCGATTTCTAAATTTCAACCCCTAGGGATAAAAGGCGGTTGCAAAGTGGGTTTAGGAAAAAATATTTGGTATGCTCAAATTTACTTTAAACTTGGTAGAAATGCTCTGAAATGAAAATAATGAGTCACGTATAACAGTGATAACTAAAATTCAACCCTTAGAGGGATGAAAGGGGATTGCAAAATTTGAATGGAAATAATACTTTTGTGGTCAAATTTACTTGAAACTTGGTATAAATGCTCTTCAATGCAAATAATGAGATATATATTTGAGCGATTCCTAAAACTCAATCCCTAGAGGGGTGAAAGGGGGTTGCAGTTTGAATGGAAAAAAATACTTTTATGGACAAATTTACTTGAAACTTGGTAGAAACGCTCTTCAATGCAAATAATGAGACACCTATTTCAGCGATTACTAAAATTTAACCCCTAGAGGGATGAAAGGGGCTTGCAAAGTTTGTTTAGGAAAAAATATTTGGTATGCTCAAATTTACTTGAAACTTGGTAGAAATGCTCTTCAATGCAAATAATGTGATACGTATTTCAGCGATTACTAAAATTCAACCCCTAGGGATAAAAGGGGGTTGCAAAGTTTGTTTAGGGAAAAATATTTGGTATGCTCAAATTTACTTGGAACTTGGTTGAAATGCTCTTCAATGCAAATAATGTGACACGTATTTCAGCGATTACTAAAATTCAACCCCTAGGGATAAAAGGGGGTTGCAAAGTTTGTTTATGGAAAAATATTTGGCATGCTTAAATTTACTTTAAACTTGGTAGAAATGCTTGCTCTGCAATGAAAACAATGAGTCACGTGATAACTAAAATTCAAACCCTTGGGGGATGAAAGGGGGTTGCAAAGTTTCTACAGGAACGAATACTTTTATGTTCTGATTTACTTAAATAAATAAATAAATAAACATCAGGGACAATGTCACACCAATTGACCTAGTCCCAAACTAAGCTCTAGGCTTGTACTATGGGTACTAGACAACGATATAAATACTTATATAGAGAAATATATACTTAAATACATAGAAAACATCCATGACTCAGGAACAAATATTCGCGCTCATCACACAAATATCTGCCCTTACCGGGATTTGAACCCAGGACCGCTAGCTTCGTAGGCAGGGTCACTACCAACTAGACCAGCGCGTCTTGCGTCTTGAAACTTGATAGAAATGCTCGATTCAGGAAAAACTACCTCTAAGGAGGTAAAACGGGGGTAGAAAATTGTATGGTATATTTTTGAAGTGAGAAACGTGGATAAAAGCTGGTAATAGTTAGTTAAGGGCAAATCCAAGGAAACTTGGGATCTAAGACGACTGTAAAGTTTGTATCGAAATTATGTAATATTCAAAGTTACGTACCTTCAAGATATGAAAATGGGTATTATTATTACATATAGAAAATATTCAGCTTCGGTGTTTTTCGAAAATGTTCTGCTAAGTGGGTTAATGGTTTGTATAGAAATGTGGCAAATTTATCTAGAGTCGTATAAAAACACGTAATGGTGAAATAGAGCCAGTGAATTTATTTTGTATGTCAATTTTGTTGTTTTAAAGGTTAGCGCCATAAAATTAAAGCTGTTTATGTGGACTGCTTACTTAAAATTCACGCTCTAGACTTTTTTTTTTTAAAAAGCGTTAGAATGTGATGTAAACTATAACTGTACTTTTAACAGAAGTTCTGACTCTCCGCAGACGAAGTCGCGGGCGGAAAGCTAGTAGTAAATAAAAACTTAACTTTCTCTAGAAACAAATTAAGTCTCAAATTTAACAGCCATTAGTTAATAAGTAGTAACTTCTACCTGAGATCAAAAAAATACACGTAATTTAAGTAGTTAACTTGAAAGAAAAAAAACCGGTCAAGTGCGAGTCGGACTCGCGCACCGACGGTTCCGTATGCAAGATAATAATGGTTGGAAAACGCAATAGTATTTTCTTCATTTTGTTATGTAAGTACTTTATTATCTATGCAATAAGTTCCATTTCGACTAGCCTAAATTTCAACACAAATTTTTAACCCTCTGCGACTGATGAAACGTCTATCAGACACCGCCAAAAAAAATCTCTGTTTAGCGTGTTATAGCTCTGTATCGCTCAGTACCTTCTTCTAACGACTCGCGGAATTATACTCGTAAGTTCTGTTTTTTTTACCTTATTCATGTTAGTTCCATATTTTTATTTGAAAGCCCATTTAAATGTTAATAAATTCCAGATTAAAATTGAAATAATCATGCTATACATTGTTGCTCGGCGCGCATGTACCCAGGCTGTATTTTTTTTTAATGATAGCTTCATTAATACGCTTTATATTAATGCATATTAGAAACCTCGAGCTGATTCGTGTTTTTGACTTTTTTGAAGAAAACGAAGCGTCGATACCGAGGAGGGAGTTTTATGAAGAATGGTTAAAGTACAGCAAAAAAGATAAATGAAGGGCTTTATTTTACTACTTTTCATGATTATCGCTCGGACTTCCAAAAAATTTTATGAAAAATGGGCTGAATGTGGAAAAATACAGAACCATTTCGGGACATTATCGCAAAAGGTATTAATTGGCTGAATGGTGAAGACCTTAAATTTACTATACAACTTAAAATAATACAAATTCGAAAATTAGAGCAAATAACGCCCTTTTTATAACGTCATATAAAAACCAGTTTAAGCTGACCTAACATTTCATGGGAAATCAGCGTACAGGGAGATCAAATTATACTGGATATTTAGTTTTTTCGTTAAAAATAGCTTGTTTTTCAACTTTTTATAAATATTGTTATTTCTAGCTTCAATGTGTTGAGTTTTGATCTTATATTTAGCGTCAAATAATATTGTCTACCTAGATTGGGCTCTTGTCGCACTGTACGCCGTTCCTTGCATAAAGACCCTGTTTTTTTGTGATTTGATTAAAAATGTACAGATTTCAGATTTTTTCCTATACCTGCAGTAAAAGACGGTGTTACTTGCCAAATTTCATAGTTCTAGGTCAACGGGAAATACCCTATACATTTTGATTCCCTCGAGAGTGTCGAAATACACGTTTTTTGCGACATAAACGGCCGTATCTTTTTTTTACGTTAATGTAGAAATTTGATTTTTTCCCAGCTTCAAGAAACTGTAAATTTGAGTATATGGTTTAAATTTTAACTCGATACCTTCACGCGTTCCCGAGATAAAGGGTCTTGACAGACGGACAGACGGACGGACGGACGGACGGACGGACGGACGGACAACAAAGTGATCTTATAAGGGTTCCGTTTTTCCCTATTGAGGTACGGAACCCTAAATAAGGGTTCCGTTTTTCCCTATTGAGGTACGGAACCTTAAAAAACACTTAATTTTATATCCTAATTGTTACTTTTATTTACTGATTTTCCTTGCTTTGCTTTTCCTTTCCCTTTTTCTACAGCACTATTGGCTTTTGCTACATCTTCAACTTTCCCATTTTTAATATTTTCTTGTTGTAAGCCTTGCTTCTTATTTATTACGTTTCTTCCTTCGGATTCCTGCTCCTCGTCTCTTTGGTCTTGGATTTCGCCATTATCAGTTGGTACTTCATCTAGTATAATATCGTCTAAGTAATCAATTTTGTCCACATAAGGCAGCTGTAAATAATCTTGCACATATTGTTTGGGTATCACCTCTTCGTCACAGAGTTTTTTAAGGTCCTTGTACTTTTTAGTAGAAATTGGCAGTCGGTGCACATAAAGTTTTGGCAGAGAAACATTCGACGGATTATCATTTACGACCGGTGCATTAGACTGACCTTTTCCTTTTCCCTTTCCTTTTCCTTTTCCCTTTCCTGTTATTTTCTTGGTTTCTTGACCCAATATTATTTTGAAAATTTCCCCATCATCCTTCATTGTATATTTAACTTGCAATTCATTTAGATATGGTTTTTTAATAGTAGCGATTCTAATATCTTTTAGTCTAAAATGTGGATCTGCAGTTGTTTTTGAAGTAAATACTTCATTGGCCCAATATTCCCAGTTTATGAAATCTGTGTGGTCCAAGGTGTTGACAATATAAGGACGGGGTGTTCTTCATGCTGTAAGCATGAAAGTGGGCCATTGTACTGGACTCCACACAATCAGTTTTCGAACCTCACGTTCTATGACACTATGCATCGAATCTACCGGCATATACGTGTGTCCTGGTAGTATATAGTTTACTTGCACAGATTGTACATTTTTTGCATTTTCCAGGAAGTATTTGAATACGCTTAGTATTACTTTATTTTTGTTTTGATCCCAACAAGAATCACAATACAAAATTACAAATTTTGTATTGTGATTCTTGTCAACCTCAAGGAGGTATTTATATAAACAGGTCCCAATTTCGCAACTCCCTCTCTTTCCATCGCTTTCTCCCCATGTATAGCAGGATCCATTCTGTGTATTAGATTCATACACAGTTACATTGTAAACAGCATACTTTCTGCTGTAGTATAGTAGCATACTCTGGCCATAGGGGGTATTTAGAACTTTCTGGAGATCAAAACTAGCCATTACAGTCGAGTTATCGTTAGAAAACATATTGCGATGTATTTCAGTTCGTTTGTAACACGCTTTTTTTTCGTCGAGATGATTTTGGTACCTAGTCCTTGGTCTCTTTTTCATTTAAGACATTCGTATTATTTTCATATTTTACACAAAGTTTGCATTTATCTTTTTTTGGGATATGAAAGGACAAGTTATATTCATTAAAAACATTTCTGAATAGTCACCCGCTAAGGTATGGCATGGCTTGGTCTGAGCAATATTTTACAAAGAGATGGTAGAGATTCGTCACGTTTTTAAAATCCTGAGATATATAGAGCCTGCTTGATCTAGGTCGGTTATAATGTGATGGAAGTAGGTACTTACTTACGCAAATCTTCTATGTATTTCTTAGTAAGGTTGTAGGTATTTTCATCGTATTTATTACCATGATGACGAGTTCGTTTGTCTACTTGTGATATACCCTCTTTGGAGTTAGACAGGTTGTATAGCAAGTACGATTGGGATATATCCAATGTATTTCTAAGGAACTGTTGACATACCTGTCTTCGACCTTCACCTTCGTTGATGTAATATTCAAATGTCCTGTCCCTTCTACGGGTGGCCCAAAATTACGTTGACAAAGATTTGTAAGAAAATGTTTTTATTACTAATATGACTTTTACAATATGACATTAAAACATGAAAACCACAATATTTTTAGATAAAAAAAATCAATCGTCTTCAAAATATCCACCTTTATCTTTAATACACAGATGCAAACGTTTGTTAAAATTATCAACGATATGCCGCAGCTCCTCCAAGGTTATTTTTGCCCACTCCTTGGTAAGTGTTGCTTTCAGAGCGTCTACAGTTTTGTGTTTAGTGGCACAGGCCCTTGTCTCTAAGATTAACCACAAACTATAATCCATTGGATTAAGGTCAGGCGAGTAGGGTGGCCATTCTTTCGAGCTAATGAATCCGGGAAAATTGTCCTTACACCACTGCTGCACACTATGGGCCCTGTGAGATGGAGCAGAGTCCTGCTGAAATATCCACGGTTGGGTGCCAAAATGTTGTTGGCTCCATGGAAGAACTACGGCTTCAAGAATATCTCCTCTGTATATTTCTTGATTAATTTTGACACCTTTTTCTATGAATACAAGGGGAGTTTTACCTGTGGAGCAAATACCGCCCCAAACCATGACTGATTACGGCTTTTGACGGTGAAGGACAACTGCGGCCGGTCCAGGACGACTAGAACAGTATATCTGTCATTTTGGTGATTATGGGCTTGTTCAACGCAAAAAAGTTTTTCATCTGAAAAAAGGATATTTTCCCAATTTTCAGTAGCGGCACGCTGCTTAATCAAACGGCATCTGTCGAGGCGAACTTTTTTATCTTTATCTTCAAGAAGTTGTGCTTTACGCAGTTTGTATGCTTTATTTGAGGTCATTAGCGATAATACGTTGCACCGTCGAACGACTTACACCCAGCTCCCTAGCCATTTTTCGTACTTTGGTCCGTGGATTGCGATCAAGCCTTTTTTTGATAATGTTCCGGAGCCTGGGAGTCCTAACAGTCCTCTTTCTTCCTCTTCCTGGGCGGTCTGCGATATGTCCGAGCTCATTATATCGTTTAATAGTCTTGGACACTAGTTGACGACTGACATTTAGCGATCTAACTATCTCGCACTGTCGTTTTCCAGACTCGTGTAAGGAAATTATTGCGTTGCGTTGCAAAGACATGACAAAAATCAATATTTAACTAAATAATTTAAACAAGCTATCTCTTCCAAATCGTCAACAAACTGTGTCAAATTATAATAGAGAAACAAACGAACTCGAATCGTGTTCCATTTTCAAAATTTTTACTTTTTAAATTTTGTCAACGTATTATTGGGCCACGGTGTACTTACAGGCGATTCAGTTCTTTTTCTTTTTATTAAAACATAAGTAGCACATTGTACAATCCACTCCTTTTTTCTTTGGTCATCTAAACCCCAAAAAAAATCAAACAAAGCCTGTCGTCTTTCCTCAGGTATATCATAGCATTTTCTAGGACATTTGTTCTCTACACATGGATTGTTTTTCAGTTTTCTAGGTTCTTTACTCTTTCCTGTTATTGTTTCATAACTAAGACCCTTCTCTTTCGCAAGTTTTCTGGTTTTAGTTTTATTCATTACTTTTGTTTTCTTGGTATATGGTTTATTTCTGCGTTACTTATCTCTTTAGTCCTTTTCTTTGCTTTTCTTTTAGTTTCTAATGAACTATCATTTTCTGTTTCTTTGGGTGACCAAATTGTCTGAACTTCCAGACGAGAAGTCCTCAATATCTTCTTCTAACTTAAAATCCATATATGCCTTTTGAAATCGCGTAACGCTCCATTATTACTCTGAGATGAAATTATAGGAGTTGTATTTACCAGAAAATTCGTTTCCTGGTCACTGTTATTACCTTCAAACAAAGTATTAAAATTACCCTGCCTGAAACTGCATGATGGTGAAAATAAATATATAAAATACTTTATATACTGTTAATACTTACCCTATATTTATTAAAAAAAGATATATTATTATTATTATTATTATACTAGCATTCTCCCACGGCTCCGTTCTTATAAAACTTGTTATCCTCCATTTCACCCCATCAGAAGAAATTTATCGGGATAAAAGTGTATTTTGGTTCAATCTGTATGTGTGCTAAGTTTCATCTAAATCCGTTTGAGGTGATTTTACATGATTGACTAAAAACCTTCAAGATTTTGCATTTATACTAATAATAGTAACATGATACATACCATATTTTGTGCGTAGTTCATTAGTAAGCGATGGGTTTTCAGGGTCATTACTGTTCATAATCTCTGTTAAATTGTTTACAGGCACATCTATGGCACTTTCTAAATCGGAGATTTTGTGTAGTGCTGAAAAAAATAATGTTTAATGGTTGAATCTAATGTATTATACACAGTAACATTATTATATTAAACACATATTGTGTGTTTCAACATAATTAATCTGTAATATACCATCCAAGTCTGCCTCAGAGATGACATTTTCAGTACTATTAACTTGTGCTGAACCCGCTTTACACCATTGCAACATCATTCCTGTAACGTGTTCTGCATGAACAAAATTATGTGGTGCTGAAAGTAATAATAATGAATTTACTTAAACACGGTAAATAGTGAGAGAGGCTTTTTCTAGCAGTGGGACAGATCAGGCTCTTTAGTTAAAATTTACTCAATAAATTAAAAATATCTACTTGACTTTGATGCTTATCTATACACCGTGCCCGGGACGTACCCGGAGGATTTTAACCATTGATTTTAGACCCTATTTGAGTATATAATGTGGTATAACATCATGTAGTTCAATATCGCATAATTTCCGAGATTTTAATTATTTAAAAAAACTATTCCATAGTTAATTTAATTTGAACTCTGTCACAATTAAATTACTAATATTGAACAGCAAATGTGTGTTTATAATTAAACTATACATACCATTATGCGTGACTAGGCTTTTTTTTATAGGTCTAATTATCACTTCAGAGATGATATTTATTTTCTTGTTTGTTGGATATAGTCCTTTATTTTCAGTATGACACCTTACATCTCCAGTCATACAATTAGCCGAATCATTAGTATTATCTTTATTGAACTCTTCATTAGTAATGGGACCCATCTGATGGTTTTCTGTTAAGTGGATGGCCGAATTATTCATGACGTTTTTAGTAACCCCATCCATAGTACATTAATTCATTGTATTATTATGCACCTGAAGTTCTAGGGGTTTTACGACTGAAATGCATCGAAGAGCATCGCTATTGAGCTCTTCGTCTGTAGGTATAAGTTTTAATTAACTGCTGTTCTTTGGTCAAGCTCATGGAAATATCTTTACTAGGGCTGTAACTGGTTTGCATGTTTTCTGTAATATTTTGTAAGGTGTAGTACTAGTAGTTATCTTCCCTCAAAGTGCTTGAAGCATCGTTGGTGTTATTGTTGTCGATACATGCATTATGACCCAGCTCAACACTTTTGTATGACTGAAAATATGAATGATCCAACGGCAAGCAAATAGTTGACGTATTTATTGAATCGTTGCTGGGCTCATCATCAGTCCTACATACAGTGACATTACGTTGGCTGTTGCAAATTATTGCGGGTATTTCAGAGTCACTGTCCTCTATAACATCACTATTACTACCACTTCTAATTTCTGCCTCTTGTTCTCTAAAAATGAAATGAATATAAATTTGAATATGACAACAATGGCAGAGACAGTGACTTTATTCAGCCGAAATTGGACAATCGTGTTCTCTAATCATTTAAACAGACTGAATTTACTTAAGCGTTTCTCTACAAAAAAACTCACTCGGCTAGCTTTGTTTCAATTTAAAGTATAATAAGGACAACATGTAATAATTAATAAACAAAATGTATAAAATAAACGCTTATCTCAAAACCCTTAAGCAGATTACACAAAAATTCAGAGAGCTATTCAAAATAATATTTTTAAAGTAAATAACATGTTGAACAATACTTAACGCAACTTTGTAATGCAACAACCGAGTTTTAGATAATTATCTCTTTTCTAAATAACGTAAGAGTCAAACGTTTTTGACGACAAGGCTCAAAGTTAAAGTAACTCACAATTCGCCTAGTGCCTGCTATACGGCCTCATCTCAAAATTTTTCATTTTTGATATTATTGCAGATTCGTGGTCAGAAGGGTTTAATTTACCACCTTAACTCAAAAAAATAAGGAAAACTATCCTCTAAAGCCTCTTAATGCACTTGTGGCCTTATGCAAATTTCCAAAAATCGACTATCCCTTACCTGCAATATGGCCACTCGCCAGTCCGCCGCTTGCGCCCGCGACGATCGCACGCAAAACTACCATGCTGTTCAGACACTTCGGAGTTGCGGCCGTGTAGCACAAACGTTCAGAACAAGTTTTTGAGTTACGTCCACATCGCACAACAGTAAATAAGACCGTGATTACAATGAACGCGTCAAAATATAAACGAAATAAAAATCACTTGATGATAAGACAACTACAGTAAGTAGGTACCTTTATATAATAGTTATAAGTAGTTACCTATGATTAATATACCTAAGATTTGTAATATAACAATATCAGGGTCAATCAACTTTTTTACACACACAATTCTGTCTGTTGCCCACTGTTCAGATTTTAATAAATAAAATTCCAATAAGTCCCCAGATTTTAATCTGGGGACTTATTGGAAGTGAAATTATTATAAAATTGTAGTTATATCATTAACTCCTTTCATAAATCACATTATAATGTATTGTTTTATTATTATTTTGATATTTATTTAATTTTCTGTACATAGGTTTTGTATGATAAATATTCAAATATAAAAGTAAAATAAAATACTAATACAAAAAATATACATTATAAAAAACCTAACCTAAGAGTGCCGCCGGCAGCGGGGCAGGGCTCAAGCTACCGGTGGTTAGGGCTGCAGAGAGAGGAACCTCCTCACAATGCGTGCCGAGGAGTACTACCTTCTGTATCTGGCCCTTGATCCAGCGAGAGTCTCTTGAGGTGTTGGTCGAGACTCTTCGCTATAAGACCGTTTGCCGAAACAACTATCGGGACAAAGATCGTCGAAACAACATCCCACATGGCGGTCACCTCGTGAGCCAAGTCAAGGTACTTGCTGAGCTTGTCCTTCTCGACTTTCACGAGGTTCTCGTCATGCGGGATGGTGACGTCGACGAGCACTGCCGCCGGGCAGATCGATCGATTGAGATCGATCTGTCAATACGATACCAGGCTTATTGGCGACAATACTTAGTCCTGTCCGTGATGACAAATCGATCCCAATAGAGCGTAGCACGACCATTTTCGAGAACTGGCGCCGGTGTTTACCTATAGTACGGCACTTCAGACTCAACAAGACCATTATTGAAGAGCAAGTTGCTGATGGATGATCCTGGATGTATGAGCAAGTACTCGCCGTTGAAATTATGTGTCTGAGGGACTTGCCGGGGCAACGGCAAGCTCGACAAATGTCGACCGTGCCATCCCTCAGAATATATTTTACGGTAATTGTTCGTCATTATGACCTCGTCTCGTCAGCAATTGCACAGACAAAACCTTCGGTTCCCCAAAGATTTCGGTTTTCACGGACGCTAAAAAGTCTACATCGGGCCTTGTTAGGGCCAGGTAGAAGCGTCCGTGTAGCTCGTTGCTTTTCCATACGTTCTTGCGGTCTTCAGTGCTCAACACCGTTGGTCTGCGCCAGTTTTCGTTTGCAAAGGAGAGAGGCGTGAGGCTCCTGTCTACTGCAACCACGATGCATCCCACACTCATTGCCAAGGAAATAATCCCTGAGATTGCACGCACACCTCGCGGTTGTGCAGATTCTTAGCATTTAAAATGCTTCGACCTCCACATTTCCTCGGGATGTACAATCTCATGACAGAGTCGCGTGGGTGCAACGTGCGATGTGATTTAAGCAGTAGATGGATCCCCCTATCCAGGGCGTCCAGCTCAGTCTGAGTCCACCTTAGTATGCCAAAGGAGTATGTGAGCAGCGGCACCACTCAACCATTGAAGACGCGCCTTACTACCCCGTGACAATGTTGACATTTAATGTCATATCATGTCATGCAAAAAACACGATAACAAGATCTAGAACGAATAGAACAGAAGCGGATACTGCGATAGCACGCCCTCCGCCGTCGCGACCACCTACGTGACGTACGACCACCGCTGCCGGCACGCTTGGGGCCTGCGGGGCATCCTGCTCTGCACACAGCTCCCACTACCGGTGGTTTAGTGCACCGCATGCGATGGTCAACATCGAATAATGAAAATTTCATGCGAGCATAATACGGGGCTACAGAGGGAGGAACTAACCTCACTGCGTACCGTGATCAAATGCTGCTCCTGTTTCAGACTCTTGAACCAGCCATCACTGTTACCACCCAATGACTATTGGATCAGGTGCGGGCCATTCAGCGGCTTAGGCGACTGGATCAGTCTGTACCTTGATCGGCTACGCCTTGAATCGCTACATATTCGTACAACCTCCGCTTCATCATGGGACCCTCCTGCTGCGTTATCGGCTTCGATGCCAGTCGCTCATCACGCATTGATGCCAGTGCAGTATGATCCCGTTAGCGACGTTGAGGATTGTGTGAATATAAGCGTAACTAGCCAGGTGAATGACCAACTGAGGAGGACTTTGGAAGACGCGATCGCGCAATATCGGTCCACACCCAACTCTAGGCCTCGTTTACCACGCTTGTCTGGCAGTAAACGAAATTTAGCACTTATGGGAGCCCTAAACGCCTTGCTGGCGTCATATTTACAAGCCAGCGAGGATATTATCGATACCCACTCAAATTTGTACTGCGGGGCCAGCACTGCATGCCGCGTAGCTCGAGTCAAGTTTTCGGACACTGACCGAGCGACGCGCGCTCGCGGGTCTGTCCCCGCTTGGCAAGTGCGAGTTGAGCGGCGTATTGATAAGTTTAGGACTCTCATAGGAAAGCTAGTCTGCTTCAGGGGGGTAATGAACGCCCCCGAGTCATGCGTTTCGTGAACCAGGCTTTTGCTTGGACCGGAATAAGGCCCCAACATTATTATGGCCTGTGTCACGGAACGTATCGACTTCCTGAAGCAGAAAGTTTGCGCGTGGGCAAGCCGTATTCGTCGCTATAGAGAGCATGTGGATAGATACCAGCAAAATCACCTCTTCCAAAGTGATCCGAGGAAGGTGTACCGAAAGTGGGAAGGAACCGATCAAGGAGTGAGCGACGGATACCTACCGGATGCTCCTGCTATGATTAATTTCTGGCGCAGCATCTGATCGGTGCCTGTCGTGCACAAAGAAGGAGACTGGATTTTAGCTTGGCAGATATTCAAACATAGGTAATTTAAATTATATACCTATCTGTCAAGAGAATTTACGCGTTAGGCATACTTCGAGACATTGATTATCGCATATAATAATATTTTACTGTGCCAAAGATGATTAATAAAGCAGATACCTTTATTATAACAATTTTTCGTGTTTTTCATTTATTTTATTATTTTTAAATGTATTTTTGTATGATAGTATGCTTATTACCGTCATTTAATTCTTTTGCGATTTTGGACACATCTCGAAATTCCGTAAAATACTTTCCGTCTGTCACAAACGGAGCTGGCTGAAAATCAGCGCTGCAGGTGTTTGACACCTCAGCATTATGCTGAGCCAGTGTCCAATTCACTGCCGCGAAGACACACTCACTACTCTTTTTATTGCTGTTTTCTGTTTTTAAATTTTTATTATTTCTGTGTGTTTTATGTGTGTAGTGAATAAATGTATTTTTCTTTCTTTTTTCTTTTATATGGCCACAACACGAAGTGCCTATATTTGAAGGCCAGTACTTTAAAAACTATTCATACTTGAAAAAAAAATACACATTTATTTGAAGCTCTATATAATGAACAACAAAATAACCTAAACCGCAGTGTTATTGACCCAAAACTTAAGGAATTAGACCCTTTTTTCTGCCGCACACTCAACTCGCAAAACTTTGATCGGCGATTTCTCTTAATATTGGTTTTTTGAGATGTGCCCGTATAGCAGGCACTAGGCGAATAACCCACTAAGCAATCACCAAATTTGTTACTGTAAACGAATAGCGATTGTTATTTAAATATAGAAAGCACTGTACTGTGCCTTTAAAATTTTAGGCGTTAATAATTATGTACAAATAAGCTACTTACCTTTTCAAAACTTCACTCTGTTTCAATAGCTGTTGTTTACGCAATATTTATGCATTTAAGTCGTTCATTATCACTGTTTATGATGCATAACAATAGCACGTGTCTTTGTCACGATTTGTCGGAACGAACTGGATATCGATCACAATACCCAATCGTAAACAGACGCACGCGGTTGTGTTTACTAACGAACGAAAGGACGAACCAACGGTTGTCTCGCTTTAACCTATTGATTAACGCTTCAAAAAGAAAGAGAAGGAACGGAAAGTTCCCAGTAAGTGAACTAACGTAAGCACCAGGTTCGTCTAAAATAAAATGTAACCGCCAACACTCGAGGATTTAGAATATACATTTTAATGTAAGGGGCATAAGTGCTACATAAATAAGGAGTACTTTAACTGATAAAACTTATTTGGAACGAGTGTATACTTGTAGTAGGTACATTTTTAACATAAATTTTAATATTTACACATACAAATTATAACTAATTTTACAATATATCATTTTTGTGTTCATTTTTACTCAGAAACTTGCTAGGAGCGGCACTGTAATGTAATGTTTTGTTATAATTTAGTTTTTAAGTTGAAAACTTATCTGATCTCAAAAACCAAGCGTATGTCGCATTTAATTTAAAAGTCCTTTTTTATGTTTATCTAGTTTTATAATTAGCGTAACAGTCAATCAGCTACAATGTGCCACAAAATAAGTTAACGTAAGAGTCATTTTGATACAGATGAGTCTTACATTAATGTATTTTTCTCAACTTTGGTCAATACATTAATACAAAATCATAGATCCGTCGTTACGTTAACCTGATAATAAGTAATTTATGAAAATTGTGCCATACATTAAAAAAAGGATGGTAAAATGAAAAAAGTGGTCTGATTTTGGTTAACGTAATCGACATTTTTTTCAAGATATCGAAATTTTAAACATCAAATTTGCAGACGAACTGTATAGTATATAACTCAATTTCGTAATTTTGGCGGTTACATTAATTCATATTACAGGTGACGAATTATACGCTTTAAATCTTCATTGGTAGCGTCAACCACGGAAGAGAGATCGTCAATCGTACCCTGGGAATAAATTTGAAGGTCGTCAGCATAAAGGTGATAAGAAGAGAGAAGGTTTTGCGTAATAGAATGAATAAAAATAGAAAAAAGAAGCGGAGACAGCACGCCACCCTGCAGAACGCCGGCTAGCGTGTTGCACCATGAAGATCGGGAATCATACACCTTTCATTCATTTTTCTTCTGCTACAACTACAAACAAGAAGTGTTTTACTGAACTCCCTGCAAGCCTCAAAACTTCTACATTGGTGACCCCGACTGAACAACAAGCAGCCAACAACCAGAAGAAGATGGAAACTACGGAGCCCAACCACACCGCTCCGCCTGCACAGCCACCGGCAGCACACGCGCAGTTTTCCGAAGCATCCGGCGAAGTCACTTCAATCTCGCTCGCACTCAGACTCCCACCATTTTGGCGCGACCAGCCACGGTTGTGGTTTGTGAATTTTGAAGCAGCCACAGCCGAACTGAAGAGGAGCCAGAACCAACTCGCACAAATGGTTATCGCACGAATGGAGAAGCAAGACATCCAGGAACTGAGGGATATCCTATACAACCCGCCTGCCCAGAATTATTACAACACAATTAAGGAGCGTCTTATCCGGCTATACGAAGACTCCGACAGCAAGCAGATCAAGATGCTTTTGTCGGAGATGGAGCTTGGAGACCAAAAAGCCAGTCAGTTGTTGCGCCGAATGCGTGATTTGGCGAGAGACAAATTCAACGACGACACAATTAGAATAATGTGGATGAAACACCTTCCCAGTCACATCCGATCGGTGCTCATCGTCAGCGAAAATTTCAACAACAAGGCGTCACTGGACGAATTAGCCGCGCTCGCCGACAAAATGCTAGAAGAATGCCCGCAAATCGCCACAGTTGCAACGCCGCAATTTACAGCACCACATACCTCTATTGCCGCCGTTTCTACGCAACAGTTTGCAGCGCCACAAATCGCCGCAGTCTCAACTCAACCAAGAAACCAGGATACACAATTTCTAATAAATGAAATAAGAAGATTATCACTGGAGGTAGCCGAACTGCATGCAAGACCACAGCAAAGAGACTGGAACTACAATCGTTCGTCGAATCCACGCTATCGTCCCCGTTCCCGAAACTCGTCGCAAAACCGCAGTATCAAAGCCCATCCTAATAGTCGACGTGAAGAACCGAAGACTGATCGACGGCAAGACCCATCTCGTAACAAACGCGCAACTCAGTACTACGAATATACCTACAGTTCGTAGTATTGACATCAAGCAGACCTACCACAATGTACTCGCAGATTTCCCCGGCACCACCAGACTCACATCGATGAAGCTCAGCCCGAAGCACTCCATCGAGCACTTCATCGACACCACTGGCCCGCTAATCCACTGCAGAGCTCGTCCAATAGCACCGCACCGTTATGAGGGAGTAAAAAAGGAGTTCGAAAATATGATAGACCAAGGACTCTGCAGGCCCAGCAAAAGTCCGTGGTCATCGCCTCTTCACGTCGTACCCAAAAAGAATGGAGACCTACGTGTGTGTGGGATTACCGAAGGCTGAACGCCATTACTAAACCGGATAAGTACCCCATACCACGCATCAAAGACTTCACTTACCAACTCGCCGGAAAAACAATTTTTTCAACACTGGACCTAAATAGAGCCTACCAACAACTACCAGTCACAGATCAAGATATAGAAAAAACAGCCATAATCACACCATTCGGCTTGTTCGAGTTTCCTCGTATGTGTCCCGGATTGAAAAACGTCGGACAAACATTTCAGCGATTTATTCATGAAGTTCTTAGAGGACTCGATTTTGTGTTCCCGTTCGTCGACGATTTACTAGTCGCCTCAGTCGACGAAGAAAAGCACAAAAGGCATCTCCGCACCGTACTCGAACGACTCGACGAGTACGGCATCACCATCAACCCGTCGAAATGTATATTTGGCCAGCCCAAGGTCAAGTTCCTCGGTTTCGATGTATCAAGCGACGGCATTCAATCACCTCAAGAAAAAGTTGAAATTATAACTGCCTACCCGAAGCCGCAAACTATCGACGAGTTACGACGTTTTCTCGGTATGATCAATTTTTACCGCGAAAACGTCAAGGACGCGCCGCCACAATCCAAGCGCCGCTAAATCACTACCTACACAATGCGAAGAAGCGCGACAAGACACCGATCGAGTGGACCGATGAAGCCACAAACGCATTCGAGACCTGTAAAACCAGCATCAAAAACGCAGTTTTACTCGCCCACCCGATGCACAACGCCCCGTTTGCAATATTTAGCGATGCATCGGATACGTCAGCTGGATCCGCAATACAACAGTTTGTAAACAATGCATGGCAGCCGCTCGGATTTTTCTCAAAAAAATTCACCGAAGCCCAGAAGAAATACAGTACATACGATCGCGAATTGTTAGCGATCTATATGTCTGTTAAACACTTCCGTAAAATGTTCGAGGGAAAACAGCTTATTATATTCACGGACCACAAGCCGTTAACGTTTGCATTCACAAAACTGACAACCGATAGCGAATCGCCACGCAGAACTCGACAACTACTTTTTATCAGCGAGTTCAGACCGACATCAGATTCGTTCGTGGAGAAGAAAACGCAAGCGCGGATGCACTCTCACGCATCGACGCGATCAGCTGTCCCACACCCATCGACTTTCAACAACTCGCGTACGCGCAAGACGCATAACAACACTACTGCAACAAAGTAACTTATCATTAAAAAAAGTTACGATTCCCGGAACCGACATCAACCTACTATGCGAAACTTCAAATGACGACGTGCGACTATACCTACCACTGGAATTTCGACGTACCGCATTTGAAGCCACACACAACATCAGTCACCCTGGAATACGCAACACAAGAAAGTTGATGTCACGCAAGTACTTCTGGCCTTCAATAAACACCGACGTTGGAAACTGGGCGAAAACATGCATCCCATGTCAGCGAGCGAAAATACAGCGACACACTACAAGTCCTGTGTCATCCTTCAAACCTACTAGTCGATTCAACCGCATACATATCGACATAGTCGGTCCGCTACTGTGTCACTATAATCGACCGAGCGACGAGATGGTCCGAAGCTTACCCATTGCAAGAAATCACCGCCGAAGAAGTCGCCAAGGTCGTTTACGAAGGCTGGATCACGCGATTCGGATGTCCTTCAACGATGACAACCGATCAAGGACGCCAATTTGAGAGTAGAGTATGCGCACACCTATCGCAGCTACTCGGCATCGACAAAACGCGAACAACACCTTACCATCCACAGTCAAACGGTATTGTTGAACGTTGGCACCGCACTATGAAAACAGCGCTGAAAGCTAGCCTACTATCCGCTACCTGGATCAACGAGCTACCTACCGTTTTACTCGGCGTTCACGCAGCTATACGCAGCGACACCGGTGTAAGCGCCGCGCAACTCACTTACGGTTGCAATATACGACTACCAGGTGACCTCTTATCATCAACACCGCGCGATGACGTCACTCTGGACTCCGCTTACGTCGATCAGCTGCGAGACACTATAAGAAATCTGAGACCGACGCCGTATCAACCACACGGTAACTCGAAACCCATTTTCGTACACCGTGACCTTCCAACATGCGATCACGTGTTTATACGAGTCGACGCCGTAAACAAGCCGCTACAAGCACCTTACGACGGACCCTACCGCGTGCTGAAACGGGACGACAAACTTTACACCGTTCAACTACCAAACCGACAGAGCAACATTTCAATATACCGATTGAAACCCGCCTATACGATCACGGAACAAATACCTACTTCAACAATGAATTCAACATCTACACCTGTAACATCAAGAAAAACACAACCAGAAAACAACAACAATAGTAACATGAAACAAATCAACAAGAACCTGGAACAGAACGGACAAGCAAACAAACTAACAAATGAAGACCCGGTAGCTACTAACTCAAGGACAGAAGACCCGGTACCTACTAAAAGCTTGTCCAGAAGGGGCGAATTCGTCGCGAATCGTATCGCGTGAATTCATACGCGCGTTGTCGAGGTACTAGACATCAATACATCGCGTCCACAAGCATCGCGTGAATTCAAAATACGCGCGTAAATTGCGTGCACAACGCCAGACTCTCGACTCACGCGTGATTCGCCCTTTCTGGACAAGTTCTAACTCAAGGACATCGCGCCGCGGGCGTATTATTCGCCTGCCGGTACGCTTCGCTTGAGGGGGAGCGCTGTAGCTGACCGATTGACTTCGACATCTGTCTAAGAAAGGAAACGAGATCGATAATGACGTCGAAGCTTTAACTCTGAAAAAAGCATTTTGTTTTTGTGCCCTGAAAAGGACAGTTTAGATTGAATCATCAACTTCTGTTTTCATCCATCCACCGAAGACATCGAAGTACATAATATTATATTGTCGGAGCGGACGCGCAGCGGAGCGACGAGCCGACGATGTTTTCACTTCAACAGCCAGGAGCGAAATAGAAAGTTTCGACTTCGTTTGTAGTCTCTATCCGACCTTTTTATACAAAAAGGTGGATGAGGAACCGGTGCCGGGTCGTAAGACCCCCGACCGGGGTGATCTGCGTCGACCGTAAAAACGGTCGGGTCCTTGGAGCGCAGCCGGCGCCGAAGGCGCGGGCTGCGCGGTGGAGGGGGTAGGTGATAGTACCTTACACAGATTTGCGGGCAGCCTTTCGGGCAGCCTTGTGGGTAGCCGTCCAGTTGAGGATTACGGCAGGCGGGGTCGGTGGCAAAAAGGTCCTTACGGCCTTCTGGAGCTTCTCGATCGGGGAGAGGCTCGCCTTCCACATCAGTTTGGGGATGTTGGTTTCAGGTGTTGGGGCCGGGAGTGTACTCACCGGGGCTGCAGAGAGTTTGGTGTCGGATGTTGCGGTTAGCGCGGAGGGCTGCGGGCCACGGTTTCGGGCTCCGCGCCTCTTTCCGCGGCGGGTGGTGGGGGGTTTCTTGGGGTCGTTCCCGGGGGCCATCAGGGTGGCGCTGTGTTGCGCCGCCTCGACGGTTCGGGTAGTGGTGGGCTCGGGGCCCTGCTTGATGGGCTTCGGAGGGTGGGGTGACTTCTTAGTCCTCCGGTTTTCCCTGAGCAGGACTGGGCATTTGGCGCTATTGGCGGTATGCTCACCGCTACAGTTCGCGCATGTTGGTGGCTTCTCTCGGGGCCGTGGGCAGTCGCTGGCAGCGTGGGGGCCTCCACAGCGCACGCAGGCTATGGGGCGGTGGCAGTGGTGAGAGGAGTGGGCGAAACTTTGGCAGCGGTGGCATTGCGTGATGCCTCGCTTACCTCTCCAAGGCTCCACGATGATCCCTGGCATACAGAGGATCTCCGTGACGCGGAAAATGGCCGCATTTTTGGTGACCTGGGCGTAAAAAATACACCCGGGTCTGCCGCTGCGGGCTCTGATGGGCCTGACGTATTCCACATCGAAGCCTTGGGAAGTGAGGTCGTTGGTGATGACGTCGGGGCTGGTGTCCACAGGGAGACCCCTAATGGCCACCTTTTGGTTGCGCTCGGCGGGCAGGGAGTAGTAGTACCACTCCAAGCTGGAGTCCTCCTTCTCCAGGTCGGAGAGGTACCGTTGTACCACTCGGAACTCCTCCTCACCTGCCGGGGAGAAACGGATCCCGTCTCTGAACGGGCGGGCATTAGGGGCGCGTCCCAGAAGTCCCTTTAGGGCCCGGAAATGCTTACCCCAGTTGGAAAACCGCTGGACAACCAGCGGCGGGTAGCGTATCTTTTTCGCGGGCGCCTGCGCTGCTGTCACCGGTCCTTGACCGCTAGTTGCGGAAGGAGATGGCGATGAGGCGGCTGCCGCGGCGAAAGAGAGTGGCGGCGGTGGAGAGTGCAGCTGTGGAAGCTGTTGAGCAGATGGTGGTGCCGGCCCGGTTGTGTCCATCGGACACAGATCGAGCCGGGCCAGTGAGCGCGGTTGTTGAGACGTCGTAGGAGGGTAGTTCTAAAAAAAGTGGCACCGTAAACTGTCAATGAGTTTTTGAATACAAAGTGTGTTAAATGTTAGTTTTTCAGGAAAAGTAAAAACGTTCATAGATAAGCACAGACCTTTTACATCGAGGCCAAGTATTTTTTTTTATTCATTCTTATTAAATTTGTTAAAAAAAATATGAATGTACCACTTTTTAATAACTTGTCTTGTCCAAATGCGACATGCTTCCAGTTTTTTAGGTTTTTGAACAATTTGTTTATATTTTATTGTACATATTTTATAATATATTGCAAAAATAATATTATGACATTCAATTAGTTATGATTTGGTTTTAAAATTATATGCATATACATAAATTTTAACACACGACAGTTTGTCCAGTGATATTTTTACTGTAACCTGTATGTTCGTGATATTGTATCTCACTCACATATGGGTGTATATAGACCCACCATAATCCTCGATAAACATTCGGCCAGTGTTTGGCTCACCAACATACTAAACGGTTCGAGACGATCTTTCATACTTTTGTGGAGATTAGTGATCAAATGCGGTAATCTGGAGTTTGTAACGGGTATGTTAACTTTATCTTGTCTCGATTATTTAATTTTATCGGTATGGGACGTAATTAACTAATCATTTGAACGTGATATTCTGATTACATTACATTACTAAGAGTGGAACATTCATATTTTCAACGGTTTAAGAGTAAATGTCTTGTAAATCTACTTTTAACTTGTCACGTTGCTAAATGCCCGGCTAGGTTTTACCAAGTGACAAAACGAAATAGATACGGAATAACGTAAACAGAAAGTTTGTAGAATAAGTTGAAGATATGGAGTGATCTAGGACGTATGATGAGGAGCTCAATGAAACAGGTTAGTAAATATCACAGTCTTTATTCCTATGCAGCTCTATACATGATGTTATTTAATTGTGAACATAACTTTGCTCATAATTCTTACTCTACCAGAAAATATGTTTAGCTCAGCGGAAGGCTGGTCGTTTTACACAAGTAAAGGTTCTTATGTTATAATTCACAATTCTTAGATAGTAATTTGTTAGTCCCTAGTTATAGAGTTGCCACCAATTCCAATCTGAGTTCAAATAACTATTATTGATATCCTAATTCCCTAATTATAAATATAATTTCCACAGACCTTAATCTGAAGAAAACCTTCCTTCCTGGACGATCGACTCGATGTAGTCCCAGGTCGGCAGACTGGTGGAGCGGTCCCAGCACACTGTGTCGCAAGCCACAGTATCCTCGGGCAGCTCACAGCAGCTTATGAAGGTCTACTGAATCCTCGTGCCTAAGGCACGCCTACTAAAGGTTGGTTTAAACCTTTATATCCTACTTCATTACTTATATGTTTTCTGAATGATGAGGAACCTAAACATGAATTTATTACTTACAGATCTAAAGAGAGTTCCTGCCAAATACTAAATGTCTATATAAGCTACTTCATAGCTTTACTGAACCTGAATATGGTTGGAGCCTGAATTGGAATAACGGAATGCAAAATAAATCATCCAACCATAAAGTCAAATCAGTAAGCAAAATTATTCTGAAAGTATCTAAACAGAATAACAGGAAACAGAAACTATTAGACGGCAACTTAAATCAGTACATCTAGAAAATATCCAGACACTAAAAGATACTAAAAATACTAGAAACCTAGAAAACTTAAGGGAAACCCTAAGAAATACTGAAAACCCAGTCCAGCTGTAAAGACAGAGAGAAATTGCTCTGATTAGCACTACGATTAAGAAATATATAAGACATGTGGGCTGACATTTAAGGTTAACAAAATTATGAATCTTACCGGAAAACTTCAAGGAAAACCCCTGGTAATCTCGACGCTAAGACATTCCCTCCTCTTCCACGTGTGAGAAACAATAACTGAAAATTCACCATTTGGTCAGAGAATTGCATATTAAATTGCAACAAATGCCTCCATCAGAAAGATGTTATTAATTATTACTTACAAGTTCCTTTCACCGAAATATGACTGAAAGTATGTACTATATCTCCACAGCAGGTGCTTGGTTACTTTATTGAGGATGGCTCCTCCGCTCTCATTCAGCTTAAGCCTGATTTTGTAATGGGCTATCATCTTGGACGTCTTGATGAAAGATAATTAGTCAAAACATAGATGCAACCAAAATGCATACAATGTAGCTATACAATTTAGGTAGTCTGGGTAATTAGGTACCCAATTAATATATTACCTACATGAAAGTACTACATTAAATTAACTTTTGACTGAAATGTGTTTGTTTAATTCTTGTATGTACAATTACTGCCAAAAGAAATCTTTGTATTGTTTTGTTTACTTAATAAATGTAATTAACTATTGACTCCATTTATTGATTAATTACAAATATTTATTATTCCCCTAATTCAAGGTATTTTACCCTAACGCAGCAACACCAACCTACAAATCTATGGTGTTGACGTTTGACAATCAAAAGTAATGAACAGTAATGCCATTAACACCTTAAATATTTCCCCAGTCTTTAGGTTCCGTATCACGCAAGATATACAACGTTGCAATACCCCCCTTCCCAATGAAAGGTTTAACGTAGGTAAACGCTGCCCTCAGCGACCTTATCATAAACATCCCCTAAAGACTGAAGAAAAGTGATAACTAACATTAAAGTTCCAAATTTTCCAAAACTAAACCACACGAAAACGCAATCCTAATGAAACTAAACTATGTAACATCCCTGTTACAATAAAACTAACTGAAACCTAACAAACAGTAACTATCCTATTAGCTTCTGAAACACAACGGCAATGTTGTGTTGTAGAGGCTAATTTCCAACAGCCAGGACCTATGTTCAGCATTCTTCAATATAATTCTCTTCTTGTCCGGGCGAAACCCTAATAAGTAGTCTAAGACTACTGTCTGAAACTCTACAAAATGTAAACACCGAAAACTATACTAAAACCGTACCCTTATCAAAATATAAAAAAAAACTCAATATTACTCAGACTTAACCGAAGCTGTGTCTGAGCAATTCGAAAATACAAAACATCTCAGCGCGCGTCTGAGGAGACAAAATAATATCCCGAGCGTACGTCCCGGAATAACGAAAAGTACCGAAATACACCGAAATCGCATCCACACATGTACCGCAACCAGTCAGTGTTGAATGCGAATACAGAAAACATAACTTAATAATAATAAGGGAATACCTCCTAACACGGTAACTTAAACACATATTAAAGACTGAATACTCAAGATGTTATTGAGTTAAGATTGAGCCGCCCTAAATATTATACTAACATACTTTAACTTTCATACATCTCGCTCTTAATCGGTAGTGATACAGTAATAACTGTTCATCACGCCTTACAATTTGTGATTGAATATTTTATACAATATTCAACACTAAATGCTAACTACAATCTTACAACGTACAGAATCTCTGTTAAACTTTCAAGTCCTTAATGTGCCAAGAACCTATCGGATGTCCATCCATCCGCTCTAACTCGTAAACTAAAGGTGATAATACTGTCTTAACTCTACATTTCTCGTACTTAGGCGCGAGCTTTGCCATTTTAAATTTCGAAGCATCGCTTTGTACAAAGCAACGTTTCCAAACAGTATCACCTACTGAAAATTTTGCTGAACGACGTCTTAAATTATAATGCCTAGCATAATTTGCATGTGCTTTTAGAAGTTGAGCACGTACTTGTCCGAAAATACCCTTCAAGGTACCAAATTCACCGGCATATTCTTCACGGGGAATGGCTGCGCTATACTCCTCCTCAGAGTCCTTGTAAAACAAACCATTTATGACTGGCTCCCGTGCGTGTACCAAGAAGAAAGGAGAGAACCCAGTGGACTCGTTCACTGCACTGTTCAAAGCGAACTGTATCCGGTGCAGTTGTTCGTCCCAAGAACGGTGGTTCTCCTCTACGTACGACGCTACGGCAGTCATAACTGTTTTGTTATACCGCTCAACTAAATTTACCTGGGGTGTATAGCGAGGCCCATAATGAATTTTCGGAATATTGTAACGTTTCAAAAGAAGCTTAAATTCTGATCCCGTGAATTGCACTCCATTATCTGCAATCACGGTTTCAGGCACACCATGTGCTAGAATTACGTTATTCTCGAAATGTTTAGCAACTAGAGCGCTAGTTGCACGACGAAGCGGAAAAAGTAACGTGAACTTCGAAAAGCAACATGTCACCACAAACAAAAATGTGAAACCTGAACGAGAGCGAGGAAGAGGACCCACTAAATCTATAGAGACCACCTGAAACGGTCTGTGACACACTTTTGGCTGACCCATCAACCCTGGAGTTTGTCGCTGCGAGTGTTTGTAAGCACAACACACGTCGCAAGCTTTAACAAAATCGACAACATCCTTGTGCATGCCAGGCCAAAAGTATGTCAGAGATAGCCGCCGGTGTGTCTTGAACACGCCAAAATGCGCGGCTGTGGACTCACAATGGTTCTCTTCGATCACCCTCCTTCGGTCACCCTTCTTCACAACCTCCTTCCAATCAAACTCCCTAAGTAAGTTATACTTACTTTTACAAAAACGGAAAAGCTTTCCCTGCTTAACACAAAAATTCGGAAAGTTAGCAGGAAAAGTCCTACATCCACTCAAAACCTTGTCATACCACTCGTCTTCCTCGGCATCACCATCCAAAATATTTAGGGCGTCTACCTTCATGAGCCTAGACAACGCATCAGGGACAACGTTGTCGGTGCCTTTCCTGTGCTCAATATCAAAATTATATTGAGACAGTCGACACCCCCAACGAGCCAATCTTCCTGATGGGTTCTCTAGGTTCATGAACCACTTCAGGGACGCGTGGTCCGTGACCACCTTAAAACGACGAGATCCTAAATAGGCCTGAAATTTCTCCACTGAGAACAGAACGGCCAGAGCCTCCCTTTCGGTAGCGCTATAATTACGTTCCGCCTTATTTAAGGAACGGCTTACGTACGCGATCGGGTGCTCGTGGTCATCAATGGTTTGTGAGACCATTCCGCCCAATCCGTAAGAAGAAGCGTCGCAGTGCACAACGAAAGGCTTGTCAAAATCCGGCACTGCCAAAATAGGTGCTGACACCAACGCGTTCTTCAACGAATTGAAGGCGACTTCAGCCTCCTCAGACCATTGAAAAGCCGGAACGTTCTTTCCCTTGGCGGTAAGTCTATTTAAAGGAGCGGCTATGGTCGAAAAGTTGCGAATAAACCGCCGGTACCATGAGCACGTTCCTAAAAATATCTTTACCTCCTTGGGAGTAGCGGGAATGGGGAAATTCAAGATGGCCGCAACCTTTTCAGGATCAGTCCGCAACCCGAACTCGTCTACGACGTAACCGAGATATCTAAGCGACTGCCTGAAAAAATTGGACTTCGCAAAATTAACGGTCAAATTCGCTATCTTCAATTTCTCCAAAACCCTATTCAAAAGTACTAAATGCGTCTGAAAATCGGAAGTACATATTACAATATCGTCAATATAACAGAAGGCAAGACCATTTTCAATGTCACTGGTCAGGTTGTGGTCGATTAGCCTATCCATAAGGCGCTGCTGTCTAGCAGGCGCTCCGCACAATCCGAATGGCATCACCTTAAACTTAAATAAACCACGACCAGGGACAGTGAAACTCGTCTTCTCTTGTGACTCCTTATTTAATGGTATCTGCCAGAATGAGGAACTTAAATCAATCGACGTCAGGTATTTCGCTTCCTTTAAACTGTCCAGAATTTGCGGAATATACGGAATGGAATACGAATCCCCTTTCGTGACTGAATTTAACTTCCTACAATCTAGGCAGAACAGCCAATCGCCGTTTGCCTTGCGAACTAAAAGAGCAGGGTTATTCCACGGGCTTTCACACGGAGTGACAACGTCCAATTGCAGCATCCTATCGAGCTCCGAACCGAAGTGGATACTGCCGGGTCCTAATCGGCATAGCGTCTCCGGTCTCGATAGTATGCTCAATTAAGGCGGTCCTACCTAATCCTTTCTCCTCGAACGAAATATCCTTAAATTTTCCTACTACTGCATCGGCAAGTTCCTTCTGCGGCGTACTTAAATGGTCGTAAGACTGAATAATATTGACTTGCTCAGTAATACCGTTAATGTTCTTAAAATATGAGTCCGGCGTTATCATGTAATCGATGTTGTCAAATATCTCTGGCGCCAATCGAAACGATGTCCAAAAGTCTATACCTAAAATGACGTCCGAAACAATGCTGGGTATAACATAAAATTTAATGACGTGTGTGACGTCCTTAAATGTCAACGGAACAAAAATACACCCGATTGTTTGGACCTCGACGCCATTTGCAACATTACATGTCGTCGGCTCACATGATTGTACCCTAAATCCAAATTTCACAAAATCCAGATGTGCATTATTGCCTAAAATCGATACCGAAGCTCCCGAATCTAATAAACCGAAAATCTCAAAGTCATAAACTTTAAACTTTAAATAAGGCCGAATGTCATCTTTATTTGGTTTAAACATGATCGTAGCAATCGAATTATAATTACAAAATTTAGAAATAGATTTACTGTTTTTAAATTTGCTACGATCAAAACAATTTAGTTTTTTGAAGTCGGAACGTGTAGTGTCGGCTTTATACGTTTAGTACAATTCGGACAGTTGGCAATAACAACATCTGTCAAACCACAACCAAAACATCTGATTTTACCATCACGGGCCCTTGCTCTGCAAAGTCTAAAATTATGATTAGAACGTCCGCACTTGTAACAAACCGGTAGCTGTACATGTGTGGATCGAAACTGCGTTTGTTGTTTACCCCGAGATGCTGCAGTACTATGCTGCGCAAACGCACAAGTTGTTTTCTTGCAGTTGTTAGGAGACGACGATGAACCTGAATTTACCGAATGAACCGGCTTGGACTTGCTCTTGTAAACAAATTCGTCCGACAAAATGTTTGTGGCGGTCTTGGAAGGCTCCGTGAATAACTCTGCACGCTGTTTAGCACCTTCCAATCTGCGACAATGATCCTTCAGCTGTGACACCGATGTTATGTGCACTAAAGCCAAATGTTGTGCTAATGTTGGCCTAATATTGTGCAAAAGGATCTCTAATTTCATCTCCTCAGACAACGCAACCTTAAGACGGGAAAACAAACACGCCATAACCGAAAAATAAATGTGTATAGGTTCAGTTATACCTTGTGTTCTTAACCTAATCTCCCCTAATAACCTGTAGTCATAATCAACAGGATCAAACTCTTCCAACAACAACTCCCTAATATCCTTCCAGCTAAAAACCTGTTGTCTTATACCTCTGTACCATAATAAGGCTTGATCTGTAAACAGTTGTGCCGCTGAATGAAACAATTTGATGTCTGATACACCAAAAGCTAACTTAAGTTCTTCAATACGGTCTAAAAATGATCTGGGGTCAGTGCATCCATTGAACTTGACTCCCCATTTTGAAATATTCTTGTCACCGGTGCATTCAACATGCATCTCAGTGACCTCCAAAGGAGTAACTACACTTTGGTCTGAAGTCGGCACAAGTGATTCAATCCTAACTAAAAGTGATTCTAATTTGTTACTAAGTTCTGATTTTAATTGTAAGTTGCCTGCATCACAGTCAACTTGAATTCTTAAAAGTCTGTAATACAGATGTGCACCTAATGCTCTAGATCTATTTAGTGAAAAACTGTCCTTGTCTTTAATATACTTGTCTACTAAACTTGTTAACTGCTTTAACTTCTCTGAAACTACCATTAACTCAACCTTTGCATCTAAACTTGTTTCAAGAACTGCCTCAGATGGACATTCTATACTTAAAGATCTTAATTGTTTCCGAAGACCATCAACAGTACTAAGTGGTGTTTCTGATCTTATCTCAACTTCATAGATTAACTCATCCTTATGCAGTGAATGAAACTGAATAGTTCTATCCATATTGTTATGTTTTAGCAATATACTCTAAATTAGAATTGTTGGCAAAAGCAAAATGTTATTACAATTTCTGTATACTAAAATTATTATATATCTTAATAAATATGTTTAAATTTCAAAATGTGTTCTTTTATTTCCTTAAAAACAGTTATGAAAACAAAACTAAGGTGAAATTATCAATTGTTTTTTCTAAATTTACTACTATGGCCAAACAAAATTTTCAATACAAAGGGTAGGTAATATGGCCTTCAATTGTCAAATTTGACATAAGTACTCAAATGTAAGTTTGTAAATAAGAAAACTTTTAATACAATTTTAACTTTTCTTAATTCTCAAAAGCAAATTAGTTCTATAATTATATTTATAAATTTGTATTTAGAAAATATGCAAAATGGCTTTAAATTTTAATTAATTTATTAAAAGTATCTCAACAGTATTTCCAAAACCACAGATAAAAGTATCGTGCTTTCAGCAATACCATGAAAAGCACAGCAACCCTTACGCAAAAAAAAATTAACACAGTCTATGACCTAGTATTCAAGATTATCTAGTTTGACAAGTGTTTTAACCTCAAAATTTCAACAGTTTTACACATTGTAAATGATCAAAATATGCTGAAAACAACTGAAATACACGAAATTATCAAGAAATACAGTGCAAAATAGCGAGATAATATAAGACAAAAGCTAAATATGGTCTCTAACTAGAAATGTCAAGCTATTTGGACAGTTGGTGGCAATCCATAAAAATCGCAGAAAACTCCATAAAAATTATCAAAAAAGGTCTCAAAATCTTCAAAATTACACGGAAATGGGCGCCATTTGTCACGTTGCTAAATGCCCGGCTAGGTTTTACCAAGTGACAAAACGAAATAGATACGGAATAACGTAAACAGAAAGTTTGTAGAATAAGTTGAAGATATGGAGTGATCTAGGACGTATGATGAGGAGCTCAATGAAACAGGTTAGTAAATATCACAGTCTTTATTCCTATGCAGCTCTATACATGATGTTATTTAATTGTGAACATAACTTTGCTCATAATTCTTACTCTACCAGAAAATATGTTTAGCTCAGCGGAAGGCTGGTCGTTTTACACAAGTAAAGGTTCTTATGTTATAATTCACAATTCTTAGATAGTAATTTGTTAGTCCCTAGTTATAGAGTTGCCACCAATTCCAATCTGAGTTCAAATAACTATTATTGATATCCTAATTCCCTAATTATAAATATAATTTCCACAGACCTTAATCTGAAGAAAACCTTCCTTCCTGGACGATCGACTCGATGTAGTCCCAGGTCGGCAGACTGGTGGAGCGGTCCCAGCACACTGTGTCGCAAGCCACAGTATCCTCGGGCAGCTCACAGCAGCTTATGAAGGTCTACTGAATCCTCGTGCCTAAGGCACGCCTACTAAAGGTTGGTTTAAACCTTTATATCCTACTTCATTACTTATATGTTTTCTGAATGATCAGGAACCTAAACATGAATTTATTACTTACAGATCTAAAGAGAGTTCTTGCCAAATACTAAATGTCTATATAAGCTACTTCATAGCTTTACTGAACCTAAATATGGTTGGAGCCTGAATTGGAATAACGGAATGCAAAATAAATCATCCAACCATAAAGTCAAATCAGTAAGCAAAATTATTCTGAAAGTATCTAAACAGAATAACAGGAAACAGAAACTATTAGACGGAAACTTAAATCAGTACATCTAGAAAATATCCAGACACTAAAAGATACTAAAAATACTAGAAACCTAGAAAACTTAAGGGAAACCCTAAGAAATACTGAAAACCCAGTCCAGCTGCAAAGACAGAGAGAAATTGCTCTGATTAGCACTACGATTAAGAAATATATACATGACATGTGGGCTGACATTTAAAGTTAACAAAATTATGAATCTTACCGGAAAACTTCAAGGAAAACCCCTGGTAATCTCGACGCTAAGACATTCCCTCCTCTTCCTCGTGTGAGAAACAATAACTGAAAATTCACCATTTGGTCAGAGAATTGCATATTAAATTGCAACAAATGCCTCCATCAGAAAGATGTTATTAATTATTACTTACAAGTTCCTTTCACCGAAATATGACTGAAAGTATGTACTATATCTCCACAGCAGGTGCTTGGTTACTTTATTGAGGATGGCTCCTCCGCTCTCATTCAGCTTAAGCCTGATTTTGTAATGGGCTATCATCTTGGACGTCTTGATGAAAGATAATTAGTCAAAACATAGATGCAACCAAAATGCATACAATGTAGCTATACAATTTAGGTAGTCTGGGTAATTAGGTACCCAATTAATATATTACCTACATGAAAGTACTACATTAAATTAACTTTTGACTGAAATGTGTTTGTTTAATTCTTGTATGTACAATTACTGCCAAAAGAAATCTTTGTATTGTTTTGTTTACTTAATAAATGTAATTAACTATTGACTCCATTTATTGATTAATTACAAATATTTATTATTCCCCTAATTCAAGGTATTTTACCCTAACGCAGCAACACCAACCTACAAATCTATGGTGTTGACGTTTGACAATCAAAAGTAATGAACAGTAATGCCATTAACACCTTAAATATTTCCCCAGTCTTTAGGTTCCGTATCACGCAAGATATACAACGTTGCAAACTGTAACCTGTGTAACTTTAACCTGTAACTAGGTTACATATAGGGCTTTATTCATACAAAAGACACAATCAAAAAACAGAAAAATAATAAAAACATAACTAAAACGAATACTAAAATAAATTAAGTTATTCTAAGCAACTATAATATGTAGATTAGGTTAGGCACAGGTTAATGTAACTTTTGGCAGGTTAAAGATACATATGTGCACTAATGTGCAGGTTAGTGTGACTATTGGCAAGCTAAAGTGAATAACTATTTTAAATAATTTTAATTGAATAACTTGCATATAATTTCCCATAAAAACTCCACAGATGCTTTATTAAGCAATACCCATTAACAATGCTCTACCAAAGTAAATGTAGGGAATTGCTTTTGTATAGTACTTTATATTTTAATATAACTCTCTTTAACCTGGAACCTTTTCTCTTCTAACCTGTCTAATGAAACTTTCACCTGCATCTCCAATATTTCAACAAGCCATAGTTCTAATATTTTCATGGTTATTCCGTTCCCTTTTATAAATATGTAACAATAAGAATACCAAGAAGCTTATTTTAAGCAAAGAAAGTAAAAAAACACAACATTATTTTTTTGATAAACTTTAACCTGTCTGTGCCACTTTTATTAGAATGACCCAGGAGGGGTCTGAGCGGCCCGCTTTTTGCTCGGCGTCGTCGCTGCGGTGGAGGACGCAGCGGTAGCGGCAGGCGGCACTGGGGTTCGTGGCGCGGCTCGCGGCCGCGTGACGGCCTTTGGCTGTGGCGGCGGCGCACTTAAGCGCACAGGCGCGGTGGTCGGCCTTGCGCGGAAGGGTGGTGAGGTCGCGGGCGCGTGCGCGCTCGCGGAGGTGGTCTGTGCCACGCGCGCTGGCGTGGCAGATGTTGAAGCGCGGCTGGTAGTGGCGGCAGCTCGCACAGTTGCGAGGGGTGCCGCAGTCGCGGGCGTCGCGCGGAGCTCCGCATTTGCGGGCATCACGCGGGCAACAGTGCCGCGGCGCGGGAGGCTACTGGGCAGTGCGAGCGAGGTGCGCGCCGTCTGTGGGCGCTGCTCTTGCGGTTGGGAGGCAGAGGGGGCCGGTGGTGAGGCGGCGGCGGCAGCAGCAGCAGCGGCAGCGGCGCGAGCGGCGGTGATCCGCGCGAACGCGGCACGCAGCACAGGCGGAGCATTTTCGCCGTCCGCGAGCATCTCGCTCAGCGTGAGCTGAGGGGAGTTTGCGAACTCCAGGTCAGAGGAGGGGCCCGGGGACCAGATCCGCCGGGGTCGTCCTGGGTCAAGGCGGGGGTCACGCTGTGGCGGCACGCCGGCAGCCATCTGCACGGCCAGAACGGCGATAGCTTGGCCGTTCGGTGGCGGGGTGTTCGGAGCGGTCGTCGGCGGTGTTGCCTGACTGGCCGCTCGCAGCAGGTTGATCGCGCGCACGACATGGGTGCGGTCCTCGGTCGCGATGGGTGGGTAGATTATTTTTTCCGCAAATATATCTACCCTCCAAATAAACATTGTGTCCCTCCCACCTTGTGCGAGTCCGCAAAGGTGGGGTAATTTGTAAAAGCCCTTTTTAGGGCTACCCCCAATATGCAGCCTGGATCCCGGAGCGATCCAACGGCGCGAAGGCAGACGCGCCCGCGGATCTTCCGCAACAACCGACGGATCCCGATCTCTACCGAGGACCGCACCCATGTCGTGCGCGCGATCAACCTGCTGCGAGCGGCCGGTCAGGCAACACCGCCGACGTCCGCTCCGAACACCCCGCCACCGGACGGCCAAGCTATCGCCGAGCTGGCCGTACAGATGGCTGCCGGCGTGCCGCCTCAGCGCGACCCCCGCCTTGACCCAGGACGACCCCGGCGGATCCGGTCCCCGGGCCACTCCTCCGACCTGGAGTTCGCCAACTCCCCAGGCACTCAGCTCACGTTGAGCGAGATGCTCGCGGACGGCGAAACTGCTCCGCCTGTGCTGCGTGCTGCGTTCGCGCGGATCACCGCCGCTCGCGCCGCAGCCACTGCTGCTGCCGCCGCCGCCCCAACATCGGCCCCCTCTGCCTCCCAACCGCGAGAGCAGCGCCCACAGACGGCGCGCACCTCGCTCGCATTGCCCAGCAGCCTCCCGCGCTTCGGCACTGTGCCCCGCGTGATGCCCGCAAATGCGGAGCTCCGCGACAACCCGGAGGACGAGCCGCCGCCCCTAGCACCCGTGCGAGCTGTCGCCGCTGCCGCCTCCACCAGCCGTGCCTCAACATCCGCCACGCCAGCGCGCGTGGCCCGGACCACCCCCGCAAACGCGCACGCGCCCGCGACCTCACCCCCCTTTCGCGCAAGGCCGACCACCGCGCCTGTGCGCTTAAGTGCGCCGCCGCCACAGCCAAAGGCCGTCACGCGGCCGCGAGCCGCGCCACGAACCCCAGTGCCGCCTGCCGCTACCGCTGCGTCCTCCACCGCAGCGACGCCGAGCAAGAAGCGGGTTGCGAAAACCCCTCCTGCAACGCTACAGCAACCGCGCTCACTGCCCCGGCTCGAGCTCCGACCTGGAGAAGGAGGACTCTAGCTTGGAGTGGTACTCCTACTCCCTGCCCGTCGAGCGCAACCAAAAGGTGGCCATTAGGGGTCTCCCCGTGGACACCAGCCCCGATGACATCACCGACGACCTCACTTCCCAAGGCTTCGACGTGGAATACGTCAGGCCCATCAGAGCCCGCAGCGGCAGACCCGGGTGTATTTTTTACGCCCAGGTCACCAAAAATGCGGCCATTTTCCACGTCACGGAGATCCTCTGCATGCCAGGGATCATCGTGGAGCCTTGGAGAGGTAAGCGAGGCATCGCGCAGTGCCACCGCTGCCAAAGTTTCGCCCACTCCTCTCACCACTGCCACCGCCCCATAGCCTGCGTGCGCTGTGGAGGCCCTCACGCAGCCAGCGACTGCCCACGGCCCCGAGAGGAGCCACCAACATGCGCGAACTGTGGCGGTGAGCACACCGCCAACAGCGCCAAATGCCCAGTCCTGCTGAGGGAAAACCGGAGGACTAAAAAGTCACCTCACCCTCCGAAGCCCACCAAGCAGGGCCCCGAGCCCACCACTACCCGAACCGTCGAGGCGGCGCAACACAGCGCCACCCTGATGCCCCCCGGGAACGACCCCAAGCAGCCACCCACCACCCGCCGCGGAAAGAGGTGCGGAGCCCGAAACCGTGGCCCGCAGCCCTCCGCGCAAGCTGCTACCGAAACCACCACCACAACGAAAACCGACACCCCGGTGAGTACACTCCCGACCACAACATCTGAAGCCAGCTTCCAAAGGATGGAGCTGACGGAGGGCTTCGCCGTGGTCCAGGAGGCCGTAAAGGCCAGACTGGACGGCAAACCCATGCCCGCAGCAGCCCTCAAATGGTTAGACACATATTTCTCTGCGTAGGTACAAACACCTACCCGGCCGGCGCAGATTTCCCCGGTCGGGGGTCATACGACTCGATACCGGCTCCACATCCCCCTTTTTGTATAAAAAGGGCCAGATCGAGATGATCAACGAGATAAAATTCATTTGGATAGGCCGCAGTGGCTAGTGGGACGTGTTGTTTTTGCGGACAAGAAAAAACAAATCAATTCAAACAAATCAAGTCAACAACATCTGGCTTGCTCACGTCACAGCGTGACGCGCTCGGACCGGAGTCAACAACGGAAATTTCCACGCCGACGACCTAAATACTTTCCGCCCAGTACCTAGTCCCGGTCACTCGCTTGCGGGTGGAACCTTGGGGCTGGGGAAGAGGGGGGGAAGTGGAAAAGGCCGCGGCGCGACCGGTCGCGTGAGTCACTGCTCGCCCGAAAACTTTCCTTAAAGGAAATCTCCGCGACAAGTTTTTGTGTGTGGGGGATTAAATAGTCCGCGTTTATTTCCCCTCCCCCCAAAACTTGTTCGTGTCCCCCGCCTTTTGCGAGTCCGCAAAGGTGGGGGTGATTAACAAAACCCCTTTTTAAGGCTCCCCCAGCACCGGCAAAACATCGCCGAAATGCCGCCAAAAAATACCCGGCAAGACCCAACATCCCGTAGGCGCACCCGCCCGAGGATGTTCACGAACTCCAAGAGGAGGGAAGACGCCGCCACCGCTGAGGAGCGCGCATTGGTCAAACGTGCCATGACCATAATGCAGGCGGCCGGACTGGTGACGACGCACACACCGTCACCCGCTGCCACTCCGACAGAAGAGGGAGCCGGAGAGGCACTCTTCTGCCCCCAAGGCCATCCGAAAATTTTGGAATGTGCCGGGGAGACGCAGCCGGGTGGCCCATGCCACCAAGCCTCAACATCCAAGGCCCCCTCTTCCCCGGAGTTCGCAAACTCCCCGGGGAAGCAGATTGCCCTGAGCGAGATGCTGGCGCAAAGCGCATCATCCGCCCTGCGCGCAGCACAAAATCAGCGCTCCGCCGTGTTGATTGCCCCGCGACCACTTGAGCAGCGCCCAACAAAGGCGCGCCGGCTCGTGGTACCGTCGCCCTCCTGGCAAAATATCTATGCGCCCCGCAAGGCGCCCGCGTCCGCGGCATCCCGCGCACCCGCGCGTGCCGCAAATGGGGCCGACAACCCCCAAAAAACAGCCGCGCCCGCGCGCGCGGCCGTGACCGCGACCGTGACCGCGCCCCCGTGCATAGCCGCGTACATGTCCCGCACAAGGCCGCCTATAGCGCCCCCGAGTTTGAGCGCCCCACCTCCCGCTGCACAGCCGGGATCTGCGGTGCGCTTCTCGCCCCCACCCTTCGGCTCCCCCCAACAAAAACGGGCCGCTTGCTCTCCACCGCAAGCGTCGCAGCAACCACCACAGCTGCACACGCCTCCGCCTCCGGTACCGCTACGGCTGTCCTTCGCCGACGCGGCCGCCTCCCCACCGTCTCCCTCCGCTACCGGCGGACAAGGGGGCGCGGGACCAACACAGCCCCCCCCCCCCCCCAAGAAGATTAGATACCCGCCGATTGTGGTCGAGCGAATTCCCAATTGGGGCACCCACTTCCGGGCACTCAAGGCCCTTCTGGGACACGCCCCAAACGCCCGCCCCTTCGGAAACGGAGTGCGCTTCTCACCAGCGGGGGAGCAAGAATTCAGGGAGGTGCAGCGTTACCTCACCGAACTGGAGAAGGAGGTCCCCGGCGTCGAGTGGCACTGCTACTCCCTGCCCAGCGAGCGCAGCCTGAAGGTGGCCATCAGAGGCCTACCTGTGGAAACACAACCCGAAGAGATCCTGGAGGACCTGACGAACCAGGGGTTTGACGTGGAATACGTCAGACCCATCAGGGCCCGTCAAGGCAGACCTGGGTGTATTTTTTACGACTAGAAAGACCTCGAGACTGCCGCCAGACTCTACAGGGTCACAGAAGTCCTCTGCATGCCGGGGGTAATTATTGAGCCCTGGAGGGGTAAACGTGGCCTGGTGCAGTGCCACCGCTGCCAGAAGTTCGCCCACTCCTCCCACAACTGCCACCGCCCCATAGCCTGCGTGCGCTGTGGCGGTCACACGCTGCCGGAGCATGCGACCGGCCCAGAGAGGAGCCACCAATGTGCGCGAACTGCAGCGGTTCGCACACAGCAAACAGTGCTTCTTGCCCGGTTCTCCTCAGAGAGAACCGTAAAGCGAAGAAGACTGTCCACCCCCCAAAGCCCAGGCAGGGCACCGACATGGCCCGCATGCAGGTCGTCGAGGCAGCGCAGGAGAGCGCCACCCTCATGGCCCCTGCGAACGACCCCACAAAGCCTCCATCCCGCCGCGGGAAGAGGCGCGGCGAAAGAAAACGGGGACCGAGACCCTCCCAGGAGGGCGAGACCACGACTGCTGCAGCCGCCAACATCACCCCTGAAACCACCACCCCCGCAACCACCACCAAGCGGGATAAACCAGCCCCGGTTCCTGTGGCCACCATAGCCGCCACCGTAGCAACAACTCAGGCCGCTTTTGCCCCTACCCAGGGACCAGGCCCGAGGTCAGCTGTGCAAGGTGTTAGGACCGAGAGCGACAAGGTGGCCCTACAAATCCTGCTCGAAGTCTGGATGTCTGTGCAGGATGGCGAAGAAGTATTCGCCACAGTTACCAGAGGGTTTGTTCGACTGCTCCAGCAATGGACACTCTAAGGATCGTGCACTGGAACGCCGCGGGACTGAAACAAAAAATCCCGCTCCTAGCTGCAGTTCTCCGAGAGCAGAAGATCCATATAGCCCTGATCTCGGAGACCATGCTGACACCATCCATCAAGCTAAAGGTGCCGCATTATGACATCTATCTTTAGGACGACGAACAAGGAGGCAGGGCCTTCCGAGGACTGGCCATACTCGTCAGAAGAGGAGTCGTCCACCAACCGCTGCCGCAGATCCACCTGGGCTCTTTTCAAGCCCTAGGTGTGGAGATCCATGTTGCCGCCGCTCCCATGCGAGTCTATGCCATATACAAGCCCCCAAGATCCCGGCTTGACCTCGCTGAGGTCAGGACCTTGCTAGACTCGCCGCTGCCTACCATAGCGGCTGGCGACTGGAACTGTAAGGATCCGGCATGGAATTCAAACATCTCCAACACAGACGGTCACCGACTCCTCAATGACGCCGAGATCCACGGATATCACGTGAACGGCCCGGAGACGCCCACGCACTACCCCAGAAATGTTGCGTACACTCCGGACGTCCTGGACATCGCCGTACACCGTGGACTCCAAGGCCAGCTCACCCAAGAGACCCTGGACGATGACGTCCAGTCCGAACACCAACCGGTGCTCCTCGTCCTGACCGCAGCACCCACAGTTTTCACTCCGAGGGCTCCCAGACCCGCCACTGACTGGGAGGAGTTCTCAAGGATCATGGATGTCCCCGTTCCTCAGCAGACGCTCTCCGACGCCGCGGACATCGACAGATTCTCGATGGACCTAACCAGTCGCATCCGAGAAGCTCTGTCCGCGGCGTCAACACCTAGACGACACACCTACAAGCTGCCTCCACTGCCAACGCACATCGCCAAGATGATAGGAGACAAAAGGCGCCTCCGAAAGCGTTGGCAAGAAACCCGTTGCCCGAGGCTGAAGACCAAGCTAAACGCCCTGACAACGAGGGTTAAGGCAGCTCTGGAGGACCACAGAACAGTGTCGTGGGAAGAAACGATAGCTGACGCGGCGGACGATTGGACCTCCATTCATCGCCTGTGCCGCCGGCTTAGCGGAGCTCCCACACCTGTTCGCCCACTACGACACGCCGATGGTACCCCTAGGTACCGGGCCGAGGATCGCGCCGAAATATTCGCAGAGTGCCTGGAGCGACAGTTCCAGCCGAACCCATCCGACGAGGCAGACCACATCGCGGCAGTTGAAGAGCACCTTCGTACTTACTTCACCTCCCCGATAGCTCCCAATGAAGATCCCATCTTCTTTTCCCCGGGCAGAGTAAAGCGCATGATCGCAAAAACAAAGCCCAGAAAGGCCCTCGTTGCGGATGGTATCACCAACGCCACCCTTCGCCACTTACCGCCGCGCGCTATCGCGGCGGTAACGCACCTTTTTAATGGCGTCCTCCGCACCGGCAACTTTCCACTCAACTGGAAGGCCGGCAATGTGATCATGTTGCCCAAACCGGAGAAGAACATACTGAAGCCCGAGAGCTATCGGCCAATCACCCTTTTACCGTGCATCTCGAAGGTGTTCGAAAAGCTGCTGCTCACCAAACTGGTCCCACATATCACGCCTCGCCAAGAACAATTCGGGTTCCGCGCTGAACACAGTACCACGCTCCAGCTGTCCAGACTCCTGCACCACATGGCGGTCGCCACGAACAAACGTGAGCACACGGCCGCAGTTCTCCTGGACATGGAGAAGGCCTTCGACCGGGTCTGGCACTCAGGCCTGGTCTACAAGATGTCCCAATCCTCGGCCCCACGCAGACTGACGAAGGTGGTCCAGTCGTTTTTGACGGATCGCACCTTCAGAGTGGTGGTAGAAGACGCCACTTCCGAAAGTCGCCCCATAGCAGCCGGAGTCCCTCAAGGCAGCTGCCTTTCACCGGTATGTTACGACCTTTACACCGATGACATACCGGTCGTTGATGGTTCCCACCTGGCTCTGTATGCCGACGATGCGGCATTCTACGCTTCCTCTTACAAGCCAGAATTCGCCCGGCCCGAGCCTCCTGCGCAGGCTGCTTACCTAGGACCCGACCGTTTTGACGGTCGGCGCAGAACACCCCGGACAGGGGCCAAAAGGCCCGTACCGGCTCCTGTTAACGACCCTGAAACATTGACTGCATGAAGGAGGGGGGCGCGGGGCGCTTTGCTCGGACGAGCCACCCCCGCCACCGGGAGACTTAGCTTCGGATCGCCGTCCGTCACGGAGCTTTTTACTACGGAAGCGCCGCGATAACCATCTTGTTAACGGTCATATTTTTACTTTCATTATAATTAGTTTACAGTCCACTGTCATTGTATTATTTATCTAGATATCCCTCTCACGTATAATAGGGCACTAGATTTAACATATGGTCCTTGAACTCGCCGAAATATGCGACCAATTTTGACCGTTACAATCGCGATTTAATTTCCGACGTCGGACATCGCGACCTCGCGACCCTAAACTGGACTTCGTGGAGGTTTTTCCAATAAACCAGACGACGGGACCGCAGCGCTGTGGGAAGCACCTTCGACCGCCTATCTTCGGTGGACCTCAAAGCTGGCAGCCACTGCTGAGTTCGACGAGCTGTGTTATTCCCTGTGGGATTGTGCTCAAGACAACTAAACAAGAATCATCCACATACATTAAGTGCTCGAAGCTAGTAATCGGAAATTTATACAGCAAGTACATCAAGATTGGAACTCTAACTATCAGACGTCTTATCCTCGGATAGCATAACTGTGAGATCATTCCAATTTCCTTATTATAACGTCCTTAATAGTTAATCGACAAATTAATTACCAAATCTTATAACGGTATAGTTTTAACTTGCTTAAAACAGCCAAAGTGTGATAGTTTATGATTGTTTCTTAATTCAGTCCCTTTTGATTTCTATTATAAATGCTTATTATTGCATTGCATTCTAAATAATTTAATGTTATTTGTCTTCTTCATTATAACATATTAATTTATTTTTATTGTTGTTCAAGTGGGTATACATTCAGTCATATTGCCATACAAATATTGCTTCCTGATATTTTCGAAGAGCAAACTCTTGTAAAAAGATTCAGACGCATTAATATAAGCTCCAGCAAAAAGTTTCACGGCAATAAGTTTACGTTTGTGAGCGAGCATTACTATTTTTGCAGTAACGTTGCTAATTGTTCAATTTTTTGCTCCTTAGCTTTGCATTCTATAAAAATGGCTAGCGAGGAAAAATGTAGAGAATTAATTAAAAAACGGGCAACTGTTAAAACAAAGGTTACTCAATTTGGATCATACTTATCTACAGCAAAGAGTTGTGAACAATTAAGCGAAGCACAATTAATGGAACTAGATATGCGCATTACTAAACTCGATTCTTCATACGAATTGTACGATGCGTTTCAGAGCGAATTGGAGCTGCTAGCGGATGATCCGACTGCACTCTATGCCGACCGCGAGCAGTTTGAACTCAACTACTTCCAGGTGCTCGCGGCGGGCCGTGAGCTGTCCACGCGGCACCGGAGCCGACTTGCCACAGAAGCTCAATCTGAGGTGAGCTCCAATGAGTGCCAGACTGCTACCTCCCATAGACATAGATCTTCGGGGTGAGGGGCAGCTGGACAAGTGACGGACGGATCGTGGTGCTGTGCCAAGACGGCATCCGGCGCAGAGTCACGTCCATGTCAGAGTTGCAAGCACTGCCTGCCCCTGTTTCTGTTTCCAGCGTCGTGTCTACGACGGAGCAAGCGCAGCCTATGCAGAAAGGGAACACTACCCTGTCGGCGCCTGAGCTGCGGGTTCGTCCAGCCAAACCCCCAACGGCGAAAAAATGCCCTGTAGTAAGAAAATAACTTCTCTTCCTTTGTTTGTTATTTTAATATCATTTTTAGTCACAGTCCACTTTTCCTGACTTTTTTGGCGGTATATTCCGAATTCATTTCTATTTTTAGCTTGCCTTCTTGTTGTACCTACTTCTTTGTTATTTATTAGTTAGTTTACCGTCAAGTTAATAAAATTTCTCCGTAATTATTTCACTTTCCGCGTCACGCCTGTTGACAGATGTTGTCATTGTCTGTCAATGTCAGTTAAACAGATTATCCTACATCTTGTAAACGGCGTTTTGTTAGTGCATATATGGTTGTTGTGTATAATTTTGTGATATTTCGTTTAATTTATTTATAAGTTTTTTTTTTAATATTTTCTCTTTCTCATAGAAAATTGTAATTACCTAGCTGCCGGCGTGTGAATGGGGTAGCTTTGCGCAGAGGCTACTTTAGGCTACGCGTTGCTTAGTTTTTATACGTAGTATTATTATATATTATATATATATATATTTTATAGTTAGGTTTCTATTTATTATATTAATTATATAACTTACCGATAATGTCTGACTTCCTGAATACAAGTATTGACAGTGAATTCTTCTCTTTATCGTCTTCTAGCCTTTACGATTCCCTTAGCGATGTTTCGGACATGCCAGATCTGAGTGAGCGGTTAACTTACACTTTCAAGTCGGTTGCAAAAAATTTCAACGTCGTTCACATTAATGCACAGAGTGTACCGGCTCACCATTCAGAACTTTTGGCATCTTTTACTTCTAAAAATATTCACGCAATACTTATTTCCGAATCTTGGCTCAAGCCCACACTTTCTTCAACCCTTTATCCCTTGCCCGGCTACCGCCTTTTTCGTTGCGACAGAACTGCCACTAGAGATGACGGCTGTGGTATTGTTCGCGGCGGTGGTGTTGCCATATACATTCGTGACGATTTTCCTTGTCAGGTAGTTTCTCAGTCATCTTCCGCCAACTCAAACTCTCCTGAGTATTTATTTCTTGATGTAACTTTGCATCATAGTAAGGTATTGCTGGGAGTTTTCTACAGTCCTTCTTCTAACGTAAACTTTTTCGATACTCTTGAGGGTACTCTTACACTTCTCAGCCCACAGTTTAACCACATTATTGTTATGGGTGATTTTAATACATGTTTGGTTAAAAATGATCATCGTACCTGTAAACTTCTTTCACTCACTTCTTCTCTTAATTTAAACATTTTACCGCTTAGCCCTACTCACTTTCCTCATAATGGACCTCCTTCTCTTTTAGATCTTATCTTGACCTCTTCTTTCGATTTTGTTTCCTTTCATGGCCAATTTAACGCAGCGGCCTTCTCTAACCATGATCTCATATACGCTTCCTTTAAAATTCGTCCTCCTAAACGAAAACATAAATTTATCATGCGCCGTAATCTCCATGACGTTAATCTGCAGGCGCTTCAGGATGATCTCAGCAATGCGGATTGGCAGAGCATCGAGGCTCTCCCGGATGTGGATGTAAGACTTGCTGCATTCAGTGGTATATTCTTGGCGATTTTCGACAAACATGCGCCGTTGAAACCAACACGTGTGAAACACTTCCCGGCACCATGGCTTACGGCTGATATTAAAGCGCTCATGGCTAAAAGGGATCGAGCTCGTATCAAACGGCGGCATGATCCTTCAGAGGAGAATCATCGAGGCTATGTCGCCTTGCGTAATCGCTGCAGTAGGGTTTGTAGGGATGCTAAGCGTCGATACATCCATAAATCTATCGAAGATTGTCCGCCGGCTAAATTATGGAAATTTCTCAAATCACTAGGGGTGGGCAAAGCACAACCGTGTTCCGCAAACAATTTAGACTTGAATGCTATCAATAAACATTTTTGTACCTCTCCGGTTATCTTAAGCCCTTCCTTAAAACAGCATACTTTAACTCTTCTTGCCAATTCTAAACACCCAGGATCTTCTACTTTTGAATTAGGAAATATTTCACCGCAAGAAGCACTTGCCTATCTAAAATCTATTAAGACGAAGGCTGTTGGTGAAGATTGCCTTAGCTTAGACATGCTTTTGCTCGCGGCGGACTGGATTGCTCCTGTCTTGTCTGGTATTATCAACTTTTCCTTTTCCACTGCCACCTTTCCGTCGGTATGGAAGCATGCCCACGTAATTCCACTTTCTAAAACCTCAAGTCCTTCAGGGTTCGATCAATATCGTCCCATTTCCATTCTTCCGACCCTATCCAAGATCATTGAGCATTTTGTAAATCGTCGTCTCCTTTCCCATCTCAACAGAAATAATCTCCTTAATCCCTTTCAATCAGGTTTCCGTCCCGGGCATAGCACAGTCACTGCTTTGGTAAAGGTCACTGACGACATTCGTCTTAATATTGAGTGTAGAAAGCTCACTGTTTTGGTTCTTATTGATTTCAGTAGCGCCTTTAACTCCGTGGATCTTGATATTCTGCTTGGTACGCTTAGTTCTCTTAATCTTTCTTCTTCTTCCCTCTCCTGGTTTCAAGCATACCTCTCTGGGAGGCGCCAGCGTGTGAGGCTGGATGACAGCTACTCTGAATGGTGTGAACTGTCTGCCGGTGTCCCCCAGGGTGGGGTGCTCTCTCCCCTTCTCTTTTCAATTTTTATTAACGGCATCACCGATTCTCTAGTTTCCTCTTACCATCTGTATGCAGACGATCTGCAGATCTACGCGGCGGCTGGCCTCGATGATTTCCCTGCTCTTGTAAACCAAATTAACGCCGACCTCGAGTCGATTCGTGTTTGGGTGGATTCTTTTGGGTTGAAGGTTAATGCGAGCAAATCTCAGGCTATAGTGATTGGGAGCCCGCATTTTATTGCTAAGTTGTCTGACATAGTGGTGCCCAGTGTAATATACGATGGCACTCCAATTCCTTTTTCCATGACTGTTAAAAACTTGGGCATCACTATGGACCAGACACTATCATGGTCAGCCCACATCAATGGTGTGAGCCGCAAGCTATTTGGGTCGCTTCATTCTCTGAGGCGCCTGCAGAACTTTCTTCCTTTGAAAACTAAGATAACCCTAGCTCACTCTCTCTTACTTCCCCTTCTTGATTACGGTGACATTGCTTTTCTGGATCTTAGGGAGGAGCTGCTTGACAAGCTTGAGCGTTTGCAGGATGTCTGTGTCAGGTACATATTTGGCCTGCGTAAGTTTGACCACGTGTCCCAGTTCCGCGCGCAGCTGGCCTGGTTACCCATCCGTCGTCGCAGGGATGTACATATCTTGTCACTTCTGTTTAATGTTCTTTTCCTTCCATCCTCACCTCCTTACCTTTCAGAGAGATTTAGTTATTTAGCACAAGGTAGCGGGCACCGCTTGCGGTCAAGCGCCAACCTTTCTCTCGCTATCCCGTCAAATAAGACGCTTGTCTATGCTAAATCTTTCTCGGTGCACTCTGTAAAGTTGTGGAATGAGCTTCCGTTGAGTTTGAGACAGTCCCCTTCTGTTGGCTCGTTTAAAGGGAATCTTAAAAAAATGTGGCTAAATGAATGAATTTTACTATTTGCTGTTTTATAATACCACTCGTTTTTAGGTAAGTTTGTTAGTTGGTGTAAGTATATATTGTATCTATATTATTATTGTATTTATATATTAGTTTATTTATATAGTTAATATATATTTAATGTTATGTAATTGCGTTGTATGTATAAAGTAAAAGTATTTTTAATGCTTAAACTTGTTTTTTGCCATCCTCGTGCGTTTTCCTCACCCAGTCATTACAAGGTTAGCTGGAAGAGATCCCTTAAAGGGATAAGTTCGCCTTTGTACATAGTTCATATTCTTATAAGTGTTTATTTGTTATACGATTTCTTTTTGTGCAATAAAGAGTTTACTTACTTACTTACAAAATAATGTAAGATTACCAAAAATCAATTTGCCTCACTTTAGCGGGGGCTACCAGAATTGGCTCGAGTTTAAAGACATTTATGTTTCTCTTATCCACAACGAGGCCAGTATCGACAACATCAACAAGTTTCATTACCTGCGCGCCTCTCTTCATGGAAGCGCGGCCTTAGTAATTAGGAGCTTAGATTTTAAAGCCGACAATTATCGTTCTGCATGGAAGTTACTTTGTGAGAGGTTTGATAACAAGCAGTTACTTGTCAATAATCACGTCCAAGCCCTTTTTAATATAGAATCGATCCAAAAAGAATCAAGTTTAGGTCTTCGAGATATTGTCGACAATGCGAATAAGAATCTTAGAGCTTTAGCAACACTGGACCAGCCGATAGAGCACTGGGATACCTTGGTCATTCATATAATATCTTCTAAATTAGACTCTGTTACAAGCAGACACTGGGAGGAACACCGAAATACTTTGACAGAGCCGCTGTCATTAGATAAATTTATAAAATTTTTAGGTAACAGATGCAATCTTCTTGAAACTTTAGAGGAGGCAAAAAGCAGTAAGGCAAAGGCAGACACATCATTGAATAAGTCCAAAAGCTTACTAGTGTCTTCTAACACTCATGACAAGGCCAAGACCTACACAATTAGTTGCCCTTTATGTAATAAATCCCATTATGTCTTCAATTGCGACAGTTTTAGATCCTTACCCGTAGAGCAACGCCTTGTAAAGGCTAAAGAATTTAAAGTGTGTCTTAATTGCTTGCGCCCAGGGCATCATGACACGAAATGTAGGCTAAGTCATTGCAAATATTGCAAAATCAAGCATAATACTTTGCTTCATGTTCATAACGACAACAATAAACCTGCAGAACATGTAGCACTATCCGGAAATAGCCGTAACTTAAAGGATCTACCTCAGCATGTCCTTCTTTCTACGGCCTTGGTTAGGGTGACTGGCAGCGATGGTCATTTACATAACGCTCGGGTGCTGTTAGACAACGGCAGTACGGCAAATTTCATAACCCAGGACTTATCTGGTAAGCTGCAGTTACCTACTCAACCTATCGTATCAAAGGTTACAGGGATTAACAATCAAGAGTCTAAATGCACGCAGTCTTGCTCTCTTACAATAGAGTCTTGTGACGGTAGTTTTAAGTTAGACATTGATTGTTTCATATTACCCAATATAACATCTCAAATACCAAACCAATACCTAAACGTGCAAAACATACCCATACCGTTTGGAATTTGTCTAGCCGATCCTTCATATTATGAGCCTTCTTCGATCGACATCCTTGTCGGTGCACAGGTCTTTTGGAGCGTTATCGGCACAAGCCGTATAGACTTAGGCAAACGTAATCCGACTCGTTTTGAGACAAAGCTAGGTTGGCTCTTATCTGGCGTCATCTATCAACCTCAGCCTGTCAAACCTGTTTGTTTATTTCTAAATCAAGAGCAAACAGATACCAGTCTTACCCGCTTTTGGGAGCTGGACACTATTTCTCCGAAATATGATTTAACGGTAGAAGAAAATCAATGTGAGCAAAGCTTCATTAAAACGTCAAGACGGGATGCTAACGGACGCTTCGTAGTTACCGTGCCTTTAAAGGAATCTCCCAAAACGTTAGGGAACTCATTCGAAATGGCAAAGCGCAGGTTTTTATCTCTAGAGCGTAGGTTGGATAGGGACTCCCTTCTTAAGGAGCGCTACCTAAAGTTCATGGAGGAATACGAAGCTTTGGGTCATATGAGTGAAGTTACTTCACCGTCACCATTACTATCTTATTACTTGCCACATCACGGAGTCATAAGAGAATCGAGCTCCACCACAAAACTTCGAGTAGTTTTCGATGCTTCAGCTGCCACTACATCAGGAAAATCTTACAATGACTTACAATTAGTAGGTCCTAGAATTCAAGAAGACTTATTCTCTATATTACTTCGTTTCCGTCAACATAGGTTTGTAGTGTCAGCTGACATAGAAAAAATGTATCGTCAAGTGCTTGTGGATGATGAGTACCGAAACCTTCAACAGATCTTTTGGCGGTCAGACCCTTCACAACCCCTTAAAATTTACAAGCTTAACACTGTAACATACGGTACGGCGTCTGCGCCTTTTTTGAGCACCCGCTGCCTCTTACAACTATCACGAGAAGCACCTGACAAGCAAACTCAAGAAGTCATTGCACGGGATTTCTATGTTGATGATCTCCTATCTGGATCACAATCAATCGATGACACGGTAGCGCTGTGTCGCAAAGTTGCAAACACTCTTGATTCTGCCCAATTCGTTCTCAGGAAGTGGCAGTCCAACAGTCAACAGGTACTAAAAGCAATTTGCAACGAACCTTTGCCAAACGATTCTGTAGACTTGAGCGACAAAGAACTGTCAAAAACGTTAGGGATTCAGTGGCAGTGCACTCGTGACATTCTTACATTCAACATCAACATAACTACGGCACCGTTGGTCACTAGTCACTAAGCGTCATGTCCTATCAGTTATAGCACAGATCTTTGATCCACTCGGATTAGTCAGTCCATGCATAGTAGAAGCCAAGATTTTAATGCAGAAGTTATGGATAAACAAGTGCTCATGGGATGAGCCACTCTTAAATGACGTTCTTGCAGCATGGGTTACTTTTGCCAGAACCCTCCCAAATCTAAATAGCATAAATATTCCGAGGTGGGTGTCCTGCAACTCTCCTGTATCCATCGAGTTTCACGTCTTTTCAGATGCCTCGGAAAAGTCATATGGAGCTTGCCTGTACGTCCGCTCCGTTGCCGGGGATGGTTCTGTGTGTGTCCACCTTCTCGCTTCCAAAAGTAAAGTAGCCCCTATCAAAGCTACTACAATACCTCGTCTTGAACTCTGCGGGGCCTTGTTGGGGGCAAGGTTGTGTGCCAAAGTTCTTGAATCACTCACTCAGAAACCAGAACACTGCGTGTTTTGGTGCGACTCAATGATCGTTCTTGGCTGGCTGTCATCCAATCCAGCTCTATTACGGCCTTTTGTAAAGAACCGGATATCTGAGATTCAGGAAAGTTTCAGTCATGAGTCGTGGCGTTATGTACCATCAAAGGAGAACCCTGCTGACCTTGTGTCTCGCGGTCTTAGCGCTGATCTCATTATCCACTCTTCATTATGGTGGACAGGGCCATCTTACTTAAAATTAGACTCCTCGCTTTGGCCGAACGCACCGTCTCATGAAAAGTCTTCTTTGCCTGAGACAATTGTCAATACATCTTTAATAGCATGTTCACCTTATTATAAAATATCTAAACCCATTCAAACATTAATTAATAACATTTCCAGTTATTCTAAATTACAACGGATCATAGCGTATATTTTAAGATTTATTAACAATTACAACAAAAACAATAATCAACTTACTGGGTCACTTAGTTCTGAGGAATTGACTTCGGCCTCCAATTTGTTAATTCGCACGTCTCAACAAGAGTCATTTCCTCAGGAGTTTGGACTTCTTAAGTTAGGTAAGGATTTGCCAAACAAAAGCCGACTTACCTCACTGTCACCTTTTTTTGACTCTGGACTTATTAGAGTTGGTGGCAGACTTTCTAACTCATTCTACGACTATGGCGTGAAACATCCGTTAATCTTATGTAGCAAACATCCCGTCACAAGGCTTCTATTTAGAAGGTTTCACATTCTTACGTTTCATGCACCTCCGCAGTTACTCTTAGCCACAATCAAACAAAGGTACTGGCCTCTTGGTGGAAGAAACTTATCTAAACACACTGTTCGAACCTGCATTAGATGTCTTAAACTTAAAGGTGAAACTGTGCAACCTATAATGGGTAACCTGCCAAAGGAAAGGTTACATCTTGAATACCCTTTTCTTGAAACAGGCACCGACTATGCAGGGCCGATTCTGTTAGCTGACCGCAAAGGTAGGGGTTGTAGGTTAGTAAAAGCTTACATTTGCATTTTCGTTTGTTTAGCTACAAAGGCACTTCATTTGGAGCTTGTGTCAGATTTGACTAAAGAGGCTTTTATTGCAGCACTTAACCGGTTCATAGCCCGCCGAGGCAAGCCCAGAACCATCTTCTCGGATAACGGGTCAACTTTCGTTGGTACCTTCAATGAGCTCACTAAGGTGTTGCAACAAGACTTTGCTGTAGATATGGCTGATTCCGGCATAACTTTCTCTTTCATACCAGCATATACCCCTCACTTCGGAGGGCTGTGGGAGTCCGCCGTAAAGTCAGTGAAGCATCACTTACGGCGAATCCTTAATCTCTCACACCTCATCTACGAAGAAATGTCAACTTGCCTCATTCAAATCGAAGCAATTTTAAATTCACGTCCGCTTACACCGCTTTCTGATGATCCTTGCGACCTTGGCCCACTGACCCCAGCTCATTTCCTAATTGGTAGATCTCTCATGTTCTTGCCTCATCCACAGATTACTGATCAGACGATCTCGAACCTTCGGAGATACCAACGCATTGAGTTCCTCAAACAACATTTTTGGAATAGGTTCTCTAATGAATATATTTCTGAGCTCCAGCAGAGGACAAAATGGCGCAGTTCCAGAGGACAACTAGAGGCTGGAACGATGGTCGTCATCAAGGAGAAGAATCTGCCACCCCTAATGTGGCTCCTCGGCCGCGTCGTGCGACTGTTGCCGGGTAGAGACGGTATCGCAAGGGTGGCTGACGTCAAGACTAGAAGAGGAATCATTCGACGGGCTTTTAACACCATTTGTCCCCTTCCTATTAATAGTCTTGAAGACACAAGATCTTCAACGCCGGGAGTATATGTTAACGACCCTGAAACATTGACTGCATGAAGGAGGGGGGCGCGGGGCGCTTTGCTCGGACGAGCCACCCCCGCCACCGGGAGACTTAGCTTCGGATCGCCGTCCGTCACGGAGCTTTTTACTACGGAAGCGCCGCGATAACCATCTTGTTAACGGTCATATTTTTACTTTCATTATAATTAGTTTACAGTCCACTGTCATTGTATTATTTATCTAGATATCCCTCTCACGTATAATAGGGCACTAGATTTAACACTCCTCATCCCACGACAAGAAGGGATTGAGATGACCACGAAGTAAAATTCATTCATTTTTCTTCTGCTACAACTACAAACAAGAAGTGTTTTACTGAACTCCCTGCAAGCCTCAAAACTTCTACATAGGCGTTATACTTAATTTCCCAGTTTGAGTTTATATACAAGTTCGCATTCGGATTAAGTCATTGCTCGGAAATCCAGTATTAGCCTAGAACAAGGGTCTTCAACTCGCGGCCCGCTAACAGCATAAGCATTTTTTTTCATCATTGTTTTAGTAAAATTATGTTTGTAAAATCGAAATCAAATAGTCAATCTTTTATAAATTGATAAATATTATATTAGCAAATCAACAATAAACATTATATAAAAACAATATACATGTTGGAATTTGGTATAATAATAATACTAAAGTTCAAAATAAAGTTGCCACTGTCGCTATGGGAGCGATAGTAACGCGGAGGCGGGAGCGGTTATAGAGGGGATGCAGGGGCGGGGGCGAGCGCGGCTGGATCGCGTTGCGTAGTTCGCTAGTCAGTGCGTTTCCGAACGTTGAATGGAATGTGTTGTTGTGTTGAACGATTGAGATGGCAGCCACTACTAGTCGAAAACGCAAAGTTACGGATGAGCACCGATTATTTCAAGAAAAATGGACGAACTTTTATTTGTTTGTTTGTGTTGGTGAAAAGCCGATTTGCCTCGTATGCAATGAATCGGCCGCGGTTACCAAAGAATATAATATCAAACGTCATTACGATTCCAAACATACAAGTAAGTTTGCACACCTTCAAGGACAACTTCGTATTGATAAGGTGGAGTCTCTGAAGAAACAACTTGAACGTCAGCAGCATTCATTTCGCAAACATAATGAAGACAGTGAGGCAGTAGTAAAAGTGAGCTATATTATTTCAGAGAAAATTGCACGTAAGTCAAAACCATTTACTGACGGTGAATTTATAAAAGAATGTTTGGAGGATGTAGCTGATGTGTTATCTCCCTCACAGAAACCACTTTACTCCAAAGTAAGTTTGTCTGGTGTTACTGTTGCTCGGAGGATAGAAGACCTGGCGGGGGATATAGAAAGAATTTTGTCGGAACGTGCCTCACAATTCGTTTCTTACTCCGTTGCGCTCGACGAGAGTACAGACTTAACTGATACCGCGCAGTTGGCTGTGTTTATCCGCGGTATTGACAAGAATTTTGCTGTCACAGAAGAAATGGCTGCTTTAGTTCCAATGAAAGGCAGCACAAAAGGTAGTGATTTGTATGAATCATTCAATGCTGTCGTAAACAAATATAATCTAAATTTGGCTAATTTGGCTGGGATTACTACAGACAGCGCTCCGGCTATGGTTGGAAAAAATGAAGGACTTGTTGCTTTAGTAAACAAAAATAATCCTGATGTCCCCTTTGTACAGTATCATTGCATCATTCACCAAGAAAATTTGTGTGCAAAGTCTGTTAATATTAAAGATGTTATGAGTACTGTAGTAAAAACTGTCAACTTCATTAAATCTCGAGGCTTGAATCACAGACAGTTCCAGGCATTTTTAAAGGAGACAGATGCTGAATACGGTGACATTATTTATTTCTGCGATGTTCGTTGGCTGAGCCGAGGTAAAATGTTAAACGAGTGTTCGATTTGCGAAAAGAAATTGCAGATTTTATGCAAAGTAAAGATAAAGCTGTGCCGCATTTCAGCGATGAAGAATGGCTGGCTGATTTGGGTTTTCTTACCGATATTACATCACAACTCAATGACTTGAATCAAAAATTACAAGGGAAAAATAATTTACTTCACGAATTATTTGATTTTTTAAAAGCGTTTGAATTAAAACTTGAACTATGGATCAGCCAGTTCCAAAGAAACATTACTACGCACTTTCCTCATCTTTCATTATTCGAGATTTCGAATATGGACAAATACACTTCTGCACTCCAGGATCTGAAAATACAATTTCATTCGCGATTCCTTGATTTTCGGAGAGACGAAAAATACCTAAATTTATTTGCTCGTCCATTCAGTGTTTCGGTTGAAGAAGTTTCAGAAGAATTTTAAATGGAATTGATAGAGCTACAGTGCAACTCAACCTTAAAAGATAAATTTAATGGTGATTTACTTGATTTCTATTCGAAATACGTCTCCATTACAGATTTCCCCAAAATGAGAGATCATGCACTGAAAACGATATCACTTTTTGGAGCCACATATATATGTGAGCAGTTATTTTCACGCATAAAAAACGTGAAATCTAAGGCGAGGACCAGAATCACCGATGTTCACCTTGAGAACAGTTTGAGGATTGCAACCAGCAATATTAAACCAGATATTGAAAAACTGGTTAAAAATAAGCAGTGTCAGACATCTCATTGACCAATTGCCATTAACATAAGATTGTATTGATTTTTATTTGTCTTTCTTGTCGATGTTCAATCAATAAATAGTTTTTTTCTACTTATCTACTTGCTTAATCATCCTGACCATTGCCCAATTATCATAAATTCTATTTTTACCTGCTAAAAAAATCGTTATAAATACCGATACCTATGTGCGGCCAGCTGCGCAGAGAATTTTTTTTTTTGGCCCTTTATTTAGAAAAGGTTGAAGACCCCTGGCCTAGATGAACAGACGTACCTACTGATAATCCAACGGGACTAAACTCCCTATTCATAATTATGTATAGATATAAATTGCGTTTATGTAATAGAAAGAAAAGAAATAACAAAAAAAATACACATAATATACCTACATATGCCCGCTGACTTGGGATCAGTACATGTTGTTTACCAATAACTGATAACTGTCAAACAGACAGCCATAGAGTATTGAAGACGTTTGTTATACATCGACTTGGTCAAATGTTAGCGAAACTTAGTCAACAGATGGCGTTACTAACCATTTTTTGTTAGCTTCACTAATGTTCAAATATTTTAATAATTAACAGTCAACTTAAATGTAAATAATCTTTTAATAGTTAAATCATTATAATTGTAAATAAATATTGTATAAAATTATTTTCATTCAGCGCATGAGAAAATAATTGAGGGTAAATTGGTGTCTCACATACACGACTCAGTTATTTTCCACTCGTGACGCGAGTTGCTTTCTAGCATTTCTTTGTTCGCTCTACTCAGATTCAAAATTAACCGAAAAGGGCGATAGGTTATAAATAGGCCACGCTCTTTTCATTCGGCCTCTTTGCCGCCGCAACTACTACTGTGAAACAACTTGTGTTAAAGTATTAGGTACTAAATACCTACCTATTAAAATCGGTGCAATTCCCTAAATCGGGTAAGTTCAGTGCAACGAACTAATTAACTATCCTATTTCTATTTTGCTGTGTACTGTATTTCTGTTTTATACTTTCTTATTGTGTGTTCTTCTAGATTCTTCCAAATTGTTCTTTAAACCTTTTTATTTCTAATAACCGACCGTTACTTCATAACGGTCGTCTTTAAATTGTTCTTTTGATTTAGCTTCTTTCTTGTTTAATTGTAACTCTGTTCCGGTAGTTCTTGCCACCACCAATAATTATTTAAAGCGCTGTTCCCTCGGGGCTTCACCCTTCAACGGCGGCTGGCATGGAGTATTCCAATGCTGGACACCAGGCTCACACAGCTAATGCTTGGGTTTTCTAGGGTCCACGGCTTGGAGCATTTCACCGCACCGCTAGAAGTACATCTCCGCTAGGAGCACTTCATCGATGGGAGTACAGCTCCGCTGGGAGCACTCCAAGGCTTAGAGCATTTCACCGCACCGTTAGAAGTACATCTCCGCTAGGAGCACTACCGCTTCGACTACACGACTTATTCGCGGATCGGGCTGTAAACCCTATCCACTCCTCTTCTGGGCCGGAGCGGCCTCTAACCACGGTGACCAGGATCATCGAGTGGGTTCCGGTGCTACACAACGGGTGCTACCCCCGACGCCAGCATCCTGTCATCGTAAACCGTGGCGCTGCCGACGGTTTCTTCACCGCCGCTCCACGTCACTAACTGCGAAGGAAGTGCTAGCTCGCTTCGCAGAACCAGACCACACCCTACAAACCTACCTACCATCTTCTGATCACACTACCGGCGTTATTTTCTACTAAATTATTTAAACTTCTCTGGGGTTTTTACTTGCCACCCGGTAGGACGTGACACTGACTAGAATAAATAATTTAAAAAAAAACACACCTTTAGAAATTCATTAAATTCAGTGAATGTTGAGATTATTATGGTGGCATGGCGATGATTCATCTAAGATTATTAATTTTTCTATACTGGTAATAATTCAACAGCTTCGCTAAATGCTTTATAGTATTTTGTTAACGCATTGTTATTCTATGGGGTAACATTACATAGGATCGCTAAGATTGTTATAAAGAAGGTGTCGGTCTATTATTTATGAATGTTAGAAATATTAAACAGGACTATAAACATAGCATAACTTATGGTACCATGCATTTAGGGTTTATTTATTTATTTAGTACAGGAGGTGATCGAATCTACTTTGTATTTCTTGTAGGCAATGGGATAGTACATTTAAGTTTACACTTAGTAAATTAACATTTTCATACCTTAAGTATTTTACTCGAAAAAAAATAATCAGGACCTTTGTGAAGTCCGGAATAAAGACGATTACAATGAAAATTCATGTTTGGAATGAGGTTCATGTTGAGGGCAAATAGAGGCTTAGTAAATCATCCTGTTGGTAGATCTGAAACATCACAATAATAAAATAGAAATAATTACGGATGCTAAGCATCGATAAGTATCTTTAATTAAATAGAACCAACCAGAATTACAAGATAATCATGTAAATATGATCATGTCTCCCACTTCCGTGCTCAGCTAAACTGGTTACCCATTCGGTTTTGCCGAAACGTTCACATCCTGTCGCTGCTTTTTAATACTATTTTTAATCTTCGTTCTCCCTTCTACCTTTCTGAGCGATTTAGCTTCATGGCCATCGGCTCCCAAAACCGGTTACGCTCAAAGGCCAATCTCACCCTCGCTTTCCCGTCTCACAAATCCAAATCGTACTCCAAATCCTTCTCGGTGCATTCTGTCAGGTTGTGGAATCGGCTACCAACTGGCATTAGGCAATCACAAACGGTAGATTCCCTAAAAGGCAAATTAAAGAATTTCTGGCTTGACTCGATCTCTTAAATATCGACTATCCTCTAGGTACATAAAATGTAGTTTATGTATGTATATTTAAGTATTAATATATACTTCTGTATCTATTTATGTAGGTATTTGAATGTAATTTTATTTTTATTTTATTTATAATAGGCTTTATTAGATTAGTTTAATGTGTTAGTTCTTCTAAATATTTTTGTACATTTGCTTACTCGATGCACAACGTTTCACTTTTCTCAATCTCTCAAGGGTTAGCTGGAAGAGATCCCTTAAAGGGATAAGTTCGCCCTTGTACATATTTTTTTTTTATATTAATTGTATTGTTAATTGGTTTTTCTTTTGTACAATAAAGTGTTTACATAAAAATAAAAAGCCAAACGCCAGCCTTTAATATCAACGAGTCTGTGTTTATTTATGGTCACTGATATGGATAGTCCAATAGAAATATAGATAATGTAGATAACACTACTGTGCGAGTTATAAAGCGAAACATTCACGGTGCTGCAATATATTAAGGACATCGTTTTATAACCATTTAAATCAAGTAATTGGAGTATGAATTCATACATTTGTTAGCGTCTGAACTTTGACCCAATAGTCTAACGACATTGTTTCTGCGATCATAGACACCACGATATAGTTTGTTTCACGCTGTTTTACTGGTTAAGAAAGAGATAGACATTTAACAATCTAAGAATAGAGAGAGCTTTAGACACCTATATAGTATTAGGAATTAAGAAGGTTTGGTTGTTTGTACGAGACTTGACTAATTATCAATAAGATAGTTCGAGTTGACATACTATTTAGGGAACACTAGGATTTAGGATGCATATCCCGGGGTAGGGTTAATTTTTTGTAATAAGGTATTGATGCAATTTTACTAGTCGCTTGTTTGATTAAATGAATTATTTGTTCAATTTACTAAAATATTTGCACATACTTTTGACTTTATTTAAATGAGAAAAGCAAAGGTAATTGGATTAATAATTCACCCGTTAATGGTGTAACGATTTAGTGGCAATGTGTTGGCTCTTGGCTTGATTCTAGGTGCCCATTCTTGCATGGATGATAGCACGGGCTATTCCGAGTGATTGGACTAGGTCGTTGCGCTGTGAACGTGGGTTCAATGAAAATCTCTACTAGAAGTGCAAGATCGAGTAGGAATGCTTGCCTGGTGGACTGGAGACTCCTGGAGGCACTCTCACATGTAGTTCGTTGTGGAGATGAGACGTTACATCATACCAGTGCTGTGGAGATGAGGCTCGAGATGGCTACCGTTTTGTTTTCAGACAAACCTTGTCCTCGTATTATGGTATTCGTATTAAACTTTAAGTGGAGATTCAGTAAATTTAGTTTAGCGCGACTTTTATTGTAGTATGGGAAAAGGATATGCCGTGTCAATATGAGACTTAGACACAGACAAGATTGTTAAATCTTAGAATATGAAGAACTATAGAGGTATTTCCGCGGATAAAGAAGGCAAATTTAAAGCCGCAGACAAGTACGTGCCTGTTTTTATCACCAAATTGCATTTTGATTGTTCAGAGCGAGATACAGGGTGTTTTTTTGGTCGACAACTTCCAAAACAGGAGAGATAGTTTAATTAATGCTGAATCCGAATATCACATTAAAAAATTAAAAAGCCTTAGGAGGTCAGAGAAATAGCATTTTCAGTTTATCCCATTATTTCACTTAATTGTGGTTACTATGCGACGTGTTTACCGAAGACTAATGACGTAATCACGGTGCACAATGTTATGATTCATCTTTCCCTTCATATTTGTTACAGGCTTAGGACCGTCAAAGATTACAAACACGGTTTAGGTTAAAAAAATGTAGATTATTGTTGTAAAAATCGTTCTGAAATAGTTTAACTACAGAATAACGGTATGGATTAAAAAACCGCAAGATTTGTCTTTGGCGTATTTAAAAAGGGGAATCAGCTTTGTACAACGATTGTTAAAAAATTACAAAATTTATTTTTTTATATTAGGTCACTTTTAATAAATGTTTGAAGTGACAGCCGCCTTCGGCTCGCCAGTATTTAAACTGCTTAAAACTAAGAGAGTACTCGCCCGTGGATGTTCTTCGAAGTAATTGAGAATAGCCTGCTTAACATCCACTGCAAGCCCACTTTGGGCTCTTCCTTGAGCATGGCGTGGCGTTTCAAAAGTGCCCCACTCATAAAGGTTGCTAGCGATAGACCTTACTGCAGTGTAACACGTAATGGCATGCCGATTAGGAAATCGTTCAGTCCAAGTTCTAACGGTATCAAACATGTCCCGATTGTCAAGAAGTAAATTTTCTTGCCGAGACATTTTTTTTATCAGTAAAATGATTTAACACTTCACATAACAAGCACTCGCTTCGAAACAAACACGGTACTGACGTCGCTTGCGCATAGTTTTGTGAGGGTAGTATCAAACAATAACAATCGTGACGATAAGCGGCCTACCCCCTTCGTAGCTACAGAAACGAGAGACCATGATTTATAATGTAGCGAGGATATTCTTTCGAAAAATCATGAAAAAAAAAATATTTTCTTTATATTTTTTTTGAGCTCAGTATCATGAATTTAGTAACCCCTATTGTGGAAGTTGCTGACCAAAAAAACACCCTGTATAACGGACTTTGTATTAAAAAGAACTGGTGAAAATATAAAGCTTGAAAAGATATTATCCCAGAAAGGGAAAGGCTACAATGCTTTTAAGTTCTTCGTATCAGAGATTAAATTATCTATGTTTTTTAGACGAAAAACTATGGCCCCATGGTATAATATTTAGACGTTTTGCCAATTTTAGACAGAAGTTTGGTAATAACACGTTAAGCGGTCAAGATACATGTAAACATGGAAAATAAGCGACTAAGTAATTTTGCAAGATTTAATTGTAAGAATGTAAAACGCTCCGTTGAGTGTATTAGGCAGTTATGTCAATCGTCGGATATAATTGCATTGTAAGAAACTTGGCTTCGACCGGACGAAATTCCATTTCTGAACGAAATCAATCAGGGTTTTGGGTGCACCGGGACGTCTGCTATGGACACGTCGGTGGGCATGCTGCGCGGGCGGCCTTTTGGAGGAGTAGCACTGTTGTGGAACAAAGATGTGTTCCAGAATGTGTCGGTCGTGCAGTGTCATAACCCGCGAGTGTGTGCCATTAAAATATCGGTTGGGCAAAAGTCATTTCTTGTGTTTAGTGTGTACATGCCCACAGATATTCAGATGAACCTTACGGAATTCTCGGATTGTTTAAGTCTGGTGAGTGCTATTATAAGTAATGAAGATATCGAGACTGTTTATGCACTAGGTGACTTTAATGCACACCCGAACGAATTATTTTATAACGAATTGTCATGTTTTTGCAATGAATTAAAGTTGACTTGTGCAGATGTTAATATTTTGGGCCGAGATTCAAACTCGTATACTTTTGTAAGTGAGGCAAATGGGTCTAGACGATGGCTTGATCATTGCGTGGTTACGGAGGCGGCGTTGGAATCAGTTCTTAGCGTTAATATAAAATATGATGTTTTATGGTCAGATCATTATCCTTTAATTGTGACATGTAATATTGATAGTATTAAACCTAAAGTATTTTGCAATCGAAACTTGACATTTAACAATAAAATTATATGGGGAGAAAGAAAACCCGATCAAATTGAATTGTATAATAAATTATGTAATGAAAAATTAAGTGTTATTGATTTTCCAAATCAGTTTTGTAATTGTTGTGATAATATATGTAATAATTTAGAGCACCGAGACAGTATTGATAATTTGTACCAAGATATTATAGATGTACTTAGCAACGCCGCCTCTAGCAGTTATATTGCAAAACGATTTAACATGAAAAAACCGGTTCCGGGATGGAATAGATAATGTAAATGAGGCTCACAGGGAGCCTAGGTTGAGGTTTCAGTTATGGGTATTGTATGGGAAACCAAAATTTGGCACAATTTATGATGAGATGCAAAAATCCCTTTTAAAAAATTATTTTTAAATCGCGGTTAAAATGGTGCCAAAATCATAACGAGCAAGTAAAGATGGATATTCTAGCGTCGCATCATTCGAAGCACGACTTTCGGAACTTTTGGAAGGCAACGAATAAATTGAAAAGCAAATCTAGTCTTCCAGTGAGCGTCAACGGTATTAATGATCACTACAGTATAGCGGAGTTGTTTAGAGATCACTTCACTATAAAATCGCCTTTGGGTCCGTCACAACCACAACGCGGTGATGAGCTATCGGGTCAGGAGATTGCAGCCAGGTTCACAGCCAAAGACGTAGAGAATGTGGTCAGACAAATGTCGCGTGGTAAATCTCCTGGTCACGATGGCCTAAGCATCGAGCATTTAAAGTTTGCAGGCCCTCATCTGAGTAGAGCCCTCGCTGTGTTTTTCACTCTGCGCATGGGACATTCCTATCTACCCGAGGCACTAATGAAAACTGTGGTGGTGCCTATCGTGAAAAACAAAACGGGTGACATCTGTGACAAAGCCAATTATAGACCAATCTCATTGGCAACAATTGTGGCTAAGATTCTTGATTCTTTACTTAACAGTCAACTAGATGGATACATTGATCTACACGACAATCAATTTGGTTTTAGACGTGTACTGTCGACGGAAACGGCTATCTTGTATGTTAAATAGACTATCAAGTACTACGTTAATCGGAAAACCCCCGTATATGCTTGCTTCCTTGACCTTTCCAAAGCGTTCGACTTGGTTAACTACGACATCCTGTGGCGTAAATTAGAGAACGTCACTGTGCCTGCGGAGCTAAACAAAATACTCCAGTTTTGGTATTTTAACCAGGTCAACGTCGTGAGGTGGGCGGGAGCATGTTCAGAGCTATACAGGTTGGAGTGCGGCGTGAGGCAAGGGGGACTTACGTCTCCCAAGCTCTTCAATCTGTATGTCAACGGCCTAATAGAGGAGCTCAGCAGCATGCATGTCGGCTGTAATATTGACGGTATTTGTCTTAATAATATTAGCTACGCAGACGACATGGTGCTGCTGAGCGCGTCTCCGTGTGGTCTTGCCAAGTTGTTGCGCGTGTGTGAGAGATATGCGGTCAGCCACGGCTTGTCATATAATGTCAAAAAGAGTGAATGCATGGTTTTTTGGGTCAGAGGTAAACGTCCATACTCTGTTCCGGCTATTAAGCTTAACGGCGCTCCGTTAAATGTTGTTAAAGAGTTTAAGTACCTTGGGCACGTACTGTCCTCTGACCTAAGGGACGATGCAGACATAGAGAGGGAACGTAGGGCGTTGTCTGTCAGAGCGAACATGGTGGCCCGCAGGTTTGCTCGCTGTTCCGTTGAGGTTAAACTGACGCTCTTAGAGCATACTGTTCAAATTTTTACACGAGCAGCCTGTGGATAAACTATACGCAAAGACAGTATAGCGCCCTACGAGTGCAGTTCAATAACGCGTTTAGGGTGCTGATGGGGCTGCCTCGATTCTGCAGCGCGTCGGGTATGTTCGCTGATGCAAGAGTGGACTGCTTTTACGCCACCATGCGAAAACGCTGCACATCCCTGGTGCGCAGGGTGCGGGCCAGCTCCAACAGCATCTTGGCGACGTTCGCCCAGAGGTTCGATTGTCAGTATGTGAATCATTGTTGTCTGGTTCACGTACTGCCACATCAATCCAAAGTAGGTTAGCTTAGTTGTGCTCAGTAAAAAAAAAAAACATTACTAACATTAGGTTTAATATTATTTTTATTTACTAACACTTTATTATTATTATTATGGTCCAAAGATGGCTGAAATAAATGATTTTGATTTGATTTGATTTGATAGACGCATGTTAAGTATTAGGAACCAAAAGGGTTTTACTGTTTGGTTCGAGACCAAAAATGTAATTTAGGAAACACTAGATTTAGGTTGCATATCCCGGGGTAGGAATAATTATTGTAATACTCGTATGCTATTGAAGCATCATTTACAAGTGTAAGATAATTAGACAAGGGATAATTAGTTAATTATATATGTATTTTTGTATTCAATTGTGATGTAGGCAAGTTATATTGGTTTAATTAATACGTTAAGATTATTTGTAACTGGGATTAAGGTGTATAATAATTTACCAGACAATGTTAAGTCCTTTAAGGGCGCACAATTTAAGAGGAAACTCAAGGACTGGCTGCTAAGCAAATGTTTTTACGACTTAAATGATTTTTTTGAGTAATTTATGTTTATTATTAAATATTATATAATATTTCAAATCAAAACAGAATTTTATGTTAATATTGTACGTCCGAAACGGGCAAACCGTTGATACCTACTAAAGTAATTACTTTATGACATGTTATAACATTGTACACAGTTTTTGGCAATAAATGATTATCTTATCTTATCTTATCTTATCTTATCTTATCTTATCTTATTTATTAAGTATTTCTTGTGACGTCACTTCCGAGTAAAAAGGCGGCAACCGGCCTGTCTTGGTAATGGCCGATCTGGTTTTTCAAAGGACATTCCTTTGACAGCCTTCTTGACAATCAGTCTTTATTTTTGAGTTGTAAGAATAAAAGTGCTAAGTGTTACACTGTAACTGGAAATAATTGTGTATTAAAACCGTTAATCCTTGAAAGTTGTGGGTCTTTATTTTATTGAATCCCTGATTTCTTATATCAGAAGTGTGGATTAAGTGCTCAGCTCCAAAATGGACAGTGATAACGAAGTGATCCAATCAAGACGAAAGTCTCGCCATCGCAAACGACGACATAAGTGCAAGCAGTAGTGAATTTTCAGATGACGCATAGTGTCGCAGATCGCGTACAAAGCAGCGCTCGCGTTCAAAACATCATGAAATGAACGATCAACGAACCGCGGGCATTCAAGACAGCAGTGCTCAAGATCGAAGCGGAGATCACGCTCGAAGATGCGGCGACGGCATCATCGTGCGGTAGTCGAACGCCATGAGTCACCACGTGCTTCTCGTTCTATCTATCAGAATGGATCTCAACAAGAAACAAGTACCGATCAGGCGAGTAATTTTGTTCACTTTACTTCTTTTGTTTACAATAATAACATCTTTTCATAATTATTTATGGTTACCATGATGAAAGTTGCTCGCTATTGAGTGTTTTCGTGCTTGGTATTATTATTTTTCTTTACTTTGTTTAATGTGACTTTTGTAGTTGTTTACCAGTCATTAATCAGTTAATTTTTTATTTGTTTGTTACTACATAAAACGCAGTGCCGTTTTACTTATTTACGGTACCTAATTTTAAAGTATCCCTACGTTGACCTGTTTATTTAGCTTAAAAATAAAACAGTAATGCTTTTCTAAACCATTTGTTATAGCAACATTTGACTGAGCAACCGACGGAGACGTTAAGCCGGCCATCCACGTTACGGTCCACCGGAGAGGTTATCTGCGCAGGCGACCGGAGGACAAGGCACACACACACAGGTTCACCGTACGGTGTCACTCGAAAGAATTGATTTTTGGTTTTGCTCCGGTCGCCGCAGGTAGACCTCTCCGGTAACCGTAACGTGTATGGCCGGCTATGGAAACTACGAGGACTGCGGCAACTGCGGCAACAGCGGCAACTGCCGCGACTGCAGCGGTGAGGCCTGCGGCAGTGCCGGAGCAAAGGACCGGGGCAACCGCGCAGCAGCCGGTGGAAGCGCGGGAACCGAATTCTGCAGCATACCAGTGAGTCGCGTAAAGATACTTTCATCCTAATTTTGCTAATTTTGATTATTCTTTCAAAATATTATGAAGTCCAGTACACATAAGATCTCATATGACAAAAATAAAATTCCTAATTTTGATCCTGCACAAAAAAATCTGAAAGTTGAGAACTGGATTGCAACTTTTAACTGGAAGTGCCATGTCGCCAAACTGTGCGATAGACTGAGTGGTGCCGTCTTTGCGTTGCGTAAACTGAGGAGGTTTATTGCAAATGATGCATTAATACAGGTGTACTTTGCACATTTTCACTCCCTAATGTCGTATGGCACGCTCCTATGGGGAAACTCCACGGATGCCAACAGGGTGATGCTTATGCAAAAGCGTGCCTTACGAACGTTAGCTGGGGTGAAACCTAGGTACTCTTGTAGGGGCCTTTTCGTAACTTACCGCATATTGACGCACTACTCAGTTTACATTTTACAAATATTAATGTTCGTAAGAGATAATATTTCCTCCTTTGCACGCGTTATTATTCTTGGCAAGGAGCTCCGCCACACCAGGCGTTTGAGAACAGTTCTCGGTCGCATGGCACTTGCGTTTTATTATTTGTATTAAGGTTTATGCAGATTGACAAAGTAATCTGCTCTGGGAAAACATGGAAAAAATACTGTACTGTTTGATTTTGATTATTAAGAGTGTTAAGAAGAAGAAGAAAAACAATTTATTCAAAAATAATGAACACACAGCGAAAGTAAGAAGGTTTTTACAGCACAATTAAGTAATGTATTGTTCCTATTTTTCTGTTGATTTATGCACAAATTTAATAAAAGTCATATTTTGTAAAGACTGTTTCGATAACCCAACCTAATTATTTATAAAAGTAAACTGTTAATGGTAGGATCTCAATAAGTAAGATCTCAAATATATATTTATTGTATAAAAGTTATTTCATATTAAGGAAGTACAAGAATACTGTTTTTACATCCACTTTTGTAAAAATAAATCTTAAAAAGATTAGTAAAATAAATAAAAAAGGATGTATGATATCAATAATTCAATAATTACTACACTTATATTAAATTAATAACGTTGAGTAATGTTTAAAAAATATAAATGTGATCTACTACATCTTTTGTTAAATTTTAAACAATTAGATGCATGTTAAAACTATGCTAATTTTGTAGAACTAATTATAATAAAGAGATGACTTGCCATTATTACAATAAAAAAGCGTTTTGAATGTAAAATCCCTTTCCATTGTTGATAAATGTTACTTGTTTTTTTCTACTCGCGTCAAAATGTTTTTTCTTTACTTAAATATATATATATGTGTAAATATGAAGATCAAAAAATTACTCTTTTGCCATTCTTAATACTTTATTGTATGAATAAAGAGTATTCAATAAATATTTTAAACTTTAATTCCTTAATGTAACATTACGTAACACTGAATCTAATATATAAAAGAATAATTCTACTAATATTATAAATGTGAAATAAAAATTAAATGGACATAACTCCGTTTAAACTGATCTTTTAACTGTTGGGTTTTATAAAGATCCGTTAGATCAAATTTCGGTCAGGAATGTAAAAACTTGTATGAAGTTACTAAAATTTGATCTGACATATTTACTAACGGAGCTTTATAAAACCGGGCCTAAACGGTGTAAAAAAGTTCAAGGGATTTTTTTTGGTGAAATAATAAACGAAAACAAATGTAATTGTGTGTATTTATTAGAGTATTGAACACTTTAACGGCCAAACCCTATATTCAAACCACGGATAGATAAGGCTTACCTCAGGTTAAAATTTGACATTTGTCCATACAAAATGTGTCAAATTTTAATCCGAAGTAAGCCTATCTATCCGCGGTTTGAATATAGGGTTCGGCCATAAGAAATCAATTATGGCACAGGGACATACATAATCATATGTAAGTAACTATATAAAATTAAATACGCCATTTTGTGTAAAAGCGAATACAAATATCGAAATATAAACATAATTGTAAAAGTATCAATACTGATTGATCACAGAACATACTGAATAGATCAAAGGCCAGTTTTTAGTTTCGCCACTGCTCTTAGTAGGAGATCCGAAGAGGAGACGCCCTTCACCGAGCTGCTTATTCGATCAAAAGTATTTTATATCAAATTTAATATATTACGTAATATGTAGCGAATGGGTTGACTGAAAAAAATCAGTCCAGTATAATATTTAAGTAATTAAAAATTGTTTGTTTTTTTGAAAATTGCACCGTCTTGCTTATTAGACAAATTCCATACCAATCGAAAGTATGAAGCCTATAGAATATGCAAACGTTAGGTTGACTATTTTTTTCCCGTCATAACTATTGGGTATAACTGTTTATACCTGAACAGGAAGTCGGTAGTAATAAATTGCACCGGTCTGCTTATTGAATAAAATGTATACCAAAATGAAGATAATTTTATTTCTTTGCGAACACGGTGATATAGGGTTGCCTACGAAAAATCAGTCCCGATTCCGGGTTGCCGACTTTTAAAAAACGAAATATTGATGCGAATAAATACGTGCGACAGAGAGATCCCAGCTAAAAATCCAGTGCGATACAAGAAGACGCAGCATTGCAGCTGCTATTTGTCAACATCAAATAATGAGTACAGTCAACAGCATAAATAAGTGATCATTTATGTACTTTGTCACTTTCAATCGTTTCACAATTTTGTATACCATTTCAAACACGACGTTAAAGTGACAAGGTACATAAATGATCACTTATTTATGCTGTTGACTGTACAAAAGTAATAGCAATAATGAAATAAATTAAAAATAGTTCAAATAAACAAAATATCCCTCCTTCTGACGCAGTCGGGTAATAAATATAGTTCAGTTATTACAGTTATTATGTTACAGTCATAAAATGTCAACAATACAATAATATTTAGAAATGACAAAATGCGGAATTTAAATAAAAGTGATAAAAATAACAATTCAATATAGGTATGTACAGTCACGGTCAGAATTGCATGGGCACCTCTAAGGCGATAATTCTCTGAACACTTGCGTACACGTTCTCAAACATTAAACTAGATGGCGTTGTTGACTAAACCAGTTCATTTGGCTATTATTACAACTTCCTAAGATATTAGTACTAAAGTCGATATTTCGCCCAGCCGCTTAAACGAAGTAACGGCTCAGTGGTTTTACTTCGGACTAATCGCTCTGGTCTGATTATACTGAAGTTCGAATCTCTTCGAGGTTGGTCTTTTTTCTTTTTGTATTTTTGTATTTTTACAGAACGATGTTAGTGCAATAAATAATGCTGATGGCCCTATGAAATAAATAAATAATAACAGCAAAAAGCATGCATGCTTTTACAAACATTTATTAATGAAATAAAACTATTGTTTTTGTAATTTAAGCATTTATTAATGAGTTATATTCATTTGATAATAATACGCATCCAAGTAACAATAAAACAACTCATATTTACCCATTTACCATTTTATCGAGGCCAGAAGCTTAAGTTTCGTTTCCAGATTCGGAAAGGTATTGAAGCTTGACCACAATAAATAACAAATATAAACTTATAAAGACCGGGTTATAATAATTACAAAAACGTGTGAGTGTAGCTTTTTTGTTGCGGGGGGAGCTAGATTATAAACAGTGCAAGGTTGATCACCTACTTCAAACAAATTACAGGGGTATAAGACAATTAGTGAGTTAAGTTATCAAAATGAAATAAAGTTTTAATTTGGTTTTGCACACTAGAAATAAAACAGTTATATTTATAACGTTATTCTTGCGTTCACTTTCTAGTCACTTGTTAAATAGATTTAAATATATAACCCGGTCTCAACTAAATAATATTATCTATCTACTTACCTACTTAATAGGTATAACTTAATAGCTAGTGTAGCCGCCATTATGTTCGATAACGGCCTGCATGCGAGAACGCATTGAATCAATAAGATTCCTGCACAAGCTCGAGCCACGAATGCTTTCCCAAACTTGCAAACAATGAGCCTCTAATGCTTCTCGGGTTCGCTCATTCTGGTTATCCCAGCGTTGAACCATCACACCCCATACATTTTCGATTGGATTTAGGTCTGGTGACCTAGCCGGCCAAGGAATTACCGCTATATCATTGTGCTGATCGAACCACTCCCGCACACCACGCGAACGGTGTATAGGGCAATTATCTTGAACAAATGATATAACCGGTAATTCGTCTTCCGGATACACATTGCGAACAGTGGGTAGCATGGTGTCCTCCAACACGTCCACATAATTAGCACTGGTCGCTCGGCTGGGCATTCGCACTAGTTCCCCAGGGTCGGCTGCGCTCATCCAGCCCCACATATTCACACTTATCCGGCCAGACTCCATGTTGGGCACAACGTGATTACTATCATAGCGGGTATTATTCCGCCGCCATAAACTAAGTCGTCCGTGTTGGCTGGATTTAAAAGTTTTTTCGTCTGTAAAGACGACCTTACTCCAGTCGAAATTTAAATGCTCCAAGGCGAAAGCTAACCTTGCTCCCTTGTGAGCTTCAGTAAGCAAGGGTTTGACGGCATGCCGGCGGTGATGAAGGCCCTCGCTGTGCAGAGCACGTCGTACTGTGCGCATGCTGGTATCGAATAAACCGGCGAAGTGTCTTGTCGGGATAAATCCATTTTCCTCATAATTCCTCACCATGATTTGACGCTGCTGTGTGGTTGAGTTGAGCTCGGCCAGTTCTTTGGCAATGGAACAAAGAACCTTCCTCTTCAAATCGTCGGACCCATAAAACAACGGTCTTTCTCTATAACAAAATATCAGATATTTAAATTACCTTTAAAATATATATTTAAATATAATTATTATATACTTATTTCAATTAGTAATTTAAATTATATTTACAAAAATACTTACGTTAACACCGGCTTCTCTAGCGATTTCAGACAAATTTTTGCCTTGATCATACAAAGCAATTATTTGCGATCTTTTCACCAAGTCGATATTGCAATGAGAACTCATCATTAAAAATTATTAACAGTAAGTATCAATTAACAACAAAGGCAATCTCAGGGAGCAACGAACGAACGGGCGTAAGTAAATCTTTATTAAAACCGATCCGGTGTTCAGACATTTACAACTTACCCTCATAAATTTTAAGACATCGGTTACACGCTCAGTATTTCATCAGTCTGGCGTCAGTTCAATCATGATCGAGGGGGACGCAGCTATTATGTTAATATAGCTGCGTCCCTTTCGAGCACGGACTGAACTGACGCCAAACTGATCGTGTAACCCTTGTCTAATACTACTTAACCCTATTCATTGGAAGATAATCTGAACGTAAAAATAACATGATACACAATTTCGCCGGACTAAGTAAATGTCGTTGTGGTCGAATGGCACGTAGGAGCGTTTCCCATCCATAATGGTACGGGTTCGAATCCATGCGAAACTTTAGTGTTTTTGGAAGTAAAAAATTTAACTGTTTTGGGAGTTTTATAAGTTTATAACGTTAAGACAATAATAAAGGAACATGCTATTTCGGCAGAAAAGTAAAGATGTAGAAAAAAGTATGTTTTAAATTATTCGGTGATGACAGCGCCATCTAGCAAGATCTCATTGAATTAAGAAGCCTCATACGTAAGTAATAACACAACACGAACACAAAAATGGCGTCGTTTTCACTTTATAGGATTTTGTTTGACAACTGTCCATGCAAATATGGCCTCGACTGTACTATAGGCCCATTGGAACTTTGACCCAACATAGAACTATAGTACCTACCTATACCTTGAATTATTATTTTTATAATACAAATACTAACAAATAATTTATTCAAAAGACAAATAATAAAAACATAACTAAAACTAAATACTAAAATAAATTAACTTATTCTAAGTAACTATACTATGTACAAATGTCCCCTAGGTCACTGGGAATTGTGCCCATAATGCTGCCTGCACTTCCTCGTTGGATAGCTATTGCTATTGCGAGGAAATAATTACTTCTATTTAAATTCCGCATTTTGACATTTCTAAATATTATTGTATTCTTGACATTTTATGACTGTAACATAATAATTGAACTATATTTATTACCCGACTGCGTTAGAAGGAGGGTTATTTTGTTTTTTTGAACTATTTTTATTTTGTTTCATTATTGTTATTACTTTTGTACATAAATAAGTGATAATTTATGTACCTTGTCACTTTAACGTCGTGTTTGAAGTGTTATACAAAATTGTGAAAGGATTGAAAGCGACAAAGTACATAAATGATCACTTATTTATGCAGTTGACTGTAAACATTCACATTATGATTTTGACAAATAGCAGCTGCAATATATGCTGCGTCCTCTTGTATCGCACTGGATTTTTCGCTGGGATCTCTTTGTCGCACGTATTCATTCGCATCAATATTTCGTTTTTTTAAAGTTGGCAACCCGGAATCGGGACTGATTTCTCGTAGGCAACCCTATATCACATATTAAATTTGATATAAAATACTTTTGATCGAATAAGCAGCTCGGTGAAGGTCGTCTCCTCTTCAGATCTCCTACTAGTAGCATCCGCGTCATCATTGCCGAGCTCATCGGGCGGGGGTAGACTCGCATCCAACGCCATGTTATGGAGCACACTGCACGCGACCGTGATGTGGTCGGCGACATGAGGCTCGTACTGTAGGGTGCGTATCCTCAGCAAGCACCTCCACCGCGACTTCAGCAGGCCGAAACACCGCTCAACGCAGTTTCTTGCCTACACACGCGTCCTCGCGTAGATTTCCTCGCGAGAACCTCAACCAAGGTCTCTGAGGATATCTTGAGTAGCCTTAACCCTTAAGACGTTTCTGTCCGTTTTTTAGTACAATCACATGATTTGATGTAAAGGTAAAAAGATAAATCCAAGCTAGAAAAGGAAGTGCGGAATAGCAAGTGCGAAAATGATGCTTTTTCTGTTTCATATACACCAACAGTTTTCAACGGTAAACTTAATCGTGAGCATCAGTTGAAGTAAGACATTTGACAATTGGTGCGTCGGTGCGTGTTTATGACGTTATAAAATCTGAGTGTTTTGTTTAAAGTTTTTAATGCACACAAATCTAAAAAGCATGTAAGTTTGTTGATGAAATTCTATTATACATTTATTCATGTTTAGTAAGGTTTTAGCGAAAAAGGGTTTTATATAGCTTGTCCCATTTTTGTGACATTGTCGATTGCCTTGATTACTGGGTACAATTACGTCCGTCCTAAAAAACGGACAATGCTGAACTTTGTAGAAAATATGATTATTTCACATTGTCCTAGTTAACGGACTTAACCATTGTTAACTAATATAACTTTCATAGTAAACTGTTACTTTTTTAGGACGTCACTGCATCCAAGCCCATCCAAAACATTTTTTTTTCTAATTTTAGGTCCCAAGGGCAAAGAGATCCTCATTATGGCGCGCCCAAAAGATCATGGCAATGCTCTCGCCTTCTTACTGTGAGCAGTCAGACTGAAAAAGGGGATTATGAACAATTATTTTCAGCAACAGACTGCACCTGCTTGACCAGAGTCTGACACTTGAACTTACAAGAGCATAAAATATCCGAGAGCTAAAATGGCCCGGAACTATACCTACCGAAGACATCCCGGACGTCAGCCTGTGCGAGATTAGTATGGCTCTAAAACAGTTCAAGTACGGCAAAGCCCCGGGTGATGATGGAAGTAGCTGAACTTCTGAAAGCTGGGTACGTAAACCGGTCCTTAGGGCCCTTCTGACCATGTTTGATTCCGTCATTCACGAGGAGAAAACGCCGCAGGCATGCAACAGAAGTGTGGTACCTAGTGCTTTTCTTCAAAAAGAAGGACTATTGTGAAGCCTGCTCAATAATTATAGACCCATCTTATGAGCCATGTTTACAAGGGGTTTTCAGCTATTACGAACCGTCTCATGCGCAGGTTTGACGACGTCCGGCCTCTCAAACAAGCCGGCTTCCGAAAAGGCTTCAGAACCGTTTACTATATACCTGCGCTGCAGGTTATACAGAACACCGAAGATAACCTTCTCCTTTGTCTAGCATTTGTGGATTACGAGAAAGCCTTCGATTTGATCGAAACGTGGGCAGTGCTGCAGTTCGACTACTTGACCGGAACTCTGAACCTATTTTACTACAGTGGGTAGTCAGATAAGGAGATGTTATCCCTCCAAAGATGTTTACCGCTGCGCTGGAAGATGTGTTCAGCGTTGTGGACTGGGAAGAATGTGGCATCAATGTAAACGGCGAGCAAATCACCCACCTTCGGTTTTCCGATGACATTGTTGTCATGGCTGATAGCTCAGCAGAGCCTCCGAACGAGTTGGTCTAAGAATTAACATAGACAAGACAAAGATCATGTTGAACACCCATGTAGTACCCACTCCCGCAATAATTGGAGGCTCAGCGCTTGAAGTTGTTGAGGATTATGTTTACCTAGGACATACTAATCAATTAGTTAGGTCCAACTTCGAGAAAGAGGTCAATCGTCGAATCAGGCTCGGCAGCGTTCGGGAACCTACGCAATATCTTCTCGTCCAATGTGCCGCTGGCAGTGTATAAAGTCGAAAGTCTTCGACCAGTGTGAGTCGTATTATTGTTGAGTAATTTTCATTTATCTTGTGACGATGGTACCCTTTTTAAACTCTATTATGTTTTTATTAATATAAATAAGCCATTTAATATATATGCTGTATAAACCGTCAAGGAGATGCTTATTGTTATTAAGTTTGGCTGAGAAAACAGCGTTTATTTAAGTAATTTCCAACAAACTATGACAAAATAGTAAAAAAAAAATTGTAAATAATTATTTTTATTTTTTAAAATTAATTAAATACTTTTCTAGAAGTACTTTATCGTGTTTTATTAATTGCAATCAACTATATTTTCCGGAACGGAAGTACTTTTTTTCATTAGTTATTGAACCGTAACACAGCACTGTCACTTTTTTGTGACACTATTGAGTAGTACCTATTATAGGGGTTTATCGCGCTGTCCGTTTTAAAGGACAGCCTGAAAATCCAATTTCCAAATAACTTTTTTTAAGTTTTTCTTCAGGATAGCACTTTTTAAGCCAAAATTGACACGAAAAATATTCAATGTACAAAAAAAAATCATTCCTTCATGCCGTGCCATGTTAAGGGTTAAACAAATACATAATCACTTTAATTCTTTTTTGACGGCAAGAACTAGTTTTATTATCTGTCCCTATTATCATGAATAGTCTCAATACACATATACCTATATCTAACAAGTTCAGTTAATCATCAGTTACATTTCACATTCAATAAACAAAATTACTTTAAATAATTTGTCATGATTTAACATAATTGTACATTATTAGTATTTAATTTTTAATAAATTAAAGGCTAACATCAGACGGTTTATAGTCATTTTTCTTTTTATATCCAAAAATGTATTGCTGTTTGTTAATCTGGCTTAACCAATATGTTTTTTTTTGTTTTCACTTTAATACACGGGTAAGATGAGTTATTATATTAAGTACCAATTTCACCAAACAATGTTAACCACTTAACTGACAATTAGAGGGTTAACAGCTGTCAAAATGTATAACTATCAGTCGATTAACATTGATTAAATTTAACATCATACGGTGAAATTGGTACTAAGTAACATACATACAGCTAAGTGAGGTTTCTAGATAATCTATGCAATACTTGAAACTGTCTAAGAAGTGTTCTAGATAATGTGAGGATCATGAAATTTGCTATTAAACAACTGTGTAAAAACTGAACAATTTATAGTTTAAAATTTATTATTAAACACAAAAATTTACATACAGCAAAGTCAATATGTATATTACTAAATGTTCATTGTTTACACTTACCATTTGGACATTTAGGGAATACGAATATGGGTACCCTTTCCTACTAAAAAAAACCATTTACAGCACATTTCGTTTTGTTTTTTAATTTAATTACCTACCTACATAATTGTTGTAAGGTGGAATCTTGTAATTGCAACTATCAGTGGCCTGTTTTATAAAGCTACAAATTACAATTTACAGATTAAAAGTTTCCATTTGACAAAACCTCGACCAATGACGACCAGCCATTTGAGCAGTGTTGCCAGTTTAGACCTGTAAAATTGTAACTTGTAGCTTTATAAAACGTGCCCCTGGTTATTGCAACTGACTTAACCCTTACACCAACATTTTTATAATAATAAATAGAAAACTTTGATCGTAGGCATAGTACAAATTATTTTTTTAGTGATTTTTGAGAAAGATTTTTTTTTATTCTTTACTAGTTACGAGACGGCAATATATTTGCTGCCGCTCTCCGTCTACGACACATCTAAGCAATACAGTGACATAAAATTTTTGACAGCGCATTGGGGGAAGTGCAACTTACTTAGACTGTAGAGGATTTAATAAAATACGTTATCTTGCATTTATAACGTTGAATTCTTCCGGTTTCCTCGTTTCCTCTTTGACCCATGTATAAAGTTCAAGCTCATATTTTAACCAAATGTTGGTAATTATGTTAATAAAATTGTAGGTTTATTTTATTAAAAGATCGTATATAATTAATGAAAACATGGTTATTTATTCACCATCGAACGCTGCAAACTCTGCATGCAATAAAATGAAAGCAAATAAGTTGTTAAATTAATTAAATATTTTTGGAAGTAAAATCGTTTGTAAGCATAATATTTTGTTGAGCAAGATAAAGTGAAATGTATTTGCCAGCAATCGGTAAAATACCAGATGCAACATTTAGTTTGCATCTAAACTTTATAAAAGACTTATTAGCAAATGAACAAATATTAAATTCCGTGACGTTCCAAGTAATTGGTCAAACAGATCAACCAGTTGGTTAGCGGAAAATTCAAATTGGTCTTTATTTCAGAAAAAAAAACTGGTGAAGTTACCAATAATATATATTATCTTACATACATCTGTACAACAATATTTGACACGCTCTTATGCCTCAGGTAATAAAGACGTGATAAGACAATTTTTGAGCCTTATATTGGATATTAATACTTGGTGGTGAGTTTACATTTTTGATGAGATTATTGCCCATTAGCATTATGACCACAAACGATCGTGGCGGCGTCTTGTTAGAACTCACGATCCTACTAAAATGTCTAGTACACTTACTTAGAACTTAATAATAGTTAAATTCATAACTTCTAAATGACTAAAATATCTCCTTTAAATCGCTATCAGTTTTTTTTATTCATAATGGTTTTGCTTTCTACTAACTTTTGCCTTTGGAGGACGACAATTAGGTCGTCGATAAAGCGAACTTATTTATCCCAAATCCCCTATAATTAGCAATTTCATAGCCTAAACTCCAGTTACTTCCTGCAATATCGTCTTTAAAATGTTTATTAATGAGAACGTGTTCTATCCAATAGTGCAAAATTTAGCCTTAGTCATATTGAATAGTAGGTATATACCTATACATTCCTTAAGGATAACTTTTTGTGTGAATTTGCAAATTCAAATGAGAGTAGAATTTAACTATACAACTTATTGCAAAGGGTTCAACAAATAGGTCCAAGTTTTTTAAAATATACTTCCGTGTTTATTTTCTCTGTAATCATCATCATGTTTTCAAAGGGCTCCATCTAGAATACACTACTTACTTTTGTCTGGAGTTCGACCAGCGAGGTATTTGAGGAAACACAATCCATTTTCGCACAACACGGGTTATTGAGGGGTTGCACCACTTGCCTGATGCAACGACTTGTTGTCTACTGCGTCAAGTGCTTAGAAACCCCCACCACCCTTTGGTCGGAGCCCACCCCCCGTAGCGAAAAATGTTAGAGCACATAGATCCTGCACAAAAAGTAACTTTAAAATTGCGTCTACATCGATGTATTGCAACTTGGTACATACTAATAAATAATAACTCCATTCCTACCTTTACGTCTAAGGGAATCTCCCTGGTTCCATTTAACGGGGTGCGTTGTTTTAGCTCGTCGGACAGCCCCTTAAAAGTCCCCTTATCCAAGCGGAGGTGCTGACGAAATAAACCATCGGGCATGGCATCTATCTGCTCCAGATTAGCGCGTGAATAATTTCGTTGTTGGCGCCTCCGAACTTCGTTGTGAGAGGCCGACAAAAGTCTTAAGGAATGCATTATGCAAACTTGTCCGTAACGAGCATGTATTCTCTAAATACTGCCAGAGGCCCGTTTCATTTCACAAAGCTACAAGTTACAAATTACAAGCGGAAGTCTCTTTCTAACTCGTACTGCTAGAAAGAGAGTTCCGCTTGTAACTTGTAGCTTCGTGAAACGGGCCACAGGTATACAAATACAAAGTTTCGTAGTAGGTACTCATCCAAAACGGATCGCTTGGGCGATTCCATCACGAATCCATCGCAATGTCTTAGTCAAGAACATCAATCAAATCTAATCGCCTATTCCATTCGATTTTTTCGTTTATATTGGCATTTTATCTAATAATGTCTATGCTTTGCTCTACTTGAAACGTCAATCAACGTACCTACCTAATGAATGACATTGACATCAACTGTCAATGCACAAACAACATTTTTTTTTTTCTGGCTTTGCAACGATTAGCCAATGTCATGTACTAGGAGGAGGATTAAAGTTAGGGAAACAGGATATTGTCATTCATTGGACATCTCAACAAAGGAACGGAAATTTGGAAAATAAAGGATTGGGTTTTTCTGGAATAGGAATATAATAATTAAATTTTAATATCATTGTTTTCTATAAATACAGATAAAATTTTATATATATCATAAGAATTTGTATATAATAAGCAAGATATGGATGTTGGGAAAGGTATGCGTAATGCCTGAAGACTTGAAAAGAAAGTAGAACGTTCGTAAGATCTACACCCAAAGAAAACGTGGTTCAGGTCCCCGTACTCCCCGCAGGAGCAATTAGGATCCGACACAATATTCACTCTATGCAAATGCGCCGGGGTACAAACATGACCCAGTCGCATTCTACACAGAATAGATGTAGTAGATTTGGAAAATAACATTTTGTGGAACCACGGCTTCACCGGAATTGTAGTCTGAACTTTTTTGTAACTTTTACCTGTTGATGTCCCACTATTCCAAAGTCGACTCCACTCTTCATATAAATACACTTTAGCCATGTTAACTAAATCATGACAATAATTAAAGTAAGGCACAGTATCTCCTGAGCGTATAGCAGTTGGTCGGCCCTTTCGTTCCCAGGAATGCCCACATGACTGGGCACCCAAGTCAAAACGACAGCACAACCCTTCAGTGAGCACTCATATAAAAGATTCCGAACTGCAAAAACAGTTGGAGATTGTTTATGAGATTTAAACGGAAACCTCATAATAGCTTCCAAGGAGCTGCGCGAGTCAGAAAAAATTATTATTTTTGGTATTTTCAACATAAGGATATATTCAATTGCTTTAAGTAAACCGTAACATTCGCCAGTATAAACAGATGTTTCAGGAGGAAACTTAATTAGTTGAATTCCTTTATATTGAAAATGGTACAGCCCAATGCCAACACGACTTCTATCTGCATGTTGAGAGGCATCCGTGTATATACAGTGCCAGTCAGACCATTCGTTATTAATAATGTTTAAAAATTGAAGCTTTGGGTTGATGTCATTCTTTGATAACCCTAAATCAAATTTTACTAGAGGAACTGAAATAAGGCTATAGTAGTTGTGTTGATATAAAGGGAGAATATCACTTCGATAGGTGGGTGCTTCCACACTTTTATATTTTCTATAACTTTTTACTAAGCATGGAGGATCTTTATGGGTCCAGTAATTGCAGGTGTAAATTTTTTGTGCTAGTTGACTAACCTTTGGAAATAACGGATGTGAATTTAAATGTAAAGCACGGAAGAAAAATTTATCACACAGATACTGTCTTCTCAAAATTAAAGGTGGATCACAACATTCTACCTGTAGACAATTTATTGGACTCGACTTCATCGCGCCTGTCACCAATCTCAAAGCCTTCGACTGGACGGAATCCAATTTTTTAAAAGCACTTGTACTACCAGGATGCAATAAGAATGTACCATAATCTAAAACACTCCTAATTAAAGCGTTATAGAACAGTCTCATTGTAAAAGGATGAGCACCCCACCAGACTCCCGTGAGACATCTTAAAATATTCAAATTTCTTTCACATCTTAATGATACATGTTCAAGGTGAGGTGTTCCAGTAAGTTTCGAATCCAATATTACGCCTAAAAATTTCGCTTGTTCTTTAATAGGTAGTAAAACGTCATTGTAATAAACATGAATAGATGGAAGAATTCGCTTTCGAGAAAATACTACAACAGAACTTTTAGACGGTGATAAATCTAAACCATTATTATTCAACCAATCTTTTAAGTCGTTCAATGCTAATGATAATGACTCGCTAATATTTTGTATAAATCGACCAGAAACATAAATAAGTAAATCATCAGCATATTGGAGAACATGTGCGTGTCTACTTGCAGAAAAATCTAAATCATACGTGAAAATATTATACAGTACGGGGCTCAAAACAGAGCCTTGTGGTAAACCTTTCCAAACAGTTCTATGAATAAATTCGTCTTTAGATTGGTCTAACGGGTACTTTATATATCTTTCATAAAGCATATTTACAATAAAATTAATTAATAAGTTAGGGATATTTCACTTTACCAATTTATTTTTCAGAATTGAAATTTTGACATTATCATAAGCAGCATTTATGTCTAGGAAGGCAGCAATCAAGGAATCATTGTTTGAGAAACTTAGTCTTATATCTGTGGTAAATATGCTCAAACTGTCAATAGTACATTTACCTTTCCTAAAACCGAACTGATTATTTGATAACAATTTATTATGTTCTAAAAACCATTCCAATCGATTTTTTATTAGGTGTTCGGCAGTTTTAGCTAACACAGATGACAGCGCTATGGGTCTATATGATGTTGGGTCTGAACTCGGTTTATTCGGCTTTTGCAATAAAATCAACGTTTGAGTTTTCCATGTCAGAGGAATGATACCCGAAATCATAACATTGTTGATCAAGGAAAGGTAATAACTGAGGCTATTATCGTCAATATGTGATAGGAAAGAATAAGGAATCCCATCTTCTCCCGGGGCAGTATCTTTGGTAAATGATAAAACACCCTTCAATTCTTGAAGAGTAAATGGTGAATTTAACTGTACATTATAATTAGTATCGTTAAATAGTGGAGCAATAGGAGCCTCAGGTACATAGGGAGGTGCTAAACGGTCCATAACTTGTTCCGCCAGCTCTGGGGATATTTTATTTTGATTTGAGTCTTTAAATGCAGATCTAAACTTTCTAATATTTTGCCAAACAATTGATGGTGACACATTAGGGTTTAGTGATTTACAGAAACTACGCCATCCTTCAAACTTTTTTGTCCTAAGTAACTCCTTAGTAGAATTAGCAATTTGTAAGTAATAATCAAAATTGTCATCAGTTATGTCTAGACAATACTGCTTCTCTGCTGTCTTTCTTTGTTTAACTGCTGTGGTGCATTCGGAGTCTCACCATGGTGGGGATGGAATATATCTTGTACCACAACTTTTTAAGGGAAAGATTTCATCTGCAACTTCAATCAATGCTGTTGCTAAAGATTGTGAGCAATGTAATATATTTAAATGGTCTATTTCTGGTAAATTGTTTACTTTCTGTTTAACAGCTTCTCTATATAAACTCCATTTAGCATCTGTTAATTTATGTTTTACACGTGGTTATCTTACATGCTTTGGAGGTTTTGTAAATGGCAAAGTAATAATGATGGGATAGTGATCACTACCATATGTGGATTTTGCAGATGACCAGGACAGTGAAGAAGCAAGATCAGGAGTACAAATGGACAAATCAGGAGCACTTGGAGTTCGTGCTAGCCGTGTTGGTGTCCCAGTGTTCAAGATACATAAGTTATGAGAGCTAATTATCTCCAGAAGTTGTTCTCCATAATAAGTAGATGAAGCGCAACCCCATAATTGATGATGTGAATTAAAATCACCTAAACAGACAAATGGTTTTGGCAAAACATTAAAAAGCTGATTTATTTCATTAAATATATCATTATTAGGGCGAGAAAAATATATTGAAACATAACAAATACTATTTACAATGACTGCAATAACAGACGAATTATTGCTATGGATGGGGAGTATGACAGATGAAACGGTTAGACAGTTTTTAACCAGTATAGCTACTTCACCATAGCCATCTGGCCTGTCTTCTCTGCAACAGGCATAGCCTGGCATTTTAAATAATGAATCGTTTTTTAACCATGTCTCTTGGAGACATATAATAAAAGGGTCATATTTGTTAATAACATGTATTAGATCATGTTTTCTACTGTTAAGACTAAGACAATTCCACTGAATCAAGAGAGCCCCCTGATCCATAATTAGTAGTAGTAGGAATATTATATAAAGCGTCAATGACTGCGGCAGCGTTGGACAGTGGAATTGTGTTTGATTGTGTAAGTAATTGAATAATAATTTTAATGATTTCTGCAGTGCTCATGTTGTTTTCATTATCTTTTTTAAAAACGGGCTTACCCTTAGGAAGTAATGGTTCTCTAACTATTTCCAAATGGGCGGAACGGTCATACCCTTTGGAAAGTTTTGAGGGTGTTCGTGGTTTTAAAAATACAGTTTTTCTGTGTGATCGAGATTCAATATAATTTGGAATTGGGGTCGATCTTTGTGAATGATGTTGTATTATGTGTGAGGAAGAGGATGATGCTGGTGTTGCTAGCAAGGCTTCGGCATATGAGGCTCTGGACACAGGAGGGTGCATTTTAATTGCCTCCATATAAGAAATACAGCTTTTGCTCATTGTCTCTTTAATTCCTTTTTGTCTATTGAATGCTAAACATGATTTGCTAATAGCTTGATGAGATCCTTTGCACAAGCAACAACAGTATTCATCCTCTTCAATGTCACAGTTGTCACCAGAGTGACCTTGGCCGCACTTGTAGCATCTGGGAACTGATCTACATTGGTTCTTAACATGGCCAAATCGACAACAGTTATAACACTGCACAGTAGGGTAAATGTACAGCTCGACTGGTAAAGCAGTGTAATACATATATACCCGGGTAGGTAGCACTTGTTCGTCAAAAGTAACAATTACAGTACCTGTGTTAATAAACTGGCTGCTATTATTAACAGTTATTTTCCTTTTGATGCGTCTTATTTTAATGACAGGTCCACAACCGAGTGGCAGACTCATGGATGTCAGTACCTCTTCATCTGACCAGTCATTTGGAACACCTTTCACAACACCCATGCGAGTGACATTAAATGTCGGGATGAAAGCATTATATTTTTGTAATTCAAGATTTTGGAGCATTAAAAAGTTGTTAGCATCAGTGTAATTGCAGAATGTTACGCTGATTCGGTTACGACCCACACGTTTTAAGCTACCATTGTCTATACCCTTAATATTGTTCTTCCTTAAAAACCTACCAAAGGTTACAGGGTGGAGAGTTGTGCCATCGGTGCTGCCTTCTTTTTGAATGTGAACTACGTATGGTGCAATATCTGATTCCTGATACCGAGCACGACCAATGGGCACCCGAGGAGAAGAAGAATTGGTAGTAGGGATTGCGGGTTCTGAAGAGGGAATCGTATCCGGAACAGGGGGATTCAGATGTGTATTTTTCTGACTATTACTCTCACACTGACAACTATTGAGAGTATTGATACTGATTTTACCATCACTTCCTACTTTCTTTTTCTTTTTATTACAGGTCTCGCAAACTCGTGGTAACAACTTTCTTTTGAGCCTGTTATCAGTAATATTGGAAACGGACGCGTCCGTGTCCATTGACGACTCAACAGTCCGTCACTCCTCTGACCCTGAAGGAAGAGAAACTGTCCCTCCAGGGTCAGGGGGCTTATCCCCCATAATGATATAAAAGGACTAAATTATTGAAATATATACAAACACTTACCTATATATACAGCTAACTACAAAAACTACACTATTATCACTTTAAATATATACAATAAATACAAAAACCAATCCTTTTTCGCTAAACTTATAAAAATTTAAGAAAAGGTGAAAAAACCGCGTCAGCCATGTACAAAGTTTCCCGCCCTTTCACAAACAACATAATGAAGTTAACATAATTTAATGAATAGATTCTGATGAAATTATAATACAACCCTATAGGATTGGAAGCCCTATCCCAAATCTTGGAGATGCAGTTGAAAAGCCCTATCAAACCGAAATCTAAGGCTAAAAGTATAGGTTTCATTACGTCTTTCATCGAAACTTAGGACCACGCCGTATTTTTAAAGACCTCTCAAAGTGCCTGGTCGACGCAACTCGTGACCAAAATCCTGGCCTATACTTGGCACAAAGATTAAGCATTGCCATTCAACGTGGCAATGCTGCCAGCATTTTGAGAACAATTTCCACTGGTAGCGGTTTGTTAGGTTAGATTAGTGTAGTTTTAAGTAATTTTGTATGTTCGTATGAATGTGGAAGAGGTGAAAGAGATTTGTCAGGATCGTAGCAGGTGGAAAGAAGTGGTATCTGCCTACCTCTCTGTCTCTGGGAAACAGGCGTGATTTATACTTCAATTTATTTAGAATTAGAAACCACAATAACATTATATTGCGTCTGGTCAACTGTTTATTACCTAGCAAATAGTACAGTACAATATTCTGGGAGCCGCAAAATAAACTTGTTTTAATGTCACTTTTTTGCGTGTCGTCAATTGTTACTCTGGTACAAATTTTAAAAAGATTACAGTTCACGAGCCGCAATATAAATGTTGTTGTGGTTTTTAATTCTAAATAAACTAAAGTATAATTTATGTAAGTCACTATTTAAAGCTATTTTTTTATAAAAAACTGTTTTTATAATGGAAATTCATAACTATAACAGAATACTAAATAGACATTTCCTTTATAAACCTTATCGATAATCGAAATAACTTCTTTTCTCTTTTACCAATACATCTAGATCTTAATATGACTTTGTAGAGTCAAACCACATTAACTCTGCAATGAAGTGACTGCGGTGGGTTTCTTATGTGGTAGATAATAAAAGATATTTTTCTGTGTTGACATGCAAATATTGATGGAAAGTTATAGCGGTTTAGTTTAGTTTTAGCTTGATAAGTTATTGTAACATGTAATAAGAGGACCGAGGGCCAGATAATGAGATGGGAAGACCATTTTCCTGAAGGATGGCGCCAGAAGGCTAAAAATAGATACCAATGGCACTTTAACTAAGAATTTAATTAATAACATAAACACATACACACACAAACAAACAAACAAACAACATCACATCTGCCTGTTTATGCAAAATGTGGTTAAGTACATAATTAACCAAAAGTTTTTATAATTGTTGGTAATCCTGTAGCTCTGCCTACCCCACTCTGGGAATGTAGGCGTGAGTGTATGGATGTGTATGTATGTTTAATTAATAATATTAGATGTAAATTTATATTTAATATAAGTAGCAGTAGAGATCAGTGAATAAAGGCCTTTTTTTATTTTAAGATGCAATTAACTTGTATTCATCTTTCAGATGCAAAACTACATACTATACCAACCAAAACTATCTGTAAAGTAAACATTACTAAGTATACACGAGAAATTAAAAATGGTTTATTAGCTTTTCCTTCTCTTTAGGTACTTACTTTGTCTTTTTTCAAATTAGGATATGGTGAATATGGTGGTGACTATGGTGAAATTCGCACATGTTTCTTCCCTGACGGCTTCCCATACAAACTGCTTTTACGTTTTATTTCCACCCCTCTAAATTTTAACTGATTTTGATCAATTTTTGATATGTTAGTCGGAGCAACAACTAGGTTTGTATGAGTTGTGACGGATTCACGGTATGTTTTTTGACCCGAAAAACGGACATCCTCATTTTATTTGCTTATTATCTAATAAATCAATCTAGGAAATCATTTTGAACCGAAGAGTAGCACTCCCGTGTGTCAATTTCTCATGGTAATTGAGATACAATTTGTTTAATTATTTTATATGGTTTCCAGAAAAAACATAGAAATCGCTATAACTTTAGACATGCTCATTTTTCATTGTATTTCTCATTGTATTCGTATAATACGTTAAATGAGCTATATTATGACGAAATAAAAACAACAATATCGTGTATATAACGGCAGTTACACGATAAAAAGTATATTTTCATTCTTTTAATTTTATGGACTTAGGATTGGGGTTCAGTATCTACACAAAGCTCTTTCTTAAGTCTTTAAAAATACTACCTGATTAAATCATATCCCAATCTTATAGGATCCAGAAGTTACAGGTTTTTCAATTTTTTGCACTAGGGCTGACACCTAACAAAATAATTTTATATACGTATTTATTTATTTGGTTCACAAAACAAATTACAGTCAGAATTAGAAGTATTAGAAGAATATTGAGACAGGGTTACAGTTTAGATCTAGATTGGAACTCTTAACTATTTGTGCTTAGCTATATGAAAAAAATTAAAGGGTCTGCTGTATTAGTGAACAGTGAGAAAATAATTCATACCTAGTTGTTAGTTATTATTATATTTACTTATAAATATTTACATGTTCAAGTATTTGTAATATTATTTATGGATGTAGTTTTTTGTAGGCCAGTAGATGAATCGCTTATGAAGTTTGGAATTAGTCCACTGCACGCCTGGATTCGAGTCTTAGAGTTTTTGCTTCATCTGGGATACAAAATGGAAGTGAAAAAATGGAGGATCACCCGCAACTCTCCGGAGGCAATCACTGTGGAAGAAAAGAAAAAAAAAAGTGCAGCAAGAAGTAAGACAGAAAATGGGACTTCTGGTTGATGTAGTGCGGCCCAATTCAGGGACGACAAATGATGGCAATATAGCCCGTACAGCATTGTCTAACAAAAACCGAGAAATATTTGCACAAATACTAGGCATCCCTCATCTGCTTCTTGATGATATATATACAATACTAGTTGTCTTATCTTGCGGACTACCAGTTGATATTGACAAGTTTGGTGATTTTTGCAAGTCATTGGCAACTAAATACGTCCAAAATTTTGAATGGCATCCGATGACAGTCACCTTGCACAAAATTTTAGTACACGGCAAAGACATAATTCAGAATTCTGCTGTACCTGTAGGTTTACAGTCAGAACAAGCGGGAGAAGCCAGAAATAAGTTCTGGAGGTCTGACAGAGAACATCATGCTCGCAAGTTTGACAGAATAAAAACAGTGACCAATTTATTTAACAGCGCACTACTATCATCCGATCCATTTATTTCAAATATGAGACTGAAACAAAGGCAAGAAAAATTAAGAAGGTTGCCGTTACCACCCACCGTACTTCAACTATTAAAACCACACGAAATACCAAAAGAAGATCGTTCAAAAAAACAAGATGACATTTCCGATGATATAAGTGACGAAGATGTGATGCGAGCACTTATAGAAGGCTGGGATGATGATATAAGCGAAGTTTTGCCCACCGAAGATGAAATTTATAATTGACTCTTTAAAAAAGAAAGGCCGACTTCACTCGCCACTTTGTTATCAGATCTGAACCTAATTTGAACGGGACCACCTTTAAGGTATTGATAGAATTGAAGAACTCGATTATAATATACATAATAAACAATAAAACTAAGATATTTTAAAATAAATCATAGAAATAAAAATAAATAAAATTAAAACTAATGTGCCAACCCTAAAACCAGAATTATCTGAAAAAACTTTAGAAGCGTATTATTCCTATATCCTGAGGGTTAGGGGTTTGATTTTTTTTATGAGTCATTGGTATTATTGTAATTGTTATTTAGAGTTATTATCGAATCCCAATATGTCGGAATATAGCTGTAAAAAAATAAAAACCAAAAAACTATAAACTTTTTCTTTCTTTATTTATGTACACACAGCAACACACCTAACTAACCATTGGAGGCAGAGCAGAGAGAAAATATCAATGCTTGACAGGGATGTAGATATTTTTTCATATTAAATATATTTACATCCCTTTCAAGCATTGACACTTATTCTCAGCTCCGTCTTTAATGGTCAGTTAAGTGTGTGGGCGACTGTACAAGTTTGACTAACTTTGTATTATGTATTAATTACTTAACATATAGTTCCTATTACTTTCATTGAAGAAGAGAAAAAAATACGCGCTATTTTGTGATTATCGAGAAATTTTTAAAATCCCTGAAAATTAATAAAATATTAATATCTCAATTTCTATAAAAAATGACACACACGGGAGTGCTACTCTTCATTTCAAAATGATTTCCTCTATCTAATAAGCAAATAAACTGAGGATGGCCGTTTTTCGGGTAAAAAAACATACTGTGGGATTGTGCTAAAGATTGCTTGTATGAATAGAACTGAGATTAATTCATTAGATTAGTTTAAACCTGAGATAATTTGAATATTTGCTAGGTAATTTAATGGGGAAAACGCAAGCATTCCTAATCTGGCAGCCACTGTATATAACAATAATATTATTTTATAAAAACATTGATAGATGGACATAGTATATAATATGAGTTCAAGAATAATGTATTTTGTAATTAAAGTCAATCTTTAGAAGATTTGTACTATAATTTAATTTTCATTTGCTATTGTTATACAGTGCTCCTGTAAACGTCCCGATCCCATCTGCCAACATTGTGGAGCTGGAGCGCGCGCAAGGCTTCGCCTAGAGCTGCCGAACGTCACCGATCACTAAGTGAACCCTGACACATCTCGATTACCTATCTACAAGTTTATGAGCGCTAGGTACGCTCTTTATGTTGTTAAGCTTGTGTTGTGTACAAACATTAAAACACTTGTTAATTAATTTAATTGTTTAAAAAGTACATGTTTTTATAACATGAATTGTAGTTAGACGTTTTAGTGCATTATACTAACTTATTGTACGTTTAATAATTAAAGGTAAATAAATTAATAAATGCTGGAATATGTCCTTATATGTTAATTCACAAGAGCTTCTGTTAATTAATAGATTGAATGTAACTAGGTACATATACCTACATGCGAGTTAAATTAATACAGGTTTTGGGTCCTCATGGCAGTTCTTTTAAAACGATTTATACTAGGTACCTAATAGTTTAATATAGTCAAAGTAACTTTATCCAGACATAACTTATTTCATTTCATTATTACATGGGTGATGACTGATGATAGGAAAGAAAATAAATAAATTTTCATTATTTAAAGTTTTAATTTTCTAAAAAGTATTATTAATAATTCTTATTAAGTAAGTATCCAAAAGGCAACTTGACATCATCTTCAACCTTCAGCCTTATGACGATGTAAAGTAGAGACTTGACTTATCATCAGTGTAATGAGTAAAAACTCCATATTTTGCAATATGCAACATACATAATATTCACATATATGCCACAATGGTGCTAATACTGGAATAAATATGCCTCTAGCAAGCATCTCAAATAAATAGGATTTCATCAACGCTGAAACACCACTCTATGGTCCTTCCTTGAAATCAGCATCATTATCCATGGTCTCTGTGTGTATTCTGGATCACCTTGAACACAAAATTTATATTACAGTATTATGGTTTACTACGCACTGAGTTTAACTATAAATTATGACAAGACATAGTATACCATACTATGTATATGTATTGTCATAGCATAATTTATAGGCAAGCTCACTACCAAACCAAAATTGAAAATTAACTATATTTACTCAAAAATGCTATGTAATCTTGCCATAACACCAGTAAAAAGGAGCCAGTAGGTTGACGTTCCTGGCCAACTGGAAAAGTGTCCAGTAAAGTTGAGGAATTTCGAATTTGGAATCAAAAAGTGTCCAGTAAGTAAGTATGGAAATTCCATAACATATCATATTATTTGAATTTGGAACTATCTGTAAAGACTGTGACAGCCTTCAAAAAAGCTACTTATACTACATGAAAAGCTGATCATTCAGCTCCAAAAGTACCAGGGCATCATAAACCAAAAGCGTTATCTCGTTCAGACCAGACATCGCGCGATTTCTCTTCATTTCAGCATCGCTTGCTCCGCACCATCTCAGTTTTATGTGCGCCTAGTACATCTCGGCCGGTATGACGAGTTGTGAATCGTTAAAAAAAATAAAAAACCGGGTAAGCGACCGGCTAAGAGTCGGACTAGCGCCCTGAGGGTTGTGCACATGTAGTCATCAATTTTTTTTTTTTAAATCATTCTACTTGTTATATTTTTGAGTAAAGCACTATACATGCTTCGACCATTAAGAGCCATCCTGGACTCGTATGTATAAAAGCCCTCGCCTGGCGGCTCGGGCTTTTACCTCATACTCGTCCAGGAAGGTTCACTTACTGGTCTTTGCAGTAATGTACTATAACTTAGCTGGTAGAGCTAAAGATAAATATTTATGTGATGTGCATGAATATTAAAGTTTCTGAGTCGAACAATTTTTATTTACTTAGGTACGCATTTACTGATACAAAATGTGGTTTTTTGTTTTATATTTTATCATAATTAGTGTCGATCCTGCGAAAATGTAAACAATTATCATATAATACTTAGATAGGTTTCATAATAATTACTAGTAGGCCCCAACTTAATATTGTTATGGGACAGAATAGAAAATTAATACTTAATTATGTTTTATTTCCACTTCATATTAATATCATTATTTATGCATTACCTATATAAAGGGTGACAGAAAGGTCGATACAATCCTTTTAAACAAATTAGGTCATGTAGTACCCTATTCATACTAGGTATTCCCAAGTTTGTTTTTCACTTGGTATGGAGAAACAAACTTTATGTGATTACTTAAAACTTGATTATATAAAAAGGCCAAATGATTTTGAAAACTGCACTGATTTGTAAAATACCACTAAAATTTTACAAAATAAAACATGGCATTAAGGCTTTTTCATGACATGGACTTAAGGGAAAATCACAAAAATTCAGATTAAAATTATGAATAACTCAGAAACTAATAATTTTTGGCCAGGGTACTACATGACCTAATTTGTTCCAAATGAGCTCTACTATACCTCCTAAACAGGATTGTATCGACCTTCCTGTCACCCTGTATGAAGGAGAACATAGAGGTGCACTAATAAAGAAAGATGCCGTATAGGAAAAACCACAACTCACTTACGCTTAGCGCTCGTCCACACACTTCTTGATTGGGAAACCAAATTCATATTTTAATGGCTGGTTGACAGCTAGCATTACTAGTTTACTGGTGCTGCAAGACATCTATTTTCTGTTACCACACCACATCCCATGGTTAATAAACAGGACCTGAAAAAATACCATCTATGAAATACGTGTTTATTTACTTGCTTATCAAATCAGTGTAGGTAAGTAGTAGAGTAATAAGTTAATAACGTAGCTCATATCATTCCTTTACCTCGAAAATAATTTCCTTGTTCATCTCAAGAGATTTATTCAGTTAGTAGGCCGCAACGGGAACTTTTTCACGTCAAATATCCACCAGCACTTCCCAAGAGGAGACCACCGCTAAGAAGTTTTGCTGCTGCTTTAGTCAACAATTTCAATTCTTAGCAGCCCAAAAAAGTCGCAAGGAATACATAAAAAACTTATTTGTCTCAAGTACACCTCCGTCATAGTTGACTAAAAGTCGCCATTTTAAACAAATTCCAATGGAATGGCTTCTTAGCGTGAGCCCAAAGCCGTGAGAAAATACAGCGTGAATCAACTGTGGAATATGGAAAAGAATAGTGGTCAAAAGTGGCATTTGGCTAACGATTATGTCATTTTGACAACACTGATCGCTTGTTAGCGTTTCGATGACGTCATTTTAGTTGTTCATTGTGATAAACCATTGCATACATTTCATGTTGATCGAATGGAAAACGCTAAGTGGAACTTGGCTCGCCATATGTATGGGTTTGACATTTGTGACAGCACAGATCGCTACTTTGGGCGTTTCGATATTCCACAGGCGATCGTACGTGAGGGTTGTTGACTAGCAATTTTGTGATAAACCACGTGACCGCTTGTCATCCCATACATTTCAAGCCGATGGAATGGAAAATGGCTAACACCGATTGGTTCTTGGCTGACCCCACAGGACCGCAGCCTACGCACCCGAGATCACGTAGGCCAGCGTGACGTCACAAATCGAAGCTGCCGCCTCTCCATAGCGAAGTACCGACCCCGCGCCGCGCACCCCGCCCTCACGGCCTATATAAGCGCCCGGCGCAGGCGCCGCGGCGCACTTCGCGGTGTGCTCGCATAGGGTGCGGATCGCTGGCGGCTCGGGGACTACCATCTCGCTGCATCCCTACCTTTAGATCTAACTGTCGAAGTGTCATTCCCTCTTCTATTCCTTAACCACCGTTCCTAAAGTCCGGACGTGTCTGGCGGCTCGGGGATTACCGTCCCGTCGGCGTTCAGATCTCCTCTCACACCGAAACTCTCTTTCCCAAAGGTCCGGACGTGTCTGGCGGCTCGGGGATTACCGTCCCGTCGGCGTTCAGATCTTTTCCCACACCTAAACTCTCTTTCCCAAAAGGTTCAACGCGTCTGGCGGCTCGGGGATTACCGTCCCGTCGGCGTTGAAACCATACCGTACTTATTTGGAGTATCTACACCAAACCCCTGGACTCCCCAGGTCCTGTGCGTCTGGCGGCTCGGGGATTACCGTCCCGTCGGCACTGTGACTGAGGGCGTTTAGGCCAGCAGTGTCAGATACTAGTAAGGAGCCTCACTCCATCCGCGATTTGGGAAACCTCCTTCACCCTATCTCGGCGCGTCACGCCAAACCTCATATTTGGGAGCTTCACTCCATCTGCGTTTAAGGAACTTCTTCTTCCCGTCACGGCGCCTCACGCCGACCATCTAGTAAGGAGCTTCACTCCCGTCCCGTATCAAAAGATAGCTTCCGCCTATGGTCACGTGGACCATCCGTATTTCCGCGAGTGATTTAAGTTAAGTGAATTGTGTTGTAAATATTTAATTACAGGTGTTGGTTTGGGTAAACCGTTGTTTCCGTGAAAACACCACTGAACTAGATCCCTGAACTAGAGGTATTAAAGTCGAGCCCTCACAGGACTCGGCATTGTCGGCTGTGTGCGTCCGCGCATACCGTCACACATTATTAGGTATTATTGTGTTCTTTGAATATTAGTATTTATGTTTGACGATCTCAATGTAATTTCGTATTTTTTGACATGCAATGCAATTTATATTTTTCTTCTCAGCAGTGGTCTCTTGCGAAGCGCTGGTAGATTTTTGACGTGTAAAAGTGCCCGTGCGGCCTACTTACTGAATAAACATCTTTTATCTTTATCTTTTTTTTTTATTGTAAACTTACATTAATGAATAAATAAACTAAACTTAACTAAAGTTAACGAGTGCGCGAAAATTTATAATTGGAATGACGAGAAAACTTCCCATTTTGCGTTACCTAAGTTAGTTGGATACGCTAAAAAGTGGTACGAAGGACTTCAATCTATACTTCTATCATGGGCAGAGTGGCAACAACGTTAGTCAGGGCATTTCCTTTCGAAACAAACTACCTATGCGGCATTTTTAACAGAAATGTTGGATAAAAGGTTAAAGTTTGAAGAATCTGTTGACGAGTATTATTACGATAAGATGATTTTATTGAATGCGTGTAATATTGAAGGGAAACAGGCCGTAGATTGCTTAGGTCATTCAATTGAAGATAGGATTTCGCGATCAAGCGCCATGTCAGCACGATTATCGGATAATGAATTTTGTTTACATTTTTAAAAGACTTTTGCAAAGAGTCAAATATGAGGAGAGTTTCAAATCAATTGAAACTCCCAATAGTTATTAAATGATTAACTCCTCCGTTGTATTTGATTCGAAAGGCTCAATCGGGTTTTCACGTATGTTTGATTCGAAACTCTCAATCGGGTTCTTGGATATACTTTGATTCGAAACGCTCAATCGTGTTTTCACGTATGTTTGATTCGAAACTCTCAATCGGGTTCTTGGATATATTTTGATTCGAAACGCTCAATCGGGTTTTCACGTATGTATGATTCGAAATTCCTAATTGGGTTCTTGGATATACTTTGATTCGAAACGCTCAATCGGGTTTTCACGTATGTTCGATTCATTCAATTGCATTTTCATCAAATTAACACGTAAAACTTACTTTACTTTATAGTTTAGTTTAGTTTAGTTTATTTATTCATCAATGTAATATTACAATATAAATTGCATTGCATGTCAAAAAATACGAAATTACATTGAGATCGTCAAAACATAAATACATAATTCCTCCATAATTAATTAGTTTCCTCAGTCATGATCAGGTTAACTGGAAGAGATCCCTTAAAGGGATAAGTTCGCCATTGTACATGTTAATCTTAAGTTTATGTACGAAATGATTTGTAATTGTTTTTTTTTTTTTTTTGTGCAATAAAGAGTTTACATACATACATACATACATAATATTCAAAGAACACAAGAATACTTAATAATAATTAAAACAACAACAATTAAACACCTAATAATGGTCACTCGTCCGATGTCAATACAAGGATTAATAAAATGTCAACACAATAATAATAATAATAATAATAATAATAATAAATTTACATTTCCAGCTCCATATATTCATCCACGGAGTATAATGGATTATCCAATAAAAGGTTTCTCAGCTGGTGTTTAAATGCTTCGTCGGATTGTACATTTTTAAGTTTGGCGGGTAGACGCTCATAGTACGTGGGACCGATGACACGCGGGTTCTTAGCCGCAAGTGCCATGCGACGGGGAACTGTTCTCAAACGCCCGGTGTGGCGGAGCTCCTTGCCGAGAATATTAACGCGTGCGAAGGAGGAAATATTATCTCTTACGAACATTAATATTTGGAAAATGTAAACTGAGTAGTGCGTCAATATGCGGTAAGTTACGAAAAGGCCCCTGCAAGAGTGCCTAGGTTTCACCCCAGCTAACGTGCGTAAGGCACGCTTTTGCATAAGCATCACCCTGTTGGTATCCGTGGAGTTTCCCCATAGGAGCGTGCCATACGACATTAGGGAGTGAAAATGTGCAAAGTACACCTGTATTAGTGCATCATTTGCAATAAGCCTCCTCAGTTTACGCAACGCAAAGACGGCACCACTCAGTCTATCGCACAGTTTGTCGACATGGCACTTCCAGTTAAGATTAGAGTCAAGTGTGAAGCCGAGGAACCTACACTCATTGCATATCGGCATCGGACTGTTTGCCACGCACGTAGGAAGAGAGATACTTCGGCCTGAGAAAACCATGGTATTGGATTTCGACAAGTTTAAAATTAAACCATTAGCCGAAAACCACGTTTGCAACTGTTGACACGCGCCATGGATTTTCTCCCCCAGCTGTTCATACGTACGCGCACTAACCACGACAGTCGTGTCTTCCGCAAAGAGCACTGACAGGCCAGCTGTAATGGCCGTCGGAAGGTCATTCATATAAATTAGGAATAGTGTGTTTCCTAATGCAGACCCTTGAGGGATCCCTAGACTCATAGACTGCATCCTTTTGCCGTTTGCGGACAACTTGACTGCCTGTTGACGTCCGGACAGGAAAGACGTGAGTAGACGGTGGCTAACATCGCTGATGCCGTAGTGATGCAACTTGTCCAGAAGCATTCCGTGATTGATCACATCAAAGGCCTTGGACAAGTCGCAAAAGATACCCGCTACCTTGTACCTCTCATCCAGACCAGTAACAACGCAGTCAAATATTTTACACGCTGCCGTGGTCGTCGACATCTTCTGCGGATACGCAAATTGCTGGTCCGTTAGTAGGTCGTTATCCTCAAGGTGACTCATAATGTGCGACGACAGGATTGACTCCATTATTTTAGAGATGGTAGGAACTATCGTTATCGGCCTGTAGTTGTTGACTTCACACTTGTCCCCTTTTCCCTTAAACACAGGACACACTCTAGTACTTTTAAGTACGTCAGGGTATACACCAGAAACAAAAACTTCATTAATCAATCTAACTAATACGTTGCCAATAATCGGCCAAATACATAATAAAATATTGAGTGATATGTCATAGGTGTCAGCAATTTTTCGCGTTTTTAACATACACCGCAGCACCTGGTCCAGCATGTCGCTCGTGACGGTGGGCAGGAAGAGCGCGGGCACCTCCGCGTCACGCAGGTGTCTGCGGAGATATTGTTGGCTTAACGACTTATCACTATCAACAATGTAATTTAAGGCTATGTTTAAAAAATGAGTATTAAATGCGTCAGGAATGTCATTATCAGATATAATAATTTGCGTTGTCGGATCTCTAAGTTTTATATTTTGTGACCTAGTTTTTGTGCCTATCTCTTCATTTACTATGCTCCAGATTTCCTTGCAAGGATTTCTGCTTCCCGCCAATCTTTGCTCGATAAAGGTTTGACGAGCACGCAACGTTTCAGATTTAATTAAATGATAATATTTATTTATACACTCCGTTATAATGTCATTATTTGGGTACTGGCGCCGTATTTCGTGCAGATCGGTATGTTTACGAGTGTACTCTAATAGTTTGTCGGTCAACCACGGTACGGCACTACTTTTATTATTTAATTTGATGGTTTTAATAGGAAAATGAATATTAATATAATGCGTCATAACCGAAAATAATTTTTTGTACTCGTCGATTATAATCTGTGTATTAAGATTTCACAGAGAATACTGCAACGTCACTCTTTTCATCGTTGCATAGTCTATGTTACTTCCGAAACAACCGAAATAACCATTTCGATACGCTCCAGACGATCGAAAAAAATTTGAAAATAGAACTTCGTATTTCAATAGTATGTGTCCTTGTTTAAGGAGACTCGATCCAATACAAAATGGCTAATCTATGGCGTTTCGGAACGTAGCAACATGGTAGCAACGTCGCGTCATCTGTCAACATCTACTTAAACATGCTCCTGTATCCAGGGCATAAAAAAAAAACTACTCTTTGTGATTGTAGCCAATCACAGCGCAGTACTGCAAAATTACGGACGCCGGTGGTGTTATAGTACTTACGATATTTCGTTTTCTTATATACTCGTATTTAGACTTAAATTATTAATTTTAATGAACTCGTACAAAAAGTATTGTTCACAATAGTGTCATAATTAAGCTTTTTAATCTCGTACCTTACTTAGGCCACTCAGCAAGCTTCGTGGCCTAAACACGGTACTCGACTAAAAAGCTCTCTATTATAACACGATTGTGAAAAATACTATATCAAATTTAATATTAATGTCAATCGTTTCATCGTAAATAAAATAAAAGTCATAATTAGAAATGTCATAATAGAAAAAGTAAACAGATTCGTCATTAAATAATCGGCGTTCAACTGTGTCATTTTTTGGACTTTCATCCCGTATGGCGAACTCATACCGCTGTGCGTTGTGATCGCTTATGGCAGTGTCCACTGGTGATACAGTTAGGTCGTCGCGGGCGAGGTAGGTAATGCCGCAATCAATGGACGATACACAGTCTGCAGTCACGCGAGTTGGAAAGTTAACGGTGTTGGCACAACCGTAGCAACTTAGTATGTCGTCTACCCGCCGCCTCAAACAATTATCAGATAAATAATCCACATTTTGATCACCAACTAGAAGAAACCTTTTCTTTTCGTCAGTTACCTTAATCAATAATAATTCTAATTTTTCTAAATAAACGTTAAAGTCACCCAATCCAGTTCTATATAAAACAATAATTATCAATTTACAACTACAAATTTCCACGGCAGTACACTCAAAGTGATATTGAACGGAGAGGCTCTGCAGGTCATTTCGCTGTCGATATACTATGCCGTCGCGAACATACAGCGCGACACCGCCGTGAGCGATGCGCGTTCGGCAGTAGTAGTTCGCCAACGTGTACCCACATAACCTCACCCGTTCAATCTCACTTTTTTTGCACCAAGTTTCACTAAAACCAAGTACGTCCGGGCTTTCCGTGCTAGATATTAGGTCTAATAGTGAAGTTTTGCCACAAATAGATCGAACGTTTTGGTGAATGACAACAAGTTGAGTGACTACTTTGGTTTTAATGTGACACTTTTTGTTGGGAAGTTTTTTGGCTCAACAACATTAAAGAGGCGTACAGACACTCCCTCCGGCCAGTTTTTAACATTCCTGGCTACCTTCAGCTTGTCGGCCGGCACATCCAGGCGAAACGACGTGTAGTTGCCGCGAGTGACGATCAGCTGTTCGCACATGGGCGCCGGGATATCCATCTGGGCCTGGACATGGCGGACGACGTCCCCCGAAGTGGTTCCCTCACTTAAATTAAAAACATGAAGGCTGACAACACGGGGGGCCGCCGCTCGTAGACCTGATGAGAATGGGGCTCGAGGTGGAGAGGCCTGGTGTGCTGCTTGCATTGGTACTGTAGTCGCGTCAACAGGCGAAGTGGTAGCAGGCGCCTCTGGACAGCACATTCCTTGGCGCGTAATTGAAGAAAAGGCCGATGTGGTAGGACGCGAGTGACATTGTTGAGGCCTGGAGACAAGCGCCGGGCACGCCGGCTCTGTAGGGGTCGGTGTGGGCAACGGTACCACTGTGACGATGTTGGTGGTAACGGAGGAAGGTGGCTGCTCATCACTCAAGAACACCATGCCTTGGGGGCCAGATTCATTGAGTGAAATCTTTTGTGGGTGTAGTGTTGTGTGCCCAGTTTTGTTAGTGATAAGGCGAAGTATCATCTGGATGTATTCGCTCTGGTACGTGAGTAGCTTTTGTTGATCGCAGATTACATCATGACAACACTTTATATCACTTTTCATCTCCGTTATCTCCGTATTTAAATTTGTGATTACTTCCACCAACCTGTTAACGGCCGCCGCACTTGTCATCGATTTTGCCTTCGCTGGAGCCATTTTTTTCTTGATGTTTATATTTATTAGTGTTCAGTGTACGTTTTACGATTATTAATATATATTGTAATTAGGGAATGTAGCAGATTAAATAAGTTATATGATAAGTTATTGGTTAAAAAATAAAAGGTTAACACAACATACACACTAAGTTGATCAGACTCAGCATGTAAGTGGGTCCAGGTCCCTCATAGACGTCCTAAGTACGACTATGGTGTTTTCACAACTTACTGCGATGGTCATCTGGGGCCATCTGGGATGCGTTAAGTTCCCAGTGGTCTTACGGCCGCATTTTACGTGAAGGTGGTGGGTTTAGAGCCTCCCACCGAGGCGTGGATCATCCATGCCCACCACCGCATAGGCACAGAATCACCGGGACTTCCAAGATAACAAATTCAGCGGTTAGTAGCAAGTAGAGTTCAAGATTTGATATACTGATTTTAATATTTCGCCTGCCTGTCTTATTTTTTTTAATAACGTAGGAGTTCAGTCCTTTATCTTCTTTGAAGTTTTCTTAGTTCCTTTTGTAGCCTTTTGTAAAGAAACATCCGGAACTCTACTTAAATGTTCATTTTGGTACGTCAAGTAAGCGTCTACATCTTGAGAGCAGGGGAACGTATCATCAAATCCAGATTGAGTATAAAAAGTTGACAGCGTTAGTTCATCAGAATCTTTTGATTGGTCAATCGGTTGTGAACTGGATTTACTCTGTAAACAATCAAAGAAAAATTATATTATTTATTCACAAAATTTGAACTGGTAAAAGTTATGTAAACAGCAAAGATCATTAATTTCAATTTTTGTGTGGACTTACCATTTTATTAAAGTCTGTTAAAAATGAATGTAAACGCTGGCAGTCACGAACGAAGTGCGTCTGTCTTAAGGTCAGCAGTAGGAATGGCTTACTTTCGCTCAAGCTTTATTGAATATGTTTGAGTGAGACGGAAGTTAGTATTTGATTTGTGACATGCATATGCAGGTATTGAACCACCGCATTCTTTGAACATAGAGCGGCGGCTTTGAAATCGGCGGCGCTTGCGTAATAAATTACCTCTTTAATATGATACTTTTGTTTGTTACACATTTGCTTACTTTGCATTATCAGCATCTGTGGTATTAAACCTTTAAAAAACCTACAATTTTCATATTTTGTAGTAAGAAACTATACGCGATAAATATTTAAAGGTTGAGAATTACTGCAAGTAGCATTTTAGCTGATCAGTGGTTTACGTTGCAACTTAAATATTACATTATCTACTTTTGAGGAAGCAGCACTACAATACAATAAAATAATGTTCGTAAGTTTTTATATTTTTGGTATTACTTACTTAGGTATAGCATCAAAGTGTATGCTAGTGTATTTTATTTTAAAATATTATTGTTCTTTGCAGGTCAAACAAAGACTACAATGCCAAAAGTTTTAAAGAGGATCAAGGTGATTCTGGGGACGATACCACATCGAAGAGGTAATGTACCTACCTATTTTTCAAGATTTTATCAAGTATATTTTATGTTTGAATTGCACTTTTCTTTTTCTTTTAATTAATAAGGTAATATGAAGTAGATGGTTAATTTTAGGGACCAACCAAAGAATCCAGCAAAAAGGAAACGCGCATCTCGCCAACCGAAACCTGCCCCGACAACTGGTTGGTTTTCTAACGAGGATCAAGGTGATTCTGCGGATGAACTCACCAATAAAAGGTACTGATCTATTTTATGTAACCACATATCCTGTCGATATTACTTAAGACTAAGACCCAATCATTCGTTTCAGTTTTATTTTATTGGCAAATAGGTAATTAATTACGTAATATTTAATTTCAGAACAAAGGCTAAATCCAAATCATTAAAGAAAAAGGAAGGTGCTCGTCAACTGAAGCCTACCCCGATAACTGGTTGGTCTTCGAACGAAGATCAAGGTGATTCTGGGGACGAACTCGCCAGTAAAAGGTAATGATCTATTTTAACTGCACCAACATTTACCTAAGAGCTACGATATTAATTCTAACATTCACTTCAGTTTTATTTAATTGGCAAATAGGTAATTGTGTAATATTTAATTTAAGTTCAAAGGCTAAATCCAAGTCATTAACGAAAAAGGAAGGTGCTTGCCAACCGAAGCCTGCCCCGACAACTGATTGGTTTTCGAATTGGGATGACGATGTTGAAGTGCCACATCGTGCAACCAGCGCAGAGTCTCTAGCATCGGTGCTGACGCGTCGCGTTCCTGGGGCGGCAAGGTGCAGCGTGTGGCTTCATTAATGGGTGACCTTTCTGTTGAGTTTAAGCTCTATAATGTAGATGATATTCAAAATGTTTCACCACAAGTCCGTTGGGAGAAAGCCCTAATTTTAAAATATCGGGTAGATTCCTGCGCCTCTATTCAACACGGTAAAAACAAAAAAACCGCCTTCAAAAACGCAAAAAATAACTTCTACTACTAGGTACTTAGTAGTAGGTACCTATCCTATTAGGTTAGTCCAACTGAAGTCGGCTTTTTGTTGAAAATATTGTGGTCGCCGACTTCAGTTAGACTAACCTAATAGGATAGGTACCTACTACTAAGTACCTAGTAGTAGAAGTTATTTTTTGCGTTTTTGAAGGCGGTTTTTTTGTTTTTTTAAAACATTTATTTTATTTTACACTTTTTAGTGGTCATAATAAGCTTATGTAGTCCCACTTCTTAGTTGATATATGAAACTTTAAGACATTTCAAGCTCGCCGCAAGCAACGCCGCGGGAAAATCATAGTCATTTTAAAACAATTAAATGTGCTTCGTTGTAGTCGCTCAACTATCTTAATCGAGATATCTTATCGCCACCCTTGAAATCGGTACCGTTGAGGAGTTCCGGTGGCCATCTGTGGTCTTCATCATCAGTTCCGCTTCACCAAGTGACACTTTCTGAATGCAAATGCTATACTTGTTACTAAAAATACTAAAATCGTTATATGTTTGCATACAATATTTGAGGAGTTCCCTCAATTCCTCACTGATCCCTTCATCAGATTCAGATTTGCTGACAATGGGACCACCTCGGAAGTATACTCTATCAAGCCAAAAAAGAATTTTTAAAATCGGTCCACAATTGACGGAGTAATCGGTGAACATACATAAAAAAAAAAAAAAAAAACATACAGTGGAACGTATAACCTCCTCCTTTTATGAAGTCGGTTAAAAACCATATCGTGTTTGAGCTGTTATCATATTGTCACCGTTTTGATAGCTCTTATTTAGTTGACAGTAATGGCGGCTGACGTCAAAACAATACCAAAACAGGTAAACTACGATATTTTGTGTACCGCCTAGAATACCGGCCCTGTTCGCCTATTATAGAACAATAAAAAAATGTTCTGAAAATTTGTAAGGAGGACTTTACACGAGAAGGAACCTTCTTTGCTTATAGAAATAGTTATTAATTCTGTCATAGTTCATACGAGTAGCTATTAAGATCTACCCAGTCTATTTTTGAGCTATTTTTTTCGTTATTAAAATGCGACAAAGTTCGGTATTTTGTTCCGTGTGTGACATAAGTGTTCCGAGTAAAGCCCTATCTGCTCACTTGCGTACTAACTAACATAAAAATAATAATTCTATTCAATTAACCTCAGACATTGAGAAAATAAGCAGTGCTTTTCGTAATAGGATAGCGTCATATAGAGTACGAGGTCCAGATAATAGTTGTCATGCAAGGTTTCTGAACACTGTTTGCGGGCAAGTTTGTCAAATTATTGGAGCAAGGAGAGCCTCTTTTGGATCTATTTGCCTTTTTTGGCTTTGCCAACTTTGAGTTGTTTGCTGAATTTTGTTTGCCGAAAAAAAATACATGTGAAATTAAATCCTTTGCCACGCAAAATATCATTTTAAATCAGAGCTCTGAATTTAACGAAATATTTTCATTAATTGTGAATATTTTATGCAAAAAATTGATGAATTTCAAGAAAGGGATAGTGGTTGGTGTTTTTTACGAAACATTTATTTAGAAATCAACATAAAAAAGTACAATCCACTGAGAGCAAGCGGATTTATTGAATTGCTTAAAATGTTAAAATTGAGACGAGCTTGCGTTAATATTAAAAATAGTGTCAATTTCTGTTTTTATGGTGTATAATGGCAGCGTTATTTCCTGTTCGAAACAATCAGGATCGATTATCATCTTACCCGCATTTTGAAAGCGTACTTGACACAAAAAATATGACGTTTCCGGTTGGTCTCTCCGACATCAAAACATTCGAGAAAAATAACCAAAACATAAGCGTTAATGTTTACGGATTAAAAAACAAAACTAATATCGTGGGACCTCTATATAAAACTGATAAGAAAAGGAAACACCATATAAATCTATTGATGTTGGAAAATGGTAACCATGCGCATTATTGTATGATAAAATTTTTAAGTCGTCTTCTAAAAAAACAATTGACGAAACATAACGGAAAAATATTTCTTTGCGAGGAATGTTTGATATTTTTTCACAACGCAGATAAATTAAACAGACATGTATGTGGGGGTGTTGCAACAGTTTTACCTGATAATGGTTCACATATTCAGTTTAAAAATTTTGAAAGGATGCAAACTATGCCCTATATCATCTATGCGGACTTTGAATCTATATTACAACCAATCGCAAATAATGAATTCGATTCAAAATGTAAAACATCATAACAGAAACACGTGCCAGCCGAATTTGCATAATTACCTCCACAATTTACACGATGACATTCCATTTTGCCCTCAAAAGTATACACCTCCCGGATCAAAAAACTCTAAACTTATTCCAAACCTTTTTGATAAATATGAATAGTTATTCATTACGTGCACCTGAAAACGTGCTTGAAACATGGTTTAAAGTTAAAAAACATACATAGAGTTATAAGATTCAAACAAAGTCCATTTATACAAGAGTATATTGAATTAAACACAAAGTTGAGAAAAAACGCAAAATCAGAATTTCTAATGAATTTATATAAACTCTTCAATAACAGTCTTTTTGGGAAAACCTTAGAAGCTATAGAAAATAGGACAAAAGTAATATTAGTTAATCAGTGGAATGATACTGCGAAGAAAACTAAGAAAAAAACTAGTGCAGAAGTGTTAGTAGCATGACCTAATTTTCACAGTGCAAGTGTTTTTACTGATAATTTAGTTGCTATTCAAATGAAACCAGAAATTAATACTCTTAATAAACCGATTTATATAGGATTTTCTGTTTTAGAAATATCTAAGTCTCACATGTATGACTTTCACTATTCACAAATGGAACCTTTTTATTGTAAAAATCTGAGTATGTGTTATACAGATACAGACTCTTATTTGTATTTCATAAAAACAGATGATTTATATAGAGACTTAAAATTGCATTTTCAACACCACTTAGATACAAGCAATTACCCTGAGAATAATGTATACCACCAAAACGTTTCGCTACCGCCGCATGGGCTTTTCTGTTAAACAATATTTCTAGTAGTAACGAAACGGCCAAGCCACATATTTTGACTAAGGTGTAGAGTTTGTGAAGTTAGAGCTTGTAGAGTTAGGGCGTGTAGAGTTAGAAGCTTGGCTCTACATGACATGTGATAACTTTTTGATAGTGCGAGCCATATGGTCGTCTTGGCAACATTTTACATGAAAATGTTTTTTGTGGTATTTCACTTCTTTTTGTAAGTTTCTTTTGTGTTCGCTTCATCTTGCATAATATCTTTTATCCGAAATACACTTCGCATAACAGTAATCGCAGAACAACGTCATACGTCATTTTATCCGGTGTTGCTAGAATTCTTACCTAATGAAATAAATCGTTCAAATCTGTCATGCAACTTGTAAGATAGAAACCTATAGAATAGGAATAGCATAGAAGCCGGATTATAAAATGAACTTTGCACCAACTATATTTTTACAGTATTCCCAGCTTCTAAATAGCTTTCGGCTGGCTATCACTATCACGCTTGCACTCGCAACTGACAGTATATTTGTCACTCGTGTGTCATAGAAAAACGAAGATTGTTGGTCGCTATTAAAAAAATGGTTGTACTGTACTAAGTTTTTAGATCGTGCATTACGTAAGAGAAAATAAAATAGGTATGGGTAGTTTTCCTCAATCACCCAAAAGTTAGCTGGAAGAGATCTCTTAAAGGGATAAGCTCGCCTTTGTACATTAATATTCTGTAAAAAAGTGTATACATACATGCGTACACACGTTGGCGAACATATCGAGATCCATTCAAATTTGACGTAACCTTGTGAAAATGCCAGTTAAGAAAAACCTTACTTTTTGCTTTATTATCTCTTACCTATATATACAGTCGAGGAAATTGATTCCTAGACCACTTTGGACTATGTCAAAGTGACACTGTAAATAAAATCATAAGAAGTCTCTTACGTTTTGATTGATTACGTCACTTTGAGATGGTCCAAAGTCTAGGAATCAATTTCCTTCGACTGTACTTAATAAGTAATCTAAAAAAGTATAGAGAAATATAGCTGGTGCAAAGTTCATGCTATAGTACGGCTTCTATGCTATATTTAATAAATCAGACCCCTAGTCTCAAGAAGTCTCATACAAACTTCCTTCCCGTAGTTTAAGGGGTTGGGGGGTAAAAGTTCCAAGTTTTAGAATTTTTATGTTGTTTTTGTACTAATACTAGCTTACATACCAAATTTCAGCTTTCTAGGACTTCGGGAAGTACCCTAACAATTTTCATGACCATCAGTGAGTCAGTGACGAAATCGGGGTTTTTTAGATATCAATAAAATCTAAAGCATAAGAGCTATGCAATTGAAATTTTATATATTTAATAAGTCTACTACTGACATCATATCCCGAGAATTTTGTTTATCTGGTATAAACCAAACCCAAGTTATGAGGGTTCAAAAAAACGACGAACCGCTTCGAGAAAAGGTAGGTAGTGCCCCTTACGCTTCTTTCGCTTGGCTCGTCTTGGCGGGGGCACTGCCGTGCCCCCAGATACGGCATAAGTCAACGAAATAAGACTGTACCAGGGTTATTTAAAGATGAAATGGGTGGTGAATTAATCGTCCAATTTGTAGGTCTAAGGTCAAAGTTATACTGTATTAAAACAGAAGAGAAACAGTTAAAGAAAGCTTAAGGTACGAAAAAACATGCAATAAGGGATCTTTCATTTCAGGACTACGAAAATGTATTATTTAATAAAAAAAATGTTAAAAAAAGGAACACTGCATTTAAATCGTTAAAACATGAAATTTTCACACAATCTCTTAATAAAGTAGCGTTATCGTCGAATGATGATAAACGGGTTATATTAAAGGACAACAGTCATACCCTTTCTTGGGGACATAAATCAATTATCTAATTTTAACTTTTTGTCTTAAATAGACTGGGTTTAGTTTTTATGTGTCAAACTATGTATACCTAGTTATATATGTTCAGAAATAAATGCTTATCGTATATGTTCTTCTTTTAATTTAATCCTCTTTTCCTGTTTCCCAATGCTCACTTATCTATTTAGGTTGGGTTTTATAAACATCCGTTAGATTAAATCTCGATCAGGAATGTTAAATTTTTAATGAAGTTACTAAAATTTGATCTCACATATTTATTAACGAACCTTTATAAAACCGAAACTTAATGAACTTATTGAAATGTTAAATGGGGATAATATTTGTAAATCACACTTTCAGAAATTCTTAATTACGATTTTTTTTCAAAATACAATAACTTATGTTGTAATACAGAGAGAGAATTTACAAATGAGAATATAATGATAAATAATTTTCAAAGTACCACTTTTGTATACACATAATCATTTTGTCACTTCACATGTTGATTGAAAATTTAGGCACACCTTTTTCACCTAAATCTATTACAGTACAATTGGCACACAATTCTTTAACCCATTTAACTTTTTCTAATCCTTTTGCATATATTTTCTTGTTTTCCAAGTAAATGGGAATAATTTTTTTAAATTCCCTATAATAAACATATCCTTCACGCTATAAAATTCCGAGGTTTTTCTCTATCCATCTCACTTGTCTTTTTTCGTATCCTGTATATTTTCACTGGGTAATTGGTTCTAGTACGGGCGGTAACGACCATAGGTAAAAATTTTGATATCCGATAAATTCACTTGGCACAGATGTATCCTAGGTCAAACTCAGCTGATTTAGCCCGGTAGCCATCAGCCACCCCCTGGTGGGTAGGGAGGGGGGGTATTCAAAGTTACACGCCGCCGCGCTTCAGATAAAAAAATATATCGGCTTCAGTTTACCTATCACCTCGAGTGTGGTATCATTTTCTGATAAACCATAGATGTGGCTTTCATTTTTGATATAATAATTACACTCCTTCATATAAATTTATTAAGATACATAAAGAAGTTTCACAACATCGGCTTATCTTTTTTGTTTCAACACACAATATTTTATAATATATGTACGACATCATATTTACAAAAAATACGGTCCAATAGCCCAATTTATGCAGATTTAAAAAACATATAGTTTTAATTTATACCATTTATTTGAGACGAGTAGAATAACGAAATATACCCGCGCGGCAGCGCGAATTAAGACAGCGGGCGGAACTAACTCAGACGAGAACTCGCCACGAAGCATTGAAATTTATCTACCACCTCGAGTGTGGTGTCATTTTTTGATAAACCAGGCATGAGGAATTCATTTTTGAGACATTTAATTTACAGTTTTCTAGAAAAAAAGTAAAATATTGACGAAAATATCAAAACTGATTTCTTTTTTTTTATTAAATGGTCAGTATGTTTGAAAATACTATAGTTTTTGCGAAAAAAAATTTTATCTTAAAGAAAATTCATTTAGCTTCAAAAAAATATATATTTTATATATATTTATCATAAAACGTCTATGTGAAAAAAAAAACGATAAACTTAAGGTGAATTGATTAAACGGAGTTATTTTACGACCCAAAACTAAAGAATATTACGCCTACGGATGCCAGATTCCAGCAGCATCTCCTAAGAGCCGTTTACCAGGGTGTGCACGTATGGGGCCAAGCGATGGTGCCGATTCTTCTTCCCAGTCCGGCGGATTGGGGATGGGAAATACAATCGAATCACAATTGGAAACCAATACTGAATACTGCACCCGTTGCTGCTACAGCTTGTCTGGAACTAATTCGGTTCAAGAGCAAGTCACAGTGCGGTGTTAGGTGCAACTGTCGAATAAAACTGTTAAAATGTACCGAATTAATGCCACTGTGGTGGAAAATGTAATAATGGCATAAACGCAGTAATATCTATATAAAAATACTACTGTGACGATCGTTTACATTTCTAAGATACCTACATTTTTATGCCTAGGTCCTTATGGTTCATATTGTAATTTATGGCATTACTAGGAGAACGCCCGCGACTTCGTACGCGCAGAATTAGTTTCCCGCTACAAAATCACGATCGCATCCTTTGTGCAACGAAAGTTAGGCATACAAACTATATGGGTAACTTTCGTTACACAAAGGAATGAATTAAGTTTTCTTTTAATTTAACGCCTTAACAATGTATTTTTTTTTTCAAAACGACCCTTTTAGTAAAGCCCTCCATTGCACCCACTTGCGGCATCGTGCCGAGGACACTCGCAGCGTTACTCCGCTGCACCGCGATGCTCAGTCTTGGGGCAAAAAAGGAGCCTTGCCTGTGGTCGCCAGAGACGCTGATTAATTTATCTGACACTTTTATTATAAATTTATCTGTGTCAGATGACCACGGCCTACAAGTTTCTCTAGCAAACAACTACATAATTTGACTTTAAAAAAGCGTATTTGCAGCACTTGATGGTTTGGGCGTGATCTGCGGCGGTCCCTGGCTTGCGAGCAGAACCTTGCACATGAGACTTTGCTAGCGTATCAACTCAAGTAACATCTCACGCCAAGGGACGACCAAGATGCCACGGTACTAAAGTGCGTTCGTCGGGTCTCTTTTCATCTGAGGCAGACAGGTCAGTGGGCTCAAGCGAAGACGGGAATGAAATTGTGCTAAAGCCCGACGGATCAAAAAGGTTGTCGATGCATGTCTTTAAACTCGACCAGCACTGGATTGGTAACACAGACCGTGGTGTCCTAGGTCGTCGACTGCATTTCCACAACGGCAACAAGGATGCGGCTCGTAAACTTTAAGACCGTGGCGGAGGCACACTGCTATCCTTAAAGTATTAGAATCTAAAAGAGTCCCTCCTAGGGCTCGTGAAGGGAGCAACGGGCCTTCTCGGATGAATTTTGACTGTTTTCAAAAGTTTGCGATGGCAAATTTAGACCGAAATGAGGTCCCATGCTGCTTGGTTAGCTTTTTCGACTGGCAAATTCGGTTCCATATTGGCTCATATAAAATTGGTTTTTAGATTTTTCATACAAATAACGATTTGTGTCTATACTCATCATTTCTTCTAAAAATTTTGCTCATACTTCATTTCTTCGAAAAATGAAAAATGTTATGAGAAAAATTTTCGAAGTACCAATAATCGGAGTTGCAATTTTATATGAACTTTGGCGCACCCGGCAAATTCTCACCAGAGTGACAGACACGTCAAGCATCCTCTGTATCGGAGAAGCACTACTAATAGCCCAAATGCCAAGCCCACCGTACTTTACGGGGAGGGTTGCTTGAGATGAGACCCACTGGTGAGTGTTAGATGTTTAAAATTTTGATAAATAGAATAGTTAATTTTTAAATATTGACTTGGATGTTCGATTTTTTTTCACACAGACATTGTATGATAACTATATACAAAATATATATTTTTTTAAAGCTGAATAAATGTTCTTTGAGATGTTATTTTTTTCTTTGCAAAAACTTTAGTATTTTCAAACATACTGACTATTTAATAAAAAAAAATAGAAATCGGTTTTGATATTTTCGACAACATTTTACTTTTTTTCTAGAAAACTGTATATTAAATGTCCCAAAAATAAATTCCTCATGTCTGGTTGATCAAAAAATGACACCACACACGAGGTAGTAGATAAATTTTAATGCTTCATGGCGAGTTCTCGCCTCAGTTAATTCCGCCCGCTGTCTTAATTCGCGCTGCCGCGCGGGTGTATTTGTTTATTCTACTCGTCTCAAATAAATGGTATAAATTAAAACTATATGCTTTTTAAATCTGCATAAATTGGGCTATTGGACCGTATTTTTTTTAATATGATGTTGTACATATATTATAAAATATTGTGTGTTGAAACAAAATGATAAGCTGATGTTGTGAAACTTCTTTATGTATCTCAATAAAATTATATGAAAGAATGTAATTATTATATCAAAAATGAAAGCCACATCTATGGTTTATCAGAAAATGATACCACACTTGAAGTGATAGGTAAACTGAAGCCGATATATTTTTTTATCTGAAGCGCGGCGGCGTGTTACTTTGAATACCCCCATCCCTACCCACCAGGGGGTGGCTGATGGCTACCGGGCTAAATCAGCTGAGTTTGACCTAGGATACATGTGTGCCAAGTGAATTCATTCGATACCAAATTTTGACCTCTCCATACATCGGGTGACACTACCGCCCGTACTAATAAAGTAGAAAATGCATATGGGGGTTTTATTGAAAATACTTGTGTGTATTCATCTGTACTGTATGCAAATTCCTTAACATATTTTTTTTTATATACGATTTAAATCCCTGTAGATCCACGAACAAACGCTCAGTCATCATGACATTTTTCCAGTAATGTTGCTTAAGGGTTTGTATTCTACAATACTATCATTCAGAATTAGACAGTACGCCGCAGTATTATCGGGTATGTCCTGCTCGCACTCTAATTCAACTCTGACATCGTCATACATGTTCAATAAACCTGTTTGTAACGTTTCGTTTTGACGTGAACAATCGATTACAAAAAGAGGACCTTTCTCTTTAAATTCTTGCGGACTCAACAACTGTGTTAGACCACGATTATAATAAAGACTGCTGAAATTTAGCATACTGTTCGTATAATTTATTCGCATACTTTTCAGCTCCAAAACTAACATTCAAACTTTCATACGGAAAATAGTATGAATTTAAAAAAACTTTGACGTCTCTCAAATGACAATGATCAAACCATGTTACATCTTTGTGAGCCATATTTTTTCTATCCGTTTTTAATCCAATTATAACTTATCGTGGTTTTTCAATTTGAGATGAAGTCTTGATTGACCAAGAATGTTTTTAGTTAAAAGTGGATACTCATATAGATCCCAATTTCTAAAAGCTATCTGAATAGCACGATCTTTTTCTAAATGTTTGAGTAAATTTAATCTTACCCGATCAGAAACTTTAATATGAGGCATACGCCATACTATTTTAGATATAGTAATATTGGGTCCAATTCGGGTAACCGTTCTCTAATTTTAAATGTCTGTAAAACTAAATTTAGAAACGTCAAATTCGATTTTGACAGGTTTAAACTCAATCCGTATTCGGGAATTCTTAATTTTAGAAAGAAATCCCTAATTTAAGAGGCACACATAATTTGACATTTCTAAATTTATGGATAGATTACAATGTGGTATTCGGACGCAAATCACATTATATTTTATCTGCAATTTTAAGCGCCGCTTGAAACTTGTCGTCTTAACTTTCTTCGTCTTAGCTTGCTTGTAGATAGATTTTGAGACTAGAAAAATCTTTAGGATACATTCTTACATGAAAAAAACTCTTTTCGTTATATGAAATAGCTTAATTCTATCAGAACCAACCACAGACAAGAGAGTAGTTTCTAAATTTAGAGCTGTCATTTACGGCTAAAAAGTTATAAATTTAAGAGAATTTTATTTAAGAGTTTTTCCGAATACCAATTGGCGCGTAACCTAAAGTGACATTTCCTAAATTTATAGATTTAAAAGTTAAGTTTAAATAAAGCGGTTTTTTTTTTGGAAGGCCCTAGAAACGTAGTTATCAGCCGTTGACGACTTTGCTATATCAAAGAAAATTACCGGCAGACTTGCCGACTTTATAAAATAAAACAATAGGCATTCTAATTACTTTTTTGCTCATTTATATTTATATTTATTTTAAATACTATCATACCTTTTACCGTTAACCAAGTTGTGATGAAAAAAAAACCGAAAAACATAACTTATACTTTATTTACTATTTTGTTGCAATTAGCAACATTAGTAATAGAGTCTGTCTAATGAATGATGAACCGGGCTTTTATTTGACTGGCAGGTCTGGCAACACTATTTAAATGACATTTTGACATTGACAAACAAGTCGTTGTTGGTTCGAGTCTGTCAAATTAAAGTTTTCTTCTCGAAATTTACGGACTATACATGCGTAAAACTATCAAAAGTGGTGTGCGACAGATCCTTTGTACCATTATAAACAAATATAAAGAAAAACAAGAGAAGAGGGAAGAATTGTTGAAACAAAATATAGAGTGTTTACATACGGTGACCGAATTCATAGGTTATAACAAGGTTAGTATGGCATGTTAATTTTGATACTTATTATTTCTATATCTTCAATCCAAAGTTTCATAGAATATATACCTTTTCTGTTCTACCTATCTTTTGAAATTGGTATTTCTTTTCCATTAAGAAATTAAACGATGTATTCTTTTCAGATAAGCTGGACGTGGATGGTGAAAAACAAACGGTTTTGAAAAATCTTCAGCAGTTGAAAGAGTTGGAGCAAAACGATTTACTATGCCAGAGTCTAAACGAAGTATTTAGAAGAATTATCATCAATGACCGGTAAATACTAAGATTAATTAAATCATTGTCTTTCCCTATACATAGGTGTATTGTCTGTACCTATACCATGTTGAATCTCTTAACAATCGCAATTTTATTAAATTAATTAAATAGACAGATGATTAATATAACTGACATTCATACCTAGTTTCAGTAAAACACTAAGGAGGTGTTTATATACATTTAGTTAAAAGATATCATAAACATATTAATATGTACCTACGTACACTTCATGAGCCCTTGGAAAAGATCTACGGGTTATATCTGTCTTCCTTGTTCTTAAACCGTTGCGATTTGAACCTCACCGATGCAATTTGATTTCACCTAAACCCAAATGTTCTTAGAGCTGTCGGACTGTAAAATGGGGCTGTACTGCGTGTCACAATATATTTGTAAATGGTTTAATTCATTCCTTTTTCTTACAGATATCAGTGTTTCGACATTGAAGAGAATGAAGGCAAAGTAAACCATGGTGTCTTCAGTACTCCAGGAAAGAAGCGAACTCACAAGGCCACAGTATCCAATTTAGATAGTTTTGACATCCATGCCATCAGAAATAAAGTGAACGAATTTTATATTGTAAAGAAGCAAGTGCCTACACTCAGATGCCTATTAGCAGAGTTGAGAGAAAGCATCGGTTTTACCTTAATAATAAATAAAATATTTTTACTTAATGACTTGTTATTGGTGATTTTATTTACTAAAAGAGCTCACAAATGAGAAAGCATGCCGATGCAATCATTATTATGGTGGTCTGCATTTTTTTTTCATAGATAGTTTCAAAGCATCAAATACTTCGTGATACCCAAAGTTGCTAAATAGTTCGGTACACGTTTGGCGACTTTGGGTGTCACTATCTATTTATTTAATGCTGACTATACGAGTCAATTAACTTTTCTTTGTAGTTCGGTGCCAGGGTGACGTTTCCTGGGTCACTCATTAAAACTATGATTTCAAAGGATATAAGTCCACTACCATTATTTTATGGCTTTTCTCCTGAGTGTGATAGAAGTATACATTATAACATTTTTTCTAAGAAACTATCACTGTTGTCTCCTGGCTTACGGGACACTAACAACAACAAAAAAGTTGATCCACCCATACGTATTAAGTAGTAAGACTCTCGGGCTTCCACTAATAAACTGTACTTAAATATGATACCGTGTGTGGTCTTAATATGGATAACCGGACACTTGAGTGCGGTATTAGTAGACTTGAGTACCTATAGTTTATTTATACGGGCCTTAGTATTGTGAAAAAGTACGCGTTTCCTTTTCCTTTGTGCCCACCAAAATAAACAAAATAAGAAAAGTATCAAAATCGTTGACGTCGACATTTATCGGTAATACCATATGAAGATTTTTTGAATTTGCCGCTTTTTCTCAGGTTCATCTTTCATTAGACAGACTCTAACTTACTTACACTTGTTTTATTTAGTCTTTATTAGTTTGCCTAGGTACATCATGCCTATATACAATGTAATGTAAACAAACAAATACCTATGTATAGTTTCAGTTTAATGCCTCATACATGCTTGGTGCTTGCTACAAATACTGCGGGTTGCAACTATTATGTTAAAGTGAGCACGATGTATTTCTATCTCACTCTAACGCAGAGTTACGTGCGTCCTGATTCAGGACGCCTCAGGACTCCTGAGGCGCGTTTCACGAAGCAACAAATTACAAGCGGAAGTCTCTTTCTAACTCCTTTTGCTAGAAAGAGAGTTCCGCTTGTAATTTGTAATTTGTAGCTTCGTGAAACGGGCTACTGCGGTTTGTGGAAACCACTAAGCATGTGGTGCGGCTTAAGAATCTTAAAAAAATACGCAAGATTTTTATTTTATCACTTAGTTATAATCTGTGGTTTTCCCTGGAATGTGGAATGGACTGCGAATAATGCGAGCTGCGATTGTAATTTTATAATTTTCTACAAGTCTAATATTTTGGCGCAGCCATTAGGCAGTAATTCAGTCTTACCTATCGATGGGCGCAGCTGCATAATACAATTAAATACTCCTGCATTAGCATGCTTCGTGAAAACTGTAATTTCGTTCCTGTGTTATAGTCGTTCTCCTGTATGCGGTTGTCAGTTTCGTTTTTGTATATTAGACTAAATTTAATTTAGTAACAGTCCTCGTGTAATAAAATAACTGTAGGGACACCTATGATGAGTAATATCGGGCTGAACCTACCTAAAAGAAACAAAACACTAACCTTCCTACTTATCGCAACGATATCATTGACTTATCCTGATTTTGGCATCAGCTTAAGGTTAAAATTTAATGAAGGTGCTTTTCCACTGGCTATCCGAGGCGCTAGGCAGCGCGTACCTAATTTAAATGTTTGTATTAAACAACCATTTCCACCTAGGATGTTGTTCATAGATTTTTGATACAAATTTATATTATCGTCTAGCTTTGCCTCGCCATTGGAAAAGCACCTTGAATAAGACTATCTGAGGCCCGTTTCACGAAGCTACAAATTAGCGGAAGTCTCTTTCTAACTCCTTGTGCTAGAAAGAGAGTTCCGATTGTAACTTGTAACTTGTTGCTTCGTGAAACGGGCCTCTGGACTGTACCGTATTGGGACTCCAGCTAGTACAGTCACCAGCAATAATATATTATCGAACACTGGGCGCAAAAATATCTGACACGTCTTTATTACTAGAGGTATAAGAGCGTGTCAGATATTTTTGCGCCCAAGGTTGAATCATATAGGTATTATTGCTGGTGACTGTACATACTCCAAGCTCAGCAAACTATCACCAAATGATCACCTACTGACACAATTCTAAGTGACATACTTGCCTCTTGTAACATACAGCTACCAAATCAGCTCAAGGATGTCGTTACCTCTTGTTATATCTATTTTCTCCATTTCTCAAAGATAATAAATAAAACACATATCATGTTACCTAATAAATAAACTATTAAACAATAACATTTAATTTGGAAATACACATTACACTAGCTGCAAACAGAAAAGCATTTGCGCCTGCCTGATAGTAAGCTGTTACTGTAGCCTATATCAAAATGCCCAAAACATAACCGAGTCAAAAGGCCCAAGCTGGTATTCAGGTGCTCCCGCCCAGAGATGATAGCAGTAAATAGTAATCCATATGGGGCTGGACTTGGGACTTATACAGCAACAATCTTTGCCTTCTTCGCTCTATTCAGCGCACCAAGCTTTATGAATCATGCATATTTCACCAGGATTCTATAAAGCATGTCACCACTATTAATCTGAAAAAATAATAATAATATAAGATTGCAGGTTTTCAATGTTATATGCCCTTTTTTTTTTTTTTTTTTTGGTAATCGCCTGAAGGGCCAAAGACAAAAGTCCTTGCTTTTATTTACTGTTTTTAAAACATTACTTTATAGGATAGGTAAGATGCTTAGCAAAAGGGTTATCAGACTCAATGCAAACAACAACCAACTAGCACTGGTGGCAAAGGGCTGTCCTCAGGGCGGCGTTCTCTCTCCGCTACTATGGAACATAGTTGTGAACGAGCTGATCGCCAAACTAAACGACAGTCACTACTACGCGGTAGGCTACGCGGACGACATAGCGATACTCACAAGCGGCAGCGTCACCAGCACGGTATGTGACGTCACCCGCTCAGCCCTAGGTATCGTGGAACGCTGGTGCTCAACCAACGAACTATCTGTCAACCCGAAGAAAACGGAGATGGTATTGTTCACTAACAAACGCAACCTGGGCAACTACAAACTCCCCAAGTTGTTTGGAACAGAACTCCAGTTATCAAATGAGGTAAAGTATCTAGGTGTCATACTCGACTGCAAATTGAACTGGAGCAATCACCTGAACAACAAGATAGACAAAGCAACAATCGCTTTCTGGCAGTGTCGCAGGATGGTAGGTAAAACCTGGGGACTACACCCCAAGATCATCCTGTGGCTCTACACGTCAGTGATACGACCAATCATAGCCTATGGTGCGGTAGTCTGGTGGCCACGCACCAAACTGTCCACTGTGGAAGCGAAACTACAACGACTCCAGAGACTAGCCGGTATGGCAGCCACCGGATGCATGCGGACTACACCCACAGCATCCCTGGAAGCCCTACTCGACCTCCCGCCACTGCATCTCTTCATCCAGCAGGAGGCGGCGGCGACAGCGGTACGTCTTAGAAATTTGCACCTGTGGAAACCCGCCAGGGTACCACACACCGAGATACTCTATGAAGCGATCAGCGAGGAACCGCTCATAGAGGCAGCTACTGACACAATACCAAAACAGTTTATCTTCGACAAGAAGTACAAAATACAACTGCACGAAGATCCGTGGGAAGGCCTCAACCCCAGGGAAGTAAGGATCTTCACAGATGGATCCAAGACTAAGTCGGGATCCGGTGCAGGTACTTTCTCGGAAGATCTAAACATACATATCTCAACGCCATTAGGAGCCCACAGCACAGTCTTCCAGGCGGAATGCGTGGGCATCATTATGGCTACAAAAGCGATCGAGCAAAGGAAGGTAAAGGACCTCCCTATCCGAATACTCTCCGACAGCCGATCAGTTCTCCAAGCCCTAAAGTGCTACACGGCAACATCAGGGCTAATATACGAATGTCACAACGCCCTTTCCAAGGTATGTAACATCAACCCCATCACCCTACAGTGGATAAAGGGACATAGCAACTCACGCGGTAACGACGCAGCTGACATACTCGCGAGAAAGGGCTCAGAAACGGTACTGATAGGTCCTGAACCATTTCTGCCCCTGCCGACCAGCTGGCTGCGGAACAAACTGCGCCGAATCACCAAGGTAAAGCACCAACACTACTGGAGCAACCTAAACACCTGCAGGCAAAGTAGAGAAGCCCTTCCGACAATCAGTCCCGGATTGTCGCGTAAGTTACGACTACTCAAAAGAGCCCAACTCCGGTTGATAACTGGAGCCATAACTGGCCATGCCTTGTTTAACAAACACTTGTTCACATTAGGTGTTACAGACAGCCCCCTGTGCAGAGCCTGCATGACAGCGGAGGAAACCGCAGCCCACGTCATCATGGAATGCCCTGGGGTGGCAACATACCGGGCACGTCACCTCGGAACACCGAGGTCGCTACCAGATGCCGTCGGCAACATAAAGGGTTTGCTAGGCTTCCTGGTGGAACTGGGTTGGCAGGAGTAGTGCCGCCGACCCTTCACGCAAAATAGGCGCAGATTTAAGTCGTCGAGTTGCGGAAAAGAGCCCGCCATAACCTATAACCTATAACCTATAACATTACTTTAGAGAAAAAGAAAAAGGGCAGAGGTGAAAATCTCTTCCGGAGACCTGGGAATGGAGGGCCCAGGTACTGCCGGGGTCGCACCGGCTAAAAACACCAATGCCCCTATTACCAACAAGAATTTAGACTCCCGCGGATTCTACCCCAGCCAGTGCTGAAAGGCCGGAGGAGAAAGTCCTTCCTCCGTTTACTTATCCGCGGGGTTTTTCCAAAAAGGGGGGATAGGAGTGGGGGTTGGGATGGGGGGGAGACTATATCTATGTGAGTCGCGGAGTGGGAATCCTGACGCATGCATGCTTACGGACTACGGGCTTCCTTTCTTTTGCCCGACAATGGAAGGGTTGGGTCGGAGATCTTTTCAGGACCGCTTGTGTGGCTGTGGACACCATCTTTATGGGTGGGGCTACCCTTTTTTGAGGCTTGGTCTTTTGCCTGGAGATACTATTTTTGCGCGTGTCTCCTTGCGCTACCCTCTTTTGTGACCTCTTCCATTATATGCCCTTACTTATAAACGTGGAGTAACCATGGAGTAGCCATGCCATGTTTTGTCCATACCGTTGTGACATTTGAATTTGACGGATAGGGACAAACCATGGCTTAGCTACTCCATGGTTACTCCACGTTTATGCAAGGGCAATAAAGTTTAAAGCAATAAGAATAAAAAATTGGGTCTAAGTGAATTGTGGCATGTCTTTAGTTAAATTGTTAAACCATAATCTAGATGCACTTCCCCATGACACTTAATAAGAACATTTTAAGATAAAATTATGCATTAGAGCTGGATCATACTTTAGGTACTTTAAGAAAATATGTGCTTTTTTTCAGTCACTAAATTATACTTATAACTAACTTTAATTAACATAGGATAGGGCTAAACTTTCTGTACTGTATATAAGTAATATTAAAATGCCAGCGTTGAGTAATGGATGTTACATAGTTGTATGGGAAACAAACAATTATGTAGTTACATAGCAGTGTAAATTATCTAATGCTTGTATTTATACTAATTTAATTTGTATTTATAATAAAATTATTGAATGATCATTATATTTCATAATAAAAATATTTGTAAAAAAATCAACACCTATCTAAGTATCAAACTATTCCATGCTTTGATTATTTACTCTCTAGATAGAGTGTGGCCCTGTAATCACTACGACAGAAACAGGCCAGTTTTTGTATGATTGTGTGCGTGACTGCTTTGTCTGACACTCACAAAACGTCATTCTATTTATCTCTGTGGGCATACATAGGGATGCCAGCTAAAGACATATTTCCCATTTTACTGGAAAAACTGATCATGTTAAGGTTTAGATGTTGTGAGGTGTTTGAAAAACTAAAAAGATATCAATTCAAATTGGAATGGTTGCCTTTAAGGTTTTCGATTGACAAAATACACTCACCGGCAAATTTTGCGGAACAAAATAAAAGTAAGACATTTTGAAAAAGTTATTTTTTTGCCCGAATAAAATGTTTTAAGTAATTTGATTTTTATTAAAAAAACAGATAATACTTCATTAATTAAGTGTAATAAAAAATAAATACATACAATCATACATTAAATCGCGCCTGTTTCACACAGGGGTAGGCAGAGACCACTTCTTCCCACATGCTACGATCCTGACAAATCTCTTTCACTTCTTCCACATTCACACATCGAGTCATGCATGCACGTCGGTTTCGGGTACTTAAGGTTCGGCCCTTATCCAGTACCTATTTAAAAAAAAAAAGTTGTATTTGTGAAACAAAACTATTACGTTCAAAATTAAGACTTTTCATTAATGTTTTGCTAAATATGCCGTGCGATTGCGAGTGCGTTAGGCAATAGGCCAGCTGACCCCATGTCAAATTTCCAGTTTGTAAGTCAAAATATATTTTTATCAATTTCCACTATTCTCGACTTTCACTTGGCAGTTTTCTATTATTAAGTATACATATCCAAACTTAACTTTCATACTTCGATAGTGAGTATCGAATTATGGAATAATTTCACACCCCTAGGGAATTTCGCATTTCAAAACTGGCAATACCAACAATAATGCCAAGAGGGAATCGTAATAATTAGACATATTTAATTTATTGATTTTTGAAAGAAATAATATGAATTCTGAATTATTTATGGGTGGGTAGGTGACTTTGCTGATTGATTTATACTCAATACTCAATACTCAATATTTTATTGCAATCATAATGTTTACAAAAAGATGGAAATATAATAAATAATAAATGTCTCAATTATGAACCCTGTTGGGCACTGCAAGCATATTTAGAGAGAGGGAGACTTATCCTTTAAATAACATGAAAAGACTACAGTAATAGGTATTTATCTAATTTACCTTTAAAGTTTAATTTAAGTAATTTGTATTATTATAACTTGTCGTCTAAGTATTCATTTATTGTGTAGTAAGCTTTAGTTATTAGTAACTGTTTGAGATTATTTAAAAATTTACGTTCATTTGTTTCTTGTCTTAATATTTCAGGTAAATTGTTGTATATTTTTATAGTCATTACGTAAGGGCCGGATGAGATGATTTTAAGGCGGGAAAGTGGCAAGATGATTTTATATTTATGTCGTATTGGGCGTGTAGGAGGCATATCCTCGCGTTTTTTGTAGAAATGATTATGTTTATGTACGAACTTACATGCTTCCAATATGTAGATGCTTGGAAGTGTAAGCAGTTTGTATTCCAGGAAGTAGGGTCGGCAGCTGTCGGTTTGTTTTATATTCACTAATATCCGGATCAGTTTTTTCTGTAGGGTAAATAGTGATGGCGCGTCTGTACTATTTCCCCACAGAATGATGCCGTAGTTGAGCCACGAGTAGGCGTATGCGTAGTAAGTAGCTAGGGCAGTCGCGAGGTCGGTAGTTTTTTTAATTTCACGGAGTGCGTAAACAAATTTAGACACTTTTGAATGAATTTTTTTTATGTGTACTTTCCAATTAATGTGGGTGTCAATATCTATTCCTAATAAGGTAAAATGGTTAACTACATCTATTTTAATATTGTTGTACATAAAATTAATTAACAATTTTTGTTTCTGGTATGGGTAAAAAGTTATTAGTTTAGTTTTTAAAAAGTTTATTTCCAGGTTGTGGTCAATCATCCAGTTTGTAATTAAATCTAAAATGGAGCAGAGCTTTGTATTTATGTTTATGTTATTAGGACAGGTAGTAAGTATTGAGATATCATCGGCGAACAGTACACAGGGGTCATTTATGATTTTTGGAAGATCGTTGATGTAAATTAGGAAGAGGAGACACCCAATTACACTACCTTGTGGAATTGAGGCCTCTAGTGTTATGACGTTTGAACGAACACTTGTTATTTCCTTGTTAGCAAAATCAAAATGTTCTATCTCAACTAGTTGTTCCCTATTTTTTAGATACGAGGAAAGCCATTTATGCGCTATACCTCGAATTCCTATACCGTATAGTTTTTGCAGAAGTATGTTAAATTGGACCTTATCGTAGGCTTTAGACATATCAAGTAACAAGCCCACAGCGTACTGTTTACAGTTGATTATATTTAGAGTCTCCTGGATATATTTAAATACCGCTAAACTACGTCCTTCGTAATTTCGACGCACTTTAATAACGCATCTCGTCATTTTAGTGCTTTTTTAGCGAAATAAATTCTAACATGTAACACGACCGTATCCCTTGACAACACAATTGACACTAAGGAGCGGAAAGCTACTTATAGGCTAACAGTTAACTGATAAAAATTTCGACGCATTCATGTCATCAAAGTTCTATCTAGAGAGTAAATAATCAAAGATTCCATGATTATTCTTTTATCAAATAAAATTCAGCATCAACATGATAGTTATACTGACATAGGTACAAAATAAAAAGCTTTCAAGGTTTATTATTATGACCCTGTTTAATAATAGTTTGTTTAATACATAATTATGGAAAGGTGTATATATTATTGGTGTGTAATATTTAAGTTATTCATGTTATGTTTGTATGGAGCATTTATAGATAGGTACGTACAATGTATGTAGAAAATTGAAAAAATGTATTAGAATATTGAGGATACTATTATTTTAGTGGTTCATTTCAAAAGTGGTTTTTTAGGAAACATTAATAGGTGCTAGTAGGTAGACTCACAACTTGTAAAGTGTATGTATAGCTTAGAGAATAAAATTAATTTCAATCCTACACTTAGGTAGGTACATAAAACCATTTATATTTTAAGGCAGTTCATAACATAACATGGATACCTACTTACCAACAAATATATATGTACTGATACAGCGTTCCTTGTG